>JBBDGP010000457.1:1145000-1780000 GCA_037952835.1 Lithobates septentrionalis
AATCAGGGGAGAGGAGAGGAGAGGAGAGGAAGGAGAAAGCGAGGAGCGGGGTAAGGTGGGGGAATGTAGAATGGGAGGGGAGGAAAGGAAAAGACAGAGAAAAAAGAGGAAGGAGAAGGAGATCAGAGAAAAAGAGGAGGGGACTGGAACTGGCAGAGAAGAAATAGAGAGGGGAAACAAAGGGCGAGAGGGGAGAGGAAGGGGGAAGGGAGAGGAAAGAGAGATAGGGGGGGAGAAGGTGAGAGGAGAAATGAAGAACGGTAGGAAGAGAGGAACAGGAATAGGATAACAGAGAGAAGAGTCTAATGTATAACAAGAGATAAAAAGATTAATAGACATTTTTTTTACATTGTTCCATGCCGGGTCAACCTTAACTTCTCATATGGAGATCTGTTAGTGATTTATTTTTTAAAGTTGAAGACCGCTCATTTACTGCCCGCCGCCATGCGATGTCTGTGCTGTGATTTATACATTGTTGTTACCCTCTTAATGGTCAGGGGAAGCAGATTTAAGCCCGGTATTTTGTGGTATTTTGACAGGCTGAAAAGTATCATTTTTTTTCCCTCCATTTACCTGCATTTAGCAGCCCCATAAAAGAAGGCAATCTTCGAGCTAACAAGAGAGCCGGGGCTCTGCAAGGTGATAATTCTGTAACATTTTCTCTATAAATACCTGACAGCGGCGGGTGCTGAATCAGCTGCCTGCCAGAGTGGCCGCCGTGCCCTCTTATCTGTGAGTGCGCCAGTCCAGCGGCAATTGGACTCCGAGCCCCTGCAGTGAAAATCTATGCTATCGATTGGGCCATTTCTCTGCTGTAATTCTTTTGTAAGGAAATCCCCCATGACAAATTCTATGTGCGCGGCTCTTTGATCGCTGGCCTGATGTAAACGATCTCTCAGGGCAGACTTAAGCACTCTGGTCGTTCCACGTTATCAGGCAGCGGCTTTATTTACTGGCACTACGGCAAGGAGAGGAGAGAAATCTGCAGAGATGGGAGAGGGGTGTGAGATTGTATTTTAGCCGGTGACTTGTTTTACCTTCGTTCGTAAAAAAAAAAATAAAATAAAAAAATAAATATTGTGCGCCGCTGTTACAAAGCGAATATAATAACGCACTCCGCTGTGTGAAAATTTGGGATCCATTTCTCCTTCTACATTCTTGGAATAATTCCCATCTCAAAATGTTGGGAGGTATGGAGATATCACAGTGGTTGGACTTTTCTAAGAAATGAATGTCAATGTTCTGCATGGTGCAAGGCCCAGCCTTGGAAATTTTGAAGAAAAAGAGCTGTTTTTTTTTTTGCCAGGCAGGCCATACAGTAAAGATCTCAGAGGGCTGAAGAAAGGTAAATACAGTATACGGGGCTTGGACAAAAATATGGAAACTCCACGTGATTGCAGCTTGTAGGTATGAAAGTGACGCCATGTTTGGTGTTGAAAGCGGAAAGATGTAACATAGGACTGTAGGCGGGAAAAAAAAAAAATTAGAAACACCAAACTAGTTTAATAACGGCCACCGCCTTGTTTTTTAGTTTGTGCAAATATACAGCGTCTTGAAAAAGTATTCATACCCCTTGAACTTTTCCACATTTTGTCGTGTTACAACCAAAAATGTAAATGTATTTTATTGGGATTTTATGTGATAGACCAACACAAAGTGGCACATAATTGTGAAGTGGAAGGAAAATGATAAACGGTTTTCAACATTTTTTACAAATAAATATGTGAAAAGTGTGGGCTACATTTGTATGGCGCCCCCCGGAGTCAATACTTTGTAGAACCGCCTTTCTCTGCAATTACAGCTGCAAGTCTTTTTGGGGATGTCTCTACCAGCTTTGCACATCTAGAGAGGGACATTTTTGCCCATTATTCTTTGCAAAATATCTCAAGCTCTGTCAGATTGGATGGAGAGCGTCTGTGAACGGCAATTTTCAAGTCTTGCCACAGATTCTCAATGGGATTTAGGTCTGGACTGTGACTGGGCCATTCTAACACATGAATATGCTTTGATCTAAACCATTCCATTGTAGCTCTGGCTGTATGTTTCGGGTCGTTGTCCTGCTGGAAGGTGAACCTCCTCCCCAGTCTCAAGTCTTTTGCAGACTCCAACAGGTTTTCTTCTAAGATTGTCCTGTATTTGGCTCCATCCATCTTCCCATCAACTCTGACCGGCTTCCCTGTCCCTGCTGAAGAAAAGAATCCCCACAACATGATGCTGCCACCACCATGTTTCACGGTGGGGATGGTGTGTTCAGGATTATGTGCAGTGTTAGTTTTCCGCCACACACATAGCTTTTGGATTTAGGCCAAACAGTTTCATTTTGGTTTCATCTGACCAGAGGACCTTCTTCGATGTTTGCTGTGTCCCCCACATGCTTCTCACAAACTGCAAACTGGACTTCTTATGACTTTCTTTCACCAATGTCTTTCTTCTTGTCACTCTTCCATAAAGGGCAGATTTGTGGAGAACACGACTAATAGTTGTCCTGTGGACAGGCTCTCCCTCCTGAGCTGTGGATCTCTGCAGCTCTTCCAGAGTTACCATGGACCTCTTGGCTCTTCTCTGATGAATGCTCTCCTTGCCCGGCCGGTCAGTTTAGGTGGACGGCCATGTCTTGGTAGGTTTGCAGTTGTGCCATACTCTTTCCATTTTCAGATGATGAATTGAACAGAGCTCCGTGAGATGTTCAAAGCTTGGGATATTTTCTTATAACCTAACCCTGCTTTATACTTCTCCACAACTTTATCCCTGACCTGTCTGGTGTGTTTCTTGGCCTTCACGATGCTGGTTATTCACTAAGGTTCTCTAACAAACCTTTGAGGGCTTCACAGAACAGCTGTATTTACATTTAGATTAAATTACACACAGGTGGACTCTATTTACTAATTCGGTGCCTTCTGAAGGCAATTGGTTCCACTAGAGTTTAGTTAGGGGTATCAGAGTAAAGGGGGCTGAATACAAATGCCCCCCCCCCCCACACTTTTCACATATTTATTTGTAAAAATACTTTGAAAACCATTTATCATTTTCCTTCCACTTCACAATTATGCACAACTTTGTGTTGATCTATCACATAAAATCCCAATAAAATACATTTAAGTTTTTGGTTGTAATATGTTAAAATGTGGAGAATTTCAAGAATTTCAAACTAGTGCGATATTTGACACTGTTTTCCATAAATAAACACATCAATATGAGGTTGGATGGATGGAGTAGCAATTTTCAATGAATTATGAAGGTGCTCAGATATTTTGGTTCTGATTTTGATCTTCGTGTGCTTCAACTTTAAAAATAGTCGCTCACAAATATCGGCGCGCATTCACCTGGATTCCTGTAATAGAAAGCCTGGTTGAACTTCCAATTTAACGCCTTTGGGATTTTTGGATGTTTTTTTTTTTGATATCTTGTTTTTGTGTTGCTCAGCAGGCTCTGTTGTTTGTGTCAAATGGATGCCAGCAGCTATAAAACCACCCACCTACATTTACTGTACTTTTACTGGACTGCACTGCCGACCAACTTAGTGGTTCTCGGGTTCTCCCACTCTTTCTGGGAGCCAAAGGCCACAACTAAGCAAGTAAGAGGAGCTTGGAGGACATCTGTTCCCTGATCTCCTCGACCCAGCGTGAACCCGGAAGCACTCAGCTTTGAGCTCTCCCAATGCTGTCACAGGAGGGGGCTTGTTAGCTCCCTTGTGATAGCAATAAGCATTAAGCACAAAAAAAAAAAAAAAACATTTTTTTTAAATATAATAAAATAAAAAATTGCTATTTCATGGGATACATGCAGTCTTGAGGCTTGACATATTCGGTATCAATTTACTCGACACTACCACCATCTTTTATTTTGTACAAAAAAAATGCTGAAAAAAGGATGCTGATGTCATACCTTACCTTACTGTATCGCCCGAATACTTTTTGTTCTCTCCCACTTGTGTGTGTGCTATTAGGCTTAACCACTTAAGGACCGAGCCTCTTTCTGAGATTTGTTGTTTACAAGTTAAAAACATTTTTTTTTTTGCTAGAAAATGACTTAGAACCCCCAAACATTATACTTTTTTTTTTTCGAACACCCTACAGTATAAAATGGCGATCGTTGCAATACTTTTTGTCACACAGTATCTGCGCAGCGGTCTTACAAGCGCACTTTTTTTTGGAAAAAAAATACACTTTTTTTTAAATTAAAAAATAAGACAACAGTAAAGTTAGCCCAATTTTTTTTTTAATATTGTGAAAGATAACGTTACGCCGAGTAAATTGATACCCAACATGTCACGCTTCAAAATTGCGCCCCGCTCGTGGAATGGCGACAAACTTTTACCCTTCAAAAATCTCCATAGGCGACGTTTAAAAAAATCCTACAGGTTGCATGTTTTGAGTTACAGAGGAGGTCTAGGGCTAGAATTATTGCTCTCGCTCCACCGATCGCGGCGATACCTCACATGTGTGGTTTGAACACCGTTTTCATATGCAGACACTACTCGAGTATTCGTTCGCTTCTGCACGTGAGGACGGCGGGACGGGGCGCGTTTAAAAAATTTTTTTTTTTTAATTTATTTTCCCTTTTTCTTTATTTTTACACTGTTTTTTAAAAAAAAAAAAAAAAAAAAAGTGTCACTTTTATTCCTGGGGTCAAAAAGATCTCATATTTACATTAAAATGCAATAAAAAAAAATTGTCATTTAAAAAAAGAATAAAAAAAAAAATGGCTCTTTAAGAGGTATGGGCGGAAGTGAGGTTTTGACGTTGCTTCCGCCCTGCAATGTCATGGAGACGGGTGGGGGCCATCTTCCCCCTCACTCCTCTCCATGCCAAGGAAGGTGCAACATCCGATCGCCTCTGCCGATACTAACGGCTCCGGTAAGCGGCAGGGGGCACCGGAGCGCTGCGGGAGGAGGGGGGGCCTCTCCTGCCGCCGATAAAAGTGATCTTGCAGCGAATCCGCCGCAGAGACCACTCTTATCTTGAAGAGGACCACCGGCCAAACAAGAGGATACCGGGGTTATGGCAGCTAGCTGCTGCCATAACAACGATATCCTCCTTCAAACTAAGGATGTATATCGGCGTGTGGCGGTCCGGAAGTGGTTAAATAGGAAGCAAACTTCCTTTGCTGACTTTCACCTATAGGTAAGCCTATAATAAGTCTTACTTATAGATAATGCAAATATCTCCTAAACGGGCAACGTTTAGGAGATACTTACATTAAATGGGCACCGTTTAGGAGATACTTACATTAAATGGGCATCGTTTAGGAGATACTTACATTAAACGGGCAACGTTTAGGAGAGATTTACATTACATGCAGCCAGCCATTACATTACATGCAGCCTTTGATATCACTGGCGCATGCGCTCTGCAGCAACGGCCACCCACGCCGTTCCTTTCTAAACCCTGTGCCGCGAACAATGTGCGCCGGAGTGACGTCGTCGCGGCTCCGGCCAGTCACAGAGCCACAGCCCGCGAACCCGGAAGCAAGACGGGTGAAGATGGAAACGGCTGCAGCACTGACATCATGCCACTGGAACAGCTTCGTTCGAAGGTGAGTTTCGCATAAAGTGCTAGTATGCGATGCATACTAGCACATTATGACTTTACCTTGCAGGAATAAATAAAAAAATTTTTAAAAAAAGGCCAGTGGTATACAACCACTTTAAAAAGCTGAACAAACATTATTGAAATGGGGAATACATTTTGTTTGTGTGCCCTAAAATTCATTTTTTTTTAAATGTACATATGAGAGGTGCATCAAAGCGAGTCTCTGGGCTGGTTGTCACATGCGTTACTCTGTGAAGAGTAATCCACGGTGGATCTACTTTTCACAGGCGCGGCTGACAGGCATTCAGAAGGTGATACCTCCACACCCCCTTGCCTGCTTTTTTTTGACAGCAGAACAGGCTGTTTGAATGGGAATGCCACACCGTTATTGCGGGCCTAGCGTTTGGCTTGCATTTGTGACATGGCACCATTCACTTGAATATGTCGCATTTGGTGATGGTTGGTACCGCTGTACAAGACAGGGGGGGGAGCGGTAATTTTTGCCAAGCCGTAAATGTGAAATGTGCCGCATGGGACACCCCCACGCAGCTGCCATTGCTGCTTAGTAGGGGCAGAAAAAAAAAAGTGTCTCAACTGCCTATTTTCACCCCCCCCCCCCCAACAGCAAGTGTAAACTAAGCCATTCAGTTTTTTTTTTTAACCACTTAAACCTCCTCCCCCCCTTCCTTGACCAGTCCATTTTTTGTGATACGGCACTATGTTACTTTAACTGACAATTGCGCGGTCGTGTGACGCCGTACACTAAAACATTTGATGTCCTTTTTTCCCACAAATAGAGCTTTCTTTTGGTGATATTTGATCACCTCTGCATTTTTTTATTTTTTTTTGCGCTGTAAACAAAAAAAGACCAACAATTTTGAAAAAAAAAAAAAAAAAATATATATATATATATATATATATATATATATATATATATATATATATATATATATATATATATATTTTTTTTTTTTTTTTACTTTCTGCTATAAAATATATCCAATAAAAAAATGAGAGAAATCAAATTTCTTCATAAATTTAGGTAAAAAAAAACTGTCTACAAGGGCGTGTTCAGAGGGTGGTGATAAATGGGGAGTACTCGGAATGGTCAGGGGTGGGTAGTGGGGTTCCCCAGGGTTCTGTGCTGGGACCAATCCTATTTAATTTGTTCATAGACGATCTGGAGGATGGGCTAAACAGTTCAATCTCTGTATTTGCGGACGATACTAAGCTAAGCAGGGCAATAACTTCTCCGCAGGATGTGGAAATCTTGCAAAAAGATCTGAACAAATTAATGGGGTGGGCGACTACATGGCAAATGAGGTTCAATGTAGAAAAATGTAAAATAATGCATTTGGGTGGCAAAAATATGAAAGCAATCTATACACTGGGGGGAGAACCTCTGGGGGAATCTAGGATGGAAAAGGACCTGGGGGTCCTAGTAGATGATAGGCTCAGCAATGGCATGCAATGCCAAGCTGCTGCTAACAAAGCAAACAGAATATTGGCATTAAAAGGGGATCAACTCCAGAGATAAAACGATAATTCTCCCGCTCTACAAGACTCTGGTCCGGCCGCACCTGGAGTATGCTGTCCAGTTCTGGGCACCAGTCCTCAGGAAGGATGTACTGGAAATGGAGCGAGTACAAAGAAGGGCAACAAAGCTAATAAAGGGTCTGGAGGATCTTAGTTATGAGGAAAGGTTGTGAGCACTGAACTTATTCTCTCTGGAGAAGAGACACTTGAGAGGGGATATGATTTCAATGTACAAATACTGGACTGGTGACCCCACAATAGGGAGAAAACTTTTTTGCAGAAGGGAGTTTAACAAGACTTGTGGCCACTCATTAAAATGAGAAGAAAAGAGGTTTACCATAAACTACGTAGAGGGTTCTTTACTGTAAGAGCGGCAAGGATGTGGAATTCCCTTCCACAGGCGGTGGTCTCAGCGGGGAGCATCCATAATTTCAAAAAACTATTAGATAAGCACCTGAAGGACCGCAACATACAGAGATATACAATGTAATACTGACATATAGTCACACACATAGGTTGGACTTGATGGACTTGTGTCTTTTTTCGACCTCACCTACTCTGAACTATGTAATATGTATTCTGATGCATGTTTTTGGTTAAAAAAAATCCCAATAAGCGTATATATTAATTGGTTTGCGCAAACGTTAAATTGTCTACAAACTACGGGACGTTTTTATTTATTTATTTATTTTTTTACTAGTAAAGTCGGTGATCACCGACTTATAGCGGGACTGTGATATTGCGGCGAACAGTCGGACACTAACTGACACGTTTGACTCTTTTTGGGGACCAGTGACACTAATACAGTGATCAGTGCTAAAAAATATGCACTGTCACTGCACTAATGGCACTGGCTGGGTAGGGGTTAAACATCAGGGACGATCAAACGATTAAATGTGTACCTAACCAGTGTTTTACTCTACTGTGGGAGATGCTTTTACTAGGAGAAGAGATGGATCCTAGTCCCTGCTTTGCAGAGACACAGCACCCATGCCTTCCCTCCTGTCAGAACAGCGATTGGCCTCTGTGCTGGATGATCGGCGGGTTGCCGGCGGACATCGAGTCCACGGTACCCGCCGATCAGCTCCCGCTGTGTATAATCATTGTATAAAAAGGAGAAGAGGGCGGGACTTTAAATGAGGCCATGACTTGGTAACCTTATGTACCTCCATCCCTATAAGTTGTTTGAAAGGAAAAGGTCGGGACTTTAAATGAGGCATGGGCTACAAAAGGATGAAATAAATAATGGTATTTATTGACATGTACATATAAATTCATGAGGAAAAATCATGCAGTGGAACCTTGGATTACGAGCATAATCTGTCCCAGGAGAATGCTTGTAATCCAAATCACTTGCATATCAAAGCGAGTTTCCCCATAGAAGTCAATGGAAAGGAAGATAATTCGTTCCGCCATGACTTCTATTACATGCAATACCGCATGTGGCCAGAGGTGGGGGGCACCAGAGAGCCTCGGAAATACTCAGAGACAGCTCGGAAAGCCTCTGGAACGGAATATTTCCGAGTGTTTCCGAGTATTTCCGAGTCATCACGAGTATTTCCGAACGGCTCTGAGCGTCCCCGGCGCCCTCGCGGCCAAATGCGGTACTGCACCGTCCATTAGCTAGAATTCTGCTCGTTTTGCGAGACAACACTCGCAAACCGAGTCAGAATTTAAAAAAAAAAAAAAAAAGTTGCTCGTCTTTCAAAACGCTCGTTAACCATGTGTGTTACTCATAAACCAAGGTTCCACTGTAGTATGTAACAGACTATAAAGTATGCATAACTGTACATATATTCCAACATGATAGTTGCAATTAGAACAAATGCATCCCTCCCTCATTCCACATGGACAATGTCAAAGGTTATATAAAATCATTCAAAGTTCTGAAAAACCCCGGTGGGTATTAAGCTGATAAATGAGTAGTGGTGACGTCCCAGCTAGGAAATCTCTACGCGTTTCGTGGAAACCTCCACTCGTCAGGAGTAATGTGCGGTACGTCTAAATGTATCTGCAAAATACATAACCAAAAGGCTAATAATCTGCCATGGGTGGAAGGGAGAACAAAAAGTCAAAATTTAAATTAAAAGGAGGAGAGAAAACAATAAATACATCCCCATTGTACCTTGTAGATGACCCTAAAAAAACAGTATGGAGCCAAGGACATGGTGGGAACGTCAAGGATGGGAGCTGAGGTAATGGTCCGGCAGCAAACAGAACGGCACATGCAACAATGAGCGAACATATGTGAGGATAAAAAAAACGTGATGCCAACATCTGGGATGAAAAAAAATTGGGATGTTAGATCCAAGGAGTTCAAAGAAGTGAGAAAAATCGTATGGATAAATGTGATAATGAGAGGAGACCAAAGACCCAGAAAGGTGCCAGAGACGGTGAGGGTAGGTGCACAGTGAGTAGTAAGTAGGTGTATACGAATGGTGGTAAACAATTGTTACTCACCCATAATATAGATTAAAGAAAGGTATACTGAGCACCAAAAGACACCGAAGGTAGTCCATAAGGGGAAATGTGAAGGCGAGTGATACCGGTGATTATAGTGCCAGAGCATGGAACCGTGTGCATGTGCTTCCAAGTGGATCAGGAGCAAAAAAAAAAAAAAAAGACGCTGCCCAAGTGGCATTTATACCGAAGTGGAAGCCGCGGGGCCACACCAACGCCACGCAAAGCATGTAAAAGTGAGGAGTGGCGCCAAACCGAGCAATCAACCGCTAGGCAGTGGGCGTCCAAATCCTCAGGAAAAACACGAGCCGGCGCATGGTGTCAAAGTGACGTCACACGTACCGGGCGTGGCGTCGATGCGCGTCAGGCGCCGGCCCCCACCACCCAGAGACCAGGGGAGAAGGGAAGAACCCCGAGCACGCATCGCAGTTCCCAGAAATGACAAGGCCACCAGTGGTCACCAGACCCCAGAACCACACGGGAAGAGGGCAAACTGACCAGTGTACAATGGATGAATGTAAATATTGCACGCATTTTGTTTTGATGCACCGGGAATGTATTCAGCTGAGTTAAAGTGAGGGTTTCATTGCAAAAGGTAGCATTCAGCAACAACGGCTCTCTACGCAAGCCCTCAGCAACAGGGGCGGCCTGTCCATTAAGGGTGCCGCTCTCCCATCCATCGTCGCCCACCCCTATTCCATGCCTCCGGCCCATTGCAGGACGACTGATGCATGGATTCCAATGCGGGGTCGGCATTTTTTTTTGAAGCACCCGATTAGAGCCAGAGGCTCCAATAGGCTTCAAAATAGGATGGGCTTGGGGCGCAGAGAATGCGCTCTGAGCCCACCCAGGTGTGTTACAACAGCGAATGATAATTCGCCTTTTGTAACACTGATCCACCTCCCGGACAATCAGGAAACGGGTTTTGAAACCCATTACCCGATTGGCTGAAAGGACAGGCGATCCTATTGGACGCCTAAGTGGAGGGGAGGAACCGCACGCTGGAAGCTGCCGCGATGGAGGAGAGGACATGGAGCCGCTGCCCGCCACCCACTACCCGCCAAGATGGGGTAAGTGCTGGACAGAGTGGCAGACATTGGGGGGGGGGTTATTTGCCGCCCCCTCCCCCCCCAAAAAAACACCAGCCGCCACTGCTCAACGTACTGTACTCTCTTGCAACTGTGGACATCTGGGATTTGTGGTGCTTCCCCATCTTAAGTCCTTTTACGCTGATCCTGCTTGCTCTATTGTCTTCTTCTAGGTGTCTTCATGGCTGACAAACAGAATTAAGAGCTGACACAGGGAGAAAAATGGAGCAGAGCGCCAATAAAATGGTTATCTGTGTTTGAGATCAATTCGGGTGCCCTGGGCTCTGGCGGTGATATATATCTATATTTTTGCTTGTGAAGAAGCAAACATTATTGGAAAGTTAATTTTTTTTTTTTCACAAGGTGCAAGGGTGGCTGGCACAGACAGGAGCTGTAATAGAGCGGCACATCTCTGCTTTATGGAGGCTGTAATTCTCTCCTGCAAAGTTACCTTGCCTATATCTATGAATTATTCCAGCATTCTTGCGAGAGATACGCGCTGAGCTATTTATGGTGCACTCAATTCTGCTGCCGATGATTTATGGGGCTCAAGCTTCTGCTGCACATGATAAAGTTCACCCCATGCCACAGTAACTGCCCGATTCCCAGGTAGACAGCCATGCCTGCCCCGCTGTCCTCTATCAGATGGTCTGCCATAAACAGAGGGCATGTTCTTCTGCAGCAGAGAAGTGTGTGTGTTGATGTACAGGAATCAATCACCATGTAACACGAACAGATTATTGTCCTGTCTCAGGGATCAAGCACTGCTGACACCTGCACTCTCCTTGCCCAATTTACTGTGCAGTCAGAGCTACTGAGACATGGCAGACATCCTGACCTCAACACAATTCTATCCATCCTTAGGAGGGGCTTAAAGATGAACTTCGGGGCTAACAACCAGGGGTATTGCTAGGTCTACAAAAGATCTGGGGCTGGAGGCCATAGCAGCGAAGTAAAGAAAGTCATACACATGAGAGCCCCCCCTTACATCAGGGTCCTCAGAGAGCCTCCCCCTTACATCAGGGTCTTCAGAGAGCACCTCCTGACATCAGGCTCCCCAGAGACCCTCCCCCTTACATCAGGGTTCCCAGAGAGTCCCTCCTTACATGAGGGTCCCCAGAGAGCCCCTCAATACATCAGGGTTCCCCAGAGAGCCTCCCCCTTATATCAGGGTCCCCAGAGAGCCCCCCCCCACTTACAATAGGGTTACCAGAGAGCCTCCCCCCTACATCAGGGTCCCCAGAGAGCCCCCCCCACTTACATCATGGTCCCCAGAGAGCCCCCCCCCCCACTTACATCAGTGTCCCCAGAGACCCCCTCCTTACATCAGGGCCCCCAGAGAGCCCAGTACTTACATCAGGGTCCCCAGAGAGCCCCCCACTTACATCAGGGTCTCCAGAGATCTCCCCCCTTACATCAGGGTCCCCAGAAAGTCCCCACTTACATCAGGGTCCCCAGAGAGCCTCCCCCTTACATCAGGAACCCCAGAGAGGCCCCCCTGCTTACATCAGGGTCCCCAGAGAGCCCCCCACTTATATCAGGGTTTCCAGAGAGCCCCCCTTACATCAGGGTCCCCAGAGAGCCTCCCCCTTACATCAGGAACCCCGGAGAGGCCCCCCTGCTTACATCAGGGTCCCCAGAGAGCCCCCCACTTATATCAGGGTCTCCAGAGAGCCCCCCTTACATCAGGGTCACCAGTGAGTCCCCCCACTTACATCAGGGTTCCTACATAGCCCCCCCATTACATCAGGGTCCCCAGAGAGCCTCCCCCTTACATCAGGGACCCCAGAAAGTCCCCACTTACATCAGGGTCCCCAGATAGCCCCCATTACATCAGGGTCCCCAGAAAGCCTCCCCCTTACATCAGGAACCCCAGAGAGCCCCCCGCTTACATCAGGGTCCCCAGAAAGCCCCCCACTTATATCAGGGTTTCCAGAGAGCCCCCCTTACATCAGGGTCCCCAGTGAGTCACTCCACTTACATCAGGGTCCCTACATAGCCCCCATTACATCAGGGACCCCAGAGAACCCCCCACTTACATCAGGGTGCCCAGAGAGCCCCCCTTATATCAGGGTCCCCAGAGAGCCCCCCCCACTTACATCAGGGTTTCCAGCTTTACTTCAGAGTCCCCAGAGAGCTGTTCCTTACATCAGGGTCACCAGACAGAGGGCGGGCAGTGAGAGATGATGTCATCTCTCTGCTACTCGCGGCTGCACAGTAAGAGCGGAACAGCTGTGATGCAGGGCGGGCAGTACAAGATGATGTCATCTCTCTGCTCTCTCGCCGGCCTGGCTCTCCCGTGCTACCTGTCCCCTTTCCGGTGCTGCCCGCCGCACTCGTAGCCCGGCTGCAGAGAGGCCGCGGCTGTCTCTGACAGACTCGGGCTATGAGCCCCAGATTCTGGGCTATAGCTCCAAAAGCCACCCCCTAGCGATGTCACTGCTAACAACTAAATCCAGTTAGTTAAAGTGTTAAAGTGCGCATGTAGGAGCTGTGTTACCTGCTAAAGAATTTGTAGTTTTGTCTATGCAGGCCTGACAGACAGCCAAACCAGACTGGTGACCCAACTTTTCTCTACTGGAGTGAGCCTGGGCACCTGGTCACAGGGGGCCTGTGATTGGACAATGAAGAATCCCCTTTTGCCTCTGCAGTACACAATCTGGCAATTGGTACTATCACTGAGCCCACCCATCACCATTAGCACGTACCATCAGCCCTAAAGAAGGAGAAGGCAATTCCTCGAAATGCGTTGGCGCGATCTGCATGTTCTCACACTTTTTAATTAACTTTGTATCCTTCCACCAAGAGTTGCATTATTTTGGACACAAGGCGCTCCTTCCTTCTCATTCAAGCATTAGCTCCACTGAAGCAACAGCTCCGTCGTACCAGTAAGGTAGCAGCCCAAACCTCCAAAAAGGAGATCAGCACCACCAGTTACCTGCGGAACCACCTAATACCTAATCAGTAACTGTTTGAACCAGTCCAGCACGATCTCTAGCCCAAATGGAGAAGTAGGAAGACTGGGGAACTCTTCCTCCCCTAGTCAGCAGGTTCCTTGTCTGGGTAGTTGAATGCAGCATAAGTGATAAGCTCCTAGTGCTGCCTCTCCAAATCCAAATGGTACTTTAGAGGAGATTACAAGAGGATGATACCAAGACCAAATCAGGTATTTATACTAGCCACATGTTAAAGTGGCTGTTAACCCACTATTGTATAAGCATGCCATCCCCTCTGTTATATAAAGGGACAGGAGAGCCGAAGAGGGACCAGAGAAGAGGAGGATCCAGGCAGGTAAGCATAACATGTTTGTTATTTTTATTTAAAAAAAAAAAAAAAAAAAAAAAAAAACAAGACTTTACAACCAAAAATAATTTACCAATAATAGAAAGTGGTTGAAAATAAAAGGCGGTTAATGATAAAAGATAAAAAATGACAATAGCATTACAGCAACACATAATCACAAAGAAATACGCACACATAGGCAACCACACAAAAGTAAAACATAAAACGGAGGGACTACAAATACCAGCATTCCCTATAGTGATGAATGTTACATAAAATACATAAAAAAAGGGGACCAGCATTCTGCACATAAAACAGGGGACCAGCTTTCCACGTGGTAATCTTACATAAATAGATGAGCAACCACATAAAACAGGGGACCAGCTGGACTACAAATACCAGCATTACACACATAAAGCAGGGGACCAGCCAGACTGAAAGTACCAGCATTCCGCATGGTATATTGAGCAATATAAGAGATGTTGCACACATATAAGGGCTGCATGTAAAGACCCATAGACAAAGGTAATATGCTACAAATGCATAGGTGCAGCAAAGGGTACTTATAGTAATAAAAAGCAGATGCACCTTGCGAGATAATGCCAAATAATAAAGAGGGAAAAAATTGAATGGGATAAACACCATTTGTACATAGTGTAATTATGTGTGTAAATACACTTACTATGTGAACTTACAGTTACAGGTACATGGCATGATTCTCCCACTATGTGTACATTTGGAGGTGTTTCTCAACCTGAAAACATAAGGAAAGGAGTTATTTCTCAGAACCATGTATATGACAGTTAAAGTAGCGTATTCATTTCTAGCTCCTCATTCAATCCACCAGGAGACAAAACATCCAAAGAATAAATCCAGTAGGTCTCCCTCTGGCACAGCTTGCGAAACCGCTCGGCCAGGGCGAGATCTCTAGATATGGCCTCACAAACCCAGACCCTCGGGCCTTCAGTTGACATATTGTGATGTTCCAAAAAATGTTTGGGTACATTATGTATATCTTTGCCCTCAGTGATAAACCGGCAATGCTCGCCAAACTTCTTGCGTAGTGTCCTTATGGTCCGACTAACATAGAAGAGGCCACATGGACACGTCAGGCAATATACTACATAGTCAGATGAGCATGTGTAGAACTCCTTAATGGGATAGGCCTTGCCTTTAACGTAGGAATTCCTTCTGTCCACGCTAAACGAACCAACGGGTCTTGCAGAGGGGCTTATGAAATCGATACATTCCAATTATGGCCAGGAAGGTAAGGAGAGAACGCCCAGGTGGTGGGGGCTTATTTTTGAGTTTGCTTGGTGCCTGCTGGCTTTTCTATAAGCAAACTTTGGTCTGATAAAACAGGTCGGAGATGCTGGTCCTGGCTCAGTAAGGGACAATCTTTCCACAATACAGTATTTGCTCCATCTGCCTGTGGAAGGAATGAAACTGGGTGATAAAGGCATCTCATTGATATCAACCTGGGTTGAGCGGCGTGGCATGGGGGCTGTGATGTTAATCCTTATGAAGGTAACAAGCTGTTTCCACAATGTAAATGAGTAAGCCTTTGTCAAATAAATTTTCTTTTAGGCTACTTTCACACTAAGGTGTTTTACAGGCGCTATATCGCTAAAAATAGCGTCTGCGAAACGCCTGTAAAGCGCCTCTCCTGTCACTCCAGTGTGAAACCCCGAGTGCTTTCACACTGGAGTGGTGCGCTGGCAGGACACTAAAAAAAAGTCCTGCAAGCAGCATCTTTGAGGCGCTTAGGGTCTCCCTCTGAATGTCGTAATCCAATTCTCTAGTGCAGTTATTTTTGAGTCTACAGAATTGGCTTTGGGGAATATTATTGAGCCATCGGGGGCGATCTTTTATAATGAAGGAAGAAATTTCCCGCTGTCGGCTTAGTGTAGTTTCTGGTGTGGATATGATTGCCAACATAATACATTTCCAGATCTAAGAAGGCTAGATTATCCTTGTCCTGGACGGTGGTGAACAACAGGCCCATACTCTTGTTGTTGCAATGGGTTACAAATGAATGTACCAAAGGTTCCCTGCCATCCTAGATAATTGTGACATCGTCAATATACCTGCAATAAAACACATGTTTATTGCATGTTGGATGAAAAGGGGTTATTATGCCAAATGTAGGAGGATTCCCGGAAACCCATGGTGAGATTGGCATACAAGGGAGCAAAATTGGCTCCCATGGCCGTGCCAGTCACCTGTAGAAAAAACTCACCATTAAATTTGAAATAATTGTGGGTGAGGCAAAAAGATGTGGCACCTAAGATGAAGGAGGCCTAACTGGGATTCAGCATGGGGTCCTCGCATAAAAAGAATTGAACTGCAGGTAATCCAACTTCGTGAGGTATAGAAGTATAGAGAGACCCAAAGATAAGATGGCTCCCGGGTGTATGGTGAGAGAAGTTTGAGCAGATGTGTGCCATCTCTAATATATGGTTGTAGGAACTGGGCAAGCGGTTGGAGGAACTGATCCACATATTGTGAAAACCACTAGTAATACTTTCCATAGCTGCCACAATGGGTCGGCCTGGGGGGTTGGTGAGGTTTTATGTTATGCTTACTGTACCTGCTCTGTGTAGTGGTATTGCACAGAGCAGCCCTGATCCTCCTGTTCGCAGGGACCCCAACGGCGTTCCTGGCCCCTCCCTCCTGCCCAGTGCCCCTCACAGCAAGCAGCTTGCTATGAGGGCACCCAAGCAGGCTTACTCCTGTGCTGCTGCTCTGCGTGTCCATTCACACACAGAGCCTCCCTCTCCTTATTGGCTCACTGGCTGTGATTGAAAGTCAATGGCTCCTGCTGCCGTCTCAGCCAATGTTGAGGGAGAGTCCCTGGAGAGCAGAGGCTCTCGTGCACATTGTTATAAGGGGGCTGGGGGGCTGGAGGGCTGCTGCATACAGAAAGTTTTTTACTTTCATGCATAGAATGCATGAAGGTAAAAAGCCTTGAGCCTTCACAACCACTTTAACCACTTACAGACCGCCCACCGTATAATAATTATACGGCGGCTGTTTGAAGAGGAATACCGTTGTTGTGGCAGCAGATAGCAGCCATAACCCCAGTATCCTCTTCTTCAGCGGGCGGTCCGCTTTCAGATAAAAGTGGTCTTAGCGGCGGATTCGCTGCGAGATCACTTTTATCGGGGGTGCTCCGGTCGTCTCCACCGCCTACTGGAGCCGTTGGTAGCGACGGAGACGATCGGGTCCTGTCACATCCACAGCCTGGAGCCAAGTGAGGGAAAGATGGCCCCCACTCGGCTCCATAGCACTGGATGGCGGAAGCGAAGTCAAACGTCACTTCCGCCCACTGCTCTTAAAGAGAAAAAGAAACATTTGAGGAAAAAAAAAGACATTCCAATTTTTTTATTTTTTGTATTGCATTTTTGTGTAAATATGAGATCTGAGGTCTTTTTGACCCCAGATCTCAAATAAGGAGGTCCTGTCATGCTTGTTTTCTATTACAAGGGATGTTTACATTCCTTGTAAAGGGAATAAAAGTGACCCAAACATTTTTTTAAAAGGACAGTGTAAAAAAATAAAATACAAAGTAAAATATATAAGAAAAAATAAATAATAATATAAAAGCACCCCATTTTGCCAAGCTCGTGCGCAGAAGCGAAAGCACACGTAAGTCGCGCCCGCATATGAAAACGGCATTCAAACCACACATGTGAGGTATCGCCGCGATCGTTAGAGCGAGAGCAATAATTCTAGCACAGACCTCCTCTGTAACTCTAAACATGTAACCTGTATTGTTTTTGAAACTTCGCCTATGGAGATTTTTCAGGGTAAAAGTTTGTCGCCATTCCATGAGCGGGCGCAATTTAGAAGCGTGACATATCGGGTATCAATTTACTCGGCATAACATTATCTTTCACAATAAAAAAAAAAATTGGGCTAACTTTACTGTTGTCTTATTTTTTTAGTCAAAAAAGTGTATTTTTTTCCACAAAAAGTGCTCTTGTAAGACCGCTGCGCAAATACGGTGTGACATTAAGTATTGCAACGACCGCCATTTTATTCTTTAGAGTGTTAGAAAGAATATATATAATGTTTGGGGGTTCTAAGTAATTTTCTAGCAAAAAAATAAATTATTTTAACTTGTAAACAACAAATCTGAGTTAAGATCTATCATAAACAGCAGCTATTCCATTCCACCAGCAGATCCTGCAGGAACCAGAATGCCACTTCCTAAAAATTATCTTAAATGATCAAGAGCTGAGCCTTGCAAAGCTCATTTATCCTGAGATGTGAGTATTACAAGAGCAACCTATGAAGAAACCCTCACACAGTGCAGGGAGCCATCTGTGCGAAACGCTAAACGCCTTTTGGGCATATTTAAAGACAAATGGCACACAACGAGGCCTTCTATTCCATGGTGGCATCCTATCGATTTAACGTAAAGTGTAAATAGAGGGAAAAGATGGCAATAAGACATCACAGGAAATAATATAGGCTAATCTGCATACTTATGAACTGGAGCTGATGTAAAAGACAAAATATTTTCTTAAATCTTCCTGAGCTAGACATGGCCCAATTTATTATTTATAAGCTCGTTTTAAGCAGTGCTTAATTTCCTGTATTTTCCTCCCGCAAACTCAATGCACTTAATTTCTTATCCTGAGCTCACTAACATGGTTTCCATAAAAATGAGCTTGCATGATCAAAGAGCAGCTCTGTATCATAAACAAATTACAACAACTGGGCGAGCTTTGAAATATCATAATCTAATTAAGCCCGAACACTTTTGGCAGAAGCCTGAAATATTTAGAGCTGTGTTCAGGCTCATCCGAGCTGTGAGGAATTTCAACGAAAAACTGTAAACAGACAAACACAAGGCGAGAAATAAAAACCTTCCTTTGTTTGTGTAGAGTGTCTGCAGGATCTGGGAGTGAGCACCGAAAATTCACGCATGCATGGAATAATGCATCTGAGCCCTAAATTTTGCTGAATATCGACTCCGCTGACATAGGTGTTACGCCCAGTCGGCCTCATGGCGTTTACTGCTCCTGCTTGTCACAGGGGTGTTGGGTTGTTGGTGGTGGGCTACATCCTAAGGCAGTCATTTTCAACCAGGGTTCCCTCAGAGGTTGTTAGGGGTTCCTTGAGCTGTGGCTGGTTGACTTCCCATCTGATGATGCTTGTATAGTTATAAAGATAACATCAATTGATAGAGCCAGCGGCATGAGTACATTGATCTTTTTAGTTATCTGTAAGGGTGGCATTCTGACCACTGGCCACCATCGTAAGCCACCACTGCATTGGTTTTAACAAGCGTTCCCCAAATATCTGAAAATGATGTTAAGGGTTCTTCAGGGGTAAAAAGGTTGAGAAAGGCTGACCTAAGTGATCAACAGAGAGACACTTGGTACAGTAGCAAGGATGAAGCGGTTACCCATGGCAAACTATAAAGCTTCATCTTTTGACTATAGTAAGTGAGTTAACTGGTAGCTATGGGTAAAAGCTCCAGATCTGTGGTCCAAGTTTTGGTTTGAGAAAGGAACACAAGGCAGGCAAGGCAGAATGAACATACAAACTTCGCGCAGATAGACCCCTGTGGGATCAAATTTTGCCTTAGTTGGCATGGATGTTATGCCAAATTGGCCCCATGGCGTTTACTGCTCCTGCCTGTCACAAGGGCGTTGGGTTGTTGGTGGACTACTACCCAAGGCAGCCAGAGGTTGTTAGGGGTTCCTTGAGCTGTGGCTGGTTGACCTCCCATCTGATAATTCTTGTATAGTTACAAAAATAACATCACTTGTTAGAGCCAGCAGCATGAGTACATTGATCTTTTTAGTTATCTGTAAGGGTGGGCACTGGCCACCATCGTAAGCCACCACTGAATTGGTTTGAGCAAGACTTCATCAAAGACCTGAAAATTATTTCAAGGGTTTGTCAGGGCTCAGGGGTAAAAAGATTGAGAAAGGCTGGCCTAAGAGATCAGCAGAGAGACACTTGGTATAGTAGCAAGGATGAAGTGGTTACCCATGGCAAACTATCAAGCTTCATCTTTTGACTATAGTGAGAGAGTTAACTGGTAGCTATAGGTAAAAGCTCCAGATCTGTGGGCCAAGTTTTGGTTTGAGGAAGGAACACAAGGCAGGCAAGGCAGAATGAAACTCCATGCAGCTAGTATGCAAAGTTCAAAACATCACTTGTCAGAGCCAGGAACATGAGTCCATTGATCTTTTTAGTTATCTGTAAGGGTGCCATCCTAACCACTGGCCAGTGGCCATCAATAAATTGGTTTTAGCAAGAGTTCCCCAAAGACCTGAAAGTTATGTCATTATATTACACGCACATGAACTTTAATGGCATCCCTGTCTCAGTCCGTAGGATTCAAAATTGAGTTGGCTCACCGTTTGCAGCTATAACAGCTTCAACTCTTCTGGGAAGGCTGTCCACAAGGTTTAGTGTCTATGGGAATGTTTGGCCATTCTTAGTGCATTAGAGAGGTCAGGCCACTAATTCATCCCAAAGGTGTTCGATCGGGTTGAGGTCAGGCCACTTAAGTTCCTCCACCCGAAACTCACTCATCCATGTCTTTATGGACCTTGCTTTGTGTACTGGTCCAAATCATTTGGTAGAAGGGGGATTATGGTGTGGGGTTGTTTTTCAGGGGTTGGCCTTAGTTCCAGTGAAGGGAACTCTTAAGGCATTAGCATACCAAGACATTTTGGACAATTTCATGCTCCCAACTTTGTGGGAACAGTTTGGGGTCGACCCTTCCTGTTCCAACGTGATTGCACATCAGTGTACAAAGCAAGGCCCATAAAGACATGGAAGAATGGTCAAACATTCCCATAGACACACTCCTAAACCTTGTGGATATCCTACCCAGAAGAGTTGAAGCTGTTATTGCTGCAAAGGGTGGGCCAACTCAATATTGAACCCTACGGACTAAAACTGGGATGCCATTAAAGTTCATGTGCGTGTAAAAGCAGGTGTCCCAATACTTTAGGTAATATAGTGTATGTACTGGGGCAAAAGGGTGGACTTTAACACTCCGCACATATGGGTTGCTAGGCGGCCAATAAACTGCAAGCATCACACCAAGCAATCCCATACATCAGAGAGATGATAGCAACCTCAGTCTATATCCATCCCAGGCAAACACACCGATGTGTTTCACCCCACCGACTGGAGAACCTCAATGACTAAGCCCCGTGGACAGGGCAAAATGCGTTTGGGGTGTGACTGGGACAGAGATAGATTGAGGCTGTTATCATCTCTCTGATGTAAGGAATTGCTCGGTGTGTGGCTTTTGGATTACCATTTTTGCTCTCAGACATTACAAGCAGTTTAGATGGACTCTTTGCCCAGCCTGCACCCTGGATGGAATTTACCGGACATGGCTGTACAAGCCGAAGCGGAGACCTGAAGTTTTTACTAGGTTAACGCTAGGCAGCTGATGTTTATGCGCTGTGAGCACACTCATTGCATGCTCCCGACACAGTTCTTGGTCCATTCTTGGCTAAAGTTCTTGGCTAAAGATGAGTAGCCATCGTGACTGGCTTTCAATCATGGGATCACTGTGACAGTGGTCCCATGATTAATGATCTTTTTCACCCCCAGGGTGTTCGGAACTGTTTAAAAGGACTCTGGGGCAGGCAGGAAGGGGTTAGCATGTTAAAGCCTCTATGAGATTTTGGTGACTTGGTTCACATCTAGTTTACCAATTTTTCACAGACGATTTAAATGTTTTAGTGGCTTTAGTCCTCTAAAGTCGGGTCACATCCCCGTCCTGATGGCCACATTGTGTCACCTTTAAGACAAAGCTCTATATTCTACGCTGGGTGAACATGACATCACACGGGAGAATGAAGCTTTTCTTCCACCTCCAATCTCGCCCGCATTCTTCCCTCTATTCAGCACATAAGACACGGCTGTTTTTTCTTGTCAGTCCTTGGGATGACCTTGGTTTAATTACCTGCATCTCAATGAGAGAATCTACATAGAAAGTGAAGGTTAATTAATGAAGGATCGTTTCTTATTCTAAAGCCATCAGCTGGTGGCTGACAGTGAATGTACGCCATGCAGTATTATCCCATATCTCATTAGAAATGGTCAGATTGATGTGCTGGCTTTGGTCTAATGCGAGAGAAAGAGGACAAGTTATTAATGATGAACAGCGAATACCTCTGCACACATTCTGAAACATACGCTGAAAACATCTCCCATGTATTTAAATCCCACTCGCTGATGGTTAAAGAGGACTTTCCACCTCAGTGGCAAGGCCAGCTTGTTCAAGGTGCACTCCTCGGTAAAATGCTGCATTAAAATTACTTATTGGGAGGGGGGTAAATAGATAATTTACTAACCTCCCTGACTTCCGTAGTGGGGGGGGGGGGGGGGTGGTGATGGCCTCCTTCTGCCAACAAGATCCCTGGGAATGCTGAGCAGCCCAAATCTCTTGGGAAGATGCCACAGCACAGTGCAGGATCTTCATCTTGCAAAATGTTGCCTACTTAACATTCTCTGAAATCTGGGCAAAAGGAGGATGCCACCCAGCCCAGAGCAAGGTCAGAGTAAGGGGCTACACCAAGAAAATGCGGAATAACAGCACAAGTCGTATATTTTCATCCAGTTCCTCACCCTTTGTCATTCTGTAATGAGTATTTGCCAAGAGGATGGCAAGTGGTCCTCTAATTTAGTTGACCAGGTTGGCCCAGTCCACTTCACGAAATGTCATGACAGGCATCTCCAGGTGCATCAGCATTGGTAAGGGCAGCTCTGATCGTGCAGGAAGGTGGCTTTAAATGAGCACAAGAAACCTTGGGCACACGTATATTGCTATGACCTAACCTTCTAATCATCACAATGAGACCCGAGAACCCAAGAACTGGAGATGTCACTGTGAAATTATACCTAAAGGCAACACTTTCCTTTAGATTTGGATAGAGTGGAAAGGGATTAGAGCGTCTGGCAGATTTTTATCATTGTCTGTGTCCCCATTGGGGAAAATAATCCTCTCTGCTTGTGCCGAAAGTGAAAAAAAAAAATCCCAAATTTTGCGATTGTCACCAGAACAAGCTTAGAGGAGAAATCTTCCAATGTGGACAATGTCGTTTTGGTGACTAACTCACTTTGGAAGGATTTCTTCTCACTTCCTGTTTTGGCCATGGGACAGGAAGTGAAGGGAAATCTCCTCAATGAGATACAGAGGGCAAAAAAAATATGACGGGGGTTATAACCCTCCCTTACGCTATACTAAATTTTAATAAAGTCTCACCTTTAGTTCCACTTTAATAGCTTTCCACCTACCCACAGTAGTTGTACTAGAACGTCACAGTCTCTCTTTTGGTTTTAGAGCACACATGCCCAAGCCCCTTGCTGACAAGCACGTTCAGCAGCTGATTTCAGCCAGTGATTTTAACTAAAGTCAGCTGATCGGGTGTGGCCAATCACCTACACAGAGTTCTGTGTTTACAAAAACACAGAACTCTGTATACAGAGAACAGCGATCTGAAAAAAATAAATAAAAACAGACAGTTATGGAAAAGCAGCACACATTACACATTGTTATGCCCCGTACACACGATCGGACTTTCCAACAAAAAAAAAACATGGGATTTTGTTTGAAGGTTGTTGGCTCCAACTTGTCTTGCAAGTCTGCTGATGTCACAGAGCCGGTCCAGGCTCAGGCAAGATCGCGACAATGAAGTCTGGATCCGCCCACATGCCTGGACCGTCACCCAGCTCAGCCTTTCAGTGAGCCGCTAAGAGGCTGAGCCGCCCACTCAAGTAAGGGGGGGGGGGCAGTGCAAAGAGCCAGTGACTGACAGTCACAAGCTCTCTGCTCAGGGATCTGTGAGGACCGATCGATTGGTGGTGTTTGATGGCTCAGTTCTCAGACAGATAGGTAATTGTGATTATAAAAAAAAGAAACTCCCTACTTCTCTTTTAACCCCTTCTCAGCCAGTGTCATGTTTTTCTACAGCGACAGTGTGCAGTATTAGCAGCGATCACTGCATTAGTGTCACTATTGATGTCAGTGAATCAGTTAGTGTATCCCCCCCAGCCAGCGTCAGCTAGTGTCAGATTGCCCGGTGCAATATCACAGTCCCAATATAAGTCGCTGATCACTGCCATTACCAGTATATAGTGTCAGCTGCGTAAATATCAGTACAGTGGAACCTTGGATTACGAGCATAATCCGTTTCAGAAGAAAGCTTGTAATCCAAATCACTCACATATCAAAGCGAGTTTCCCCACAGAAGTCAATGGAAACGAAGATAATTAGTTCCGCATTGACTTCTATTACATGCAATACCGTATGTGGCCGGAGGTGGGCGCCGGAGAGCCTCGGAAATATTCAGGGACAGCTCAGAAAGTATTGGAGAGTATTTCCAAGTCATTCCGAGTATTTCCGAACGGCACCGAACCGCTCCGATTGTCCCCGGCGCCCCCCGCACCTCTGGCCAAATGCGGTACTGCACCGCCCATTAGCTTGAATTCTGCTCATTTGCGAGACAACACTCGCAAACCGAGTCAGAATTTTAAAAAAAAAGTTGCTCGTCTTTCAAAACGCTTGTTAACCGCGTTACTCGTAAACCAAAGTTCCACTGTATATATACCATAGGTTGTAGCTATGAACTTTCACACAAACCAATCAATATACACTTATTGGGATTTTTTTTTTTTTTTTACCAAAGACATGTAGCAGAATTAATTTTGGCCTAAATTTATAAAGAAATTTGATTTTATTGGATATGTTTTATAATAGAAAGTAGAAAATATTGGTGTTTTTTTTCAGAATTTTAGGTCTTTTTTCATTTATATAATATAAACAAAAAAAAAATGGTGGTGATCAAATACCATCTACCAACCATATAAATGTAATTTGGGTACAGCGTTGCATGACCGTGCAATTGCCATTTAAAGTAGCGCAGCGCTGAACAGAAAAGAACAGCCTGGTCAAGAAGGGGTGTAAAACCTATTTATATAATATAAACAAAAAAAAAAAAAAAAATGGTGGTGATCAAATACCATCAAAAGAAAGTTGATTAAAGGGGGTAGAAAAATTCCCTTTTCTATCCCTTTTTTAAAACTTCCTTCTTTCTTTTTTATCAATTTCCCCATCCCACTTTTTCATCACTTGTGTTACACTCATACTTTTACACTGTAATGCCCCGTACACACGGTCGGACTTTGTTCGGACATTCCAGCAACAAAATCCTAGGATATTTTCCGACGGATGTTGGCTCAAACTTGTCTTGCATACACACGGTCACACAAAGTTGTCGGAAAATCCGATCATTCTGAACGCGGTGACGTAAAACACGTACGTCGGGACTATAAACGGGGCAGTGGCCAATAGCTTTCATCTCTTTATTTATTCTGAGCATGCGTGGCACTTTGTCCGTCGGATTTGTGTACACACGATCGGAATGGAAAATTTTATCTCCTGCTCTCAAACTTTGTGTGTCGGAAAATCCGATGGAAAATGTCCGATGGAGCCCACACACGGTCGGAATTTCCGACAACACGCTCCGATCCGACATTTTCCGAAAATCCGACCGTGTGTACGGGGCATTACTCACTCACTCCTTACATTTGTTTTCTAGGTTGAAATCCTATTCACTTTTTTCCCCCTCCTATGAGGTCACCTTCATCACCCCTCCACATCTGTTTCCCACACTCTGACCCAATCTGGGGGGGCTCTCTGTTTTGGTGTCGCCGCCGGGACATGCTCCCTCAGCTTCGGTCCTTGGCATTATTGGCCGGCTTGGCATTCGGGGCTGCACCGCCATTGCGCAGACATTATTGTAAGTCCATGGTTTAAGTGAAATAATGTGGGATACATGCTTTACATTTACCCACCTGTTTTTCAAATGATTCAATATTGCTATCTCCCCTATTCATAGGTGGTCACTACGGTTATGCTCCTGATGAGTGGCTATAAGGTCCCGAAACAGCGTAGAGCTTACAACTACCGTTATGTGTACACAATTATCAACTATATATGTATGAACGTTCCAATTTTACTGTATTTATATGTTTGTAATAGAAGTCCTTGTTGGAATGCATTTTTTGATGAATACAGATTATCATTATAGAGCTATGTGCCAACATATGTAGAGCTATGTGCCAACATAAATAGAGCTATGAGCCTAAATATGTAGAGCTATGTGCCTAAATATGTAGAGCTATGTGCCTAAATATGTAGAGCTATGTGCCTAAATATGTAGAGCTATGTGCCTAAATATGTAGAGCTATGTGCCTAAATATGTAAATATATGAATTTTTGTATCATTTTATTAATAAACTGCATTTCCTATTCAATTTATACTTCTGCTCCCATGTGCCTCATTCAAAGTCCCGCACCTGTTCTCTCCTTATTTTATCATCAAAAGAAAGCTTTATTTGTGTAAAAAAAAAATTATATAAATTTAATTCGGGTACAGCGTTGCATGAACGCGCAATTTCCAGTTAAAGTAGCGCAGTGCCGAATAGCAAAGAACAGCCTGGTCACGAAGGGTTGTAAAGCCTTCCAGAGGTGAAGTGGGTAATGTGGACATAAATGTATGAGGGATCTACTGTAGGTATTAAAATACCGAAACAACGCAACACCGTATTTTTCCTAGCTTTGCCATTAGTTAAAAAACATCAAACAAACATACAATCGAGCATTAATAGATGTATACGATAGTTTAAAACCAATCAATTGATCAGTCTGCACTGTGGTCGGTTCTCCAGTACATTAGATATTTGTTTGAATAATTAGACGCGATCAGCAAAAATGCCACCACGGCCGACTAACACAGCAGAGTCAAAATTGATCAAAAGTTCTCTGAAATTGATTAAAAGGACAGTCTCTGGTTTCCTGTTTTTTTATTTGATCCGATCAATTTTGTCCCATGTCTGCCTTTTTTATTGGAGGGAGGACATCAAGCATGTGGAGGACAAGGACCTTCTCAGGATCTCCAACAATCAGAGGACCAGGTTCTGCTTAACCTTGTAGGAGGCTCTGAACTGATTAAGCGGACGTTTGTGCTGATTTTATGAGGATTGTTTTCGTTTGTCGTGGGAATTACTGCTAATCTCTGTTGGAAAGCACTAGAGCTTATAACTGGGCTAAACAAATATTCTGTAAATACGAGCATCGTGTGTATTCTTCCATGAATCTTGGAGCGGCTTATGCATTCCCTTCAGACCTGTATAACAGTCCTCCGTGAAAGAATTCCTTTACTTTCCCCTCTGTGCGGGAGCTTCCTGTAATGAAGACCGCTCACTGATGTTCTCTCTCTCCTTGTGTGGGGTGACTGGTCTTGTCTCCGCCCCCTCTTGTAGTTTTGTGTTGTGGGTGGAGCCTGCTTGGTCCCTCCTACAACTCTGTCCTCTGCACAGGTTATGCACAGCACAGTGATGATGTGATGTCATTGCCACATTTACAAGGTGATAGCTAGATTTGCAAAGACGTTTGGTGAACACAAAGGGCTCTATGCATAAAAAGTTACCTGAACGACTTGACACGCATTCACACAGCTCCAACTAAACTAGGCGTGTTCATAGCTCGGGACTGTCTCTGATTTGGAGCAATGTCCCTCTGTCCCTCATTCCACCTCATTTTGGTCTGATCCATATAGTTGTATATAAAATGCACTTTTTATCTTTCAAAAAGTGTTTCCCAGTGCTAAACCTTTCATCCATGTTCTAAATTGCTGCATTTGTACATTTTAAAAGCCAATATAAAGGAATAGCAGTGGTAAAAAAAAGTCCTTGTGGGTTTAATTAACCTTTTTTTTTGGTTAATTCTCCTTTAAGGGGGTGTGGCAGGGTGTGTGTCCTAAACCTACATACAATTGTTAGTAGGTGTCCCTCATTCCCATCTCAAAATGTTGGGAGGTATGCGCATTCTGCGTTATAGAACTAACTTGTATGATCGTAAGCACCATCTTCCAGGCTCCACTGTCCTACCTGAAGGTCTGGGAGCTGCATGGCAGGTCCCGCTGGGTGAAGGGGAGGGAGACCAGCGAACATTGGTTCGCTGATCTTCCCAAGCTAGAATGGAAGCGACATGTAAAAAAATCACTCCCGGTTTTAGGTGACACTTTCTCTGGCTCTTGCAGCCAGAGAAAAAGCTAATGCAGCACAATCTGCACTCCATTAGGTTTAATAGCGGGCAGGAAGGGACATCAGGGGTCTAAAAGACCCCTGATCTCTCATTAAAGAGAACCTGTCCCTAAAATTATTATCTCACATAGGGGACTTTTTTCCCAATGTAATATAAATATACATATACTTCTAAGCAAAGTATATACTGTATGTGATATGATATATATATAGATATATCTATAGATATATATCTATAGATATATATATATATATATATATATATATATATATATATATGTATATATATATCTATAGATATATCTATAGATAGATAGATAGATAGATATATGTATATATATATATATATATATATATATATATATATATATATATATATGCGTGTGTGTGTGTATGTGATATATACATATATATCTAAGCACTTAACCCCCCCTCCAAAAAAAAAAAAAAAAAATGTTCAGTCTGCCCTGCCCCCACATTCGCACACACACATTTAAATGCATCGATCAGGGGGCCATCTACATACAAAAACATTGCTTGCGATTCACATTTTATCATATTGCCATGCCCGCCAGAGTGCGAGCAATAACTCTATGGCCACTATATGTGTAAGGACTTGCCTATGGAAAAGAGTGCTGAAGTTCGTTGTGGTTTTTGCAGGAATGCACAAATTTAAAGCTTGGCAGGCTGGGTATCTGTTTACTCGGTGCAACCTCATATTTTAAATTTAACCCAAAATTGAACAATATATTGTATTTTCTATCCCAAAACTAATTTCAGTGAATTTTTTACTGAGGTTTTTTTTGATAAACCGTTGCGCAAATATCATGTTATATAAAAGAAGAATTGGAATTACCACCATTTTATTCTCTAGGGTTCCTCCAGAGGTTGCTAGGGGTTCCTTGAGCAATGAGAAAGTGCTGCCTCTTAGATAAGTTCCCACTGACACCATTGATCTTTTTAGCTATCAGTAAGAGGGGGAATTCTTCCCCATGACCACAAGTGTAATTAGCATTCTTCCCACTGACCATCACACTAATGCTGGGTTTCTCAACCAGAGTTCTATGGAAGCCTAGGGTTCCTCCAGAGGTCGCTCGAGGTTCCTTGATTAATGAGTATTTTCTGCCTCTCCGATAAGTTCCCACTGACACCATTGATCTTTATAGCTATCTGTAAGGGGGTAATTCTACCCAATGACCACAAGTGTCAAGAGCATTCTTCCCACTGACCATCACACTAATGTACTATGAGTTGTAGATATATACATTTTTAGCAGGGATTCCCGGAGACTGCAGTTTTTTAAGGGTTCCTCTGTGTTGGAAAGGTTGAGAAAGGCTGCTTTAGCTCTAGGGGATCTGCTTTCAGAAAATACTTTGGGGGTTTTAACTAATCTTCAGGCCCCAAAAAAATTTTTTAACCACTTCCCGTCCGCCATATAGCAAAATGATGGCTGGAAAGTGGTTGCGTTATCCTGACTGGACGTCATATGACGTCCAGCAGGACAAGCCGTTATTGGTGGTGTGTCGGTCTGTGTCCAATCACAGCTGATCACATGGTAACAAGGAAGTGAGGAGAGCCGATCGGCTGCTCTCATGACCGGGGGGGGGTCTGCGCTGATAATCAGCGCATTGATTATCAGTGTAGACCCATCGACGATGCCCACTGGAGACCACCAGGGATGCCCACTGCAGACCACCAGGAATGCCCACTAGAGCCCACCAGGGATGCCAATCAGTGCCCATTAGTCACTCTGTGCCCATCAGTGATGCCTGCCTGTGCCTCCTGATCAGTGTTGTCTATCAGTACCATCTATCAGTGCCACCCATCAGTGCCGCCTATAAGTGCCCACCAGTGCCACCCATCAGTACCACCTATGAGTGCCCATCAGTGCCACTGATCAGTGCCCATCAGTGCCGCCTATGAGTGCCCATCAGTGCTACCTATCAGTGCTGCTTATCAGTGCCGCCTATCAGTGCCCATCAGTGCTACATATAAGTGCCTCATCATCAGTGCCCATCAGTGCTACATATAAGTGTCACCTCATCAGTGCCCCTCAGTAATGCCTCATCAGTGCCCCTCAGTAATGCCTCATCAGTGCCCCTCAGTAATGCCTCATCAGCGCTCATCAGTGAAGGAGAAAATGTACTTATTTACAACGTTTTGTACCAAAAACGAAGAAAATAAAAAAAAAAATTCAAAATTTTTGGTATTTTTTTCTCTGCAAGGCAAAAAATAAAAACCCCAGTGGTGATCAAATACCACCAAAAGAAAGCTCTATTTTTGGGGAAAAAATTATAAGAATTTAGTTTGGGTACAGCGTTGCATGACCGCGCAATTGTCATTCAAAATGCGACAACGCCGAACGCTAAAAAATCGGCCTGGGCAGGAAGGGGGTGAAAGTGTCCTGGCATTGAAGTGGTTTTAAACATGTGTGCGAATTACTTTTTAATTAATAAAAAAAAAAATGTTTGTGCTTGGAGTTTACCTTTTAACTGGATTGCCCTTTGCCTTTGGAAGAGAGTTTGCAGAATTATGACAAGGAGCAAACCAATAACCAGAGATAGGGTCACGCCACCGATGTGTGTAAATAGAACGAAGAGCCTTGTCTGTTGATCCAAACTGGTACTCGTCCCTGGGGTTCCTCCAGCGGCTGCACACGAGTGGGGAACACACGGGGCGGACGCATTAAAAACAACAGACGCGCTTCATTAAAGCACATAAAGGCCTCACATTCGTTGTTAAAAAAAAAAAAAAAAAAAACGTGTGTGGCTCATATTTGCTGTTGGGACGATATTGTGCGTTGGATCTTCCTGTTCTCCCAGTTAAGCATTACCCGCGCACTCATCTCCCTGGTAAGAACCTGCTCTTTTGATCTATATTTGGGACCCCGGCTCTATGAAGCTTCTATTCCTTATGCTAATTTCTCGTAACTTTCTGTGGTCGCTTCCCCTGTTTGATTAGAAGAACACAGAATTTCACAATCCCCCGGAGCTTTGTTAGTAAAACCCGACGAGGATCTTAACCTTGTCTAATTTATGCTTTCATTTCTCCCTCTCATATGTGAAGTCTCCTTTAATGTTTTGTTTTTTTGCATATGAATGATTTTTTCTTTTTATTCATTCTGCAGGTTTTCTGCGTGGGCAAAGCTTTTATTGTGCTTTTTTCTTTTTTTTTTCCCTTCTCACATCGACGGCCAATGCAACAGATTTCAGAGGTTTTCAAATGTAATTTTTATTATTATTATTTTTTTTTTTTTTATTTAATAGGGCCATTTTCGCTGTTTCCATTACCGCAGTCGGGTTGCCCCTGAGGTCGGTGGGTCATGTCAACAATTAGGAAATTAGATAAAAAGGGGCAATAAGAGTGCAGCTGGTGTGATTAAAGAATCATTTTGGAGACAGCATGCTCACCTTTCCTAATGTCACTTCTATTATGAGTGGCGTTAAAGTCATTAAGTGGTAGGGGGGGGGAGGGGGTGCAGCGGAAATTTGTTTTTCTGAAATAAAATTACCGTTAAAAGCAAGTGAGCTCCTGGTCGCAGGTAGGTAGTCTGATGTCAAGAAAATGCAACCACTTAAAAAAGAATTTAGAGGAGAGATGGGAGCGAAATATACAGAGATTGTAAGTAAACAACACGTTGGCTTGGAGTTTAAATATTATTTTGATAAAATCTCGCTTTGCATATTAACCCTCTGTTTTCGTGCCCTACGCAAAATTCGATTTTTTTCTGTTTCAATCGTTTTTATTACTTTTACAAAAGACAATAACACAATTTTTTTTTTTAACATAATATTTATCGAAGCATTGCACATATATAATACAGGGAAACCAAGGTCTGCACAAGTCAGATTGGACATATAAGGGTTAGCTTTAAGACATACAACACACCATGGAAACCCAGCCCAGAAGGCACTTCAAGGTGGTACACGAGTCTCCTACACGATCAGATTTTCTTCTATAGCATTAAAAATGCAGATTATTTGCATATCCTCTAACTCCTTCGAGGAAAAAAAAAAGGAAGAAGAAAGGGGGGTGGGGGGTGGGGAGGGAGAAGAAGGGGTCCCAGCCTAGAGTTGGAGAGAGGGGGGGGGAGAAGGGGGAGGGCAGAAAAAAGAACCGAGGAATAAGAGGAAAGCACCACCACACCACATCAAATTCGATTCCAAGAATGGGAAAGGAGTTTATCAATTCAGGGATTAAGCTGGACCATGAACATCAGCTGGACCATGAACATCAATCCAGGTGGACCACACCTTCTCAAACTTTTTTGGACAGTTTCTGCTTTCATAGGTCAATTTATACACAGCGGGAAAACTGCTTTAACCACCGACACCCAACTAGTAAGTGTTGGCGGATTGGGTTTCTTCCACCTAAAGAGAATCTCTCTACGTGCATAGTCGAGTGTAAAGAATAGACATAGTTTCTAATATCTAGAGGCTACAATATCTTTCGTAATGCCCAGCAGCGCCAGGCGGAGGTCAAGATGTAGAGGCCAGTCGCAGAGCTCGTTCAGATCCGCAATCACAGATTCCCAGTACAAGCGGATATCTGGTCACTGCCACACCATGTGAAAAAAGGTTCCAGTAGAGGACGAACAGTGCATGAACGTAGCTGTGGGTAAATAGCTGCCAACCTCTGAAGGGTATAATAAACCCTGTGGAGGAACTTTACCTGTATAAAGCAGTCCCTAGCTGAAATCATTGTCCCTTTATAAGAGTCTGCACAGTCCTCCCAGTCATCAGTAGTAAGCTCCGGTATATCAAATTTCCACCTGTCAAATGTTTTACTAGAGGTTTGGATATATGAGTCTGTCAAATTAAGATATAAGGAGGATAGAGGTTTGTCCATCAGCCTTGACATCAACAGCCTCTTCATCCTATCAGTCTCTAAAGTGATAGGTTCCTGAAACTGAGCCTTAAGTGCGTGGCGTAACAGAAAATATCGGAAGGACATACTTAGAGACAGTGCAAATCCGTCCCTCAGGGCAGTAAAGGAGGAGATTCTCCCCTCTTTCATAACATGTTTTAAAGAAACAATACCCTTAGCCGCCCATAATTTGGGTTCCGGGATCTGAGTAAGGTGTCTCAATTGGGGATTACCCCATAGGGGGGTCTGAGGCGAAAAAGTACCCTCTGTCCTATATATACGATATATGACCCTCAGATGTGCCTTAGGTCCGCGATAAACTAGATTAGTCAATGCAGCGTAAGAGCCTAGCAGTGCCGCCTCAAGTGTAGTTGCCAGGTTCTGGGTGGATTGACTGAACCACCAGCGAACTGTTACTAGCACCGCAGCCCAGTAGTACATCTGCAGGTTTGGGAGGGCAAGACCTCCCCAGGAGAGAGGCAATTGGAGAGGTATTCTTGCCAATCGAGGGATCTTACCCACATATACAAATGAAGTAATGATACAATCCAGTCGGACAAAAGTTGCCTTAGACACTGGGACCGGGGTGTTCTGAAAGAAATAAAGAAATGTTGGTACATAAAGCATTTTAACTAAATTAACTCTACTCACAGGCGACAGCGGCAGAATTCGCCAGGTCTGACACTTACGTGCAAATTGGGAGATCAGGGGTACTAAATTATCCTCCATAAAGGTATCCAACGTACTGCACACTTTTATTCCCAGATACTTGAATTCCTCCACCCACTGTAATGGCTTACAGGTATCGCCACGCGAAACCGATGGGTGAAGTGCAAACAGGCAAAAAGGCAATAATACAATTTAGAAAAAAATTTACATTACTGAGGCTATCAAGAACAGTAAAGGCATACAGTAGTATCAAGTCAATGGACACTGGTATAGTCCCATGTTTCAAGCAGGTAATATTCTCAACCGTTAGGCTACTAGACGCGAGGGACTAGCTCAAGGGTATAAACCCAAAGTGAACCCATCAAAGATTTCAACAATATAAATTCGAAGATATGACAGGTTCCACGCTGTGATAAACCTCTGGGAATAAAAAACGACATTATCATGAAAAACAATTTAGAAAGAAAATTTCGAAAGAGCAAAAAACAGGAAGAGAAAAGAAAAGAAGGGAGACAAGGAATGTCTGTCCAAAGATTCAGAAGTCTGACGCCATCTCGCCAAGGAGACCACCTCTAGGTATCCGGGACCTGTAAATAAGAGAGCCAGGGTTTCCATATTTTATCAAATGGCAGTTTGTTTATCCCTTAAGACACCCACTATCTTTTCGTGGAGCATAATCCAGGTCAGCTTGCGCGTGCTTCAGTAAAGCGATATCTACCACCGGACTTTTCCACGCGGTGGCTAGTGCGATTTTGGCCTCTAAAAAAGATAAAGTAAATCAAAGTTTGTGTGTGTCTAGGGATGCTTTCAACCGGTTCATTTACCAACACTATAGGAGCATCTTTAGTAATATTGACAATGGTGACAGAATAAACTAAACAACGGACCCGTATCCAGAAACGCCTGACATTAGGACAGGTCCACCAAATGTGAAGGGTTATCCCCACTTGACCATAACCCCAGAAACAGGAGGGTGAGGTGCCCTGGTACATTTTAGCAAGTCGTTTAGGTACCAAGTACCATCTAGCGTATAATTTGTACCCTGCTTCCACCAAGGTGGTATTCATAACACCCTTGTATATAAGAGCGTTCCAGGCCCGCCACTCCTCCGGCACAGGGGCTATACAATATTTGATGTTTTAGCAAATTTTAGACATAGAAAACCCATTTTATTTTCTCAAAAGATTTGTTAGTTGACCATGGTGACGAAAGATTATTATTAATATTGTTATACAGGATTTATATAGCGCCAACAGTTTGTGCAGCACTTTACAACATGAGGGCAGACAGTACAATTACAATATAATTCAATACAGGAGGAATCAGAGGTCCCTGCTCGTTAGAGCTTACAATCTAGGAGGGAGGGTCAAGTGATACAAAAGGTAATAACTGTGTAGGATGAGCTGATGAAGAAAATTAAAGCACAGTTGTTAGGCGGAGGCAGGATAGGCTTCTCTGAAGAGAAAAGTTTTCAAGGATCGCCTAAAAGTGGATAGATTGGGGTAAGGAATTCCAATGGATGGGATAGGCTCGGGAGAAGTCCTGGAGGTGAGTATAGCAGGAGTTGAGGAGGAAGCTAGACAGCAGGAGGTCTTGGGAGGAATGAAGAGAACAATTTGGTTGGTATTTGGAGACTAGGCTAGTGATGTAGCTAGGGGCAGAGTTATGGATGGCTTTGCAATTTGTTGTTTGCATTTTGAATTTAAATTCGTTGTGTGAGTGGCAGCCAATGGAGGGATTGGCAGAGAGGGGTAGCAGACTGAGCAGTTTGAACAGTGGATGAGTCTGGCAGCCATTACCCATCTAAGGGGCAGTAATATCTTATTTTCTAAAACCAACCAACAGAAGTGGAATAGAACGAGGAGAGTCTACATCTAAGTTTATAAATGTTCTTGTTGGTTTTGTTCTGCAGAAACATACCAAAAAAAAAAAAAATTATGAATGTTCACCCAACCCTGCCATGGTTGACTGGAGATGGCTGGACGATTTCTTCAACCAAACCCTGCGGGGTTGTGACCACAAACCACTGTAGAAGCACCCTGAGGGTATACACACAGGAATCTACCCACATATCCAAATCTCTCAGAGGGGATATTTTCTTATTTTTCGGTCTCTATATTGATTGGTGCGTCACTCTATACCCCATGGATTTTGGTTTGCCAGTAATGAGTGTAATTCTTCATATCTGCAAACTTTAACAGCAGACTCCAGAATTTGAGTAGCCCTCCCCGGGTTTTACAAACCAGTGCAAATTCTTGTTTTCTCCATCCCCCCTATGAACGTAGGCCGAAAAGTGTCAAGTTAAATGCTCTAACCTGGATCCCATAAGGATATACAGTATATGTACATGTACGCAAGACTGAAAAGTCTATACTGGTTGTGATATTATATGTATGTACAAATACATATATAGGATAACAAGAGGGATTTGTAACAAGAGGGAGTCCTACACCCTTGTGAAAATTATATGTAAACATGAGGTTTTAAATGGTAGTACTTACATCCGCAGTCATTTTATATTCATACGTTTTGTACCGATACATGTTTGTAAAGGTTTTAATATGTGTTTTGTTGCGTTACCCTTGGGTGCCCATAAAGTTCACCCTTTGCATTACCATTTTACATTTTAACCAGGACATGGATAAATCTTTTCCCATATCTTGGTGATCTCCAATCCCCATTTTTTTTCATATCTTCCCCACCACTCTCAAACCTTGTCCTGGAAAAGGGCGACATCATGGGGCTGTCAATATAATCAAAAAGATTTTTATTGTGCCACAGAAGAGATACAAGTATTTGTACATACAAGGATTGGTACACAAAGACAATATAAACGAGCCTGCAGGATAATCGTGAAACTTAACAGGATTACAGTACCATATCCAAATTTAGCTGGATAAAAATCCTTAAATAACCTGGGAGAAGAAATGGCAGTACATAGGTACAGAAAACTGTAAGAGACAGGCTGGAAATATAATGCCTGCCCTCCCATACAGTGCTCACTGAAACATTAACAATATGACCAATGAAGCATACATAATCATCAGTAACATTAGATTTAGGTTTGTTAAGTTCTGTAAATGTTGCAATGTTCTGATTGAATACAAACTGTATTGTTCTAAATCCCTGGTGACCAACCTGCAGCCTGAGGACCGCATGCAGTCCTTTGGTTTATGAGGAGTTTTGTATTTGTCTTCTGCAGCACATCCCCAGCCAAAAACGTAGCTTGTAGACACTCTCTGACCCTCATTCCCTCTATAACAGTGGTTCTCAACCTGGGGGTCGAATGACGATTTACCAGGGGTCACCTAATCCTGTGCTGTTCCTGAAGCCCATACTGCTCTCCCCCCTCCAAGGAGTAAGAGAAGGAAAAAAGAAAAAGAAAAGGGGAGAGAAAAGAAAAAGGGAGAGAAAGAATTAGAGAAAGAACAAGAAAGACGGCTAAAGAGAGGGATGGGGAAAAATCCCCAAGAAATTAGGATAGAGAGAGATAAAAGGGAAAGAAAGGAGAACAAAGAGAAAGAGTGGTACATCCTAAAATGTACCATAAGGGGTTTTAATACTGTACGAGTGGAAGGGACTCAGGGAGCGCTAAATGTCCGTGGGTTAGGGGCGCAAATTACTTGTCTTGCCTTGGGTGCTCACAACCCAAGGCAAGGTAATTTTACTGTTGGGGTCCCCACAACTTGGGAAATTTTATCAAGGGGCCACGGCACTAGAAAGGTTGAGAACCACTGCTCTATAAGATATGTGGGGGGGGGGGGGGGGAAACACGCTGCTCTGACCTCTCTAGATCCCTCTATCAAAAAGCTTCTCACACCTCCGTTAAACCACCAATACAAAATTGTAACTTAATAAATCAATATAGTGAAGCGCTTTTTCACATAAAAGTTACTGATCCTAGGACTACCACAAAATTAATATACTCTATGTAAACATGATAATAGTGCATATAATTCCAAATAACGTAAAACAAAATATGTTCCAAGTGAGGGACCACATATGGCCGACACACTGTGCGCCATCAGGAAGCTGCACCAAGGGCAGTGATGTGCAACCAATGCTGCAGGGAGTGCGTGTTGACAAGAAGTTGCTGAAAGAATCTGGAGATCGGTAGTGCCGAGATTGGAAAAAGGTTTTTCAAAAACAGCATCTTGTGGTAAAGAAAACACAAGCCAAGTGTTTTTTTTTTTTTAAGGAGGGCTGTATCAAAGGTAATACAAAAGTGGGCAATTTGTTTTTTTTTTAACTTGCAAAAGTTGTTCCAATTTCACATGTTGGTAGAGTAACTCTTCCACTATAGTAACTCTTCTTCATTGCAGGTAAATAATGGATTCCAAGCAAAAGCAATGTGCTGTCATTAAGTTCTTGATGAAGGAAGGGTTGCAGGTTGTCCAACATCCACAGAAGGCTACAGAATGTTTACAGAAAGGGCACTTATGAAAAGAGCAATGTCTTCTCATTGGTGACTCTTGTCAGTGGTGTCATCTCCGTAAACATTCTGTAAACTTCTGTGGATGTTGGACAGCCTGCAGCCCTCCTTCCTCAAGAACGCATTGACCGCATGTTACTTCTGTCTGAGAGGGAAAAAGGAGAAGGAGAAAAGAGGAGAAGAAGAAGAAAGAGAAGGAGAAAAAGAAGAAGAAAGAGAAGGAGAAAAAGAAGAAGAAAGAGAAGGAGAAAAAGAAGAAGAGAAGGAGAAAGAGAAGAAGAAGGAGAAGAAGAAAGAGAAGGAGAAGGAGAAAAAGGAGAAAGAGAAGAAGAAGAAGAAGAAGGAGGAGAATAAGACCAAGAAGGAGAAGAAGAAGAACAAAAAGAAAGAGAAGAAGAAAGAAGAACTATACAAGTAGAGTAATGCCCAGTACACACGGTCGGACATTGATCGGACATTCCGACAACAAAATCCTAGGTTTTTTTCTGACGGATGTTGGCTCAAACTTGTCTTGCATACACACGGTCACACAAAGTTGTCGGAAAATCCGATCATTCTGAACGCGGTGACGTAAAACACGTACGTCGGGACTATAAACGGGGCAGTGGCCAATAGCTTTCATCTCTTTATTTATTCTGAGCATGCGTGGCACTTTGTCCGTCGGATTTGTGTACACACGATCGGAATTTCCGACAATGGATTTTGTTGTCGGAAAATTTTATGGCCTGCTCTCAAACTTTGTGTGTCGGAAAATCCGATGGAAAATATGTGATGGAGCCTACACACGGTCGGAATTTCCGACAACAAGGTCCTATCACACATTTTCCGTCGGAAAATCCGACCGTGTGTACGGGGCATTACTCTACCAACGTGTGTAAAATGTAACCACTACCATCGTTATACGTCAGTACTTTGAAGAGGAGTATCGTTGTTATGGCAGCAGCTAGCTGCCATAACCCCGGTATCCTCTTCTTCGGCGGGTGGTCCGATTTCAGATAAAAGTGGTTTATGCCCACTGTTCCATTACTTTTGGTACAGCCATTGTGCATGGTGCTTTAGCAAGCAAAATGTCATTTTCACCACCAGATTTTCATATCATATTTTATACTCTTTCATATCATCCTTTATGGAATGAAAATTTTTTTGAATAATAATATTTTACAGATTTTCTTTTGAGGGATCCAGAAATTCAACATGGCTGGCATAAGACTGGATCACCCCCATTTCACCGCCCGAGATGGAGAATAATTCTGGTCACGTGATCTTAGTTTGAACAGCCTCTGCTTTACTCATCTCAAAGACAAAATCTGACAAGGCCACTCTGAGGATTCTAAACCCAATGATGTCATTGCAGCAATTCACCTTTTTCGAAGCCATCTTCCTTCATCTGCGCTATCAAATGATTTAGTAGAGAGATCTTTAACGGTGCAGCCAGCTGTCTCTTACATTACAGCCAGAAATTCAGTAACGTCTGATAAAACGAAACGTTCCCCACCTTCTCGCTATGTAGCAGATAATAATTCTTCCAGCGCTGGCCTCTCAACATTTCCCCTACCGATTCCTTAAACTCACTTGAGTGACTTTTTTTTTTTTACTGCTGGTGAATAAAGTTGTAACCTAAATTTTCATGGCTTATAAATTGATTTTTAGTTTTCTTTTTGACCTTATGAATTTCAATCAGGTGCGCAACCGTGAAGCCGAATGATTTACTGTCGCTGAACAATAACACTGAACAACGGTATTATCGCCGGCACCCGGTGGATTTACTGAGGCCCATAACTGAGCCTCCTCTTTTGTAATTTAATCCAGATACTCTAGATAAATTGGTGCGCGGCCTCGGTGCAATCTGTAATCATAATGAACAATGATTAGCATTATGTTAATAATTAGATTAAGCCTTTACAAAATCCACCAGGGATTATTAATCAATTCGGAAAAATGGAAGAAAAGGTCGTAAACCTGCACAAAGTTCTGCTGAAAAAAAACGAATATATGCATTTGTATTGTACTATCATTTTAGGACCACCATCATTAATTTTTTTAATTGTAAGGCCAAACACTAGCCATTTATTTTTGTTTTGTTTTTTTGTATAGAGTGGGGAAGACATTTCGGTCAGCTTTTTATCTCCATCAGTGACCCAACTAGAGAGATTTGCCACGCTTCCTGTCCCTTTGACACCGGTACAAAGGGCTGCGGTTGCTAAGACGATCTACCTATCTGCATCCAAGGCGGACCATACACTAGTATATCTTCGAAAGAATGTTGCTTCAAATATTCATAGGAACATTCGTACAAAAATTCTCAGTACATCCGATGACTTGAGGAAGGACATTCAAATGTAGATCAAAATTGTGTTTGCATTGAACATTTAATTTTGGAACCAATGTAATTTCCAGAGCAAAAACCACAAACACCACTAGAAATTTAAGTAAAAATTCTCCGCACTGCTCCTTTGAATTTTCTCATCACTAATCAATATCGATGTGACCCGGCTAAGGATTCCATTTTTATATGAGCTTAATCCTTCATAAAGTAAAGGCCCCACCACCAATATCGCTCTCCTGTGTCCCCTCCCCTGTGGCTGCCTGGTTTTATTAGGCACACAACCTGCATTGCCACCTGTCAATTATATTTGGCGCTGCACCATGGTGTTCTATGCGTATATTATATGCAACAGAAAAGACTTAGAATATACTGAGTGACATAAAAAGTGGTTGAATGATCAGGGGTTAAAAGCAAGCTTTCACTTAACCAAGAAACCACAATTAGGTTGAATGCAATGTTTGAGGAAAAAAAAAAAAAGAACTCAAGCTTGCTATTTAATGGAGTTCTTTAAAAGCTGAACTCCAGGCAGGTATAAAAGAAAAAACACAATTGAACATAAGGCCCTTACGCGAGGAATTCTTTTGCAAATTAGCTCCTACAACAAAAAACAAAGAGCCTATGAAAGAGAACTGGTCTTGAGGACACCTCAAACAAAAGCCTTAAATAAACAGCAACCGCCACACAACATCGGAACTCCTTAAGGATAGACTCCCTCTCCTATAAAGAAACATCTCTGAAATGTGTTAAAGCTAACCAGTACATATTAAATATGTATGGGGCTTATCTGGTAAAAAGTCTTCAAGCCCAAACCAAGCACCTGAACGACCGCAACATACAGGGATATACAATGTAATACTGACATATAATCACACACATAGGTTGGACCTGATGGACTTGTGTCTTTTTTCAACATCACCTACTATGTAACTCCTTCTTTTGGCCCTTCCATCTCTCCCACAGACTACCCTAATATACAGACCACCCTCACTGCCTGGCACCAACCCTTGCTATCCCTGCTTACTCTAAAGAAGCCATTCTCAACCAGGGTTCCATAAGGTTCCATAGGGTTTCTCCAGTGGTTGCTAGGGGTTTCTTGAGCTGTGGCTAACTGGCTTCCCATTTGATGGTTCCTGCACAGTTCCAGGGTCACTTGACAGAGCTAGCTTGAGAACACCAATTACCTTTTTAGCTGTCTGTAAGGGTGGTATTCTGGCCACCACTATGAGGTGGGCATTCTTTTCACTGGCCAACAATGTAAGGGACATTTTTCCCATTCGCCCCCTCAATGAATTGGTTTTAGTACAGGTTTCCTGTGACCTAACAATGACTTCAAGGGTCAGTGCTGGTACAAGGCCATCTGGTGCCCAGGGCGAAGATGGCAAACTGCGCCCCCCCCCCCGTATAAAGAAAGAGTCAGTGTCCTTTCAAAACCAGAAAACACTCAAAATAATACAAGAATACAATACTGTAGCTGCAGCCCCGTCGCAGTATATGTACTGCGGCGGTTCAGCAAATGGTTAAATTGTAAGGTGAACTTACATTGGACCCCATCCCCCCCAGTCCTGCTAACCTGGAGTCCAGCGATCCCCCGCACTGACCCCTTTACATTACACAGCACCCTGCATCTCTAGGCCCCTTTACATTACACAGCCACCTGCACCTCTGGGCCCCTTTACATTACACAGCCCCCTGCACCACTGGGCCCCTTTACATTACACAACACCCTGCATCTCTTGGCCCCTTTACATTACACAGCACCCTGCATCTCTGGGCCCCTTTACATTACACAGCCACCTGCGCCTCTGGGCCCCTTTACATTACACAGCCACCTGCGCCTCTGGGCCCCTTTACATTACACAGCCACCTGCGCCTCTGGGCCCCTTTACATTACACAGCCACCTGCGCCTCTGGGCCCCTTTAGATTACACAGCACCCTGCACCTCTGAACCCCTTTACATTACACAACACCCTGCACCTCTGAACCCCTTTACATTACACAACACCCTGCACCTCTGAACCCCTTTACATTACACAACACCCTGCACCTCTGGACCCCTTTACATTACACAGCCCCCTGCACCACTGGGCCCCTTTACCTTACACAGCCACCTGCAGCCCTTTACATTACACAGCCCCCTGCACCACTGAGCCCCTTTACATTACACAACACCCTGCATCTCTGGGCCCCTTTACATTACACAGCACCCTGCATCTCTGGGCCCCTTTACATTACACAGCACCCTGCATCTCTGGGCCCCTTTACATTACACAGCACCCTGCACCCCTTTACATTACACAGCCACCTGCATCTCTGGGCCCCTTTACATTACACAGCCACCTGCGCCTCTGGGCCCCTTTACATTACACAGCCACCTGCGCCTCTGGGCCCCTTTACATTACACAGCCACCTGCTCCTCTGGGCCCCTTTACATTACACAGCCACCTGCGCCTCTGGGCCCCTTTACATTACACAGCCACCTGCGCCTCTGGGCCCCTTTACATTACACAGCCACCTGCGCCTCTGGGCCCCTTTACATTACACAGCCACCTGCGCCTCTGGGCCCCTTTACATTACACAGCCACCTGCGCCTCTGGGCCCCTTTACATTACACAGCCACCTGCGCCTCTGGGCCCCTTTACATTACACAGCCACCTGCGCCTCTGGGCCCCTTTACATTACACAGCCACCTGCGCCTCTGGGCCCCTTTACATTACACAGCCACCTGCGCCTCTGGGCCCCTTTACATTACACAGCCACCTGCGCCTCTGGGCCCCTTTACATTACACAGCCACCTGCGCCTCTGGGCCCCTTTACATTACACAGCCCCCTGCACCACTGGGCCCCTTTACATTACACAGCCCCCTGCACCACTGGGCCCCTTTACATTACACAGCCCCCTGCATCTCTGGGCCTCTTTACATTACACAGCCACCTGCGCCTCTGGGCCCCTTTACATTACACAGCCACCTGCGCCTCTGGGCCCCTTTACATTACACAGCCACCTGCGCCTCTGGGCCCCTTTACATTACACAGCCACCTGCGCCTCTGGGCCCCTTTACATTACACAGCCACCTGCGCCTCTGGGCCCCTTTACATTACACAGCCACCTGCGCCTCTGGGCCCCTTTACATTACACAGCCCCCTGCACCACTGGGCCCCTTTACATTACACAGCCCCCTGCATCTCTGGGCCTCTTTACATTACACAGCCACCTGCGCCTCTGGGCCCCTTTACATTACACAGCCACCTGCGCCTCTGGGCCCCTTTACATTACACAGCCACCTGCGCCTCTGGGCCCCTTTACATTACACAGCCACCTGCGCCTCTGGGCCCCTTTACATTACACAGCCCCCTGCACCACTAGGCCCCTTTACATTACACAGCCCCCTGCATCTCTGGGCCTCTTTACATTACACAGCCACCTGTGCCTCTGGGCCCCTTTACATTACACAGCCACCTGCAGCCCTTTACATTACACAGCACCCTGCACCTCTGAACCCCTTTACATTACACAGCACCTCTGGGCCCCTTTGCATTACACAGCACCCTGTGCCTCTGGACCCCTTTACATTATACAGCCCCCTGCACCCCTTTACATTACAAAACACCCTGCATCTCTGGACCCCTTTACATTACACAGCCCCCTGCACCCCTTTACATTACACAGCACCCTGGACCTCTGGACTCCTTCAGTGTAGCCCCCCTTCAGTGCAGACACCCCCCCTTTCAGTGCAGACCCCCCCACTGTTCAGTGCAGACACACACCCCTGTTCAGTGCAGACACACCCCCCCTGTTCAGTGCAGACACCCCCCCTTCAGTGCAGACACCCCCCCTGTTCAGTGCAGACACCCCCCTGTTCAGTGCAGACACCCCCCCCCCCGTTCAGTGCAGACACACCCCCCCCCCTTCAGTGCAGACACCCCCCCCCCCCTTCAGTGCAGACACCCCCCCTGTTCAGTGCAGACACCCCCCCTGTTCAGTGCAGACACCCCCCCTGTTCAGTGAGGACACCCCCTTCAGTGTAGCCCTCGTTCAGCTCCCCCCCATTCAGTACCTCAGATCAGCGCGGCGGCACATGCTCAGCAGATCTCCTCCCCCTTTTTGCACATAAACAGAGAGGAGGGGGAGGCGGCTTCACTCTGGTCGGCTGTGCCTGTGTGACATCCGGGATCGCACAGACAGACAGCCCGCGGCCGCGAGAGGAGGGGAAGGTAGGTGCAGCGGTGCCACCCTGCACCCCCCCTCTCCCTTGCATTACAATGTAGATCGCCTCTCCCTGCCTGTGCCTGTCACTGCGCCGCTGCCTAAATCCGCAGCACTGCCACCGCTTCAGTCCCGGAGGGGGGGGGGGCGGCCTGACACCCCCCCCCCAGTGTGTGGTACCCGGGCGGCCCGCCCCCTACTTAGTATGCCTCTGCACAGCTTCGCAAGCAGGCGCAGCTCTGCAGTGTGATAGTCACTTGTTGCCCACGAAGTTTAAGAACACACTGCCTGCCAGCACTGCGCCCCCTTCCTACAATTAATTGATCCGCCCAGGGCATCCGCCCCTTCCGCCCACCCCTTGTACCGGCCCTGTCAAGGGTTCCTCTAGGATAAAGTAGTTGATAAAGGCTGTTCTAATGCCTTGCAAAAAGAAGATATTACTTTTACAACCCTCGAAAATCTGATCACAGACTTCAACCTAAATTCTCGGAGGAAGGTATATTACACTGCTATCGCACATACAAAGCGGACTTACTTTTAAAATCTTTGACCACCTGCTCACCAAGTACAATCTTTCCCCTACTAAGCACTGTACCTATAGGTCCACCACTTCCAACACAAGCAACCCATGCAAAATATGATATTAACATTATACTGCGGCAGGTTGGCACGGCTGCACGAATCGCCGTAGGTGTATGTCGGCCGCTTTAAGAGCAATAGCAGGCACGTGCACCGCCGGAGATGATGCGTGTGGCCGTGGGCGCGATGTCTGCCGGCCACCTGTAATCGCTCCACAGAGAGCCAGAAGGGGGATCTGTCAATGTAAACAAACAGATCCCCGTTCTGACAGGGGAGTAGAGAGAGATCGTCTGTACCTAGTGATCAGGAACAGCGAATTCTCTGTACTCCCAGTCAGTCCCCTCCCCCCACAGTTAGAAACACCTCCCAGGGAACACTTAACCCCTTGATCGCCCCCCTAGTGTTAACCCCTTCCCTGTCAGTGTCATTTATACAGTAATCAGTGGTTATTTTTACCACTGATCGCTGTATAAATGTCACTGGTCCCAAAAAAGTGTCAAAAGTGTCCGATCTGTCTGCCGCAATCCCACTGAAAAAAAAAAAATTAACACTGTCAAAATGCAGGAGGCACAATGTCACACATTTGGTATTATTGCCCAGGGGTTCAGATATTTTGGTCAAAGATCTATAAAATACATCAAGCCATTACAGGGAAAAACATACAACCAGATGTATTAATATCAGTTTTGTCAGTGATCCCAGGCTCAATGAAAGCTATAAAAAAAAGATATCTTAAGGCATATGTTAACAGCAGCGCGGACTGTCATAGCTCGAAAGTGGAGGAAAACAGTAGATCCCTCTATTGAGGAATGGGTGTGTGAGATGAGCGAGGTTGGGGTTGATGATGGCGACAGAAGTAGGTCTAAAGAAGCAAACCTTAAAAACATGGCAAAAACCTCAGCATGTCTATTAAGCTACTTATAGAGCTATAGTACTGGGCACCGTCCCTTTTTTTTTCCTTTCTTCTTTTTCATTTGGTTTGAGTGAATGATTGTTAGGTATTTATGTGTTGGATTGTTAGAATGATTAAGAAAATAATAGACATAAGCACGGAATTATATGTAGGATAGATATATAGGAATTGAATGCAAATTGTAATTTCAAAATATCCAAGAAGTTTTTGTTACTTTTGTATACTGTATGTTGTGTAAAATGGAAACATTTATAAAATAAAGATTGAAGAAAAAAATTAATAACAAAAATGCCATAAATATATCCCCTATTTTGTAGACGCTATAACTTTTGCACAAACCAATCAATATACGCTTATTGCGATTTTTTTTAATCAAAAATATGTAGAAGAATACGTATTGGCCTAAACTGATGAAGAAAATTTTTTTTTTTTAGTTTTTTTTTGGATATTTATTACAGCAAAAAGTAAAAAATATATATATTTTTTTCAAAATTGTCGGTCTTTTTTTGTTTATAGCGCAAAAAATTACAACCCCAGAGGGGATCAAATACCACCAAAAGAAAGCTCTATTTGTGGGAGAAAAAGGACATGAATTTTGTTTGTGTACAACGTCGCACGACTGCGCAATTGTCAGTTAAAGCGACGCAGTACCGTATCGCAAAAAAATGGCCTGGTCATTAAGGGGGTAAATCCTTCTGGGGCTGAAGTGGTTAATGGATCTCAGAATCCAGTCTTCCCTCAATCACTCTGTCATTGAGGGCATAATGCTTTTCTACAACACCTTGGACAATAAAGACCACTTCTCCAAAAACCCATACTATGCTAAAATGGGAATCTTAGAATGGAAATCCCAGACCAAAAATGGCATAAAGCAATTGGATATTCCTATTAAGATTCCCAATATTATCCTATTCAAACTTTTTAAATTCTCACCTACTAACTCACCAATATGCTGGAGATTGTGCAGCCCCACAAGATCACTTTCTCACTTTTTGTGGCACTAAAACCAAGATTTGTGATCTCAGAACAAACGGGGACAACATTGCTCCCCGATGAATTAGCCCTACTCCACGCTGGCCTTGTTCTGTCCCCGCTACACGTTTCCCTGTGTGTAGCTCGACATGCAGCTAAACCCTCCTATTCTGCAATAAGCTAGGCTGAGCGTCATTTTGAAGCTTTATTAACAAAACAGGGTTGGGTGAAACTATTGAGAAAAAACAAATACAGATACATAGAATACGTATATGAAATATACAGGAAAATACAATGAATAAGCTAGGCTGTAAATGGCGATAAGTAATTCTTACCAGCAATGCTGCGTTTAGGGGATGCAAGTTTTAGTCCAACATGTGCTCTGATAGCTGGTTCCTTTTTTCTGTCTCTAAGATGGAGTCTGAGTTCCCAGGATGCACCTGTTCCTCTTCCTTAGACTGAAGAATGATGGGAACTTTTGTTAAAGGTGAACAGTTTCTACAAAAACAGTATGTTTACCACTGGCTCCATCTTGTGGTCAAATCTGATATTGCAGGCAAAACAACTTAATTAACCACCCACCTAACGTACATGTACTGAGGCAGCTTGGCTCTATTGCGAACGGGGATCTCTGCCTTCCCCAGTAAGAGCAACCCCCCACACAGTTAGCAAGCATCCCCAGGAACACATTTAGCCCTTTTTTATCACCCCTGATGTTAACCCGTTCCCTGCCAGTGTCATTAGTACAGTAACAGTGCTTATTGTTAGCACTGATCATTGTAATAATGTCACTATTTCGGTTGCGGTTTTTATTTTTTGTTAAAAAAAAATGAAAAAGACCAAATTTTTAAAAAAAAAATACAAAACCGTTCTATATTTTGTTAATAATTTTTGCAAACAAGTAATTTTTCTCCTTCATTGATGTACGTTGATGAGGCTACACTGATGGGCACTGATAGGCTGCACTGATGGGCACTGATAAGGCAACACTGATGGGCACTGATAAGGCGGCACTGATGGGCACTGATAGGTGGCATTGGTGGGCACTAATGGGTGGCACTGAAGGGCATTGATAGGTGGCACTGAAGGGCACAAATAGGTGGCACTGATAGCTGGCACTGATGGGTGGCAGTGTTGGGCACTGATCGGCACTGGTAGGTGACACTGATAGGCAGCACTGCTAGGTGGCACTGATTGGCACCACTGGTGGGCATTGATAGGTGGCATTTGTGGGCACTCATAGGTGGCACTGACTGTTGGCACTTACTGTGGGCACTGATTGGTGGCACATACTGTGGGCGCTGATTGCTGGCACTGGCAGGCGGTACTGGTGGGCACAGAGGCTCTTCCTCTTCGGGACCGATGTCCCTTCAAACAGGAGCCGGTGATCGGCTATTTTCTCCTCGCGCTGTCAGCATGAGAAAAAAAAATCGATTACTGATCCTCTGTTGGCTGACAGCTGATCACCTGGTAATAAGCCGGGACTCGTACTCGGATTTGTGATCACCCGAGTCACATTGACTCGGGTGATCACAGCGCGCACCACGTGTGCCCTTCAGGGGGGCGTGGCGAGCCTGAAAAAGGGAGGATGTCAACAGACGTACTCCAGGCAAAGCAGATTCGCACTATAGCCGTCATTCAGCTATAGCGCGGATCTGTAGCAGTTAATAAAGTGAAGTAAACCAAAGTCCCATAAAGAAAATAGTCCTTTTAAGGGCTTGATAATTGTATAGTTTCTTAAAGTGCTTCTCCAAAAAACTTTTCAGTGATGGTGACACCACCTCCACCACCAGGTGAATTGCCCACTCACCTCAAGGAGCGACCCTGCTGGGTCTAGTCGTGCCTTCAAGATATTAAATCTTAGATGATCCTGACAAGGATGTGCTGCCGGATTGGGTCTCTTCAGAACCTTCCTTTAGTGAAAAACACCCGGCGATCTCTGGAGTGACCCAGAGCGGAGAAAGAACTTTCATTGCGCAAAATTGCATAAAACCCAAGTGGATTTATTGAGTAATAGTAGCCCACTCACAAGATAATCGTCTTGTACAATGCAGCTTAACCGAATTGCAGATAAGAGAATACGAGGGTCTCCTCCTCGCCACTAACTACCAGGTAACTGTGACACCAGAAGTGATGTCACCCACTCCGACCGACGCATTGCGTCACAGATCACGTGACTTTGTCAAGGGACAACTTTTTTTTCAAAATTGAGGCTCTTTTTTCTGTTTATAGCGCAAAAAATAAAAACCGCAGAGTTGATCAAATACCACCAAAAGAAATTTGTATTTGTGGCAAAAAAAGGACATCAATTGTATATGGGTACAGGGTCAGTTAAAGTAACGCAGTGCCGTATCGCAAAAAAAAATGGCCCGGTCTTTAAGGGGGTAAAACCTTCCGGAGCTGACGTTGTTAATATCCTGCTGGAGGCAGAACAGGCACCAATGAGTTTGCTCCTGATGCTAGAACATGCACAGTCCACATTCTATGGCAAACTTATTATATCTAGAATGTGGAACAATCCTACCTCTCCTAAACTTTGAGACACACTTACAGATCTAAACCTGCAGTGTTCCATGGAGAAAATGCTGGCTCTGAAAGAAAATCAATTCAATACATTTTACACCAATTGGTCCAGCTTTTTGTACTAATATTAGACCTTATATATTATATCCGCACTACCAAAACACACTTAGCTGACTAGCACTTGTTGCACTTATGTTCCATCATTCCTTGTATACGAGTCTACTCTCTTATTACTCTTTGACCCGAAGTACAACCCATTCTAGACAACGGATTCCCATATCTAGCGTGCACTTAAAGTACATCTATCGCCCTTAATGCTACTCATGACATTGTATGTCGTACTGTGGGGTTGATTTACTAAAGGCAGATAAGCCATTCACTTTGCAAGAGAATTTTGCCTTAGCTTAGTGAAAAAGGAGATGCTCTACTAACTTCCACCATCCAATCATGTGCAAGCAAAAAATACTGTTCTTGTTATCCCTTGCACGTGATTGTGTATTCTTTGCAAAGTGAATTTTCACTGCATTCACTAAAGTAAGGGAAAATTCTCTTGCAAAGATAACAGCCTGTTTACCATTAGTGAATCAACCCCTATCTCTCCCTCCACAACTGTTCAGGTTGGACCCGCAATTACATACTAACCTTGGAAAAAATGATTTGTACTGTATTATTTATTCCTGTGTATCCCTCTGTAATATAAATGTTATAGTGATTCCCTCTCTTTACCTGATATTGCATTATATACTAGACATGTGCAATTCGTTTCGTTCTGAATTCGTTTTCTAACAAATTTTTGACAAATTCGTTAATTCGGAAATATCTGAATTGACGAAAACCCGTTTAATACATTTTTCCAAATATTCGTGAATTCAAATATTTGAAAATTAGTAAATTCGAATAGTCTTAAAATTCTAAACTTCGTAACATTCGAATAAACGTAAATTTGAATATTCTTAAATTCTTAAATTCGCATTATTCGGAAATTCAAAATTTTGGAAATTTGAAAACCTGAAAATTCGAAAATCCGAAAATAAGAACGTAAATTCAAAAGAACGCAAATCCAAAAACAAGATCGGAGATTCGAATATTTGAAAAAATAACTAATAATAACTTTTACTAACTATTAAATTATAGGTATTGGAATTTCCTTTTAAATTTGGCTGTTAGTGAACGTAACTAATACGAATTTATCCGAAGTTACGAATGATCCGAAATAACGAATGCCGCATCTAAACGAATGGAATGTTACGAATTAATAATAATAAATAACAGTAATAATAATAATAATAATGTTGTATTATTATTATTATTATTAATTCATTCCATTCTATCTGTTTAGATACGGCATTCGTTATTTCGGATAATTCGTAACTTCGAATAAATTCGTATTCGTTACGTTCACTAACAGCCAAATTCGAAAGGAAATTTCAATACCTATAATTTAACAGTTAGTTATTATTAGTTAGTTATTATTTTGATTTTTAAGATTTTCGTTCTTTTGAATATTCTGATTTTCTTTCTTATTTTCAGATTTTTGAATTGTCTGATTTTCGAATTTCTGAATTTTGACCATAATGAATGTTCCGAAAGATGAAAAAAAAAAAAAAAAAATTAAACGAAAACAAACTAATTTTTCGGCAGTGCACATGTCTATTATATATTTTCATGTCCTGACTACTTACCTCATTAAAAAAAAAAACAATATTAAAAACTAATAAAAAAACAGATTAACATTTCTATTCATTAAATCATCAATAAATGTATTTTTAAACCAGTGTAAAAATAAAATCAGAATTTTCCTTCATATATAAGCCTCTTCCTTTTTTCACTACAGTAGCACTCAAGACTGGGAGAGGGAAGGGCAGCACTAGGAACCAATCAGAAGTGTTGTGTGTACATAGGGCGACAAGAAACATGCTAACCTGGGGAAGAGAGCAGAATGATGATTCACTGTATGCTGCTGCTCCTCCATTGTCTAATCAAAGCTACGGGGCAAGGAGCTGTATTATATAACAGAAGTATCGGGTCAGCAGGCTGTGACTATAAACCTAAAAAACTTTAGGCGCCGCTCCAATGAGCTTATAATACTCTAGTGACTCACATTTGTTATAGGTGCCGACGCTGAGACAGCCCGTCCCAGCTCTGTATACACTTGTGGGAAAGAAGAGGATGAAGCACAGTGCTCCAAATAAACAGGGGTTGCTAGAGGTTCCTTGAGCAATGAGCAATTTCTGCCTCTCAGATAAGTTCCCACTGACACGCTTGATAGTTTTAGCTATCTGTATGGGGGGGGATTCTTCCCAGTGACCACAAGTGTAAGGAGCATTCTTCCCATTGACCATCACATTAATGCTGGGTTTCTCAACCAGGGTTCTTTGGAAGCCTAGGGTTCCTCCAGAGGTTGCTAGAGGTTTCATGAGCAATGAGCAATTTCTGCCTCTCAAATAAGTTCCCACTGACACCATTGATCTTTTTAGCTATCTGTAAGGTGGGGAATTCTTCCCAGTGACCACAAGTGTAAGGAGTATTCTTTCCATTGACCATCACACTAATGCTGGGTTTCTCAACCAGGGTTGCTAGAGGTTCCTTAAGCAATGAGCAATTTCTGCCTCTCAGCTAAGTTCCCATTGACACCATTGATCTTTTTAGCTATCTGTAAGGGTGTAATTCTTCCCATTGATCGTCACACTAATGCTGAATTTCTCAACCAGGGTTTCATGGAACCCTAGGATTCCTCAAGAGATTGCTAGGGGTTCCTTGAGCAATGAGCAATTTCTTCCTCTCAGATAAGTTCTCACTGACACCATTGAATCTTTTAGCTATCTGTAAGGGGGTAATTCTTCCCTATGACCACAAGTGTAAGGAGCATTCTTCCCACTGACCATCACACTAATGCTGGATTTCTCAACTAGGGTTCCTCCAGAGATTGCTAGGGGTTCATTGAGCAATGAGCAATTTCTGCCTCTCAGATAAGTTCCCACTGACACCATTGATCTTTTTAGCTATCTGTAAGGGGGGGGGGGGGGATTCTTCCCTGTGACCACAAGTGTAAGGAACATTCTTCCCATTGACCATCACACTAATGCAGGGTTTCTCAACCAGGGTTCTAAGGAAGCCTAGGGTTCCTCCAGAGGTTGCTAGAGGTTCCTTGAGCAATGACCAATTTCTACCTCTGAGATAAGTTCCCACTGATACCATTGATCTTTTTTATCTATCTGTAAGGGGTGGAATTCTTCCCAATGACCACGAGCGTAAGGAGCATTCTTCACACTGACCATCACACTAATGTATCCTGAGTTGTAGTATTTTTTAGCAGGGGTTCCCTGAGAAGTTATTTCAAGGGTTCCTTTGTGTTGAAAAAGTTGAGAAAGGCTGGACTAGAGTATGACACTCTATAACTAAGCCCCAGATGGGGTGAAGCACAAAAGCATGGAGCAGGTTGATTTATCTTGTATTGGGTAACTTGAATAAACCTATTTCGGACACTTAGAAGTTTAGCGGTTCCCCTTTTCCTCTGCATCATAATTTTCAGCTGGTCACACACTTTTTGGAGTTTACATCCTCCTGTCGGTGCAGCAGTAACAGGGCTGTTTGCTGTAAATCCTTTATAACAATAGGCTGAAGTGTGTGTAAAGTAATCATTTTGGTGTTTTTCGCATTCTTTTGCACATATTTGTCTTAGATGTACAGAGGTGGATTTTTTTATTACATTGATTTTAATTCAAATATGACCCTAAAAGTTGTACGATAGTCCAGACTCTTTTATTTCCACCTCTGGAGTTGTCTCAATACTCTAATTCCTTCAGCTCGCAAGCAGTTAAACACAAAACGCAATCAGGTTCCATTCCATTAAGCAGTCTCTGAAAGAAATTCGCTAATGCAGTTTTATGTGGACAATGGCTTTTAAATGCTTACAGATTTCCAGAAGAAAAAAAAAAAAATCTGAAGACAATGAAATGAAAATGTTAATTTTAGTTGCTTGTAAAAGATTCTATTGTCATTCCTCAGCACGCTGTCTGCGTACAAGTGATGAAGGCACACGTCTCTTTTCCCCTTGCTGTACTAATTTAATTTAATTGGCTATCTGCTTTGGTTTACTGAACAACTGGGTGTTAATGATCGTGCTCCACTAATAGGAAGACTGGCGGAAATTAAAAACAGCCTCTTCTGATAATAGTATGTTTATTTCCCAAACACCAAAAACACCCCCCATTCCTTTATTTATTTTGGTAATGGTCAGGTCCGTATACTTATTCAATTTCGGGGGGGGGTTTAGCTTTTCGTTAATGGAGACCTTCTTAACTTTGACCGAACCCCACTTTGTGGCTGGATTGCTGGCTGCGTTTTGTGGTCGAGCTTCATCCACATCTATATTGAAAGTCCATCTTTGAAGTTCTAAGGAAAGGTTTTGGCAGAATCCATACTGACTCGTTTTCTTTTTAAACTTGAACAAACTCGGACAATCACCCAGCAGACACATTTTTGAAGAAGTTTTGTTGTTGTTCAGTCGTTTATTCGTGTCCGACTCTTTGTGACCTCATGGACCATGGCGCGCCGGGCTTTTCTGTCCTCCACTTGCTTAACCTCTTTGTTCATTGTTTCGATGTTGCTATCTCTCCATCTTGTGTTCTGTTGTCCTCTTCTCCTTTTTTCTGTCCATGTTTCTCAGCATCAGGGTCATTTCCAATGAGTCCTCTCTTCGCATTAGGTGGCCAAAGTATTCGAGTTTCAGCTTCAGGATTTGTCCTTCAAGTCAATATTCAGGGTTGATTTTCTTCAAGATGGACTGGTTTGATCTTCTTGCCATCCAAGGGACTTTCAAAGGGACTTTTGGGAGACATTATTAACAACACACTTTTCCAAGTTGAGGTTCAGCTCTTTGGAAGCGATTCAAATATTTCCAAAGCTAGGTGGAACCACCCCGTCCTTACAAAACTATTTCTCTATGGACACCATCCCTAATTTAAATACAAATGAACCACTTACTGACTGCCCCCCCTATGGCAGATTTGAATAAAACATACTATTATCAGAAGAGGCTGTTTTTAATTTCCGCCGGTCTTCCTATTAGTGGAGCACGATCATTAACACCCAGGTGTTCAGTAAACCAAAGCAGATAGCCAATTAAATTAAATTAGTACAGCAAGGGGAAAAGAGACGTGTGCCTTCATCGCTTATAGGTGATTCTGCACTTCCGCCTACAGGGGGCGTGTGTGAGCCATCGTCGCCGAGGCGCTTCTGCTGTGATTATTCACAGCAGAAGCTGCTCTGCGGGTGTCCCGGGCACAGGATATCCGCCGGCACCGGGCAGAGACACAGAACCGAGCTCTGTAAACAAGCTCTCTTCTGGCCGGGGAGAAGGAATGGATTTTGTGTCCCTGCACAGCAGGGAATAAAATCCATCACTTCCCGTGAGTAAAAGTGCACACACATGACACAAAAACACTGGCTAGGCACACATTTAACCCTTTGATCGCTCCAAGATGTTTAACCCCTTCCCAGCCAGTGTCATTAGTACAGTGACAGTGCATATTTTTAGCACTGATCACTGTATTAGTGTCACGGGTCCAGTCAAAGTGTCAAAAGTGTCAGTTAGTGTCCAATTGTCCACCACAATATCAAAGTTCCGCTATTAATCGCTAATTGCCGCCGTTACTAGTATAAAAAAATAAATAAAATAAATAAAAATATAATATTACAAGAAAAATAGATTGTAGTGTTTTCAGTATACCGTATATACTCGAGTATAAGTCGTTCCGAGTATAAGTCGAGGCCCTAATTTACCACAAAAAAATGGGAAAAACTTATTGACCCGAGTATAAGACGAGGGTGAGAAATGCACAGCTACTGTAAGTGGAAAAGAGAGTCAACAATGCCCATTTGCAGCATCACTGTGCCCATTTGCATGCCTCACTGTGCCCATTTGCAGCCATAGGTCCCCTGAACTTCAAACTCGGTAGTTAAGGGTTCCTAGATGCCCCCTAGCTGCAGCCAAAATTTGGGGTCTCTGAACCCAAAGGGTCCCGAAATGACATTGCTGCAGATAGACACAGTTGACCGAATTTGGGGCCCTGTATCTCGGGGCCACTTAGTGCTAAGAACCCCAAATTTGGTGTGCAAACCCAGTGGATCTAGCACCATAAAATTTCCAAAGCTGGGGTTTCTATCCCCAAGTGACCCCGAGATACACGGCCCCAAAAATCAGTTCAGAAAATGTCAAGCACTTTTCTGCAGCAGAGAATCACATTTTCCAAACCAGTTTTGGGGCCCCGCATCTCAGGGCCACTTGGTGCTAGGAACCCCACCTTTGGATATGTTATGGTACCTGTTCCACTGGGTTTTCACACCAAATTTGGGGTTCCTAGCTCCAAGTGGCCCTGAGATATGAGGCCACAAAATCGGTTCAGAAAATGTCAAGCACTTTTCTGCAGCAGAGAATGACATTTTCCGAACCGATTTTGGGGCCCCGTATGTTGGGCCCACTTGATGCTAGGAACTTCAGCTTTGGATATGTTGTGGTACCAGGTCCACTGGGTTTGCATACCAAATTTGGGGTTTCTAGCACCAAGTGGCCCTGAGATACGGGGCCCCAAAGTCGGTTCGGAAAATGGAATTTTTTGCTGCAGAAAACTTTCAGCACAAAAAAAGTGCTGAAAAATTTGACTTATACTCGAGTATATACGGTATGTTAAATGTTGTGATGTTGGATTGAATGTGGATTTAATGATGAAAAATTTTTTTTGAAAAACGATCACATGATTTTAAAAGATTGCCACCATTATTAGTATAAAAAATATAAAATAAATAAAAATTCCAGTATATATCCCATAGTTTGTAGAGGCCATAACTTTTGCGCAGACCAATCAATATACGTTTATTGGGATTTTTTTTTTTTTACTAAACATATGTATCACAATACATGTTGGCCTAAATTTATAAAGAAATTTGATTTAACCTCTTCCCGACCAGCTACCTGCGGCAGGTTGGCTCCCCTGGGTGAACAGACGTAACTGTACGTCGGTTCGCCTTTCGACCACTAGGGGGTGCGCGCGCGCCGTTGGAGGCACGCGTGCGCACCTGTGGCGCAACGCCGGAGCTGATGCGAGTGCCCGCGATCGCTCGTGACAGAGTGAGAACCGGGATCTGTGTGCGTAAATCTGTGTGTTCAAGTATGAACAAAGAGTTAGAACACACACTAGGGAACACATTTAACCCCTTGATCGCCCCCTAGTGTTAACCCCTTCACTGCCAGTGACATTTATACAGTAATCAGTGCATTTTTATAGCACTGATCGCTGTATAATTGTCAATGGTCCCAAAAATGTGTCAAAAGTGTCCAATTTGTCCGCAATATCGCAGTACTTTTAAAAATCCCATTACTAGTAAAAAAATAAATAAATAAAAATGCCATAAATCATCCCCAATTTTTAGACGCTATACCTTTTGTGCAAGCCAATTTTTTTAACAAAAATATGTAGAAGAATACATATCGGCCTGCACAGAGCCCTGACCTCAACCCGATAGAACACCTTTGGGATGAATTAGAGCAGGGGTCTCAGACTGGTGGCCCTCCAGCTGTTGCGAAACTACAAGTCCCATGAGGCATTGCAAGGCTGACAGTTACAAGCATGACTCCCACAGGCAGAGGCATGATGGGACTTGTAGTTTTGCAGCAGCTGGAGGGCCACCAGTTTGAGACCCCTGAATTAGAGACTGCGAACCAGGCCTTCTCGTCCAACATCAGTGCCTTACAAATGCGCTTCTGGAAGAATGGTCAAACATTCCCATAGACACACTCCTAAACCTTGTGGACAGCCTTCCCATAAGAGTTGAAGATGTTATAGCTGCAAAAGGTGGGCCAACGCAATATTGAACTAAGACTGGGATACCATTAAAGTTCATGTGTGTGTAAAGGCAGGTGTCACAATACTTTTGGTAATATAGTGTACTTGCATATACAGAAGATTTCTATTAAACGTCTTTGTCTTACAGGTTGTTTTAACTTTGTAACAAAGATTGCTATGATTTTATATCATTGTGTGATTTCTCGTGGCACATATAAATTCCCATTTGCCTGTTCCCGCATTTTAAGATGATTCAAAAATGTATTTGTGGTGGAGTCAAAAAATATTCAACAATAATAATGAACCTTCAGCGGTACCACCTGTCAGGGCTGGGCTCAGCCCTTCCTTCTCTGAGCTGGCCGCTCAGCTGTCCGCTAATTGCCAGCTCCTATCTCTCTCCACAGTTACTCAGCTGTTGATGATATCCTGCTCGTCAGTCCTGCCTACTTAAGCCGTTCAGTCCAGAGGATCTCTGCCTTCGCCTTGATCAAACATCACAGAAACTATCTCCTGCGATCCTGTTCAAGACTTGCTTTGCTGACATCCCTTCTGGCTCCAGACCCTGCTTTCTGTTCCACTACATTGATCCCTGACTTCTGGCTTGGCTGACTATCCGTTCCAGTTACTGAACTTTGACTATGTTTTGACTATGTTTGTTCTTTTTACTTTTATTATTAAACAAGTGTGATTTAACTGTACTTCTGTCTCGGTCTGATTTCATGGTTTCTGACACCACCCCAGTATTCAAACGTCAAAATAAAAAATAAAATATTAAAATTGGGTGGAAACAAAAAGTGGGAATTTTGATGTACCCCTGGGGTGTATTTTCAACCCAGGCAATAATTTATAAACAATAAAAGCATAATTTATTGTATATATATATATATATATATATATATATATATATATATATATATATATATATATATATTTATTAAACCCACTTTACATCCTTAAAAATATATGAGCAACCATAATTATGAGATATATTACAACAGTTCCCAATCCACAGCGTGGTCAACATCGATGCGTTTTCGCGATGATTGCTTCTTCAGGATTGTTGCTGCAGTATGAGCTTATTCACATCATCTACTTGAGATTGCAAAAAATATATCTCAAGATGCAAGCAAGGGCTTCTCTACCATCACCCCAGCAGTGCACTACAGGCAGTCCCCGGTTGTAGGTTGGTGTTCCGGCCGAAATTATACTTTTTAAATAAAAATACCCCTATAATACACAAGCTTAATGTATTCTAGTAAAGTTAGTCTGTAAACCAAGGTCTGTTTTGTTAGTTTATAGCAGTAGTTTGTTATTTTATAAACTTACAGCAGGCCGTGGCCATCTTAAGTGTGGGCATCTGAAGCCAGACTGTATTTCTTCCTGGATCTCATCCTTGCAGATCTCACACATGCTCAGTGCAGCACAAGCAGTGTAATAGGTTTCAGGTCAGGTTTCCATAGCAACGGTAGTGTCAGAGGAAGTTGCCGCCCCTTCCCAGAAGGCATTGCAAACAGGAAATGATGCGATGGGCCGCGGCCAGGGAGGAGGAAGTGAAAAATGAATACAGCAGATATACAGTATCTGCTGAGAAAAAAAAATTAAAAATATCCAATTCGTTTACAGTGCACAGTTTAGTGAGGGATGCGGAAGAGTTGTAAAAGTGGGTGGAACTCCACTTTAAGTTGAATCTGTTTGTAAGTCGGAACAGGTAAATTTTTTAATTGTAGCTCCAGCCAAAAAAAACAATTTTTAAGCTTTTTGGATAGCATAGGGGAGGGTTAACACCCCTGTAACGTTTGTTTTGCTGTCTGTGTCCCTGTTCAGAAGATTTCACTTCACTTTCTGTCCCAATGACAATTGGATTTTGAAAATTTTGGGTTGTTTTGGAAACAAGCCTTGGTGATAAAGCATCAGTAGAGGTACCTTTTCCCCATGATAACTCTTATAGGGGAGAATTTCCCTTCCTGGGGGTAGATTTCCTCTCACTTCCTGTTGCCTCCCTTCGTTTGTAAGTCGGAGTCGTTTGTAAGTCGGATCTTTGTAAGTAGGGGACTGCCTGTATAGTGTATTGTATAGAATTCACTTGTCCAAGTATAGACAGGGGTGGACCAGCACTATCAATACTTGCAATTCCCCTTTTCAAGCCTCCTTATTCAAACAGATGCACAAACAGTGATCTCCAATTAATAATTTTGGAGTCCACACAATATAGTAGCTATAGCTGAATCCTCGTTCTCGCTTCGGGAAAGCCTCCTGCTGACAATGCTCTTTTTGTCCCGTGGTCTGTCTTGGGATCCGACCCATGGGATGGGTTGGATCTTGATCTTCAAGGTCAACTTTACGGCTGATTGTACTGTGTTCTCTTCAAACCACATAGCACATGATTGTCCATTTGTGTTATTTAAAAAAAAAAAAAAAGTAAGAATTAGATGCAATAATCGCAGCTTGCACCTCCAAATCTTGTCTCCATGACAACAAGGGAGAATTTTTTTTAATTATAAAATAAGATTTGGTGTAAAAACAAATTATTGTGGGATACAGAATTAAAATTGGATCTTGAAGATCATCCCTGATAGATGTTTATCTCAACAAGCGAAGAATAGCTTAGCTTCTGCTGCCTGTGCTTTCTTGAGACGACGTCTACAGTTTGAGTTGCGTTGGAAAGCCATGGAAAAGACGCTCCAGCATTCATCAGATTAACGAGAAAACCTACAAGTTGATGTTTCACAGGGCTTTCAGAGGTGGGAGCGGGCCGGGGTCCATACTCTTGCACAATTATATGAGAATGGGTCATTTAAATCCTTCGAGCAGTTGATAAGGGAATTTTCTCTGAATTCTAGGTGGTTTCGTCAATATTTGCAGCTGCGTCATGCTGTGCCAGCTCAATTGTCCTCTTCTCCGGTTTGGTTTTCCTCAGTGTTGGATAGAGTGGTACAAGCGGCTTCCACCAAAGGCCTTATTACAGTTACTTATCTAGTCCTCTTAGTGAGCTCTGCTCATAAATTCCACTCTCCTTCTAGGGCAAAGTGGGAAAAGAATATTGGGCCTATCTCGTACAACATCTGGGAAAAGATCCTTTGGGCACTTCCTCTTGTCTCACTCGTCCCCTCACACAGGCTAACTCAGATCTTTATTTTTCATAGGGTATATAGGACCCTAGAATTCCTTTCTGCTCTTGGATTAAAGTAGACCCGGCTTGTCCAAGATGTTGAAATCCGGGGTCCTTGATACACCAATGCCCCGTACACGCGATCAGATTTTCCGACAACAAATGTTGGATGTGAGCTTGTTGGCAGAAAGTCCGATCATGTGTATGCTCCATCGAATATTTGTTGTTGGACTTTCCGCCAACAATTGTTGGCTAGCAGGTTCTCAAATTTTCCACCAACAAATGTTTGTTGACGGACTTTCTGATCATGTGTACAGAAGTCCGTCGGACAAAAGTCCACGGATGCTCGGAATCAAGTACGAGCCGGAGATATAACTTGCGTTCCCAATGGAGACATCACGTACATCTTGTACGTCACTACGTTCGTAATTGTTGGCCAACATTTGTGTGACCGTGTGTATGTAAGACAAGTTGGAGCCAACATCCGTCGAACAAAAATCCACAGTTTTGTTGTCAGAAAGTCCGATCGTGTGTACGGGGCATTATTGTAGCGCTGTCCTAAACTCCAGAGCTATTGGGCGGAGGTTGTAGACTTAGGCTGGCCATACATGGGTCAAATTTCGAAAGAATTTTCTTTCGAAAATCATTCTTAGATAAGATTTTCGAAAGAAAATTCTTTCAAAATTCAACCCTTGCATGGCCTGCCTTACTTAATGGACTTTTAGGCTCTGTCCACACTATCTTCGCATGCAGCTCACAGCAGGTGGGTCCCCGTTCACTGTTTCAGGTCCGATTTCTGCCTGAATTTTTGGCTGAATTCAGACCTGAAATTGACCAAAAGACGCACATCGCTCCTGTGCAAATTCGCACCGGAACCGTAGCGGAGATATGTGAACCGGCTCCATAGAGAGCCGGTCAAAATCTCCTGCTATTGCAAATTGAATGGAGCCGCGTCCAATTCGCAGTAGTGTGAACCCAGCCTCAGACATGAATCTTTCTGTGGATCCACATTCTTATTGGGTTACGTTGATTTTTCTGTCCTTAAAGGGGACCCTCAAGGTGTTTCACCTTAATGCATTCTATGCATTAGGTGAAAAACCTCCTGTCATGCAGCACCCCCCCCCCCAGAGCCCCCCTTTTACTTACCTTAGCCCCGTAATTCCCGCGACGGGAATGAGCACACCAGCTCCGGCCAGTGTCTCGTGTCCTGATTAATTAGACTGATAGCAGCACAGCCATTGGCTCCCAATGCTGTCAATCAAATCCAATGACGCAGGCGCAGGGGGGGGGCGGGGCCGAGTCCTGCTGTCTGTGTCAACAGACGCAGCAGCAGGACACGGGAGCGTGTGTACACAGGTGGCCTGAAAGAGAACTTTTCTCTGACGTGGCACTTGAGAAGAGGAGGAGCCACCAGCACCGCTAAGGGACCACAGAAGAGGAGGATCGGGGCCACTCTGTGCAAAACCAATTGCATAGTGGAGGTAAGTATGATATGTTTGTTATTTAAAAAAAAACAAAAAACAAACAAGGGTTTATTAACCCTTTAAGCCTCCAGTGTGGATTACTGTTCATGCGCTGTTCGTGGCTTGGAGGCAAATTACCCTTAAGTTGACCTCCCCCCGCACCCTCCAACCCTTTCCAACTGGATATTGGACCTTAATAAATGTATTTCTAATGAGAAACATATCTTTTTTCTCAGAAATTCGATAAAGAGGTTTGATGCAAATTGGTCTCCTTGGTTGGACCATATGAGCCGATGTTAAGCTAAGGTTTTCAGGTTTAGCTGCATCATTGATGTTATTAACAGTGGGGCCCATAAGAGAAGTCAGATGTTTGTTGGTTATTAGTCTGACATTTACTTATTTTTGTTTCGATTGCATTTTGGCATGCTCTATGTGTGTGTTTGTAGGTTTTGGATTTTTTGTTTTTATTTTATTTTATTTTTTGTGGTGTATTTTGTGTATCGGTTTATATGAATATATATTTTTTTTTAATAAATAAAATCAGATAAAATTAAAAAAAAAGAACTTAGCCTCTGCTGCCTGTGATTTCTTGAGAGGACATCGACATTTTGAGTTGCGTTGGAAAGCCATGGAAAAGTATTTATTAGATTAACAAAAAAAAACCATACAAGTTGATGTTATATTTATTGCTGAAAATGATAATATATGTTTGGTCTGTGGGGTGACCTAAGGCTTTGTATGAGAAACACGAACGCTTATATTGTATATGTATAGATTAAGCTCTAGTGGTGCATCCGAGTTGAAAAAATCGTGTCAGTGCCGACTGCATTTTCAAGGGCATGGCAGCCCATTTTTATTCCAAAGAAACAAAGCTCAAAAATAAACATCAGATTCCCTCGCAGGGGTGTTCAGCATTACAGTCCTGCTTCAGAACCAGAATTCAGCCTTCCTGGCTAAAATCGCAGCACTCCTGCTCAGGCCCTACACCTTAGGCCTTGGTCTGTCTTCCCCAGACCTGACTTCTGCACTGGCTCCCTCCTGACTCCTAGGCCAGACCTCCTGTCTGCCGGGCGGAGCTGTCTCCAAAGATGAACACTGACCAGGGGCGGACTGACCATTCGGGCTCTCGGGCACTGCCCGAGGGCCCCATGCCACTAAGGGGCCCCATCAGGGTTGCCAGCCTCAATAAAACCAGGGACAGTATGTAAAAATCTGTGTTTTTTAAAAAAAATCCCAAGATTATAGCTGCCCCGCCTTTCCAGTACCTTTTCAGTGTGTGCATGTGTATTCTATGTGTCTGTATAATGTGTGTGTATATTGTGTGTCTGTGTGTGTATAATGTATGTGTGTGTGTATACTGTATGTGTGTGTGTATACTGTATGTGTGTGTGTGTGTGTGTGTGTGTGTGTGTGTATACCGTGTGGCCCCATAATCTCCTATTGCCTGGGGGCCCCATAATCTCCTATTGCCTGGGGGCCCCATAATCTCCTATAACCTGGGGGCCCCATAATCTCCTATTGCCCGGGGGCCCCATAACCTTCTCCTTTTGCCCGGGGGCCCCATGAGTTGTCAGTCCGCCCCTGTCACTGACCTCTATTCCTGGGATGATTATGAAGCCAGCGCACAGGTGTGCAATTAGCAAGCCTACCAAAATCAGGCATACACTGCTCACATGCACCTGTGACACGGACGGGGTCGCATCTCCACAACATGTTGAATTTATGTGGGACTCATTTTTAGAGCCATTTTGGTTCAAATATGTTTTAACCGTTTTGCTGACCACATCACATATATGTACGGCATCAGAGCGGCTCTTCTGTTCCTGACCCTTTACCTAGTACGTGATCTGGCTCGTCCAGGAAGGGGGGCGGCGCGTGCACGCGCCAGCGACCTGGCTATGTTGTGATTACACACATCACAAGCCATTCAGCGGGTGCTGACCAATGGGTGTCCACTGGCACCCGCTGATCGTAGAGGAGAGAGACAGGACAAAGCTCTGCCTATGTAAATAAGGCAGAGCTCTGTCCTGTCGGTGGGAAAGTGAGTGATTTTGAATTCCTGCAATGCAGGGAGAAAAAGCCATCACTTCCCTTAGTTAAAACCACAGCATAGTACATGTGAAAATACATGTTAGGCACACAGTTAACCCTTTGATTGCTCTAGATGTTTAACCCCTTCCCAGCCAGTGTCATTAGTACAGTGACAATGTTTTTAGCACTGATCACTGTATTAGTGTCACTGGTCCCCAAAAAGTGTCAAAAGTGTCAGAACATCCGCTGCAATACCAAAGTTCCGCTATAAGTCGCTGATCGCCGCCATTACTATTATAAAAATTCCAGTTTGTATACCATAATTTTTAGATGCTATAACTTTCACACACAACCAATCAATATACACTTATGCCGCGTACACACGATCGGACTTCTCGTCGGAAAAAGAAATAACGGCTTTTCCGACGGGATTGCCTTGCCTTGCATACACACGGTCACGCAAAAGTTCGCTGAATTTACGACCATCAAGAACGCGGTGACGTACAACACTACGACGAGCCGAGAAAATGAAGTTCCGAGCATGCGTCAAATTTTTTCCGAGCATGCGTAGCAATTTTGCGCGTCAGATTTGCCACAGTCGATCGCATTTTGGGATAGGAACTTTTCCTGACCAAAAAATTGAGAACATGCTCTCAATCTTTTGCTGGCTGGAATTTGGCCAGCAAAAGTCCGATGGAGCGTACACACGGTCGCATTTTCCGACGAAAACTCTCATTGGTCTTTTGCGGGCCGAAATTCCGATCGTGTGTACGCGGGATTATTGTGATTTTTTTTTATCAAAAACATGTAGCAGAATACATTATGAAGAAATTTGATTTTTTTTTATTTATTTATCGGATATGTTTTAGAGCAGAAAGTAAAAAATATTGGGTTTTTTTTTAACATTTTCGATCTTTTTTCTTTATATCGCAAAAAATGTAAAACCCAATGGTGATCAAATACCACCAAAAGAAAGTTCTGTTTGTTTGAAAAAAATTATATAAATTTAGCTTGGGTACAGTGTTGCACGATTTTTTTTATCTTAATGCATTCTATGCATTAACCACTTCAGCCCTGGAAAGATTTATCCCCTTAATGACCAGGCCATTTTGCGATACGGCACTGCGTCGCTTTAACTGACAATTGCGTGGTCGTGCGCCATTGTACACAAACAAAATTGACGTCCTTTTTTTCCCACAAATAGAGCTTTCTTTTGGTGGTATTTGATCACCTCTGCGGTTTTTGTTTTTTGCGTTATAAACAAAAAAAGACCAACAATTTTGAAAAAAAAACCAAAACAATATTTTTCACTTTTTGCTAAATATCTAAAACAAGAAAAAGATTTCTTCATCAGTTTGGTCCGATATGTATTCTTCTACATATTTTTGTTAAAAAAAAAAAATCACAATAAGCGTATATTGATTGGTTTGACCAAAAGTTATAGCGTCTACAAAATAGGAGATAGATTTATGGAATTTTTATTATTATTATATATATTTTTTTACTAGTAATGGCGGTGATCAGCGATTTTTAGCGAGACTGCAACATTGTAGCGGACAGATCAGACACTTTTGACACTTTTTGGGACCAGTGACATTTATACAGCGATCAGAGCTAAAAATAGCCAACTGATTGCTGTATAAATGACACTGGCAGGGAAGGGGTTAATGCTAAGGGGCGATCAAGGGGTTAAGTGTGTTCCCTAGGGAAGTGTTTCTAATTATGGGGGGGAGGGGACTGACTGGAGAAGGAGAGAGATCGCTGTTCCTGATCGCTAGGAACAGACGATCTCTCTATTCCCCTGTCAGAACGGGGATCTGTTTGCTTACCTTGACAGATCCCCGTTCTGTCTCTCTGAGGAGCGATCGCAGGTGGCCATCGGACAGCGCGGCCGCCGGCCACACGCATCGCCTGCTATAGCTGGTAAAGGGACCGACTTACAGCTACAGCGATTCGCGCAGCCGAGCCAACCTGCCGCAGTTATACTGGTCGGCAAGCGGTTAAGATAAAAAACATTCTGTGTGCAGCACCCCCCTAATACCTACCCGAGCCCCATCTCCAGAGGCGGCTCTCTAATTAGGCAAATTAGGCGGTCGCCTAAGGCCTCGCACTCACAGGGGCCTCGCGGCCTCCTAATTTGCCTGTTCTCAATCACTGAAGTTGACGCTGGCGGCTCCGCCTACCCCCACTGGGACTCTGTGGCTTAGGAGCTGATGGACAAATCAGATACTGCCCGTAGCCTGAGGAATAGCGGCCTCATCACGAAGCGTCCCAGTCCGTGGGGCCTCATGTGTAAGTTTTGCCTAAGGCCTCACAAAGCCTAGAGCCGCCTCTGCCCATCTCCATCCAGCAATGTGGCCTTGGCCGTTCGGGACTCTCCCTCCTGATTGGCTGAGACACAGCAGCGGTGCCATTGGCTTCCGCTGCTGTCAATCAAAGTCAGTTAGCCAATCAGGAGAGAAAGGGGACAGCTCCGTGTCTGACTTTGCTCAGGTGCCCACATAGCAAGCTGCTTGCTGTGCGGGCACTCAACAGAAGGGAGAGGCCTGAAGCTCCAGCCAGGGACCCAAGAAGAGGAGGATCCGGGCTGCTCTGAGCAAAACCATTACACAGAGCAGGTAAGTATAACATGTCCACCCAAAAGTTGAAGTTCTGCTCATTTGTCTCCTTCCCCCCTCCGGTGCCACATTTGGCACCTTTTCGGGGGGGGGGGCAGATACCTTTGACAGGTATCCTGTCCCCACTTCCGGGAGTCTTGGCCGTGGCCATTGACGTCACCACCAGTGGCGGCTGGTGGAAAAAAAATTTCGGGGGGCGGCAAACAGTATGCCACCCCACCATCCCAAGCATGCTCTGCGACCCGAGCCCACCCTATTTTGAAGTCTATTAGAGCCTATGGCTCTAATCAGGTGCTTAAAAAAACCCCTGCCGCTGTAATTCATGCACCCCGATGCCCCGAAAGGGGCCAGACGTATGAATAGGGGGTGACCACGGTGTCCATGGATAGAATCATGCTATGCATGAATCTATCCATTATGCATATAGTGGGGTGGCATGAGAGAGGGGGCGGCACCCAGGCGCCCCTTATGTACGGGCCGCCACTGGTCACCGCTCGGCTCCCTCCTCCTTCCCCCGCCGCTGGGCCAGTCCTATTATTAAAAGTCAGCAGATGCAGTATGTGTTGCTGGCTTTTATTCTTGTAGTGGTGGGCAGGCCTCCGCTTTAACCGCTTCAGCCCCGGAAGATTTTACCCCCTTCCTGACCAGAGCACTTTTTTGCTATTCCGCGCTGCGTCGCTTTAACTGACAATTGCGCGGTCGTGCGACCGTTGCACCCAAACGAAATTGACGTCCTTTTTTTCCCCACAAATAGAGCTTTCTTTTGGTGGTATTTGATCACCTCTGCGGTTTTTATTTTTTGCGCTATAAACAAAAAAAGACCGACAATTTTGAAAGAAAAACGCAATATTTTTTACTTTTTTCTATAATAAATATCCCCCAAAAATATATTAAAAAAAACTAATTTTTCCACAGTTTAGGCGAATACATATACTTCTACATATTTTTGGTAAAAAAAAAAAAAAATTGCAATAAGCGTATATTGATTGGTTTGCGCAAAAGTTATAGCGTCTACAAAATAGGGGATAGCTTTATGGCATTTTTTTTTTTTTTTTTTTTAGTAATGGCGGCGATATGCGATTTTTATCGTGACTGCAACATCATGGCGGACACATCGGACACTTTTGACACTATTTTGGGACCACTGGCATTTATACAGCGATCAGTGCTATAAAAATGCACTGATTACTGTGTAAATGACACTGGCAGGGAAGGAGTTAACACTAGTCGGCGATGAAGGGGTTAAGTGTGTCCTAGGGAGTGATTCTAACTGTGAGGGGGATGGGCTTCGAGTCACATGACAGCGATCACTGCTCCCGATGACAGGGAGCAGAAGATCTCTATCATGTTGCTAGGCAGAACGGGGAAATGCCTTGCTTACATAGGCATCTCCCCGTTCTGCGGCTCTGTGACACGATCGCTGGGACACCGGCGGACATCGAGTCCGTGGGTCCCCGCGGGCGCGGTCACGCTGTACGCGGCGCGCACGTGCGCCCGCTAACCCCGCCAATTAAAAGGGGACGTACAGGTACGCCCATTTGCCCACCGCTGCCATTGTGCCGACGTATATCGGCGTGCGCCGCTCGGCAAGTGGTTAAAGTAGCGCAGAGGGTAAAATCTTCGGGAGCTGAAGTGGTTAAACAGATAGCATTCGTTCGTCCAAGTACAGACAAGCAGTATGAACACTTGCAATGCCCCTTTTCAAGCCTCCCTCATTCACATGGACGCATACACAGTGATGTCCAATTAATAATAATTGAGTTAGAAGTAGAATTGTTTACCGTATATACTCGAGTATAAGTCGAGTTTTTCAGCACATTTTTTTGTGCTGAAAGTGCCCCCCTCGACTTATACTGGGCACAGTGAGGCTGCAAATGGGCATTGTTGACCCTCTTTTCCACTTACAGTAGCTGTGCATTTCTCACCCTCGTCTTATACTCGGGTCACTACGTTTTTCCCATTTTTTTGTGGTAAATTAGGGCCTCGACTTATACTTGGAAGGACGTATACTCGAGTATATACGGTAATCTGTGCATGAAGCTAAATGCGCAGGAAGAACGCAATTCTTTTTCCCTTTTTCTGAAGATAATGTGGAAAATATGAAAGAAAAACAAAAAACACAGCTGTCTCCTTCTCTACATTTTCCTAACTGGTGCAGACCGCCAGTTGGTTGCCAGCATGTTGAGCAGCGGAGGCTCGCAGCGTCCACAACAAACAAAAACTTCCTTCTCGTTAGCCAAAACCTTTCCGGCGTCAAGCAGCCAAGGAGCAGTAGCAGTCATGCAGACCACGGCCATGGTCCTCGGCACCCGGGGCATTATGGGAAATTCGTGGCGTAGTCCTAAAATCGATTGGCTCGATGAGCCTTGGGCATGCGATAAGAAGACATTGGCAGGAGGAGATGTGGAGACCAGCGCTGATCTGCAACGGTCAAGCAGGGCTTTCGCCTACCGAAAAAAAAAAGAAAAAAAGCCTTGGCGTTCCCCATCTCCGGGATGCGCGTCCCTCCTCTTCATACTTAGTTTTATTTCTAGTCAGCTTCTATTAGTCATAACAGCAACATAATGGTACCTGTCAATATAGATTTAATCGACTCTGTTTATCCCGCAGTGTCTTGTCAAAGTAAATAATCCCAGCTAGGCATTAATGCTCCAAACTGTAATTGTGATGGGGGGGGGGAGATGAGTCACTCAGGCTAAGGTAACGGCGCAGTCACTGGATCAGATGGCAGTGATGTCTGCTCAGTGTATTAGAGAGCTGAGAAGAGGCGGCATCACCACGATGAAACGCCTGATTCACGATAATGGAGACAAAGTGATCGCTGTCTGCCCAACATCGCACCGTCCGGGTAACTATGGAAATAAAAAAGGGGCAACCCCGGGAGGGGTTGGGGGGGGGGCACGCAAAAATCGCCTCCATTAGATTTATAAGTACGTTGCTTAACATATACAAACTGTGAATGTAATTACACAAAATCCTTCATAAAAAAGAAAAAAAAAAAAATTTAAAGAAAAGGCCAACTCTACTCGAAACTCGTTTCTTTTTTGTATACCGTGCGAAAAGGCTGGAACCGGAGACAGGTTTTTTTTTTGCTTGTATTTTTTCATGATTTTTCCAGTATAAAAGAGGAATCAAATGGCAGTGGGGTCATAGCATCCATAGGGATCAAAGTGGTTGTAAGCCTCTTAAAATGTATAAAAAATAAATAATCGGGGGTTGTATGTTTCTGCTTAAGAAGGCCACATCCCTGAAATGGATAGAGAAAGAAATCTCCCCTCAGAAACATTTTAGGCTCAAGAAAGGTGCAAAGGTCAGGCACTATAGTATTAAATGTATTGTATTTATTGGTGTCAAAAAAAGTATTTAAAAGAAATTAACAGTATAAAACATACATACAAAAAAAAAATGAAAAAAAAAAATGAAAAAGAAAAATGTGGTCTGTGGCCACAAGGCAAAAAAACCACTAAATGAGGATACAATTGTATATAAACCAATCGCCAACATGTTTTAGAGTCATTAAAGGGGTTGTAAACCTTTGTGTTTTTTCAGCTCAATGCATCCTATGCATTAAGCCGAAAAAACACCTGGCCGTGACCGGCCCCCCACCCCATGTTTTACTTACCCGAGTCCTGGAACTTGACCCCCGGGGATGCGCTGTCTCTCTGCTTGGGGGTTCTCGGCTCTTGATTAGATAGATTGATAGCAGCGCAGCCATTGGCTCCCGCTGCGGTCACTGAAATCCAATGACGCGGAAGCCGAAGTGGGGGGGGGAGGGTGGGCCGAGTCATATATTTGGCGGCTATGGACGCCGAATGCTGGACTCGGGAGCGCGCCTGCAAGGTTCCCCCCACCCCCCCCAGGGAGAGCGCTTCTCCTAGGGGGTTATCTGATGTGCGAAGAAGCCGTGGAACCCCAGAAGAGGATGTTATGACACTGTAGTCATAAAGGGATGGGCATGGTCAGGAACAATACTAAGGTAGGCCTTGGCGTTTAAACGATGCTCAACGATGTTACTAAGGGGCCCAAAGTGTGCCAAGAAAATATCCCCCCCACACCATTACACCACCAGCCTGAACCGTTGATACAAGGAAGGATGGATCCTTGCTTTCAGGATGTTTACTCCAAATTCTGACCCCCACCATCTGAATGGACACAGACAGGGACAAAAACTAGACAGGGACCCCATATTCAAAACTAAAAAGTTTTGGCTGGATTCAAAGTAGAACTAAAGGTAAATAGAAGTCCCGGAAGTCTCTATGACTAAACCCTGTGGGTGGGGCGAAACGCGTCTGAGGGACATGGCCTGGGAGGAGCCAGGCTGAAGCCGTTTTCACCTTCTACACTTGGGCTGCTTGTTCGGCAGTGCGATGTCTTATCTTTTTTCTTTCCATGTTCGTAACCCCTGTCAGTTTTATTTTTGCCATCTGTTTGCCATTCGGGAGATTTCCCTTCATTTCCGGTCCCATAGCCAAAACAGGAAGTGAGGAGAAAAAAAAAAACCTTGCCACATACAGTACCTGGCCATGCCTCAATAAGAGATTCTGTAAATTCAGCAAAAATCTTTGCCAAATCCGAAATTATTTATAGGGATTGATAATTAAAAAATAGTTATGCTACATACTGTATATCGACCATAGATCATAATTTTTCTGGAGGAAAAAAAAAGTGCCTTTCCAGTAGCAAATGCCCCACCTACCAAATTTTCCTAAAGGCTAAGTTCACCTTTGTTCTCCTTTTTTTTCTAAATTCCAGCTTCCCTATGTACCAATATAGCATTCATGTACTTCTTTTGCAAAAATAAAACAGCTTTCCATTTATTCTACACACGCTTACCTCACTGTCTTCATGGCTGTTTAAAAACACTTCTCCATTACTTCTGCCTTACTTCCTGGACAGACTATAGGTCATGACACAGGAAGGAGTTTACCAGCTGATCTCATTAGCACACACCCTGCATCATCTACCCTCAGCTGGTCAACTCCTTCCTGTGTCATGACCTAAAGTCTGTCCAGGAAGTAAAGCCTCTACACGATTGGGTTTTCAGCAGGGAATTGTGTGATGACAGACTGTTTGCTTAAAATCCGACCATTAGTACGCTCCATCAGACAATTGTTGTCCAACTTTTCGGCCAACAAATGTTGGATGGCAGGCTAGTAAATTTTTGGAGGACAGCGGTCTGTTGTCAGATTTTTGTATCGTGTGTACACAAGTCCGTCACACAAAAGTCCAAAGTCCAAACACGCATGCTCGGAAGCAAGGACGAGCCAGCAGCGGCCGGTCTTGTAAACTAGCCTTCAGAATGGAGATTTAACGTTCGTGACGCAGCAAATTATGAATTGTCGAAATTCTGCGCACATTCTCTTCTTCTTTAATGGGATAATAATGAAGCTGCTTTGCTGGTGATACTGATGGAGTTATGGGAAACGTATTTGAAAATTCTTTTGTTTTCTAGTGATATCAAGAATAATATTATTTTGCTTGTTTTTTTTTTGTTTTTTTTGCCAAGTTACCACAACACCATTATCCTGTGGTTTTTAATCTCAAAGATACAACTATGTTGGTGTCCCTTGTTAATTTTACTTTGTATTTTTGAAAATGTACTGGCCTACTCCCAAACTGTCATTTGAAGTAAAACACATAGCCAAGTATTATTCTACACAATTTTTTTTATTGTGCATTAAAAAAAGAAAACAAATAAAATTAGACATGCTATCTGCCTATAGAACCTAACCAAAAAGTGCATTCTATGCATCCAAAATATAGAAAATATAACAAATCAAATCATTATTCAACCAAAAAATAAAATAAAAGCCTCATGCATGTTAGGGGTGCGCATCTTCACTGGCCTCACGATTCGATTCGATTACGATTATCAAGTCAACGATTCGATTCCGCGATGCATCACGATGCATCACGATTACAGCGCAAGTCCGCAAGTTCTCATGGTTTTCATCAAAAAAAATTCAAGTAGTCAGGACGACTCCATTTTTTTATTCTATCTGTTCTTAAGAAAAAAAGAGACAGCAGAGGAGCTCCAGGCTCTCTTCCAAAATACTAAAGGAGATGGTCAGAGCCTGCGGACATGCTACAGGAGATGATCAGAGACTGCAGACATGCTACAGGAGATGGTCAGAGACTGCAGACATGCTACAGGAGATGGTCAGAGACTGCAGACATGCTACAGGAGATGGTCAGAGACTGCAGACATGCTACAGGAGATGGTCAGAGACTGCAGACATGCTACAGGAGATGGTCAGAGACTGCAGACATGCTACAGGAGATGGTCAGAAACTGCAGACATGCTACAGGAGATGGTCAGAAACTGCAGACATGCTACAGGAGATGGTCAGAGACTGCAGACATGCTACAGGAGATGGTCAGAGACTGCAGACATGCTACAGGAGATGGTCAGAGACTGCAGACATGCTACAGGAGATGGTCAGAGACTGCAGACATGCTACAGGAGATGGTCACAGACTGCAGACATGCTACAGGAGATGGTCAGAGACTGCAGACATGCTACAGGAGATGGTCAGAGACTGCAGACATGCTACAGGAGATGGTCACAGACTGCAGACATGCTACAGGAGTTGGTCACAGACTGCAGACATGCTACAGGAGATGGTCACAGACTGCAGACATGCTACAGGAGATGGTCACAGACTGCAGACATGCTACAGAAGATGGTCACAGACTGCGGCGGACATGGCACAGGAGATGGTCACAGACTGCGGCGGACATGGCACAGGAGATGGTCACAGACTGCGGCGGACATGGCACAGGAGATGGTCACAGACTGCGGCGGACATGGCACAGGAGATGGTCACAGACTGCGGCGGACATGGCACAGGAGATGGTCACAGACTGCGGCGGACATGGCACAGGAGATGGTCACAGACTGCGGCGGACATGGCACAGGAGATGGGCACAGACTGCAGCGGACATGACACAGGAGATGGGCATAGACTGCGGTGGACATGGCACAGGAGATGGGCACAGACTGCGGCGGACATGGCACAGGAGGTGGGCACAGACTGCGGCGGACATGGCACAGGAGATGGTCACAGACTGCGGCGGACATGGCACAGGAGATGGTCACAGACTGCGGCGGACATGGCACAGGAGATGGTCACAGACTGCAGCGGACATGGCACAGGAGATGGGCACAGACTGCGGCAGACATGGCACAGGAGATGGGCACAGACTGCGGTGGACATGGCACAGGAGATGGGCACAGACTGCGGCGGACATGGCACAGGAGATGGGCACAGACTGCGGCGGACATGGCACAGGAGATGGGCACAGACTGCAGCAGACATGGCACAGGAGATGGGCACAGACTGCGGACAATAATGCAGAGTTGTGGTGTGATGAAGGCACATAGAAGACAATTTATGATATGGACTTGTGTCACAGCCCTCCCCCCTCCCCCTCTGTACTTACATGCTGCTCTGCCGGTGGCAGCCTGTAATGAGCAGGGCGATCTGCCTGCTCACCATCTCCCCCCGATCTCCATTCCAGCCGCCGGTTGTCGATCCATCGTATCTCTCCTGAGGTCAGCAGTGAATTCTCCCGGGACAGCGTGCGTTAAGCTGTTATTAGTGTGTGTGTGTATATTCCGGTCATGTGACTCTCGGCCGCGCCTCCCTCCTCTCACGTCTCTCCTGATGTCAGCCCCGCCCGCCGCTCTTCTGACCTGATAGCTCCAGTCAGTGGGCGGAGCTGACATCAGGGGAGACTGAGAGGAGGGAGGCGCGGCCGAGAGTCACATGAGCGGAATATACACACACACTAATAACAGCTTTATGCACGGAGCGCTCTCCCGGGAGGGGGCGGGGCCAGAAATCGATTACTCGGGTCGCATGCATCGATGCCGCATCGGGGACACCCGAATCGCGATGCATCGATGCTGCGATTAATTTCAGCAGCCCTAATGCATGTGTCCTGCTTCTTAATATAGGGGGTCAACAATGCCAAGAGTTGGTGAAAGCAGGGGTCCGTCATCCGGAGATAATTCGGAAAATCATCCGGATTATTCTCCTGGAGCTCCCGCAGCAAAGGCATATGACATAATTGGTCACGATTAAAGCAACCAATTTTTGGTCCAAGAACTCCTCCTCCTCCTGTTCCTGGACTGGATGTGGGTCAAAGCAATAACCCCAAGGCCAATAATAAATAACACATCATCGCCTCTGATTGCAACATGGCTGGTTGACGAACGGCCGTTCAGAAACGAACTGAAAAGCGCAAACTGAAAAGCATGAAATGCAAATCGTAAAATGAAAAGTGCGAAATGAAAAGTGCGAAATGAAAAGCGCGTATCAACACTCACCAAACTTCTACCAACACGAAATTAGCAGAAGGAGCCCAAAGGATGGTGCCTGACAATTGAACTTCCTCTTTATCGGCACGTAGTACGTCTAGTACGTCATTACGTTCATGTTTTTTGGCCGACAATTGTGTGCCGTTAGTATGCGAGACAAAATCCAGGCACACGCCCTTCGGACAAAAGTCTGACGCTCGATCGTCCAACAATCCGATCGTGTGTACGAGGCTTAAAGCAGAGTTCCACCAAAAAAAAAACATTTTTAAAAGTCAACAGCTACAAATACTGCAGCTGCTGAGTTTTAAAATATGGACACTTACCTGTCCAGGGCGCCCGCGATGTCCTCACCCGAAGCCCATCTGTCCCTCAGCTCTCCGGTGGGGGCGCCACCATCTTCGGTAAGGGAATCAGGAAATGAAGCCTTGTGGCTTCACAGCCTGGTTCCCTACTGCACATGCACGAGTCGTGCCGCGCGTCCTCACTGGTCCCTTCTGTCTTCTGGGACCTGTGTGTCTCCCAGAAGACAGCGGGGGGGACGGAGGAGTGGCCTGACATGGCGTAGATCGCCGCAGAGCCTGCGGTGATCTAGGCCCGGAAGTGGGAGCAAATACCTGGATTATACAGGTATCTCCCCCCCTCCCCCCTGAAAGGTGTCAAATGTGACACTGGAGGGGGGGAGGAATCCGAAAAGTTCAAAGAAGTTCAATTTTTGGGTGGAATGCCGCTTTAAGGCAGGAAAAAAACATTAAAAAGAATTGTGCAGGAAATTGAAAATAGCATCATGGGAACTAATTGCCTTCTTTCCAGGTTCAGACCAGCCATGACATATGGAGGAGAAGGAGTGGCATTTCGAGGAGCTCTCCTTTAAGATGTACAAACTCTGCCGCCTGACTTTCATATCCGCTTCTCGTCTGGCATGTTAATGAAATGAGTGTCAGAGTGATTTATTTGGAAGATATGGCACCGTCAATGATTGATGGAGCCGTCCGGCCTCTCAGACTGTTATGGAAGAGGAGTATCTTTGTAATTAAGACACTGACCTATAAAGCGAATGACCCTTCACACGAACCCATTGTCAGAGAAGGTAATGATGAACAAATAGGAAGGGAAGGGGTATTGTTTTTATCTTTGAATATAGTTTATCCGAAGATGAGATAACGGAAGGATGGAAATATAATATCAAATTGTGAATGATATTGGAGGGCATTATAGAAACTGCCGTGTTGGCTTATAAAACTGGGATCATCTGAGTTCTGGTTGTCACTGATGTCCTTGCCGAAAAGACAGAAGATGGACCCTTCCTGGACACCCTGGTGAGCACGGCTGGCAACCATTAACTTACCATCATACCAACATTTTGGTTATGGAAAGACCTTGGAGTACCACACCAATAGGCTTCTTAATATTGCCCTGGAAAGCCAAAAGTAAAATCTCCCAACAACACCCCTACCTCCATGCAGTCTCTATCCCCCTGCTGCATTGTTCATAGTTCCCATAAATTCTACAGCACTGTACCAGGCATGTTTGTCTATGTTCTATAGAAACAGTTGTGGAGTCTGTTCTGGAAAAGTAAAGTGTGAGCAGCCATTTAAAAAAAAAAAAAGATTATGCCTAATAAATTAAGTTCTGCTATGTGATTGTCAGGACCTGGATCACCTGCTGGTGGCACTGTGCTTCCCAGAGCAGAAGATTGTAATTCTGGTGTCCACCAGCGGGTGTCTCCCAGCAGCCAGCAGACCCCACTAATCAGTTTCTACCTGATGCTGATTGCTGGGAGGGTATTTTGGTCCGCCCTACTAGTGCCTCTCGCTTCAGTGTTATGTCAGAAATCAACTGAAGGAATGGCCACTTAGGAGACTAAGACTAGACTGTGTATGCTTTAAGTGAGATTTATTTACAGCAAAAAAACAACCCATCCAAACACCAGCAAACAGAAAACTCAGCAAACATAAAGATATAAGTGAACCATACCCCACTGACAAGAAATCTAACTAATTAAGCTGTCAGCAAGGATAGTGAGGCGAGGATAGTGAGCAAGGATAGTGAGGCGAGGATAGTGAGCAAGGATAGTGAGGCGAGGATAGTGAGCAAGGATAGTGAGGCGAGGCAGACACACCACACCGCACGCCGTACCAACGATCTAGTTCTTGCATACAGAGCCCTGATTAGGATGGTGCACTCTCGCACCTATATTATGTGAGTACCCCTATGAAGGGAATATTTACTTTTAATAAAAGTCTTTACAATATCACACTATGGAGCTTTTCTCTTTTATCCATGATCTGGGATGCTACTGATTGAGCGAGTTGGATTTCATCACCTGCATATCGTTAGAGCCCAGGAGTGGCTCCCAAGCGTGTTTTGGCATAGTTTAATTACTGTGTCACACGCTCTGAGGTGAGCGCATAGGCTTTTGGGGAACACTGGAAAAGCACTGAAGCATGATATAAGTTCTGCACTGGTTTTGGATGAGCATGATGATAAGCACTTCTTGATGAACACTGAATCTGTGCACTTTTGATATTATTTTGATGAACGTTTATGGTTTTATAGATCCATTTGGTGAAGGAGTGGATACTCTCTAGCCAGAGTTTACACCTGCATTTTCAATATATATTTTTTGCATGTTGCACTTTATTTGTTGTATCACAAAATTAATACTGCACGGATTATAATAGATTTCTGAAAAAAAAAATTCTTGATAGCTATGCACTTTATATAATCATTTATCTTTGTAATATTTTTTTGATAGCTATGCACTTTATATAAATGCACATTTTTTATACTATTTATTTTCCTAGCGCAAGTGCAATTTTATTTTAATTTTTGAGTGTTATCTGCACGAGTATGAAACGTGTTTAGCATTTGCAGCTTGGTTACGCTACTTGCTCACTTTATTATTACCATTGTTGGCTCGCAAGATCCATTTTATTATTCTAAGAAATCTAACTAGCAACCTAACAGAACGCCTAACTAACAATCTGACTATTTACAATATATACACAAAATGGGGAGCACAGATCAACCCAGGTAAACTGGATATGCAGTGAACAGATGGGGGGAGAGGCAGGACTGGGATCAGGAGCAAATAAGAGGAATTAGGGTACAGGATGCAGGACAGGAGCAGGGTCAGGATCAGAATAGATGGCATGCAGTCTCTGGCAGAAGAGCAAAACACTGGAGCAAAAGGCACTAGTAAGTGATGACCTAAATACCCTCTCAGCAGCCAGCATCAGGTGGAAACGGATTATGGGAATCTGCTGGGAGACATCTGACATTGGACACTGGAACTACAACCTTCCGCTCCGGGAAGCACAGTACCACCAGCAGGTGATCTAGGTTCTGACAGTGACTGAGAAAATGTAACAAATATAAAATAGGGGTTGTCCCAGTTTGACTAAAAAAGTGGAAATACACTTGAATCATATCCAGCAAGTTTCCTTGAGTGCCAAAGAATACAGCAGACCCCTGTGCAAAGAAAATTATGCCCCTCCCCTCTTTGATGCACATCGTTGTTGTCCTACAACAAGAACTACAATAACAGACTCTTTCTAAGATGCCAGTTGCCCAGGATCAGTTTCCTCCAGGAACTCACAAGTAAGTACCTAGAGTGTATTGTGCCTGCAGTTACCTACCACTGGCATTACCTCCTGTGACGCTTCCTGTACCAATAACATCACTTCCTGCGACATTACTCGATGACCCAATCCAAAGGTGGCCATCATGGCTTCTAACTATATGTGTTTCACCGAGTGCCGGGGTATGCGCCCAAGCAGGATCCAGTGCCAAAGGCAACATTACAGGCCATCCCCATGGTGTGGGGTCTGGATAGGGCCTTCAAGGTTTTACCAATCTGGTTGCACTGCTTCTGTTGTATTGGAAGAGTGATTTCTCCATAGGGAAGATGAGGTCCATCACCTTAGGATACTAGCAAAAAACACAGGGGGTTAGGATTATGGCAACAGTAAAGGCCACCCTCATGGTGTGGTGTCCGGGCATGGCTCCTAAGGTTTTGCCAAGGTTTCACAGTTCCGGGTGCACTGCTTCTACTGTATTACAAAACAGTGAGGAAGTGATTGAAGAGTTTATCGAAGAATCCAAAGTAAAATAATAAACTGGTTAAGCTGAGAGTGATTTCTCCATAAGGGAGAAGAGGTCCATCACCTTAGGACACTAACAAAAAACTGAGGATGGAGTGGGGTAGAGCTATGGGGGGACGCCCAGGGGGCATGTCTTTAAAATCTCTGCCAGTGTCCAATCACCTGAAGACACCAGCCTATAACCCAGGGTCTATGAATACTCAGCCTGTGTCCTGTACTGTACGATTAGGATATAAAATGTTTATATTCACATTTAATAAACCATGTCATAACTGAGTTTACACATCCCCATGGACCCCTGAAATAATATTAAGCTGGGTGGACTTAGTAACATCTGATTGGACATAACGCTTTCCTGGAAATCATTTTATGATGTTGGCAACTATGTATTCACAACCCGGGTAATCCAAGGGTGGCTGCTCCATAAATCTGTATCAGATCAAGTCATCCTGAGTGTCTCATCTCAGAAGTACTAGGCGATATTCCCATGGGTGGGCTAGACCCGTACACGTTAATCTTTTACACCCAGGCTGATGAGACCGTGTGAGCCGGCTGATCCAGTATAATATCTACAATAGGCAGCATGTTCAGGGTACAAAATGTCCTCATATATTCTCATATCCTGCCACCCTGACAAAAGCCGTAACTCACAGCATGCTTAATATCTGTGTATTGGCCAGAGATGAATCAGTAATATTCCTGTGCAGCCTCATCGGAATCAATCATTGTGTTATCAGAGTGCCAAGATCCTCCTGATACAGCATGTACCTGTGTAGCAGAGCATGGGGTCTGTCCTCCAATGACAGGGGGCCAATAGCTTATAGATGATGGAACGTTCCTCTTATTACAGCAATGGACTGGGGGGGTGCCAGCAGGATGACTCTCTTCAGAAAGTCAGAATACTTACTACAGTCAGCAAAAGGTAATTCGCTTTAAAGCAGAACTCCAGACAGATGGTAAAAGCACACATCGATGCAGCTCTGTATTCATTATGACAAAAAGTGATGTAATTTTTTTTATTGCAAGCAGTGGAAGTACCTACATTTGACCCCTGTACAGCAAGAGGAGATGGGAGAAGCAGCACAAAGAGCCAATCAGGTGTGCTGCAATGCCAGGAGCATGCTAATAGGAGGAGAGAGTGACAGAGAGACAAGCTCGTCAGTCGGCTGCTTCTCCCTTCACTGTCCAGTTACGGGGTGGGAGTGAGACTGTACATTATGGTTGGCCCTCCGGGTGGTAAAGATGGGCAGATGTTCCACCACCCACTGTTCTCAAATGAGACATCTCAAGCTGTCTTCTACTCTACAGATGCTTCTGCCTCAGCCAGATTTGTTTTATTGATTTCTGGACATCTAGTCCACTAATGGATACACAATGAAAATCCCCGGAAAGGGAACGCTGAGGGTCCCCGACGCTTACAAAGCTCATACAGGCCTTGTAATTCCTACCTAAATAAACACTGGTAATTGTATGACACATGACCGGGTCTCGGAGATGATGGAGCCGCCGTGTCCCACCAGGTCAGGGAGAATCCATCATTCATGTGTTTGTGTGGAACGTTTCAAAGCCGTGTGCTGAGTGGTATTTATACATGCATTATGTCTGTTATCGTTACATATGAAAAATATTTATTTTTACATTTAGGCATTTTGAAACATATTTTACATCTCATGAGGGAGAACTATATACACAGGCTCTGCAAAGGGGACGTAATCCTCTATAAACTTTCACATAAACCATTAAAAAGTATAAAAAAAAAAGTTGTTTAAAATGTAAAGACTAGTTATCTGGTTAACTGATTTCCATGACTTCCAAAACTGTCACAGCAGAGACAAAGGTGTAAGTATTACATCTGACCTCTGGCCTTCCCTTCAGTCTTGCCCAGTTGTAGCGGCTCCTCTCCTGGACTGGAAAGGCTTACTCTTTTAGCACTCCCTAGCATTACTAGTTAGTTTTTTTGTACAGAGTAGGTAAATTGTTCAGGCTTGGCTGGCAGCCAAGCATGTGTTGTTTTTCTGGGTCAGGGTTGAGTAACTCAGGGAGGATGGTATGACTCACAGGCAGTATCTCGAAGACCTTCCCCTACTTATACAAACATGCAGAAGGTTCTAGAAGGATGGGAGTGGCGGGGAGGAGGAGCTGCCTGGAGTATTCATGAGGGCCCTGACCAATCCCCAACAGAACGGTTGGCAGGGGGCAGGCCTCCTCAAATACTCAGGGTCAGCCCAGCTGGGGCAGTGAAGTTTGGGTGGAAACTGGAGATGGAGTGTTAGGCTGTTGGAGGGCTTTGAGAGTAACCCCCTATTCTGGGGGGGGGGGGGGTGAACTCAGGCCTGGGCACGGGTGCAGAAGGGGCCTTCTCCATGACAGGGGGATCCTGACCAGGAGGCACGGGAGCAAGGAGAAGACAGCAGGAGGACACTGCTGAGTGAATCTCCAGGAAGGAAGACAGCCAGGAGGGCTGGTGAGTGACACACAGTGTCGGGAGGACAGAGAGGCAGCCTGAGAGGACTGGGAGGGAGAAGTCTGGGATGGATGCTGAGTCAGTCAGAAGGACTGTGGTGGAACAGGCAGGAAAAAGGGGCAGCTGCAGCCAGATGGGCTGACAGTGCCTGAAGAGGTGGTACTGGGATCAGTAGCCAAATGAATAGGACAGCTAAGCACTAAGACCTCTTTTCTGCTAAACTACCAAAGGGGCCCGCGGTCCCGGTCTGCAAAGGGCAATTGCTCTGAATCTAACTGAGTCTGTGTTGGATCATCTTTACAGTGCTAGCTGGTCCTGGTTGTTGTAGTTCCACAAGCAAGAGTTGTGCTGGATTAGAAGGAGTAGATCTGCAAGAAAGTATGTGCAGGAGGCAGAGGAGTGTATATAGCGGATGTATATAGTGGACATCCCATAATCCCCTCTACCCTACCCAAGTTCAATTCCCCTAATTAAAATACAAAAACAAAGCTGCAAGGACTGATTTCTGTCTACAGTGTGCTTGGAAGATCCGTGTGCCTGGCTGTGCAGGGTGGGAGATAACCATATTCACCATCGGCTCCTACGGGGGGTAGCGCTACACTCTGATTTCACTGCACACTGTGAGCTTCTCACAATGTGCATTAGAAGCTGCAGAAAGTCAGATAGAGCTCTGCCTCGTTCCTCAGCCTGACTGTCCCTGGCCCCACCCTTTTCTTTCATTGGATCAGTATTTTCAATCATGGAGGTTCATCTGTGGGTGTTACCTAGGGAGGTTTGACCACACTGCCCAGTATACTGTGTAATATATCAGGTCTGGTCAGACACGCCCCTTCTTTTCCTCTGTAATGTCAGTGAGAAGGGGTGTGGCTGTTACTCAGCACTGTCATCACAGAGCACTGGAGTGTGAGGACAGGAAGCAAATTTCCATTAGGAGATGTGGGTATTTTACGCAAAAAAAAAAGATCAGTTAAAAATCCTAAAATGCAGGGTATGTGATCAGAATGAGAACAAAAGACGTTAAACTTCAGCCAGGCTTTAATCACACACAGTTGGACAAATTAACTTTTCAGTAATTATAAATGGATTGAGCGGCGCTTACCTCCAGATTGTTTTTTTCGAGTTCCTTTGTGTCTGTAACTCTCTGGAGCTGCCGCACAAGTTCAGTTGATAGATGGAAGCACACACACCCTGGAAAGCTGCAGAGAGATAACAAGAATCAGCTTCAAAAAAACGCTCATGAGTTACCGAGGGCGATTTGCAAAGAGCGCACACACAGAAATGTCAGTGATTTACAGGATGTGCGCAGGAAAAGCCAACTTGTGGCCAAATCCAACAGCCTATCAGGGTAAAGCTTTTCCTTTTCTTGTAACTTTTTCCTAATAAATCCCACCCTATGATTAAATAAACTATTCATTCGCTCTGTACTCCCTATATGAGTTTTTATTTGATAAAACTGGCAATGCTGTTTTTGCTCTTTATCCATCGGTTTTTCCAAGCCGATCTCCTCCAACGTCTTTAAGCCGCATCGGGCTTGATTTACTAAAACTGGAATCTGCAAAATCTGGTGCAGCTCTGCATAATAACCAATCAGCTTCCAGATATTTAGTTTAACTGTTTGCCGACCAGCCGCCGCAGTTGTATTGCGGCAACATGGCTCGGCTGCGCGAATCGCCGTCATGTTACGTCGGTAACATATTCGGCCACTAGGGGGGCGCGTGCGTACCGCCTGCTCGCCCACGGAGCCGGTGCGAGTGTCCGACGGGCAGTCGCGATCGCTCGGGGCACACCGAGAACCGGGATCTGTGTGTGTAAACACACAGTTTCCGGATCTCTGAGGGGAGAATGGACAGATCGTCTGTTCATACAGAGTATGAACAGCGATCTGTCATCTCCCCTGCACAGTCCCCTCCCCCCTTCAGTTAGAACACACACACTATGGAACACGGTTAACTCCTTGATCGCCCCCTAGTGGTTAACCCCTTCACTGCCAGTGACATTTTTACAGTAATCAATGCTTTCTTATTGCACTGATCGCTGTAAAAATGCCAATGGTCCCAAAAATGTGTCAAAATTGTCTGACGTGTCCGCCATAATGTCGCAGTCCCGATAAAAATCGCAGCTCGCACGGCATTACTAGTATATAAAAAATTAATAATACCAAAAATATGTAGAAGAATACATATCAGCCTAAACTGAGGAACAAAATTTTTTTTTATATATATTTTTGGGGATATTTATAATAGCAAAAAGCAAAAAATATTGCGTTTTTTTCAAAATTGTCGCTCTTTTTTTTGTTTATAGTGCAAAAAAAAAATAAAAACCGCAGAGGTGATCAAATACCATCAAAAGAAAGCTCTATTTGTGGGAAAAAAAGGACGTCAATCTTGTTTGTGTACAGCGTCGCACAAACCGCGCAATTGTCAGTTAAAGTGACGCAGTGCCGAATCGCAAAAAGTGCTCTGGTCGGGAAGGGGGTAAAATCTTCCGGGGCTGAAGCGATTAATGTAGCTTAATTCAACAATCTATTAGATTGTAAACTCTTCTGAGCAGGGCCCTCTTAATCCCCTTGTATGTTATTGTATTATAACTGTATTGTCTCCCTTTTATATTGTAAAGCACTGCATAAACTGTTGGAGCTATATAAATCCTGAATAATAATAATAACAAGCTGAAGTGAGAAGATGATTGGCTACCATGCACAGCTTCACCAGATTTTGCACTCCCCAGTTTTGGTAAATCAAGGCCTTCCTGTCTACATTAGGGTGACAAGATGTCCCTGGTTTCTGGGAACAGTCCCAGATTTCAGGTGGTTGTCCCCAGGAAAAAAATGTCCCTGGATTTTTCCCCAGTTCTCCAGCGGCATCCCCGCCTTATGGGTTATGCCTGGAAACATTTTGTTTGGGAGGTACTCTTTGCACTTTGTGCATTATTGACTCCTGACCCCTGGACTCTGTGCTTTACCTACTCCAGACCTCTGCAGTTTGTGTATTCTTTACTCCTGACCCCTGGACTCTGTGCTTTACCTACTCCAGACCTCTGCAATTTGTGTATTATTTACTCCTGACCCCTGGACTCTGTGCTTTACCTACTCCAGACCCCTGCACTTTGTACTTTATTTATTCCTAACCCCTGGATTCTGTGCTTTTCTTACTCCAGACCTCCGTCCTTTGTGCAATATTTACTCCTGATCCCTGAACTCTGTGCTTTACCTACTGCAGACCTCTGCATTTTGTGTATGTTTTACTCCTGACCCCTGGACTCTGTGCTTTACCAATTCCAGACCTCTGCACCTTGTGTATTATTTACTCCTGACCCCTGGACTCTGTGCTTTACCAACTCCAGACCTCTGCACCTTGTGTATTATTTACTCCTGACCCCTGGACTCTGTGATTTACCTTCTCCAGTCCAGACCTCGGCACTTTGTGTAATATTTATTCCTGACCCCTGAACTCTGTGCATTATTTACTCCTGACCCCTGAACTCTGTGCATTATTTACTCCTGACCCCTGAACTCTGTGTTTTACTTACTTCAGGCCTCTACGCTTTGTGCATTATTTACTCCTGACCCCTGCACTCTGTGCTTTACTTACTCCTGAGATCTGCACTTTGTGCATTGTTTACTTCTAATCCCTGGATATTGTGCTTTACCTACTCCATACCCCTGCACTTTGTGTTTTATTTATTCCCGATCTCTGGACTCTGCTTTTCTTACTCCAGACCTCTGTCCTTTGTGCAATATTTACTCCTGACCCCTGGACTCTGTGATTTACCTTCTCCAGTCCAGACCTCTGCAGTTTGTTTAATATTTACTCCTTACCCCTGGACTGTATGCTTTGCCAACTCCAGACCTCTGCACTCTGTGCTTTATTTATTCCTGACCTCTGAACTTTGTGTTTTACTTACTTCAGTCCTCTACATTTTGTGCATTATTTACTCCTGACCCCTGGACTCTGTGCTTTACCTACTCCTGAGCTCTGCACTTTGTGCATTGTTTACTTCTAATCCCTGGATGTTGTGCTTTAATTACTGCAGACCACTGCACTGTGTGCATTAATTACTCCAGACCACTGCACTATGTGCATTGTGCACTCTTGACTCAGAGAAGAGTAGGCTCAGGTTTTATTTAACCTTACCCATTTAAGTCCCTCCCCATGTTAGCACAATCGGACCATATGCACCATTTGGCTATTAGACCCTCCCATTAAATATAGGCGTGGTCAAACATAGGGCTAGATAATTCTACTGGGAACAATTTCAAATGTTTAATAAATAGCTACCATATTGAGAAGCCCTCTTTCACATTCCATTTCTCTATTTCAGGAGATGACTCCTCCGACACACTCGCTGGCCCTGCCTTTTCCCCCTCCTGTTATTTCCATGCCCTTACTTCTTCTTCTTCCCCCTTCCAACTACACCTATAAAACTATTAAAAATCCCTTTCAAGGGATGTAGAAATGACAATTGATGCTCTTTGCATGTTGTAATACATTTAGGTTTATTTGCTTGATTACGACTATGTGTATGTGATTGCAAATGAAGAGTAGCTTGTCATTATATCAAATCCTGATATAAACCTATAAATAAAAAAAATAAAAAAATAAATGTAGGTGTGGTCAGTAAGGTGTACTCAGCCTTCATTATGAAAATCTGGTCCCCTTAATCTACATGCACTCACTCCAGCTGCGCGTCATTGCTCTGCTTTACTGCAACTGTCACTGTCATAGTCAGGGGTCAGGCTCGGAGACCAGTAGCTATAGCAGTAGAGAGGCTCCCACCAACCAGCTGGATAACTACAGAAGCAGGTCACCCTGGCGGATGACACGGGCTCACCTCAGGTGCGGGGTCTAAGCACTAACCGGTGTTCACCAGAGCTCCTGATGGTGGCGATGGGCTTTGCTGCTTGTTAGTACCAGGTTGCGGTCCCCAGGATCCCCCCACAAGGGGGTGAGCAAGCCAGGGTCGAGTAGCAGATATAGCAGGTAGGGATCAAGCAGAATATTGGTTGAGGAACAAGCCAAAGTTCGATAACAAGTGGTTGCAGGTTAGGATCAAGCAGAAGCTTAGTTAGTAAACAAGCCAATGGTTGGTAACTAGCAGTTGCAAGTAGGAATCAAGCAGACGCATAACCAAGGAACAAGCCAAAGGTTGGTAACAAGTGGTTGCAGGTTGGGATCAAGCAGAAGCGTAGTCAGTAAACAAGCCAAAGGTCGGTAACAAGTAGTTGCAGGTTGGGATTAAGCAGAAGCGTAGTCAAGGAACAAGCCAAAGGTCGGTAACAAGTGCTTGCAGGTTGGGATTAAGCAGAAGCGTAGTCGAGGAACAAGCCAAAGGTCGTTAACAAATGCTTGCAGGTTGGGATTAAGCATAAGCGTAGTCAAGGAACAAGCCAAAGGTCGGTAACAAGAGGTTGCAGGTTGGGATTAAGCAGAAGCGTAGTCAAGGAACAAGCAAAAGGTCGGTAGCGAGTGGTAGCGAAGATATGGATGGCAGCAGGAGTGACAAGAGCAAGATATTGGCTGGAGAAAGCACAATAATCTGGCAAACAGTAAGTGCAAAGGCATGGCTTAAATAGGAAGTTCAAGAGAGGAGCAAAGAGTTTAAAGTGTAAGTTCACCTTTACAGAAAAATCTGTAAGGTGAACTTACACAGGACGCCCTCCTCATCCCCCCAGTCCCGCTGACCTGTTGCGCGCTGATCTCCCGTTCCGAGCCCCAGTATAGCCGATTCAGGGGTCCGGGGCTTAGAAAGCCCCTCGCCATTCACACGTCTTCTTCCCCGCTGGCAGGACGGGCTATGCGACGTTCCTGACCAATTAGAATGCTCCGAAATGTCCCTCCTGAGGGGGTGCGTTTTGAAGATTCAGCTGCGGCGATTTCTAAGCCCCGGACCCTTGATGCGGTTATACCGGGGCTCAGAATGGGAGATCACCGCGATCCAGGTCAGCAGGACTGGGGGGGGGGTGAGGAGGGGGTCCTGTGTCTGTTCACCGTACAGATTTTTCTAAGAGGAACAACGTTCAAGGCAAGACTGTCCAAGGAATCTTCCAGGGAGCTGTACAGCATCTCAGGAGGTTCCGCAAGAAGAGATACTGCCAGACACAGCAGAGGTTGTAGGTTCAGAGCCGGAGGAGGAGGGTCCTGATAGCAGCCCATGCCTGTGTGATATGTGTCAGCATGGCCGCCTGTAGACTCCACCTGGGACGCATGTGACATGGTGACAACATAGGAGCACAACTGGGAGATAGTTGCCACCCTATAAAAGGAAGTGCCTAAACAACCTTTATGAGAGGATGACCAGAGTTTATTTTATTAAAAGCTGTAAATGTAAAAAAAAATTAAAAAAACAAACCCAACATGCAATGCTTTTATGAGGTTTCAGCAAATAGGTTTACATCTACTCCCATAAAAATTCAAGCATACTTTTGGCCCCAAAACCTAAAACCGTTTCTCTTTTTCCTCAGTGACCGAGGCACAGTCCTCGACAGGCCGTTCTCCCTGTAACCCTGCCATACCGACTCCCCGGCGGAGAGGAATTCATCAGCCCAGATGCTGCGCTGAATCATTTGCATTTCCCCTTATACAGATGTAAATTTGACTGATGACATCTCAGAAATCTGCGTGTCTCACTAATAAATGCTCGGCCCTGTTGCGGGGCAGCATTCCACAGCATTCTGATGATACAAGGCATTCGGATGACAAATGGCCTCCCAGACACCATTACTTAAAATATTGTCAGGATCTTATGCAAACAATATGAAACAGTTGCTGAGCACCAGGCCTGGGAGAAGGAGGAAATATTGAGGCCTTCTGCTGGAGACGATGGCCTCCACTCCTTCACATGACTGAGACTCGTGGAATCAAACTTTCCTGGCTCCTCGATGTGCAGAGATGTTGTCAGCTGTAGCAATGGCTTTATTTTGACTACCAGTAAAATAAAACGTCATTGGTGTGCGGCTGGTCCTTGCTTCAGTTTGCAAGATCACAGCCACCATTCCGTACAGTTATTTCTGTAGGACATCTGTTTCTTGACGGACCCAAACTCCGAGCTGTCTAAACACCTTCAGGCACTCTCACTACATGAAATGTGAGGCTGTGTGAGCTGCAAATGACAGCCTGTGTATTTCATTTCTTCTTTCTCTTCTCAGCAGCCAAACAAGAATTCCCATATATTGCTTCACTAAAGGTTTAAAGTGTGCTTAGGGTACCACTATATATGGCTGCTGAGAAGTAAGGTCACCACCGGTCCAGGATTCACCCGGACAGTCCAGGTGTTGAATCATATGTCCGGGTTTTCGTTTGTCTGAAACCCAGACACATTATTCACATACATCCTAACTTTTTGAGATGGGAATGAGGGCCACCTATTAGCAAAAGTATGTAGGTATAGGACACACCCCCTGCCACACCCCCTTAAAGGACAAAAAAAAAAGATTAGTTAAACCCACAAGTGCCTCTTTTCTTTTTTCGCTCGCCCGCGATAGGGCCTATGGTGGGGTATGATCCCAGTCCTCCCCAGCCCCAGTACATATCGGTATAGCTCATGGGTAGACGGCGGGGTCGTCGTTCTCCTGCTACCCGGCAGTCTTAGCTTAGTGTCCATCCTTTTGCTGGGGGATGGGGACGTTGCTGGGCTCGGTTCCCCGGAGGAAGGGATGGGTAGGAAGTGCCCAGATAGAAGAAGCCGGATTGGGAGGGGTGATGGAGGGAGGCTGAGCTCGACCAGGCACCGGAGCGGAGGACATTCTGGAGACCGGACAGTCGCTTCTCCTTTCAGGCCAATCGGGTCTTAAGACCCGCTTCCTGATTGGCCCGGGAGGAGAAGCAGGAAGAAAATCGCAAATACAGTCAGGTCCATAAATATTGGGACATCGACACAATTCTAATCTTTTTGTCTTCATACACCACCACAATGGATTTGAAATGAAACAAACAAGATTTGCTTTAAGGCCCCTTTCACACTGGGGCGGTGGGGGGGCATCGGCGTTACAACAGCGCTATTTTTAGCGCTGCTGTACCGTCGTTCTTGCAGCTGTATTCGGCCGCTAGCGGTGCGGTTTTACCCCCCGCTGGCGGCCGAAAAAGGGTTAAAATCCCTCGTACAGCGCGGCTATAGCCGCAGTATTGCCGCGCTGTCCCATTGATTTCAATGGGCAGGAGCGGGGAAGGAGCGGTGAATACACCGCTCCTTCCCAGCTCCAAAGAAGCGGTTTGCAGGACTTTTTTCACCGTCCTGTCAGCGCACCGCTTCAGTGTGAAAGCCCTCGGGCTTTCACACTGAACAAACAGCGGAGGCTGTTTAGGGGCGGTTTGCAGGCGGTATTTTTAGCGCAATACCGCCTGCAAACCGCCCCAGTGTGAAAGGGGTCTTACTGCAAACTTTCAGCTGTAATTTGAGGGTATTTACATCCAAATCAGGTGAACAGTGTAGGAATTACAACAGTTTGTATATGTGCCTCCCACTTTTTAAGGGGCCAAAAGTAATGGGACAATTGGCTGCTCAGCTGTTCCATGGCCAGGTGTGTGTTATTCCCTCATTATCCCATTTACAAGGAGCAGATAAAAGGTCCAGAGTTCATTTAAGGTGTGCTATTTGCATTTGGAATCTGTTGCTGTCACTCTCAATATGAGATCCAAAGAGCTGTCCCTATCAGTGAGGCAAGCCATCATTAGGCTGAAAGAAAACAAAACAAACCCTTCAGAGAGATAGCAAAAACCATAAGGTGTGGCCAAATCAACTGTTTAGAACACCCTTAAAAAGAAAGAACGCACCGGTGAGCTCAGCAACACCAAAAGACCCGGAAGACCACGGAAAACAACTGTGGTAGATGACCGAAGAATTCTTTTCCTGGTGAAGAAAACACCCTTCACAACAGTTGGCCAGATCAAGAACACTCTCCAGGAGGTAGGTGTATGTGTGTCAAAGTCAACAATCAAGAGAAGACTTCACCAGAGTGAATACAGAGGGTTCACCACAAGATGTAAACCATTGGTGAGCCTCAAAAACAGGAAGGCCAGATTAGAGTTTGCCAAACAACATCTAAAAAAGCCTTCACAGTTCTGGAACAACATCCTATGGACAGATGAGACCAAGATCAACTTGTACCAGAGTGATGGGAAGAGAAGAGTATGGAGAATGAAAGGAACTGCTCATGATCCAAAGCATACCAACTCATAAGTGAAGCATGGTGGTGGTAGTGTCATGGCGTGGGCATGTATGGCTGCCAATGGAACTGGTTCTCTATTGATTGATGATGTGACTTCTAACAAAAGCAGCAGGATGAATTCTGAAGTGTTTCGAGCAATATTATCTGCTCATATATAGCAAAATGCTTCAGAACTCATTGGACGGCGCTTCACAGTGCAGATGGACAATGACCCGAAGCATACTGCGAAACCAACCAAAGAGTTTTTTAAGGGAAAGAAGTGGAATGTTTGCAATGGCCAAGTCAATCACCTGACCTGAATCCGATTGAGCATGCATTTCACTTGCTGAAGACAAAACTGAAGGGAAAATGCCCCAAGAACAAGCAGGAACTGAAGACAGTTGCAGTAGAGGCCTGGCAGAGCATCACCAGGGATGAAACCCAGCGTCTGGTGATGTCTATGTGTTCCAGACATCAGGCTGTAATTACTGCAAAGGATTTGCAACCAAGTATTAAAAAGTGAAAGTTTGATGGATGATTGTTAATCTGTCCCATTACTTTTGGTCCCTTAAAAAGTGTGAGGCACATATACAAACTGTTGTATTTCCTACACCGTTCACCTGATTTGGATGTAAATATCCTCAAATTAAAGCTGAAAGTCTTCAGTTAAAACACATCTTATTCATTTCATTTCAAATCCATTGTGGTGGTGTATAGGGCCATAAAGATTAGAACTGTGTCGATGTCCCAATATTTATGGACCTGACTATTATTTTGCTATTGTTACACAAGTGGGTGGACTTGGGGTGCAGAGCCCACCCTTTTTGAAGCCAATTAGAACCTTAGGCTCAAATCATGTGCTTCAAAAAAATAACACATTGAAATCCATGCGTCCGGCGCCTCGCACAGAGATTGGGGGGCGACGCCCCTGCGCCCCTAACGGAGTGGCCACTACTATTCCTTTATATTGGCTTTTGAAATGTACAAATGCAGCCATTTAGAAGTTGGATGAAAGGTTTAGCACTGGGAAACACTTTTTGATAGATAAAAAGTGCATTTTATATACAACTATATAGAACAGACCAAAATGAGGGACAAATGAGGAAGAAAGGGGGACTTTGTTCCAAATCAGGGACAGTCCCTTGAAATCAGGGACAGTTGGGAGCTATGTATTCAGAACGGGTTGTGATTCCCCAATTAACCGAGTCACACACAAATTTGTTGTCCTCCAGGAGCTACGGCGGCTGTCTTGGGGAAGGTCCGGCATCACTGGGGGGGCGGAGCGATGATGTCACCATGAGCATTTTGGCCACATCCACTGTTCACCACCGGGTGCTATACGCGGCGCATTACTACTTTCCTTGGGGCACCCAAAGGTGTCCTAGGTTTTTTATAATCATATAGTATATACTAAGGTAAAAAAAAATGAATTTGCCCTACGCCGCTGAAGTGTTCGGGTTTGGCTTGAAGAAAAGGTGGCAACCCTACGGAAAAGAGAGAGAAGGCTGAGAGCAAGAATGAAAGGTACAAGCTTTTTTTTTTCACAATAGAACTAAAGGTACAAGCTTTAAAGGGGTTGTAAAGTCAGAAGGTTTTTTTTTATCATCATGCATCTAAGCATTAAGATAAAAAGTCTTCTGTGTGTACTTACCTGAGCCCCATCTCTGTCCAGCGATGTCCACGAGTGCCTTAGCCATGTGGGACTCTACCTCCTGATTTGCTGAGACACAGCAGCGGCGCCATTGGCTCCCGCTGCTGTCAATTAAAGTAAGTTAGCCAATCAAGAGAGAGAGGGGGCGGGGTCGAACTGCAGCTCTGCGTCTGAATGGACAAATGGAGCTGCAGCTTGGTTTGGGTGCCCCCATAGCAATCTGCTTGCTGTGGGGGCGCCATTGGCTCCCGCTGCTGTCAATTAAAGTAAGTTAGCCAATCGAGAGAGAGGGGGCGGGGTCGAACCGCAGCTCTGCGTCTGAATGGACACACGGAGCTGCAGCTTGGCTTGGGTGCCTCCATAGCAAGCTGCTTGCTGTGGGGGCACTCAGTAGGAGGGAGGGGCCAGAAGCACAGAAGAGGCACCCGAGAAGGGGAGGATCTTGGTTGCTCTGTGCAAATTCACTGCACAGACTAGGTAAGTATAACATGTTTGGTATTTTTATGGAAAATTAGGAGACTTTACAATCACTTAAATATTCACCCCAAAGAACTTACAGCTTGTTCACACTAGGAATTGGGGGGTGGTTAAACCCCATGGTTGAGCCATGGTTTTACTGCCACCCAAACACTTCCCATTTTTAGCTCCAGATCCAGAACAGGGTATAACAGGGTATAACAGGGTTTAGCTTTAGATCCAGAACAGGGTATCAGGATCCGGGGCCTGAACCTACAACCTCTCCTTTGTCTGATCGCCTCTACACTGTGTCAGAACCAGCTGAGCCACCTGGGATGCTGGACAGCTCCCTGGACAGTTCCTTAAACGATCTCGCCTTTAATCTTGTTTCTCTTGAACCCTTTGCTCCTCCCATGAACTTCCTATTTAAGCAATGCCTTTGCACTTCCTGAGTTGCCAGATTCTTCTGCTCTCTCCAGCCAATATCTTGCTCTGGCCACTCCTTCCTGCTCAGTGGCGGCTTGTGTTTTTTTCTTTTGGGGGGGCGGCTAACAAACACCCCCCCGGTCGGTCGGCGGTGCCCTTTCCCCCCCGGTGGACAGTCGGGACATAAAAGCCCCACGCTTACCCCATCGAGGAAGCGGGCAGGCAGCATGTCCGGCAGCTTTCTTTCTCTGGTGTAGACCACGGCGGCTTCCGCCTTGCATCCCCCTTCTCCTACGTGTCCAATATGATCGCATGCCCTTGCAGCCAATCTGGAAACGAGTATCAGACCCGTGCTTCCTGATTGGCGGAAAAGCATTTTATTGTTAGAAAAGCAAATATTAATTTGCTTTTCTAACACACCTGGGTGGGCTCCGAGCTCAATGCTCTGTGCCACGAGTCCACCCTATTTTGAAGCCTATTAGAGCCTATAGCTCTAATCAGGTGCTTCAAACCCCCCCCCGCCCCTGCGCACCCCCACCGCGCACACCCTCCCATGAATAGATTCATGCTATGCATGAATCTATCCGTTACTCATATAGGGGGTGGCGTGGATAGAGATGGCGGCGCCCGTGCGCCCTTAATGGACGGGGCCGCCCATGCTTTTGCTGCTGTCCGTATCTTCGTTACCACTCATTACTCGGGAGTTTGCTTGTTCTTTGACTACGCTACTGCTTGATTCAAACCTGCAACCACTTGTTACCGACCTTTGGTTTGTTTACTGACTACGCTTCTGCTTGATCCCAACCTGCAACCACTTGTTACCGACCTTTGGCTTGTTTACTGACTACGCTTCTGCTTATCCCTACCAGCTATATCTGCTGCTGGACTCTGGTTTGCTCACCTCCTGGTGGGGTGATCCCGAGGACCGTAACCTGGTACTAACATGCAGCAAAACCAATCTCCACTATCAAGAGCTCTGGTGAACACCAGTTAGTGCTTAGACCCCGCACCTCGGGTGAACCCGCATCATCCACCAGGGAGACCAGCTGGTCGGTGGGAGCCTCTCTACTGCTATAGCTGCTGGTCTCCGAGCCTGACCCCTGACCATGACAGTATGGCTTGAGGTGGGGGTCATAGAAGGTAAGCAGATCTGGAACAGGGACTACTTCTGAACGTGTTCTTTCTATGGATTTGCGGGCTCTATAAAGAAGAGTAGCATATGTCACTTTTGTTCAATACAGCACTGCTCTCCATTTGCAGTGATTCTGCAGCTTATTCTTCCTATAAATATTACCGTAATAGTGAGATCACAGCATTAGACTGGTAGGGGCCCCTCCCGTGACCCCCGAGGTCAGCATTTGGCGGTGTTGAGCCTGCCGCGGCTGTTCCTGTATGCAGTAACACTGTCTGACCCGCTGTTTCATGAAGACATTCCAAGTTTTTAAAAAGTGCTTTGCCTCACAAAGTACACGGAGTTTCTGTGATTTACCATCTGGTCAAACAACATGAATTAATGGAGCCCATTAATCATGGCGTGTAATAAAAAAAAGTTTGTTGCATTTCTGGTATTTTAGCTGAAATATGCTTTATGCTGTGAAGGAAAATCAGTACAGGGTGAGTGTTATTTACTGTCTCGATGGGCAAGATTGGAAATATGCATTGATTTGCATACAGCACAATGGGGGCTGTCAATACTGTGTCTTTCTGAGCACTGTCCGCATTCTCTGCAACAAGACAGCTCACTACCGGTGCTTATTAAAAGCTTAAAATTCAGCTATGGGTGGAGGCTGGAGGCGCCAGTCACCTCCTGGCTTCAAATTCCTCCCATGAACTCCACCCGTGAAAAATTGATTTAGAGAAGAGTTAGAACCTCTGTTGGGTTTTTGCCATGGATCGATCGCTATATTTCGGGTACACGTTGCCGCAGGCGCAAAGCATCGTAAACACACACACACACCCCCCCCCCCCCTGCACTGCTTATTGTAGCTTAAGGAGGGAGGCTGTTGGGCAGCAAACACACATTTTTGTCGCCCCCAACCGCATGTCCAAATGAAACCTAAAGGGTATTTTCTGACAGTGGTTTCAACCATTCCCTACTCTAGAAAACTAAGAAGGTTTTGCTTTATATATGCTTTAACCCTAGACAAAAATTTCAAGATATAAATGGATAGTCCATTACATGATAAAGCATCTTTTGCTGCAATATTCATCTTCAGCCTGGAGATTTTCCCACAGTACTTTATTTTGCCACAAGATGTCCTCATTCTGATGGCCAGCATCAATCAACTCATTTCCTCTGAGCCCAGGTTATGCTGGACCTGCCCCCAGCTTGTCATCGGACAGCGAAAGGAGCTCATCTCTTTGTCACTCTGCACTCTATTCCTATCTCCATGCTTGCACCTTGTACTGCTTCCTCCTCTCACACTCCAGATCTACTGTACAGGGGTACTGCAGGAGGCTGGTAGCGGGCCAAATTCAGGTATTTACAATGTGTGATATGGGCATACCTCCCAACATTTTGAAATGGGAACGAGTGACACCTATTAGCAAAAGTATGTAGTCATAGGACACACCCCCTGTCACGCCCTCTCTTAAGGGAGAATTATACAAAAAAAAATTAGTCAAATCCACAAGTACATTTTCTTACCACTACTATTCCTTTATATTGTCTTTTAAAATTTACAAATGCAGCAATTTAGAAACTGGATGAATGGTTTAGCGCTGGAAAACACTTTTTGATAGATAAAATAGTGCATTTTTTATACAACTATATAGAACAGACCAAAATGAAGGACAAACGAGGAAGAGAGAGGGACAGAGGGACTTTGTTCCAAATCAGGGACAGTCCCTCGAAATCAGGGACAGTTGGGAGCTATGGATATGGGGGTTGGTCTACTTCAGTCTTAACTGTGTTTAAAGGCATGGCAGCCCACTTTTGTTAAAAAGTTAAAATAAAGTCTTCATAACATAAGGTTTCCTATGCAGGGGGCTTCGTTTCAGCTTCACACAAAACGATGTTGAATGAAAACGCCGAGCCACCTGGCTCATCTGTCAGCAGCACTGTTGCTCACTCTGGTCTCCCAGTCCTGTACTGTATCTGTAGAGCAGGGGTCTCCGAACTTTCTAAACAAAGGGCCACTTTCAGACTTTAGGAGGGCCGGACTGTGGTCATTGGGAGTAGAAATTGTACTGGCGTCAGTGGGAGTAAACAGTGCATCTTTGGCATTACGGGGAGGAATAGTTGCCCATTGTTGGTGCCAGTGGGAAGAATAGTACCCCACTGTTGTATCCGTGGTAGGAATAGTGCCTCATCATTGGTGTAAATTGAAGAAACGGTGCCCAGTTGTAGATGTTAGTAACAGGAATTATGCTTCTTTGTTGGTGTCAGTGGTAAGAACAGTATATTGCATCAGTGGCAGGAAAAGTGCCCCAAGGGCCGGACAAAAGCAAGCAAAGGGCCGCAGATTTGAGACCGCTGCTGAAGAGGACAGGGTTGTCCTCCATAGTAATGTTTTATAGTCCACAGAAAAGAACTGGGAAGACTGATATCAGTTCAGTTCACAGGAAGCTACACGGTCACTGGATTTCTGGCAGGAACGACAGGTATTTTTCTGTACTTGCTAAAAGTGTACTTATTATGAAAAATTTGATTTTTCTACTTACTGTAAAGTCAGTTTTTTTAAGGAATACAAGATTCAGAGGCAGCTGGGGTATAATGCTGCCTGCTAGAGGATTTGTCAAACAAAAAATAGTGTTGTAACCCCCTTCCACCCAGGGTATGGTTCAGTTTGTAGAAAAGCAGTGCTAGGTGTAGAACGCAAGGACCAGGGAGGGGGGGAACCTTGTACCTTAATGAACTCCAAGAAACTGATTTTACGGCAGGCACAAAAGCCCTACAGTATGTTTCTTTCTCATTCATTAAGGTACTCAGAGACAATTTGGGACTTTCAAAAGCAGTTCAACTGAGGGGCGGGCAACACCAAAAAACAGGCTCACACAATAAAACAACTGAACTGGGGGAAGCTGCCTGGAGGACCTTATGCCAAAGCTGGCGTCAGATGAGGCCTGAACATCCACCTGGTAAAACTCAAAGTGCCTGTGAACAAAAGACCAGGTGGCAGCCTTGCAAATCTAGAGAACATTAGGCTGATGCAGAAAAGCCTGAGAGGCACTCACAGAAACAGTAGAGTGAGCTTTTTACAAGAAAGCTTTTACATGACCCGATGCTTAAAACGATAAGCTTGAACAATGATCTGTCTGAGCCACCAGAAAATGGCGGAATGAGCTGGTTCCCCTTTACTGGGATCATCGGGAATGACAAAAAGGGAGTCAGTCTTTCTAATTGAAGCAGTTACTATGAGGTAAACCCAAACAGCACAAACTGCATTCAGGCAGTAAAGAAAACCTACTGGACCTGGACAAAGAAATTGAAGAACAATGCCCTGATTGGGTGAAAGACCAAAATTACTTTAGGAAGAAAGGAAGCTCTAGGCCTCACAATATCCTAGTGTTAGACCAAAAATAGTCATTACCGGACAAAGCTGCCACCTCAGCCACAGCTTGCAGAGGTGATGGCAACTAGGAAAACAACCTTGTGCATAAGAGGGGAAAGTGGAATCGTCCCTGAAAGGTTCAAAACTTTGAAATAAAGGAGCGCCAGACTAAAACAGGATGAAAGAGTCCAAGATCATTTTACTTGTTGGTAAAATAGAAGTTATATAAAAGCAGTCAGTGCATTTTGAGGGCAGCAAAACTTCCCTTTCATTGGGGTTCACCAAACTTAGGTGGACTCAGCAACTTCACAGGTCTAAATTAGAACCAGCATTGAACTCTCCTTGTGGAGTAACAACTTGACAGCAGTTGCTGGGCACTGGGCAGCAATGGAGGTTCATAGGGCAGGTTTTAAAGCGCCAAGCTTTATGAAGGATACCCTGTACAAAGGTCTAAACTAAACATTAATGACCTTTGGAATAAGATTGCAAGTGCCAATATCTGCCCCTTGATGGTAATCAGGGTCAAATGCTGGCCCAGGACTTATTGCAAGTGCAGGGATCTTTCCTCAGAATATTTTCTGGGGTGAATACACCTTTTTTGCACCAGAGGAAATATGCCTTCCAAATGGAATGGTAAACCTTGCAATAGGTAGACTTCAAAGCTTCAAAGAAAATTGCCTAAAAACTACTGCTTTAGAAAGGCCCCTGTTTCTCATAACATGGCTATCAACAGCTTTTCCATGAAGCAAGCTGGTAAACCAGTCCCTGAGAAAATAGATCCAGTTGATCTGGGAAAGCCCACGGGTCTGTGCCAGGAGTCTGATCAGGTCGGGATACGACATCTGCCAATTTGGAGCTATGACTACTATCAGAGTGTCCTCCATCTCAAGCCTGTAGAACAGACATGGAAGGAGCTTCAGAGGAGAAAAGGCATATTTCAGGTTTTACTGATTCCAGAGAGCCACCAAAGCATCCGCTGCTTCTGCCAGAGTATCTCTACACCTGAAAACAAACCTATACAGTTTTTTGCTGAACATGGAGGCCAGGAGGTCTAAATCCACCGTCCCCACCTTTGAAAAGGGTCCTGAAACATTTCCAGGTGTTCAGACTATTCTCTCGGATGCAGACACTGCCTGCTAGGGTAGTATGCCTGCCAATTGTCCACACCTGGAATGTGAACAGTAAACCAGTTTGAAACCTGAAGTTCTGCCCAGATTAGAATCCTTTCTGCCTTTCTGCCTCTCTTACCGTCTGAAGACTTCTGGTTCCTCCATGATGGTTGATGTAACCCACTGAGGTGGCATTGTCAGAAATAATTCAGATGAGATGACCCCCCCCCCCCCCCCCCATCCAAAGGGTTGAGCTTTGAAGGGATAACCAAATGACTCAGAGCTCCTGTATGTTGATTGTGAGATGTGATTCCCCTGGCATTCAAGTCACCTACACCAACAAAGATATCTAGGGCTCCCCAGCCTTTCAGCCTAGCATCTGTCAAGAGGATCTTCCAAGATATTCAGAGGAAAGATTTCCTAAACTTCAGAGCTGGATCCCAGTGCCACAGGCCAGAAATGATCTGGTCCTTGGTGTTTGGTGAATTTTTTTATTTCTAGAGACTGAACTAATTCACCCCAGAATGAGAGAATTTTAAGCAGTAGTGTCCAGGTCTGTGGTGAAACTGAGCAAGTGGAACTGCCTCAAAAGAGGCTACAAACTGGCAAACAGTAGGGCCACAAACTGGCAGTGCTTTGGTCCGCAGGGAAACAGAGGTATTGTTGAAGTGCTGGGAAAATTTGGACATCAAGGTTCTGATGAATTCCATTCAAAAATGTTATATTAGAATGAAGACATTCGATCAATTAAACTGAGCCTCTGGCTTGGGCCTTGGAGGCTGAAGTCAGGATGGAACAATGGGTACTCTTCTTGACCTCGGAGTGGGGGATCTTCCCAGGTTGGGGCCCAGGATTCTTCTACTGAGGTGAATGAGTACTCTTACCCTTCGTTACAATGAGGGTATCTAAGAAAGCTCCAAAAAAAGATGTTCACCTTCAAAGGGTAAACTCAGAAGATGTTTTTTTTTGCATGCCTTTGAGACCAACTCAAACAGTGTGTTGATGACGTCTTGATTGAAGAAAACATTTGGCTAGTAAGATGATTAAACTTTTCTCGGACATCCATCGTCCTAGGACACTAGCAAAAACCTGAGGCATGCTGGTAGCGGGAGGGGTTTGTTTGTCAGTGTCCACATCCTTTCTGGTGTAGAAGTCAGTATAACATAATTGGCTTGGAATCCTGTGTCCATTCACTGAACAAGAAGGAAAATAATTGAAGCCACCACATCTAAGAACTGGTAAGCTGCAATAAGTTACATTTTTGTTCTTGAGTTTAGACACTTTAAGTGCTGAACATGAAAGTCATGTATTGCCCAATAAGTGACATATTGTATGTTAAGCCTGCAACAGTCTTTCCTGGCTAAAATATGGCCTGTGTGGTTTATCTCGGCATCAAAGGCGGAATTCCTGTCTCATTTGGAATTAAACCTGGAGAAATGACTGACTTCCACAAGGCTCTTCTTTTTTTTTTTTTTTCTGACAAATGGCAGCCGGTGCCTTTCCTGCTCAGCCATCGGTGGGTAAATGAGGAGCGGCTGATTGCTATTAATTTACAAATCTGTTTCTCGTCTCATTCCTGGAGATGCACAAATAGCTGGAACATATCAATCATGGAGCACGGAGGTTGTGCTGTCGCCTGGCTTGATTCAATCACGTTAGTGCACATTTCACCAGCGCCTCTACATGCATTATTCACAATGAAGAGCGATACACGGGGGTTTAGTGTCTTCCATCTCTGCTGTCACATTGTGCCAAGTCCCTCCCTGTGTGGAAAAATGTGTCTTCATTTTTTTTTGCAGAAGATCAGTGCCATCTTTCTTCGTTAAGCCTTACATGGCGGGTCACGGTAAGCAGCTTGAAGTCGGCTTTCCTGGGTGACAGCTGTCTTTCACTCAACTGAATTTGCAAGATCTGAATGTGTGAGGGTCCCAGCACATGGCCCAATTATATCAAGAAATGGGAATGATTCGAGGCTTTTCTTGCAACAATTGGAGACTATTAAATGCATAGGAAATAATGGCAGAGGAATTTTAGCATTTAGATGAAAAGAGCCTCTATGCAACAGCCTACTGATAGCACCCTTCTATATGGAGATAAGGGAAGGAGGCTTTAAAAAGAGTAACTCCACTTTTGCTGAGAAAAAAAAAAAACGTTCCCCTTTTGGGTGATCGATGTACATTACAAGGATTATAACAAACGTTGTTGCAGATTCCTACCTTTTGTTATTCTGAAGAAATCCCTGTGTTTTTGTCTGTGTCCATGTGGGAAAAGGAATCTAATGGGAGTGGTCTCATAATTATCAATCAGCTGCTGCACCTGCAGGGCTCTAAGGAGGAAAGTTGCAGGGTCCGCATCCCTTTAGATGTGTTTTTCTATTGAGAGTATCTTTACAGTTGCCACCTCATCCCTTTAAACCCGAACACATATTAATTACACAGGTTCTGTGGCTGATTACAGTGGTAATTAATCTCACTTGGTGCCTTATCTGCATTAAATTAGCCTCAGAACCTGTGTTATTCATGTGTGTTCGGGTTTAAAAGGATGAGGTGGCAACCCTAAGTATCTCACCAAAAATGAAATTTTTATTGCAGGGGATGCTTGAAATCTGACTTGTATCTCAGTGCAGGTGGCCATATTGCATTTTACAAAAAGTGACAGCGCTGCAGATTGAAAAGGAAAAGTAATTTTTAATAACATTCAATTACAATATGACTTGTGTCGCAATTGTATATGCTATATTATTATTTTATTTGCCGTTGTTTTTTTTTTTCAGATTCATACTTACTTAAGTGGATACAGCATCTGTCCCCCGACACCTCTAACACTGAGAACCGAGCGATCGAAACACATCGCGATTGCTCAGTTCCCACAGCTCCCCGAGCAGAGAGCTGCTGACTGTCAGTTACCGCTCTCTGCTCTTCCCCCCTGCACTCACTAGAGCGCTGAGCTGTGGAGAAGGGGCGGCGCGAGCGGTTCAGGGTCTTAGCGGCTCGCTGAAAGGCTGAGCCGAGTGTCGGTCCAGGGATCTGGCGGATCCCGACTCCATGGTTGGGATGACGCGGTGCCTGGACTGTCTTCTGTGACGTCAGCAGAGAGCGGACTTCAGCCTGCTGTCTGCTGAAAACGGGTCACAGGAGTTCAAAATGAACTGCACTCCTGTGATCCCCTAGAAGTACAGCCAAATGAGCCCAGGCTGTACTTTAAAGTAGGTCCCAGAATCTTTGGAAGATGGGCAGAACGCTTACCACGTGTCAGTTTGTACAGTCTATTACCCCAACCCATGTTCTCTGGTTTGGGGACATCCTTAAGTTGTATATGAATATTGCAACTATATGAATGATGTGCCGTGATTGTTGTTTTTATGTGAATTTATTTTAAATTGTACACAATAAAAATATATTCTGTTTTTCATTTCCTGTTTTTCTTCCATTTAAAACCCCATGCAAAAAAATAGGTTGTACATGTACATACATGGATGTTGGCAATGCATAACTCCATACACAGTATCTCACAAAAGTGAGTACACCCCTCACATTTTTGTAAATATTTTCTTCTATGTTTTCATGTGACAACACTGAAGAAATGACACTTTGCTACAATGTAAAGTAGTGAGTGTACAGCTTGTATAACAGTGTAAATTTGCTGTCCCCTCAAAATAACTCAACACACAGCCATTAATGTCTAAACCGCTGGCAACAAAAGTCAGTACACCCCTAAGTGAAAATGTCCAAATTGGGCCCAAAGTGTCAATATTTTGTGTGACCACCATTACTTTCCAGCACTGCCTTAACCCTCTTGGGCATGGAGGTCACCAGAGCTTCACAGGTTGCCACTGGAGTCCTCTTCCCCTCCTCCATGATGACATCACAGAGCTGGTGGATGTTAGAGACCTTGCGCTCCTCCACCTTCCATTTGAGGATACCCCACAGATACTCAATAGGGTTTAGGTCTGGAGACATGCTTGGCCAGTCCATCACCTTTACCCTCAGCTTCTTTAGCAAGGCAGTGGTCATCTTGGAGGTGTGTTTGGAGTTGTTATCATGTTTGAATACTGCCCTGCAGCCCAGTCCCTGAAGGGAGGGGATCATGCTCTGCTTCAGTATGTCACAGTACATGTTGGCATTCATGGTTCCCTCAATGATCTGTAGCACCCCAGTGTCGGCAGCACTCATGCAGCCCCAGACCATGACACTCCCACCACCATGCTTGACTGTAGACAAGACACACTTGTCTTTGTACTCCTCACCTGGTTGCCGCCACACACGCTTGACACCATCTGAACCAAATGCGTTTACCTTGATCTCATCAGACCACAGGACATGGTTCCAGTAATCCATGTCCTTAGTCTGCTTGTCTTCAGCTTGCGGGCTTTCTTGTGCATCATCTTTAGAAGAGGCTTCCTTCTGGGATGACAGCCATGCAGACCAATTTGATGCAGTGTGCGGTGTATGGTCTGAGCACTGACAGGCTGACCCCCCACCCCTTCAACCTCTGCAGCAATGCTGGCAGCACTCATACGTCTATTTCCCAATGACAACCTCTGGATATGATGCTGGGCACGGGCACTCATCTTCTTTGGTGGACCATGGTGAGGCCTGTTCTGAGTGGAACCTGTCCTGTTAAACCGCTGTATGGTCTTGGCCACCGTGCTGCAGCTCAGTTTCAGGGTCTTGGCAATCTTCTTATAGTCTAGGCCATCTTTGCACTTTATCTTTGAAGATTATTTGCACGTTTTCATGAAAGCTATTTATTCTGATGTTATTGCATATTTGCACATATTTTTTTATGAACATTTTGCTATGAAGATTTTCTTCCTTGAATACTGCACTTTGTATTAGACTTGTTTATTTTAGTCATTATTATCTATTAGCACCACGTTATTCTTTTATATTAACTTTGTATTGAGACCCGCAGCGGTTCGCAGAGGGAGGTGCGATGCAGAGAACCGGCGCTGGAATCGCACTGGTTGCCGCATCGCAATAGCGTGAACCCGGGCTAAAGGTGGAGATCAGCAGCACTGAGATGTAACAAAGGGTGGAGAGGAAAAAAAAAGGCGAAGAGCAATTATTATAATAAAAATGGCAATTGTTTGCTATCGATATGTCAGTCGACAGTTAGGGTTTACATTGATATCGTTCAGCTAGCGAGTGTAGAGAGGTGGCAGACAACAGGTAAGACATTGATAAGATTGTGTCCAGCATCCAATGTAATTCACACTTGTTGTAAGATGGAAAGTCCGCTACAGGCATGCACAATTTCAAACATGGTCACACTGCCCTCTAGAGGCAGACCTCGGTATAGCACAGATAAGTCGCTTTAATAGATAATACAAATCTCGGTCACAAGGTCACAGGTTTACACCGCCACTGATCGTGCACCCTTCATACCGGAATTATTTAAACTCAGAGCAACGCGCAGAAAGGAAAAAAAAATCGCTGCCAGCTCCTTCAAATTTCATCTATACTGACGTGACTACAGCAAACAGAGACATGTTGTTGCCATTTATACACAGCTGCCTTTCTGAATAGAGTCCACGGGTACTCAACCTGTGGCCCTCCAGTTGTTGCAGAACTACAACTCCCATCATGCCTCTGCCTTTGGGAGTCATGCTTGTAAATATCCGCAACTTGCTATGCCTCATGGAACTTGTAGTTCTGTAAGCAGCTCGGAGGGCCGCAGGTTGAGCACCCATGAAACAGACCCAATAGTGCGGATGTGGCCTTATATATCCCTACAAGCAGGCATGAATATGGTCAACTTCAATGTACAAGGAGTGTGGCGAATAGGGCGCTCTAGATAATAAAGAGACTTTAACAAACAGCACATGACTGGATCTTGAGATGTGATTAATGCACCACGGCAGCACTTCTGAAGAGGGAAGCACACTCTATAGGAAGAACAAAGCAGAGAAGAAGGCGCTTCTAAGTGCAGTAATAAAACACTTTAACGGCTTCCCGACCGCCTCACGCAGATATGCTGCGGCAGAAGGGCACGTACAGGCAGAATCACGTACCTGTACGTTGCCCTTTAAGGGGAGGCTTGTGGGCACGCGCGCCCGCCGGGAGCTTCGTGAGCGTGATCGCGGGTCCCGCAGACTCGATGTCCGCGAGGATACCCACGATCGTGTCATGGAGAGGAAGAACAGGGAAGTGCTAATGTTAACAAGCATTTCCCCGATCTGCCTAGTGACAGGACACTGATCACCGCTCCCTGTAATCGGGAGCGGTGATCAGTGTTGTGTCACACGTAGCCCCCCCCAGTTAGAATCACTCCCTAGGACACACTTAACCCCTACAGCGCCACCTAGTGGTTAACCCCCTTCACTGCCAGTCACATTTACACAGTAATCAATGCATTTTTAATTTTACTGATCGCTATATAAATGTGAATGGTCCCAAAATCGCGCCAAAAGTGTCCGATCTGTCCGCCATTTTAAAAAATCGCTGATCGCCGATATTACTAATAAAAAAAAATTATTAATAAAAATAACATAAAACTATCCCCTATTTTGTAAACGCTATAAACTTTTGCACAAACCAATCAATAAACGCTTATTGAGTTTTTTTTACCAAAAATATGTAGAAGAATACATATCGGCCTAGGAAAAAAAAAATTTTATATATTTTTTTGAGGATATTTATTATAGAAAAATGTAAAAAAAAATGTGTTTTTTTCAAAATTGTCGCTCTTTTTTTGTTTATAGCGCAAAAAATAAAAACCGCAGAGGTGATCAAATACCACAAAAAGAAAGGTCTATTTGTTGGGAAAAAAAAGGACGTCAATTTTGTTTGGGCGCCACGTCGCACGACCGCGCAATTGTCAGGTAAAGCGACACAGTGCCGAATCGCAAAAAGTGCTCTGGTCTTTGGCCAGCCAAATGGTCCGGGGCTTAAGTGGTTAAGGAAGGGTTAAAAACACTTACAAGGTGGAGGTGAAAAAATTGATATGCTTGTTTTTTTCACTATCATCTTGTAAGTGTTTTACACTTACTACACTTAGAAGCTCCTTCTTCTCAACTTCAATGTATAGTTTGAATACTCAGAGGGCCGCCATCTTTGCTTTTACCCATTCGTATGTTGGCTGTGCTTCCTCAGTAGTGATTTAGGCCTCATTCATACGGGCATATTTAAGCATACACCTGTGTGAGGTTGGTGTTTTGCTTTCCATGGGGGTGTACAGGTGTTCCGTGCATCCACGTGGAGGCTGTCCCATTTATGTAAATTAGAATTAAAAACGAAAATCCAGGCGCACAGACCAGAGGCCAAGTGAAAAGTCAAAAAGAGAAAATTAAATGTAGCTGTGGCCGCTGCTGTCCAAAATCCATAGACAAATGACGACAGAAGATATAATCAAAGGGGTGGAGATAGCGAGAGGGGATTATAAACGGTGCCAAAAAAATGTAGTTTTTACAAAAAAGATCATAAAAAGTTCTTTTATTTATAAGCAATGTTAAAAAGCGTGGACATAAATTTTACATATATATATATATATATACATAAGTGCGTGAACAGAAACAACACAGAAAAAATATGTAGTAAGAACCCGCCAAGTTGTTGTAAGGCCAGTATAGGTTACAGGTAATCAGTTCCTACATGTTTCGCCAAAGCATTGGCTTCCTCAGGAACAAAATGATCAAACCTGTGCAGAAATGTAGACTCTAAGTAAAAAGAAAAACAAGAAAAAAAAGAAAGAAAAAAAACAAACAAGAAAAAACATAAAATTTAGGTTCTCTTAACAATACAAGACAATAGTTTATATTTATTTTTGTTTGATAATTAAATGCGTGACATGGTTAAAAATGACCCCCCCCCATGAGCGGCATCCTCATGGGGGGGTCATTTTTAACCATGTCACGCATTTAATTATCAAACAAAAATAAATATAAACTATTGTCTTGTACTGTTAAGAGAACATATATTTTATGTTTTTTCTTGTTTTTCTTTTTATTTAGAGTCTACATTTCTGCACAGGTTTAATCATTTTTCCCTGAGGAAGCCAATGCTTTGGCGAAACATGTAGGAACTGATTACCTGTAACCTATACTGGCCTTACAACAACTTGGCGGGTTCTTACTACATATTTTTCTGTGTTGTTTCTGTTCACGCACTTATGTATATATGAATGAAATTTATGCCCATGTTTTTTAACATTGCTTATAAATAAAAAAACTTTTTTATGAATTTTTTTGTAAAAACTAAATTTTTTGGCACCGTTATAATCCCCTCTCCATATCTCCACCCACTAGTTCTTAACAAAAATTGGGATGAGGTGCCTTATATATTGAGGATTTCCCAGCCATATTCCATTTTCTATATAATCAAAGGGGTGAACAGCGCTGATCAGCAGACATAAATAGGACCCTCAGAGGCAAAATAAAAACTTTTTATTATTGTTAAAGAAATAACACTACATGTTTCGGGGACATGCCCCTTCTTCAGGTTGTTCTAATAACCTGAAGAAGGGGCGTGTCCCCGAAACATGTAGTGTCTCCAGTCGGCGATGTGTGACTCTTTGCTCCCTTGGCATTGGCAGTTCCTAATTGGCTCCAGCAACAGGGTTTGCCCATACTCTTCAGATTTCCTTGGCTGACTTCCGCCAGGCTGTGACATCACTTCCGGGCTTCGTACACAGTGCGAGCGGCTGCTGTATACTTGCCCCAACAGTTCCCTGTACCCGCAGTTTGGTTCCCCCTTCATTGGACCCCTGGCCTTACAGTCCTGGACGGGCCCCCCCCCCCACCAGCGGTGCTCCTGTGTTCTTTGTCCAACGGCTTTGTGCTGGGTTTCCCTAAGCCCCTGTGTCATCCATGTGGCTCCAGCCTCCAGGTACCGTCAGTTTTTTAAATCCAAGTCTCTGCATGACCATCAATCGACTGCTGTATGCCTTGGTGAACATTTTATTATTTTTTTTAACAATAATAAAAAGTTTTTACTCTGAGGGTCCTATTTATGTAAATTAGGATGCAGAAGCTGCTCCAGATTTGACATCTGTGTGGGGGCATTTCCCCGAACACACACACTGTGTGCTCCTCTCTCCTAACACAGAGATATTGAAGTGGCATAAACATAGGAAGAGGACTGGCCATGCAAATGTGATCAGATCACCCTCCGCCACCTACCTTGGAGAAGAGGGAGGGGGGAAGAGGGTGGCAGAGACAGAAGTTTCCCAACACCGCTATTCTCAGAGAGGAACAGTAGTGTTTTATACAGGGTAAATGTTTTACACACTCAGAATTATTGCATCTGGAGGGTATTCTGACATTCCTTAAAGTGAACCTGTGACTTGGCTCATTCAAGGCAAAGTGAGAAGACCTCTAGATAGCTCCCTCCTACTAATATTTACCCTTCCCGTGCTCTAGGATTGCCATCTGTCCGGGATTCACCCAGACAGTCCGGGTTTTTTGATTATGTGTCCGGGTTACAGGCGGACTGAAACCCGGACACATTAATCAGACCGGTCTGTGGCTCCCCAAGTAACCAAGATAGTCCCACACAAATCTGTTGCTGTCTGGGAGCTGCGGACAGCTTTCTGGAGGCAGGTTTGGCATTACTGGGGGGGGGGGGGCAGGAAGCTGATGTCAGCAAGAGAAATTTGGCCACACCCACTGTTCACTGCGGCGCACTATGCGCACCGCATTACTACTGTCCCTGGGGCACCCAAAGGCATCCCAGGCTGCTAAAGTGTTCAGGTTTGGCTTGAAGAAAAGGTGGTGACCCTACCATGCTCCCATGTTACCCAACACACACCCACCCACCAGCCCCTATATTCCCTTTATTTGCTTACCAGAGACTTAAGTTAAAGGCCCTTTGTAAAGTTTGGTGGGTCTGTGTCGAAGCTTATATAGCGTTACTGGCCTTCTAATAAGAATGGCAATCGGCCACTCAGACACTGAGCACTGCATCATGGGAGGGATGGGAGAAGGTCACATGTTCCCCCTTCACCATGCCCAGAAGTAAAAAGTTTTCCAATGGCCCTGACAGGTGAACTTAGTGGTAGGAGTAGCACAATGAAGGAAAGTATTAGAGGAAAATCAAACAGACGATCAAGGGAATCTAAAGGTGACAATATGGGATTGAACATTCTGTAATGCTGTGTGTGCTGGCATTGCGTACATTTTTTTTTACAATGATAAAGCAAGACAACTAGAGTGTTAAGATGAGTAGACAGCTTAAGGGCCAGCCATCCTCTGAAAGCATGAAGAGTGCATAAAGTAGCCATAAGTGTGGCTAGATGACTTTCTCCGCTCTGTTTTCAGTCTTTTTCCTCTTGTTATAATGGAACATTAACAGTATGCTAGGCAGTGATCACCAGCAAGACCGACTCATGGGTCAAGACAACATGGAAAAGACGGAAAAGACTTTAAACAACCTCCGACACAGCAAAAGCTTTAAGTGGCTTCTACAAGCTCAAGAGGACCATAATAAAGTATATCTAAAGCCCAAACTGTTTTGTATGATTTTCTTTCTATCTTTACCCCATTTGGGGAGGTTTCCCTTCACTTCCTTTATGTCCAGGTGATACAACAGGAAGTGACAGAAAAGATCTCCAAAGTGAAAGAAGTTACCCTCTTAGAATGTTGCCACCAGAAAAGGTGTCCCCACTGTTTTGTTTCCGGTGAGAACTGTAATATTTTGGATTTCCCATCTTTTCTGGTCACAAGAACAAATAGTGAGGGCACATCTTCCCAATTGGATATAGACACCAATAAAATACTTCCACACTCCGCAGAAAACATTAAAACTACCATTAGCAGGGGGTTGAAGGACCCCCCCATATCATGCAGTCTTGCTAATATCCAGGGAATGTCTCAGTTTGGTTTTCACTGCTGAAAATAATGTACCATAAAAGCCCTCTTTAGAGCACATTCATCACATAAGGGTGTGTTGGTGCCATTTCCTTTTTGGTCACTAGGTGGCACCCTCCCAATAGATATATAGTAGGTCACGTGATGGGTTGGGAGGAGCCTGTGCAGGGAGCAGGAGTGAGATTCTGGAGCTGGTCTCCATGGGACTTGATGGGGCCTATTCTATAGTGCTTGCAGTTATTCCCCGGCTAGGGAATACGTGGAGAGGTCCTTGTGCTTTGGATAGAAGAGAGTTTGAACAGGACATAGATGACCCAATCTCCGAAGGTATCGACGACTGCAACCATAATGGGGGGGGGGGGGGGGAGTTTTATGCTTCTAAAACTTGTGCTCGAAAGATGTATGCCTTAAAGCTGAATGCTGTGAAATGTGTACCTTGAAGTTGTGCCTTGAAAAGTTATTGGACTCGCCTCTTTACTACCACAACCTATCCCAAGAACTTGTACTTGGTTCTGCTGAGAAGATTGCAGGATGAAGTGTTGGGCATGGTAGTCTACATGTGTTGGTGAATGTACAGCGTGTAACTGTTTATGCCATCCTCAGTCGCATACTGAGAATTCTCCTCCAGGGATTGGCTGAGACATAAATATTCAGGCCAAGGGTCTGCCTCTTTCAGCCTACTTTATTCTAAAATCTACTAGAAGGCAGAGAGAAGTAGTCGAGCCTGCAACCAGTGGCACCCAGAGCAGCCAAAAATAATCACACACCGCTCCAATGTTTACAGAGGAGCCAAAAAAAAATAGATTTACCTGAGCCTCTCTATCAACCTATTCTAGTAGGGTGCTACAAGTATATTTTTTGGCCTGTTAGAAGAAGAAGCTTGTTAGTGGTTGCCCATGAATGAACAATTTGCCCATGTGCAGATGGCCCGGCCTACGTTTATCCGTTTATTTGGGGCTTTTGGAGCCAGTTCAAAGTACGCTCCAGTCAACGCGTGTCGTGTTTTTTTTTTTGTTTTTTTTTTTTTTAGCAAAACTTGTTTTATTGACAAGGAAGACAATAAAGTGCTTGTACAATATGGATTTGGAAAGCATAGATGTCAACCAACAATAATTGCATTGAATATAAAATATAGGGCCAGGTAACAAAAAGCATCACATATGTAGGGCATATCCTAAACTTTTTTTTTTTAACACAAAAACAATAAAAAAGAAAAACATAGAGCAAAACAAACTAAAACAAAACAGCCCGAGTTTATTTTGTGACGTTTACTTGGGAAGTCTCCTTTGTCTACCCTCGGATGCGCAGCGGGGAAATTCCCAAACTTGGGATATAACCATAATAACTCTTATGCCCCGTACACACAATTGGACTTTCCGCCAACAAAACTATGGATTTTTGTTCGAAGGTTGTTGGCTCAAACTTGTCTTGCATACACACGGTCACACAAATGTTGGCCAGGAATTACGAATGTGGGAACGTGGGAAAAGACGTACAATGAGCCGAGAAAAATGAAGTTCAATAGCCAGTGCGGCTCCTTCTGCTTGATTCTGAGCATGCGTGAACTTTTGTGCAACGGACTTGTGTACACACGATCGGACTTTCTGACAACAACGTTTTGTTGGCGGAAACTTTGAGAACCTGCTATCAAACATTTGTTAGCGGAATATCCGATAGCAAATGTTCGAAGCTCACATACAACATTTCCCGTCGGAAAATCCCACCATGTGTACGCGGCATAAGTGGTCTTATAATCGTAATAACCTAGCCATCGCGAATTGTGGTGGGGCAAGACTTGGGTTATCAAGCCAACTTTGCCAAATAAGGTGAAATTTGTTTACCGCTTTTCTATGGCGGGACGGAAACGCGCTTTCGCCTTTGCGTGCGAGGATGGGGGCACTCTCATTTTTAAATTTTTTTTTTTAAGCCAATTGCTCTCTAATGCCGCGTACACACGGTCGGACTTTTCGTCTACAAAAGTCCAACGGACGCTGACGGACTAAAGCTGGCTGGTAATCCGATCGTGTGTGGGCTTCTCCGGACTTTCAACGTACTTTTTTAGCCTCAAATCCGACGTACTTTAGATTTGAAACATGCTTCAAATCTTTACTTCGTAACTACGACGGACCCCGAAATCCGCTCGTCTGTGTGCTAGTCCGACGGACAAAAAGCCACGCTAGGGCACCTATTGGCTACTGGCTATGAACTTCCTTATTTTAGTCCGGTGTACGTCATCACGTAAGAATTCGACGGACTTTTGTGTGATCGTGTGTAGGCAAGTCTGTTCGTTAGAAAGTCCGCCGCAAGTCCGTCGAAAGTCCGCCGAAAGTCTGCCGGAAGTCTGTCGGACAGGCTGTCTGACTTTTGTAGACGAAAAGTCCGACCGTGTGTACGCGGCATTAGTAGGAGAGAATTAACGTAGGCAATCCACTGCGCCCTAGAAGGTACAGTGGGTGCCAGCCAAAATTGGGCAATCAGTTTTCCAGCTAGGTAAAATAACGTGGACGCCATAATATAAATGCCTTTTGGATACATTTCAGCATCAATTGCGCCCATCAAGCACACCAGGGGATCAAGAGGTATAGGAGTTTGGGCTAGATCAGAAATAACCTGCACAATCACAATATTGGCCACATTTTGGGCAACGCCATGTCATGCGTATAAAGTCTCCCCTAACCATCAAGCATTTTGGACATAAGGGGAAGTCCCTTCGGCCCCAGTCGTACAGTTTATCAGGGGGCGATAGGCTCTGTGTAAGATAAATAGTTGGGAGAGTTTATGTGCAGCTGACACCAACACAGCAGGGAGCGCCTCCAGGGCCACATCCCACTGATCCCCATCAATGGATCCCATATCAGTGACCCACCCGTGTCGTGGTGTTTAGTGCTAGGTGGTCAAGCAATCTGCAAAATATCCCTGTATATGCCTGTTAGCAACCAGCTAACAGTTCTGCTTTGCCTAGTGCTGGAATACATTACACTCTTCACTGATATGCTGGTTTGTCTTTAGGCAATCAGAGGGGTCAGAGTAAAAAGAATTTAGGCGATGAAATCAGTGCCGAGCTCCGGTGTTGAGGTCGGCTCAGTTTTGCAAATATCGGTTTTATCGGGTGGCAGCAGGAAATAAATTGGTGGCCTTCACAGTACGTCCTCTTCTAGAGGGTGACGGCAAGGGCAGGCCTACAACATACAGAATGTATTGTGCATGGAAGTGATGACACCACAGACTTATTTTTGGGGCAGATCATCTGAGTCGGCAGAATTATTAGACATATGTAGGACAAGGGAAGAAGCAAAATGAGCAGATAGCACTGATGTAGCTACAGGAACTGAACAGAGGGGAACTATAGAACATGGTTTGTATTACAGAGGATGATCAGCTTGAGGTTACATTTTTTCCTCGGAGAACCTTGGGAGTAATGCGCCTTACATGTGACAAAAAGGTGACATCTTTACCAATAAGAACAGTTGACGCCAGTGAAAGGAATGACAACGTAGAAGCTGAGATAGTTTCACAAAAACGGGAACTTGCACATCTGCAATCAATCAGATTGATTCCTAATCCTGGATGTTCCAAGTGTTCACTGGAAAGACACCTCATCAGGAGAGCTGATCGTTTTCTGGAGACACCCTCTCCCCCACTTCATCCTTCATCCGCCATCTATTGCTCTCCTCTATTGACTGATAACTGCCTACTCTCACCCACTTGGTTTATTAATTTGGTTTTGTGTTGCCCAAGACTAAAAACGGGCCCCCCCCCTAGGGTTGCCACCTCATCCCTTTAAACCCGAACACATCTGAATTACACAGGTTCTGAGGCTAATTGAACGCAGATAAGGCACCAAGTGAGTTTAAAGTGGTGTTCCGGCCGAAATTATACTTTTTAAATAAAAATACCCCTATAATACACAAGCTTAATGTATTCTAGTAAAGTTAGTCAGTAAACTAAGGTCTGTTTTGTTAGTCTATAGCAGTAGTTTGTTATTTTATAAACTTCCAGCAGGCCGTGGCCATCTTAAGTCTGGGCATCTGAAGCCAGACTGTATTTCTTCCTGGATCTCACCCTTGCAGATCTCGCACATGCTCAGTGCAGCACAAGCAGTGTAATAGGTTTCAGGTCAGGTTTCCATAGCAACGGCAGTTTCAGAGGAAGTTGCCGCCCCTTCCCAGAAGGCATTGCAAACAGGAAATGATGCGATGGGTCGCGGCCAGGGAGGAGGAAGTGAAAAATGAATACATCAGATATACAGTAGGTGCTGAGAAAAAAAATAAAAAAATATCCAATTTGTTTACAGTGCACAGTTTAGTGAGGGATGCTGAAGAGTTGTAAAAGTGGGTGGAACTCCACTTTAATTACCACCTTAATCGGCCACAGAACCTGTGTAATTAATATCTGTTTGGTTTTAAAGGGATGAGGTGGCAACCCTAGCATCCCCCCTATCTAAATTTGTCCCATCTCAACCACCTGACCCCCAGAAGTGGCGGCTGGTGGTAATTTTTTTTCCTTTTTTGGGGGGGGGGGGGGCGGCATACAGTGCACCCGCCAAACCCCCCAGAGTCGGGTCGGTCTCGCGGGCATCATGAGCGGGCATACCATTCCCCTGTTTGGCGGCTTGTGTCTCCTCCCTCCTCCTCAGCGGCCAATCAGAACGCTTCTCCTTTTGGCAATTCAGGAAACGCGTCTCGCACCTGCGCTTCCTGATTGGCGGAGAGGCGATTCAGTGTTAGAATAGAGAATATTCATTCGCTATTCTAACACATCTGGGTGGGCTCCGAGCTCAATGCTCTGCGTCCGGAGCCCACCCTATTTTTTGCCACTGTAATGCATGCGCCCAGTGTCCAGAAAGGGCCCGGACGCATGAATAGGGGGTGGCGGTGGCGATGGAAAGGGGAGGCGGCACCCGTGCACCCTTAATGGACGGCCTGCCCCTGGCCCCCCCAGTAATGGAGATTGGCTGTGGGTAGCAATGAAATGGTTAAGCAGTAGCAGAGACTGTCCAGTACACTGGAAAATCTCTGTGATGGATGCCTCACATCCCTGATGCCCTCTGGCTTGGATTGGTCATGTTTCTACAGAAATCAGATTGTCTTCTGCTGGGCTGCAGGATCCACAAAGGACTGTCACTTCATTTTACGAGCCATTGTTCTGTCACATCAGCTGTGCAGAGCGGGGGAAATGAAGATGCTCGGGATGAGATCAAGTAAATATTGATCAAGCCCAATGAAAAAAAACACAGAAACGGCGTGATATATTGCCAGCCATCCGACGTTACTCAGAATTGAGACTCAGAGCTGAATTACTGGAAGATGACTTCACTGCCACAGGCCGAAATCTTAAAGTGACACCTCAGCCCGGGCCCCCCCCCCCAATGATATCAGAATGGCGCTGTCCTTGGCTTGACGGCTAAATATAAAGAGCTAACGATGAAATGGCCAAGTGCTGCGGAGCTGTCCACCAGCTGGGGGATCTCATCTTGTGTATTTCATTCCGGGGCTCTGATATTTTACTTAATTACCCAATGCCACGATGGCTTGACATAAGCACTTGTAATTGGGGAAGGACTCGGGCCTGTTGTCTAATTTATTGTCAGGGCTGTATCTCAGAGGGGCCTGAACCTATGATTCTTCTGTTGTAATTAGTGGGGCTGTGTGGAATATGTGATTCTAATCATGTGAATATAGAGATGCACAAGGATAAAGGTGGGCAGGCTGGAGAGAAGGCGGCGTGAAGAAGACATGGTGCCTGGATACCTTTTGTATTTACTTGAAAAAGCCAGCCATCACGGTACTTTTCTAGCTGAATACGTCAACTAATTTGATACTGAAAGTAGACTTGTGCATTAAAGTGTATTTGAAGTCAAAACTTTTTTTTGCTCTTTGAAAAAATGGTTAATATTAGGGTTGCGCCGATACCGATACTAGTAGTACTTGTACTCGTGTGTAGCGCCCTGGGGTATAGTCAGGGAGCTCCTCACCAAATTCCTTAGCAGGGGTAGCTACCATAGTTACATTGTTAGAGATTCATTGATTTCTCCCTAAGTTTGGCCTTGTTGTACTTTTCTCTTCTACCACTAAGCGGCCAGGTACTTGGTGGTACTAGAAAAGAGAAGGGCAACCCAAGGTCAGGTTATGGGTATGTGGGTGTCCCAGCCAATGGGCAAGGGTTTTCTTGAATCCCTTGGCCTGCTGGGAGAGCCTATATATTCGGATGAGGTCAGGTGATCTGTGTCACCCTGTCTGCCGTCTGGGTGGACATGTGTCGGCTGCCCCAGGCTGCTAGGCCGGAGATTGGGCCTATCCTGGGGGCATCTGGCTGCCAGGCTGTGTGAGGGCCTATCGAGAAGTAAGAAGGCAGCGCAGGGTTGGGACTGCGGCTTGCAGTCCAACCAAAAGTGACGGTTCTCTTGGCCACAGAACCTGTCAGTGGTCGGAGGTAGAAGGGAAGCTGTCACCACGAAGGGATCAATCGCCTTTACCAGGGACCACATTGAATAACTGAAGCAAGTACCGGCACTATATTCTCACCGAAGGGCACGGTGGAGAATCGGGAAACTTCAGGCGGCGATCAGGTCAGGGACCCAACCAGAGGAGGAGACACTTGCAGAGCAGCCTTGTGTGTCAAGCCAGGGACTGAGCCGGTTAGCAGGGGTGAAGCTTGAGGAGTATCTGGAGTGCCAGGCTAGGGACCCAGCAGGGAAGCGTGGGTGACGCTTGAGGGGATACCACCGCAAACCTTGGAGGAGCTCAAGGGATTGTTCTCCTATTGAAGCCTCGGAGTCTGCCAATTGAGTTAGCAACTATCTAAGGGTGTCCTGGTCCTAACCTTCTTTCCCCCAAAATATATAAAAAGGACCGTCCAAAGAAATAAAACCTCTTTTACATCCAAGAAGTGTCTGGCGCCAAATGACTTTCACCATCTTTGCACCCACTATGTCTCACAACCCACCACCTATTGAAGGATGTCAGCTATCTTTGTCCTTGGAGGTTCTCATTAGACGAAAAGAGGCAAAACCTTGCTACACGTGCAAATGCTCCCGATGCTTGATCCGATACCTAGCAGTGAAGAGGCGCTCCCGGAAGTCAGTGGGCAGAGAGGGCGGAGTGGAGAGCGAGTCCTCATCAGGCTGACAGGAGCGGATGGTAAGCTGACTGTGGCAGGGGTGCGGGGCGCAGCCGCATGTTCCGTTCAGAATCGACGACCCGGGCCATGGCATTCGGTAACGGAAGTGACGTTCCGTGTCTCCATCAGAGGCTAAACACAGCGACTCCCACCTTGTTACACCCTGCACTCGGCCGCAATAAGCCTGCAGTGGACATCTTGTTACACCCAGTCCATATAGTTCACTAACTATATGGGCTGGGTGTAACAAGATGTCCGCTGCTGTCTTCTGACTGTAGGCTTACTGTGGCCGAATGCAGGGTGTACCAAGATGGGCGTTGTAGCATTTGTACTAGGCTTCTACGACTAGCATTGCAAAATCCTTCCTTTCCAAGTAGTTTGAACTGTTATTGTCTCACTCTCATCTCTTCATTTATTATGCCAGCAATTGCCCAACAGTGCGTTCTAATTAGTGCCACCTATCAGTGCCCATCAGTGCTGCATATTAGTGCCTCCTTATCAGTGCCCACCAGTGAAGAAGAAAAATTACTTAGGCAGGTGAGTCTACCCAGAAATAAAAACCTGACTGGGGTTCTATCGATTCTACTCTCTATGATCTATGGGTGGCTGTATATGCACTTTAAGGGTGCACTCAACACTGGCAGTTTTAACAATGCTCAGGCACTGTTCACACCCTTGGCTCAGTTTGTTTGTGTTTCTGGCACAATGCCTGGGAACAAAGAATAATACTGTGCCCTAGACCACTTGGAAGAGGTGGTCCCAGGCACAGTTCGCATGTGGGTAAGGGAAGCTTGCTTTAGTTTGAACGCAAACCGTGCTCGAGAACTCTCTGGAGATCACTGCGTTTCACTGCATTAGAGCTTGTTTGGCTGTACTTCTCCTGTGGGTCACAGGAGCGAAGTTCGTTCTGCACGCCTGTGACCTGTTTTCAGTAGACAGCGGGCTGTAGCCCGCTGTCGGCTGACGTCACAGAGCCGGTCAAGGCTTTGGAAAGATCGCGACCATATGGTTGGGACTCGCCCACCTTCCTGGACCAGTACCCGGCTCAGGCTCTCGTCGAGCCGCTGAGAGTTTGAGCCGGCTGCTCCCACCCTCTCCACAGCCCAGCACTCCAGTGAGCACTGAAGGGGCAGAGCAGACAGCGGTTACTGACAGTCACCAGCTCTCTGCTCAGGGAGCTTTGAGAACTGAGTGATCGGTGGTGTTTGATCGCTCGTTTCTCAGCATTAGAGCCGGCGGTGGACCGATGCTGCATCCACCTAGGTAAGTATGATTCTAAAAAAAAAAAAAAAAAAACATACTTTTCTTTTAATATTATGTGGAGAAGCAAAGCAGAAGTGCTGTTTATGTCTTCTCTGTGTTCACATGCATTAGGCTGCGTTCACACCTGAGCTTTTTCAGCTCATAAAATGCCAGAAAAATCACCTGAAAAACGCCCAACAAGCAAAATCCCATTCATTCAAATGGCCCCTGTTCACATCTGAACGTTTTGTAGCCTGAAGCTCAAACTTACATGAGCTTCTTTTTGGGCAGATTACAGGCGTTTTTCTGCTTTTTACATTGGTGACCTTGTGACCTGTACGAAATTGCGGCAAAAACGCGGCTAAAAACGTGCAACTTTCTGCCTGAAACCGAAACACTCAGGTGTGAATGCAGCCCTAATGCAACCCTTTCCGGTGTCATGTCCACTTTAAACAGAGAGCCACGACATCTCAAGTTAGCCTCCAATCCCAGAAGATGGGGCAATGCGTTGGGCGGAGCAAATTTTGTGAAGTTATGACACAGGGGCACGCCTGAGGACATCGCGGACGTGTTGGACAATTTTACAGCTTGACATTTCTTCATCTTTGTAAGTGCAATAACTTTTTTAATAAAATAATTTCGCTACAGTATAGCGCTATGAAATTTCTTCCTTTACCTTTGATATATATTTGTGCCGTAGCATGACGGCGGAATAAAGGCCATGTGTTACACTTCCAAAGTGGAGACACTGCTGTTACAAATTGGATGAAGGGGTCGCAAAGCTCCTGTAAGAATTGATGGTGAGAGTGTCAGCTCTCTAGGGTAGAATTCACAAAGCCCTATCGATCTCCTTACTGTGAGATCATATCTGTCTGGTAAGAGGCCTCTTGGTCTAAGAAGCACTTTTTCGATATTCCGAGTACTGAGCACTTTTTTCAAGCACCTGTATGGACTTCTCACAAAAAAATGCTGAACATCTTGCTTGAATTTTTACTAAACCCAGGAGCCTGCATTTACTATATCTGGTTTCCCACAGCACACAGAACATGGAAATGCAATTATTTTAGTAAATATTCCGCTATGAGTCGCTGATCGCCACCATTACTAGTATAAAAAAAAAAATAAAAAAAAAAAGAATTAAAGAAATTCCAGTATATATCCCATAGTTTGTAGATGCTATAACTTTTGCGCAAACCAATTCATTTACGCACGTACACACGGTCGGACATTGATCGGACATTCTGACAACAAAATCCATGGATTTTTTCCGACGGATGTTGGCTCGAACTTGTCTTGCATACACACGGTCACACAAAGTTGTCGGAAAATCCGATCGTTCTGAACGCGGTGACGTAAAACACGTACGCCGGGACTATAAACGGGGCAGTAGCCAATAGCTTTCATCTCTTAATTTATTCTGAGCATGCGTGGCACTTTGTGCGTCGGATTTGTGTACACACGATCGGAATTTCCGACAACCGATTTTGTTGTCGGAAAATTTTATAGCCTGCTCTCAAACTTTGTGTGTCGGAAATTCCTATGGAAAATGTGTGATGGAGCCCACACGCGGTCGGAATTTCCGACAACAAGGTCCTATCACACATTTTCCGTCGGAAAATCCGACCGTGCGTACGGGGCATTATTGTCATTTTGTTTTATCAAAAATATGTAGCAGAATACATATTGGCCTAAACTTATGAAGAAATTAGATTTTTTTTTTTAATTGGACATGTTTTATGCAACAAAATATTGTTTTGTTTTTTTTAATTGCCACTCTTTTTTTGTTTATAGTGCAATAAATTAAAAACACAGAGGTGACCAAACACCACCAAAAGAAAGCTCTATGTGGGAAAGAAAGGACATAAATTTTATTTGGGTACAGCGTTGCATGACCGCACAATTAAAGATAAAGTTAAAGTAACGCAGTGCTGTATCGCAAAAAATGGCCTGGTCATGAAGGGGAGTAAATCTTCCGGTGGTCAAGTGGTTAAAGTGGGAGTAAACTTCCATCTCTGATTGTTACCTAAAGGTAAGATTATAAGGCTTACCTATAGGTAGTGTAAATATCTCCTAAACGTGCACTGTTTATGAGATTTTTTACTGTACATGCAGCCGATGATGTCACCGGCGCATGCGCCATTCAGGCCATTCCTTCAGAGCCCTGTGCCGTAAACTGCGGCTCCCGGGCACATGTGCGGGAGTGACGTCATTGCGGCTCCATCGACATAGCCGGAGTCCGGGAACCCGTAAGGAAGACGGGTGAAGATGGGAGCGCCTACAGCGGTGACAGCTCAGCACTGGAGGGGCTTAGTTTTAAGGCAAGTTTGACATAGTGGGCTAGTATGTGATGCATACTAGCACATTATGGCTTTACCTTGCAGGGTACAAAAAACAAAAAAACTCCAGCGGTTTATTACCGCTTTAAAGTTTGATAGACCATAAGCAGAAAGAGTGTTCCAAGTGTCCTAAAACATCACTATTGTTTAAAGGAACCCTGAAGTACTCTATGTTCTGTCATGTGACCTATTCCTTGGCAAAGGTCACCTGATCTTCCAATGCCGTGCAGTGCAGTTGCCTTCAGCCAAGTTTGTCACCTTGAGAATGGGGACCACATTGTCTCAGAAAAATTAGTGGTTGCTTTTTGCTAGGTAGGTTGTGTTGTTACTTCAACTGAGCTCTCAGTGAAGGTTCCCTTCTAAAGACAGACCATAAGCAGAAAGAGTGTTCTAAGTGTCCTAAAACATCACTATTCTTTATAGCAGGGGTCTCCAAACTTTCTAAGCAAAGGGCCAGTTTACTGTCCTTCGGGCTTTGGGGGGACCAGACTGTGGCCATTAGGAGTAAAACATTCTCCAACGTCAGTAGACATAAACAATGCCCCTTCATTGGATATAATGGGAGGAAGAAGGCCCATTGTTGGTACCAATGGGAAGAATAGGACCATTGATGGTGTCAGTGGGAGGAAGTGTCCCATCATTGGTGTCTGCTGATAGACCAGCGCCCCAAGGGCGCCAGATAAAGGCAAGCAAAGGGCCACATCTGGCCCCCGGGCTGCAGTTTGGAGACAACTGCTTTAAAGGAACCCTGAAATACTCTATGTTCTCTCATGTGACCTATTCCTTGGCAAAGGTCACCTGATCTTCCAATGCAGTGCAGTTGCCTTCAGCCAGGTTTGTCACCTTGAGAAAGGGGACCACATTGTCTCAGAAAAATTAGTGGTTGCTTTTTGCTAGGTAGGTTGTGTTGTTACTTCAACTGAGCTCTCAGTGAAGGTTTCTTCCAAAGTGCTGGCCATTCCTTCTACCTTGGATCGACACAGCGTCTCCATTGGCTATGTACTCTCCTCAAGGTGTGAAAGGTGAAGGTGCGGGATGGATTTTTAGGTCAGTTTAAAGCGGAAGTAAACCCATCCATAAAACAGTTACCTTTCCGGCACGTGCCAGAAATGTAACACCCCCATTGGTTGTGCTCTCAACCAAACTGTCAAACCATCCAATGGCTGGTGTCATAACGGATCACATGTGCAGCATCATGGCAGTTGTAGATTAAACAGAGGCCAAGATGGCAGCTTCCTTGGCTGAAAACGATAGGAGGGTTTACTTCCACTTTAAGTCTTTGGGTAGGATGGCCAACTTTCTCAGGGCACCGACATCTCCAAAATCCCAAAGACACACCACAAAAGGAGAAAAAAAAGGCAAAGTGCAGATGAAATAATACCGGTAAAGGATTGAGAGCTAGCAAGCTTGTGAAGCAGTGAAGCCTCCTTGTCACATTTACAAATGCTTGATATACTGGAAATCTTGTCTCCTCATTTTTTATTTTTTTCTGTTCTGTGCAATTATGATATACGGAATTCAGCATTACTCGTTGACTTTTCACCACTCGAAAAAACTATTTCCGCTGACATTCCTGTTCCTTACATTGTTTTTTACTTGCACCCGTGTAACCGCAGAGACATGAAATGGCCATGAACCCCCCCCTCCCGAACGATGTGATCAGATCAACGTTCATGCGTTCAGATCTCTATGGAGGAAAAGAGGGTAAAGCGGTAAAAATGTAGACGTTGTCTTGCACAGCCGCTCCGCTACGCTCTCTGTCAGCATTCGGGTACCCAGCTGCATTTCAAACGTGGCTTTAAAGTGCCGTCACTCAGGATCAGCCTTCAAGATTCTGATGAATGTGCCGACAGATAAGGGCTAATTGGCAGACTGGCTGAGCCGGTTTTTGATGACACAGTGGAAACAATGAGAGACAGGAGGCACCAAAGAAAGTTTAGAGAGAATAATAAAGGCAATACAAAGACATTTTAGGCCACGAGACAGCCGATGCAGAGGATGAGCCGTTTTATAGACAAGACGGAGAAGAGACGAGCTGCAGAATCAAATGCAATTAAAGTACAGACTATATGCGGCAATGTGTCTTCACCGGGGACACTGACATATTAATATCAGCATTGCAGCATATGACAATCAGACAATTAATATGGCTGTGTCACCTAATCCTATTCCGAGTATGGAGAACACCAGAGCGGAGAAGGATGCTCATATGCAAATTAGTCATTTCCTAATGAGACACCTGAAAAAAATATGTTTTCGTTTTCTAAACCCCCCGCCCCACCCCCTTCTCTCCCCCCCCCCCCCCCGCCTTTAAAGCTGAACTCCTAGCAGATATAAAGGACACAAAGTAGTATGGCTCTGTATTCATTATCATATTGCCATTGGCTATACAGATATACACTAAATTACCAAAAGTTTTGGGACGCCTGCCTTAACACGCACATGAACTTTAATGGCATCCCAGTCTTAGTCCGTAGGGTTCAATATTGAGTTGGCCCACCCTTTGCAGCTATAACAGCTTCAACTCTTCTGGGAAGGCCAACCACAAGGTTTAGGAGTGTGTCTATGGGAATGTTTGTACTTGGTTCTTCTTCTATAATCTATGGGAATGTTTGACCATTCTTCCAGAAGCACATTTGTGAGGTCAGGCACTGATGTTGGACGAGAATTTATCCTAAAGGTGTTCTATCGGGTTGAGGTCAGAGCTCTGTGCAGGCCAGTCAAGTTCCTCCACCCCAAACACGCTCATCCATGTCTTTATGGACCTTGCTTTGCCTTACATTAGTGGTCATTGGGAAGAATGTTCCTTACATTGGTGATCAGTAGGAAGGATGCTCCTTATATTGGTGATCAGTGTGAAGGATGCTCATTATATTGGTGATCAGTGGGAAGAATGATCCTTACATTGGTGGTCAGTGGGAAGAATGTTCCTTACATTGGTGATCAGTGAGAAGAATGTTCCTTACATTGGTGATCAGTGTGAAGGATGCTCATTATATTGGTGGTCAGTGAGAAGAATGTTCCTTACATTGGTGATCAGTGGGAAGAATGTTCCTTACATTGGTGGTCAGTGGGAAGAATGTTCCTTACATTGGTGATCAGTTTGAAGAATGCTCCTTACATTGGTGATCAGTTGGAAGAATGTTCCTTACATTGGTGATCAGTGAGAAGAATGTTCCTTACATTGGTGATCAGTGAGAAGAATGTTCCTTACATTGGTGATCAGTGAGAAGAATGTTCCTTACATTGGTGGTCAGTGAGAAGAATGCTCCTTACATTGGTGGTCAGTGAGAAGAATGCTCCTTACATTGGTGATCAGTGAGAAGAATGCTCCTAACATTGGTGATCAGTGGGAAGAATGTTCCTTACATTGGTGATCAGTGGGAAGAATGTTCCTTACATTGGTGATCAGTGGGAAGAATGTCCCTTACATTGGTGATCAGTGGGAAGAATGTTCCTTACATTGGTGGTCAGTTGAAACAATGCTCCTTAAGTTGGTGATCAGTGGGAGGAATGCCCTTACAGTGGTGGTCAGAATGCTACTTTTACAGCCAGAAAAATGATTGGCGTCATGCATTTGGCTCTGCGAGTGACATTGGCTCTGGGACCATACAGGCACTATCAGACTGGAGGTTGATCAACCACAGCTCAAGGCACCTCTAGCAACTTCTCCCGAAACCCTGGGGTTCCACAGACCTCTGGCTGAGAATGGCTGAGGTAGACAGTAGGTGATCCCAGCAATCAGAGGAGTTTAAACACCCAACTGGACTGTTCTACACAAACAATACTTGATTTAAGAAAAAAAACAAATGTGTCCTCTTTATCTCTAGGCTTCATTTTCAAGTCTGACTGGAGTGTTCTTTTAAATAGGAACAACACCATTCTTTCCAAACGGAGATATAAATCTTTACCCATTTCACAGATGCCAGTCTCCTCACGTGGTAAATTTCAAGGCACCGCTAAAGGCGTTAATTAAACAAAAAGCGCAATTCCTGTAACGGGGGCAGAATATCGTCCCTAACTAAAAGAAAAATAAAACTGTAGCAAAGGACATCAATCTTCCCTTCTGGAATTCCCTGTCAGTATAATCTTAAAATGCTCCATCAGAGTAACAAAACTTTATAGTTGTGTCATGCCTGTGGCTAGTGCAGCTGAATCTATGAATATTGTCAGCCATTAGACTGCAAATAATGTCTGCGGACAGCCGGCTTATAGTCTTTATTACACGTGTTATTTAATTCTGTATTTCATAGCGGGGTGAGTGACAAGCCTGGAATGTCTACTCAGCTGCTCATGCATAGATCATCTACAAGGTGAACGGCAACGTACAACGATTTACCTGTTTTCTAGAGCCGACGCATTAAAGAGACAAAACTTTTCTATCTGCCTATCCCAGGACAACTCCCCAGCTTATTTACCAAATGAAATGAAAAGATGTTTATTTAATCCTTAAATAATCAAAGGTGGTTGATTGATTGAGTGCTATGGGTCACTGCACTTTGCTGCCTGAACAAGACACACCTATAATAAAAATACTGTATATGTTGACCATATCTAAACTAAAATTACAGCAGTAATGCCATGGAGATTTAAATCATTTATTTATATATATATATATATATATATATATATATATATATATATATATTAAAAAGCTAAAAAAAAGTCCAGTTCAATACATGTATATAATCTTTGTTTTATAACTTAGTATGTGACAAAGGGTTCCTAGAGCACTGTGGGTGAGCCAATAGGGAATAGGGCTAATGAGGCATGCTCTATTTTAGGGGGTCTCCAAAATTTCTAAACACTGTCCTACAGACTTTAGAGGGGCCGGACTATGGCCAGTGGGAGTAAGCTATGGCCTCTCTTTACTATTAGAGAGAGGACTAGTGCCCCATCATTGGTGTCAGTGGGAGGAATAGTGCCCCAAGGGCCAGATAAAAGCAAGCAAAGAACCCCATCTGGCCTCCGGGCCGCAGTTTGGAGACCACTGCTCTATCTGACTGAAATCTCACATCCAATAAAAGGATGAGTCACGCCGACTTGTTCATGTGTTTGTGTGTAAAGACAGTAACTAGAATTCTCCCAATCAAGGATACAGATATCAACCAGATTTAAAAAAAAAAAAAAATACTTGTCAGAGGCTTTAAACCTACTCTGCTCTAATCAAAACAAGATAAATAGCTTAAGCTGGATTTTAGCTTTAAAGTGGACCAGCTACATTGAAGGGAACATTTAGAAATGTTAATTGTGCATAAACATTACCCTACAAAAAAAAAATCTACTTTTAGTCTGGAATTCCTTCTAAAATATGGAAGTGAATATCTTGGTATGTGATGATGCCTAGGGACCCCTCTGTCTGCAGCCTCACATAGCTACAGTATATAACTGTGAGATTATCTAAGGGACTGCTGTCCCTGACTGCTAGTCTTATAAGGTAGTGATGTCACTACTGTGCCGCTTTCTGTTCTCCTTGCTGGAGAGGAAGCTGTACCTGAGGACTTGCAGTGCAAGGATCTCCCTGCTTTTGCTTTATCCATTGTGTTAATCTGTGCTTCCTCCACCTCTCCTGCTGCTTCTTTTCCAATATTTTTATTGGTTACATTTCAGAAAAAACAGCAAAAGAGGATACAAAAATTCACTTAATAAGCTGGATTGTTCAATACAAAGCTTTGTGAGTACAATAAAGAACAATCATTAAAAGTAATGGTGAGACAGCACATTCATAATATTACCAAAAGTTAAGAAAATAGTAGCAGCACCCCTTCTGCAGCTTCTTTATCATTATTATATCAGTCATCAGATCTACCAAGATGGCTGCCTGCCCACCACAAAGATGGCAGCCTTCACCCAGTGGAGTACACAGAGCTGGATAAGTCAGTAATAGGAAACATTCAGCTGTAGGAAGTCTTTGGTCAGTAGGGAGAATGCTACTTACATTGGTGGGCCAGAGCCAGACTTTCTCAACCTTTTTACCTCAGAGGAATATTTTTTTGGTCTCAAGGAATCCATGCTAAAACAAATTCATTGGGGGGACAATGGAAGGAATGCTCCTTACATTGGCGGCCAGCGCCCCTCACAAGGGGGTGGTCACAATGCCACCCTTCCTGACAGTTAAAAAAGATCATTGGTGTCATGTTGCTGGCTCTGTCAAGTGGCATTGCATATAGAACTGTAGCACTAACCGCGCAGGGGCTGCTGGTAACTGGTTCCCCTATTCCTGCACAGCCAGGCAACAAGCATTTTTTACTTCCATCCAGACACAAGAGACAATCTCCAAGCTTGGTTTTGTTGTTTTAATAGGGGTAATAACTTGGATGGGGTTATGGGATGCCCAGCTTGACCAAAACAATAAATGGGGACAACTTCCTTCCTATGCACAAAATCCTGGGCTGTCCTCCTTCCTGGACACAGACAGTCTTTAGTGATCAAAAGCAAAAGTCCCTTGAGGACTAGGAGCTCTCAGCCCCCTTTAGAAAATAGCACGGTATGGTGTAATCTGCATAGAGAAGTATCACCTCTCCTCTGTGGACACTACTTCGCAACTCTACTGCCTGCAGGTGCTACCAGCCCTCCTTGACGCTTGTCCACCAGCCCACCTGGCTGCTCTGAAGATCTCCCAGGGCAAGGGATAGGATGAGTTTAAAACAGAGCTGTCCTCTTGAATGCTTGCTACATGTGGCAGTCTCTCCCCTTGTGTATCCCTGGGTGTGCTCATGTACTCACTCTGTCCTCCTTGCTACCTGCTGCTCCTTAGGCAAGATTCCTACTCAAACCAAGACGCTGATAGAATCTTCCCAAGCCAGCTCGATCTCAACCTCAAGGCAGAGCCCCCCACCCCACCCCAGGGGACCCTCCCAGGCCATCGACAGTCTCCTCAGCACTACATCTTCCACCCGACTCTCCTGCTGGCCAGGCTCTGTGATATTTAAGGGCTGATGCATCTCCACCCAAGCAAGGAAATCCTGCCCGGAGATTGGTCAGACTCCCTTAAGCATGCCGATCAGGTCTTACTGGCTTCCACCCACTAACTTCCAGAAGCATCTCCAAGCTCCCAGATCCAGGAGGAGATACCAGAGACCTGCCTCTGTAGGGCAACCTTTTTCAGCCAGGGTGCCTTCAGGTGTCTTCAGGGGTGCCTTGGCAAAATGCCTAAAAATTGCCCCAAATCTGTATACAAGCCAGTGGGTGGACCTAGCCTGCCTTTTACTTATACAAAGCCACAGGTTTTCATTGTGCACCATTACAACCTACTAGCCGCTGATGTCCTAACAAGCAATGACATAATATCAGTCGATGAACGTGACATCGGGTGCCTACATAGCGTCCTTGTAAGCCCCACTGTCAGCATGGGGTCACATTAGCTGGATGAGGGAGAGAAACTGAGGAAGAAGAAAAACATTGTAATAGTAGTCAGTGCCAGTGTGCAAACATGTATTTGCTTTGGAAGAATAAATTACCTCTAACGTTTAGAGTGTGTAAATTTTTATACATTTGAGAGTGAAGGAGTGGCCGGTGTCATTCCTCCTGATGCCATTCTACACTTTGATGTCCTTTTGTTAGATATCTGAAATCCTGAGGACCAAGTCAAAACAGAGACTTACTACAAACCAGAAAATTGCTCTCTCACAGTACAAGTCTCTGATTTCATATGTTTCCATCACAATTAGACATGATTGGACGGGACACTTTTTGATTCTAGGTACCGTATATACTCGAGTATAAGTCGAGTTTTTCAGCACATTTTTTTGTGCTGAAAGTGCCCCCCTCGACTTATACTCGAGTCAAGCACTTTTCTGCAGCAAAAAAATTCATTTTCCGAACCGACTTTGGGGCCATGTATCTCAGGGCTACTAGGTGCTAGGAACCCCAAATTTGGGGTGCAAACCCAGTGGAACTGGTACCACAACATATCCAAAGCTGGGGTTCCTAGCACTAAGTGGCCCCAAGATACGGGGCCCCAAAATTGGTTTGGAAAATGTCATTCTCTGCTGCAGAAAAGTGCTTGACATTTTCTGAACCGACTTTGGGGCCCCGTATCTCAGGGCCACTAGGTGCTAGGAACCCCAAATTTGGTGTGCAAACCCAGTGGAACTGGTACCATAACATATCCAAAGCTGGGGTTCCATTCTCTGCTGCAGAAAAGTGCTTGACATTTTCTGAACCAATTTTTGGGGCCCTGTATCTCGGGGACACTTGGTGCTAGAAACCGCAGCTTAATATTTTATGGTGCTAGTTCCACTGAGTTTGCACACCAAATTTGGGGTTCCTAGCACTAAGTGGCCCCGAGATACGGAGCCCCAAAGTTGGTCAACTGTGTCCATCTGCAGCAATGTCATTTCGGGACCATTTGGGTTCAGAGACCCCAAATTTTGGCTGCAGCTAGGGGGGCATCTAGGAACCCTTAACTACCGAGTTTCAAGTTCGGGGGACCTATGGCTGCAAATGGGCACAGTGAGGCATGCAAATGGGCATAGTGAGGCTGCAAATGGGCAATGTTGATCCTCTTTTCCACTTACAGTAGCTGTGCATTTCTCACCCTCGTTTTATACTCGGGTCACTACGTTTTTCCCATTTTTTTTTGTTGTAAATTAGGGCCTCGACTTATACTCAGAACGACTTATACTCGAGTATATACGGTATGTATTTTTGAATATACATCTGACCTGTCCTTTTAGCCCCAAATCCAATCGTTGTCAAAAGCTTGTAGATGTCACCTCCGTAACATCTCTAAAATTCGCCCCCCCCCCCAGCTTTTAACGAAACCACCAAGCTACTCATTCACTCCCTTGTTATCTCTGGCCTCTCGACTACTGCAACTCCCTTGTCATATGTCTACCTCTCCTTAGGCTCCATCTCCTCTTCAGTCTATTATGAATGCTGCTGCCAGACTCATCTACCTTACCAACCGCTCAGTGTCTGCACTCCTCCCTCCGCCAACCCCTACACTGGCTTCTAATTGCCCAGCGAATTAAATTCAAAATACTAACAGCAACATACAAAGCCATTCACAACTCTACCCCGAGCTACATCACCAATCTTGTCTCCAAATATTACCTAAACCCTCTCCTCCGCTCATCTCAAGACCTCTTTTGTCTCCTCCTCCCATGCCCATCCCCAGGACTTCTCCAGAGCTTCTCCCATCCTCTGGAACTCTCTACCTCAATCTGTCCGGCTGTCCCCTACTCTGGCTGCTTTTTAGGTGATCCCTAAAAACCCATCTCCTCAGGGAAGCCTATCAAATTTTTCATCACCATCCTTCCATCAGCTCATCCCCAACAGTTGCAACCTTTTGTACCACTTGCCCCACCCTATTAGATTGTAAGCTCCTATGAGCAGGGCCCTCCTAACTCTCTTGTATTCCATTGTATTGTGACTGTACCGTCTCCCTTTTTTATATTGTAAACATCTTTGCAATCCTCGGACCTTCTACAAAAGGTGGGAGGCTTTGAGTGCTTGTAGGTCTAACAAAATGGAGATTCCCTCTAATCTAATATTGATTTTTCCATCGTACGTCAAAGGACACGTCTGACAAATGGTAAAACCTGCATCCCTTCAAACCAATATTTATATCTGAGGCCAGTTAGATAGCCTTGAGGTGCCTTGTTCCAGACAGACGCCATTCCTTGCTATGATTTCAGTGCATGCGCCCCTTCTACCAGGCACTACACACCCAGCATTGGGGTTCCATCACATCAGACCATGTGTCCATTATCTGTCATGATAACCCAGTGACTGTCCCCTGCAGAATTATATCACTCACTGCGAGAGCCCATCTATTTTATTTATTTATTTTTTTCCCTCCCGGTATTTTTTATTTTTTTTTCAATCCTTTCTGGCACGGGCTCAGTGCTCGCACCACTGATGTACAGTCAATCTCACTATTAACATGATTTATAGAACCTGAACTGGCATTAATTGAGCATTATCAGACACAGCCTGCGAGGCTGAATTATTATTTTTAAGGCGGAACAAGGGCCTCGCCGACCCCTCAGCCTGCCTCTGCCAGACCTGCTCTCTCCGAGTTTATATTTTATGTCAGCAATAAATGCTTCTCTTGAAAGCCTGAAACCCACAAAAAAAAAAAAAAAAAAAGTAATTTGAAGTCTATTAATTATGATATTAGCAGTTGGGGGGAGAAAAAAAAAAGACAAAACAGAAGGAGAGAGAAAGCTGCGAGCGACTATTTTGGTGACATCACACTTTGATTTCTTGCCGCCTTAAATTATCCCTTTGTTCGCGGGGAAGATTAACAGTCTTACTTTTGTCATTAAATATAAGGACATCTTGTGCAAGGATCCATCGCGGCCTTAATTGATATTACTTCTAGTTGGCAGATACTGACCCAATTCATAATTTAAATACACGTCTTTATATATGCCTTTTTCTCCTCCGTAATGAAACACTGAAGCTACTCTCATCCCCCCCCCCACCCTTGCATCTAACATCAAGGAAAAAAAAAAAAAAGCTATTGCTGCTTCTTACATACGAGAAATCTAATTGAAAACTGCTCGTTGGATTTCAGCGCGACGGAAAAAAAAAAAAAAAAAGCCGTTTTATGCCGCAATTGTCCATTAGGCCTTTTAATTGAAGTATCTGCTGCTTCACAACTGAATTAATATTGTTCTTGTGGAAGTTCGAACTTTCTCTAAATCTTCCACGAGATGAAATAAAAGAAAAAAAAAAAAAGACATAAAAGCGGATTTGGAGGGGGGGGGGGGGAAGCCGCGGGAACGCGCGCTCTATGCGTGTTGTAATGCTAACAGTATGGCCATAAGGTTTGCTAATTGCACATCTGTGGAACATCTGTCAGATGGAGGCCATATGCTGACATGGAGATTATGATGGAGTGTGCGGCGCGGTCCGGTGTGCGTTGCGCTCAGGTGACGGCTCTGCTTATTACAGGATATGTGTTGTTTATGATGTAGGTTGAACGATTACACTTTATTTTTAGTATGTATCAGATAGAGTCACAAGAGAAAAGTCACAAGGAAACGATCACCAAAAGGGTAGGCAATGACTTGCCAACCTAGGTATTAAAGTAAAGGGTGTAAGCCTCGAAAAATTATAATTCCAAAAAAAGGGGGAAAGAAGGGTCATAAGGGAGGTACCATCATCCTAGTGAATTGAAAATTGGGGGGTGGGGAGACAGTTCCCCCAAACTAATCTCCACTATGAGAGGAAGGACTATCCCGGTACCAATGGGACAATATACAAATTATGAATAAAAATGTGTATTTTATTTTACACATAAAAAAAGAGACAAACATAGCTTTCAATAATCAAGACAGAACAACATATAAAATCAAGGGGTGTCTATACAGTTATGTAGATACTTAATGTGCTCCAAGATTAGAGTCAAGGGTATGGTAGGTCCTCACGGGACATGTGGTCCTCTACATGTTTCGCCGTCTATAACAGCTTCATCAGGAGGACGATATCCGGGAGTCCAACTGCAGAAGCGGTATTAAAAAGTGTTAGTCCCCCTACAGCTCATATTTCAGTAGTGGGTTGATGCTTGAAAATATATGGGGACTCCAGGGGTCTCAGCAGTTGAGGTTTCCAGATCTGCACACCAGACCAAGACCAGTATGAGGAGTCCAACCCTCCTGCTGGATTTTTCATCTGTTTTACAGTATATTAATGTATATTTAAACCCTTAAGCTGCGTACACACGGGCAGACTTTTCGACCGGACTGTGTGTGGGCTTCATCGGACCTTCACTGTCGAAAATCAGACGGACTTTAGATTTGGAACATGTTTCAAATGTTTCCGGTGGAACTCCGCCGGACCCAGTTCCTATCGAGAAATCCGCTCGTCTGTATGCTAGTCCGATGGACCTATTGGCTACTGGCTATGAACTTCCTCATTCTAGTCCCTTCGTACGTCATCACGCTCAAACCAACGGACTTTTGAACGGACTTTAGTCCGTTCGTGTGTGGGCAAGTCCGGTCGTTCGAAAGTCCTTCGTAACTCAGTCCAAAGTCCGACTGAAAGACCTTCGGACCTTTGATGCTGAAAAGTCCGCTCGTGTGTACGCGGCATAAGGCTCCATTCACACCCTGCAGGTGCGACAGAGCATGTGCGTGTTTTCCATGTGTAGGGCAGTCCATTCATTTCAATATGGAACATCAAGAAGTATCTAAAATGTAAAAGTAAGTCAGATACCACTACCTCAGGACAGGTATGGCCCTGCGGATGGCCCACCTTGAAACTTTTTCAGGCTCTTACCTGGTTTTGAATATTTCTATTGTGTTGAGGTGACTGATGCATTGTATGGTATGCCCAGATATGTTTTGCTTCTTAACCTCCTAGGTTGATGTTGATGTTTGTGACAATTGACCTTTGTTGGTGTCGAAGATCTGATTCATCATCCCCATTGATAGTACTCTGCGTGAGCTAAAGCCCTTCCATTCCATTCACCCCTTCTTAGCAGCAAGCTTTGGGATGTTTAGCTTACTATGTGTTGTTCTTTTGTTGTGAGCCGGGGTATGCTCAGAGGCTCTGTTTTGTACTTCTTATACTTTAAATACTAAATAGAATTTGCACAAAAAATAAATAAAATGTAAAAGTAGCATTTTAACCACTTCAGCCCTGGAAGATTTTACCGCCTTCCTGACCAGAGCATTTTTTGCGATTCGGCACTGCCTTGCTTTAGCTGACAAGTGCGCGGTCGTGCGACGTTGTACTCAAACAAAATTGACGTTCTTTTTTTCCCTACAAATAGACCTTTCTTTTGGTGGTATTTGATCACCTCTGCTGTATTTATTTTTTGCGCTATAAACAAAAAAGAGCAACAATTTTAATAAAGAAAAGCAATTTTTTTTTACTTTTTGCTATAATAAATATCCCCAATGAGCAATACATTTTTTCAGGGCCTTATTATGGGTTTCCTATGGACCTCTACAGGAAACACAAACATTCCCACTTTTACTCCCTGCATAATTCAGCAGGGAGGATAGCTTTTGTGTTATAAAGGCACTAATGCTGGGCTTTCTTTTTTCATGAGCAATACATTTTTCAGGGCCTTATTTATTATTATTTTTATTATACAGGATTTATATAGCGCCAACAGTTTACAATATAAAAAGGAGACAATACCCTTATAATACAATAAAATACAGGAGGATTAAGAGGGCCCTGCTCAGAAGAGCTTGCAATCTAATAGGGTGGGCAGGTGGTTCAAAAGGTTGTAACTGTGGGGAATGAGTTAAATGAAGTGGTAGAAGATTAGCTGGAGACGTGATAGGCTTTCCCGAAGAGATGAGTTCTCAGGGATTACCTGAAGGTAGCAAGAGTAGGGGATAGCCGAACCGGTGGAGGTAGCGAATTCCAGAGGATGGGAGAGGCTCTGGAGAAATCCTGGAGACGAGCATGGGAGGAGGAGACGAGAGAGCTTGGGTTTCCTATGGACCTTTACAGAAAACACAAACATGCCCACTTCTCTGCATAATTCTGCAGGGATAGTATTGGTTTTATAAAGGCACTAGTGCTGGGCTTTCTTTTTAAGACAAGACATTTCAGAGCCTTATTATGGTTTTCCTATGGATCTCTCTACAGGACACACAAATATACCCACATTTACTCTCTCTCTCTCTGTAAGTTTTCCTATGTTTTATTTTAGTACAGCTCTGGGATCAAGGAAAACCAAAGGGAACGCCCCCCCCCCCCCCCATCCCAAGTGTTATCACACAGAAGTGTCGGTAAAATGTAAAAAAGCATGTACAATAAAATGTAAATATAATTCAGTCACACTATAAAGGAATGTTTCATCTGACACCCCCAGAGTGTAAGTAAGATTGTAAATTCTGCAAAATATTTATAGAATATACATTTTCTTCCTTTTTATTGTACAATGTAGAAAAATACATCAGCAATCACAAATAAAAGATAGGATAATAGTTAGGGTAACAGAGCTTTTGTCTTAGTAAATAACCAGCGCATTGAAAGGAGTTGTACCGCCACCTAGTGGTCCAAGAGAAATGCTACCAGATTTTATAGCACTTTAGTACAGCCATTCTCAACCAGGGTTCCTACAGAGGTGGCTAGGGGTTCCTGGAGCTGTGGCTGTGACTTCCCCGATCCCTGTGAGCAAGCCAGCAGTGGTGAAACACATCAAGGATTGTTGGTTTCAGTTGGAGACGTTATTGTATGCAGTCTTTTTTGACAATTGTTAACAGAGAAAGAAGAGCTAAGTTTTTGAGTTCAGCTTACATTTTTTATATTTTTGATGAACAGTGGAGAGAGGCTGTGGTAGCCAGCACCCGGGTTGTCCATGTGTGATGAAAGGAGCAAGTCTGGAATGGAGACATGAGACATGGGTATGTTCTTGTGACTTATTATAGCCATTCTCAACTAGGGTTCCTCCAGAGGTTGCTAGGGGTTCTGTGAGCTGTGGCCAACTGACCTTCCATCTGATGGTGCCTCCATAGTTCCAGGTCCATCACAACTTCGCATGACTGCAAAGGTGTCATTCTGGCCACCTCCAAGAGGGGCATATTTCCCACTGATAACCACCAACGTAAGGAACATTCTTCCCTAAGACCACCACCAATGTAAGGTGCCTTTTTCCCACTGACAACCACCAATGTAAGGAGAATTATTTCCACTGACCACCAATGTAAGGAGCTTTCTTCCCACTGACCACCAATGTAAGGAGCATTCTTCCCACTGACCACCAATGTAAGGAGCATTCTTCCCACTGATCACCAATGTAAGGAACATTCTTCCCACTGATCACCAATGTAAGGAACATTCTTCCCACTGACCACCAATGTAAGGAACATTCTTCCCACTGACCACCAATGTAAGGAACATTCTTCCCACTGACCACCAATGTAAGGAGCATTCTTCCCACTGATCACCAATGTAAGGAACATTCTTCCCACTGACCACCAATGTAAGGAACATTCTTCCCACTGACCACCAATGTAAGGAGCATTCTTCCCACTGATCACCAATGTAAGGAACATTCTTGCCACTGATCACCAATGTAAGGAACATTCTTCCCACTGATCACCAATGTAAGGAACATTCTTCCCACTGATCACCAATGTAAGGGACATTCTTCCCACTGATCACCAATGTAAGGAACATTCTTCTCACTGAACACCACAAATGTAAGGGACATTCTTCCAACTGACCAACAATATAAGGGGCATTCTTCTCACTGATCACCAATGTAAGGAACATTCTTCTCACTGATCACCAATGTAAGGAACATTCTTCCCACTGATCACCAATGTAAGGGACATTCTTCCCACTGATCACCAATGTAAGGAACATTCTTCCCACTGATCACCAATGTAAGGGACATTCTTCCCACTGATCACCAATGTAAGGAACATTCTTCCCACTGATCACCAATGTAAGGAACATTCTTCCCACTGACCACCACCAATGTAAGAAGCATTCTTCCCACTGACCACCATCAATATAAGGAGCATTCTTCCCACTGATCACCATCAATGTAAGAAAAATTCTTCCCACTGACCAACACCAGTGTAAGGATCATTCTTCCCAAGACCACCAGCAATATAAGTAGCATTTCTTCCACTGACCACCAATGTAAGGAGCATTCTTCCCACCTACCACCAGCAATATAAGTAGCATTTCTTCCACTGACCACCAATGTAAGGAGCATTCTTTTCCCTGACCACCACCAATGTAAGGAGCATTCTTCCCACCGACCACCAATGTAAGGAGCATTCTTCCCACTGACCACCACCAATGTAAGGAGCATTCTTCCCACTGACCACCACCAATGTAAGGAGCATTCTTCCCACCGACCACCAATGTAAGGAGCATTCTTCCCACTGACCACCAATGTAAGGAACATTCTTCTCACTGACCACCAATGTAAGGGACATTCTTCTCACTGATCACCAATGTAAGGGACATTCTTCCCACTGACCACCACCAATGTAAGGAGCATTCTTTTCACCTACCACCACCAATGTAAGGAACATTCTTCCCACCGACCACCAATGTAAGGAACATTCTTCCCACCTACCACCAGCAATATAAGTAGCATTTCTTCCACTGACCACCAATGTAAGGAGCATTCTTCGAACCACTAAGATAATGGTCGATTTCCCAATATACCCTGATAGATTCATCTCAATCCCTGGAATTCAAAAATTGTTTCAATGGCTCCTCTGGGGTAAAAACATTGAAAAAGGAGAAGAGGACAACAAACTCACAACATGGATCACAGTATAGAACTGCATTAGTAGCTGGTAGGAGTGATGAGTAGGAGGATAATGCCAGCTTACACTTCTACAGTCAGGATGAGGAGGAAGGCTGCACAATACAGAGAAATCAGCAACAGTCAACAATCAGTATTAAGAATGACTACTACGCCGCACATAGAACATGATCCCACATAAGGGAATAATTCTGTACAGTGACTGCATCTTAAAGGATATCTCCACATAAAGCAAAGCAGAGATGTCCCGGCCCAGCCCCATCCCTCCTGTATACTATCAACTATGGAGGATTCAGACACACCTGGGGTGATGCGGGGCTGCAGCTCTGGCATGTTGCCGGTGACTCCACCTGGAGTCCCTGTGACATTGATGTAATATCTGGCAGCAACAGACTGACACACTAATGAGATGGGAATACACTATAGAACAGCAGGTAGTCACTAATTTCTTTTTCCTACCTAACATTCCCTATAGTGTTCCAGTAGAAATTACATTTGCAATTGGTCATTGTGAATTAATTTAAAGCGGTATTAAACCCAAGACCAAAAATGTAATATATCGCAGCTTACCAATCATTAGATGTGGTGGTGGCTGCATCAGTTTATTTTTTTTATTTTTAGGCTTTTTCCCTCTGTTTTCAGAGATCATGCCACGGGCGTAGCATGAAGGGGTGCAGGAGTTGCCATAGCGACCCCGTATTTAGCTCCAGGGGGCCCGGGGCTCCCTGCTCTCATTGCACGCGCTGGATTTTTCAATTACAAAATCCTGGAAACTGAATCCAGGCCCGTGTTAGCGGCGCAGTAAATCGCCGCTAAAATGAGCGACGCTTTACCGCTAATGCGGAACGGCCCCAGTGTGAACGTAGCCTAAGTTTTCCCTAATATTAAGTTTGGCCTTGCTGGTTAATTTCTTAAATAAGGATGCTGAACCCCCCCGGAGATCTTTAAAAACTTTCATATTATTCAGATAGGTCTCCACTCCTCAGAATTTGTCTGCTCCGGATTACACCGTGTCAGTGGAGAGAAGTGCTCGCTGTGTCACCTTGTTTAGGTAGTTCAGTAAACTCAGGGGCCCGGCAAGGCCCATCCTGGGCTTTCTGATTGTCCAGTTTCACCTACACAGAGTGACGGGGCAAGTACACTGTAAAAGCAGCAGATGGTAATTGGGGGGGGGGGCAGGTCAGCTTTTGCATCGGGGCCCACAAACCTCAAGCTACGCCTCTAGCTACTATTACCCTAATCAATGTTCCCACTACAAACTGCTGAGGAGTGGGGGCCACACATCATATACTAAAGGGCCGGGACAAGGGGGGGCAGAAGGGCAGAAGGTCGCAGAACTTATGGGGGCGCCATAAGTTCCTTCTACTATAAGGCTGACAGGAGTAGTGACATCAGCATCACTACTTTGGGCAGCCCAATGCTGGAAGCGGCGAGGTCCGAAGGAGAGAGCCTGGAAGAGGTGCAGGCTGTGGTCTCTCTCCCCTTCCTCCTCATAAGCTGATGAAGGAGGGTGGTGGGGGTGCAAGTTAGCATCTTTGCCCTGGGAATTCGATGATCTGCTAAAGGGCCTCAGGTTGGGCACTAGGCAGGGCTGGCACTACCGCTAGGCAGCCAACTAGGGTGCAGCAACGGACGCTGGTTTCCCTACTCTCTGTCCACTTGCCCACTCCCCGCACAGTCCGCCGATGTCCCCCACACACTGCGCCGATGTTTTGGCAAACCGCTGCAGGATTGGATGACGTTAGCTGAGGACAAAACCATCTCTTCCAAACTTCAGCCAATCCGTGAAGAGGTATCCAGCCAATGAGGTGCCGTACTGTGCGCAACATCACACCCTCCCAGCTCCCCAGTCTCCACATGGCGCTAACATTGGCAAGGAGGTGAGAAAGCATCCCGCCCAGGCCATTGTAAAATGAAGGATTTTGTACTTACTGACAAAACATGGGAAATTTACTGACTGAGCACATTTTTTTTTTACTGACAGGCTGAAAAAAAAATGACAGAACGTCTATAAAAACGAAGACAACCGATATTTAAACAGTATAAACACAATATGGAAACAGTGACAATACCCATAACAAGTCATTTGCCTGGTTTACACTTAAAAAAAAAAAAAACAACACAGCATGACAAGTTATTAGCCCCTGATATTTACAGACGGCTGTAAAAAAAATCCCTGATTTTTACAAACGCTCCATAAATTTACTGACGGTTGGCAGCCCTGATGTCATATGACGTCCCCTGAGAACAGGCCGTGCTCCGCTGCGATCCGTCAACCGATGTCTCCCCCCCCCCCCCCGGAAACAGTGGATGACTGATCACTATACCGGCCCACTGCCAGGATCATGTGACCAATCACAGCAGATCCCATGACAGTTGCATAGCTCCCAACTGACCCTGATTTTGAGGGACTGTCCCTGATTTTGGAGCAATGTCCCTCTGTCCCTCATTCCTCCTCATTTGTCCCTCATTTTGGTCTGATCTCTATAGATGTATATAAAATGCACTTTTTATCTATCAAAAAAAAGTGTTTTCCCAGCGCTAAACCTTTCATCTGATTTCTAAATTGCTGCTTTTGTAAAATCCAAAAGCCAATATAAAGGAATAGTAGAGGTAAAAAAAAAGCACTTGTGGGTTTAACCGATCTTGTTTTTTTTGTACAATTCTCCTTTAAGGGGGCGTGGCAAGGGGTGTGTCCTATGCCTGCATACTTTTGCTGATAGGTGTCCCTCATTCCCATCTCAAAAAGTTGGGAGGTATATGCAGTTGCATACAATGAATGGCTTCCTTTCATGTCATTCACTGTATACAATTGTTGCGTTGCTAGCTGTGATTGGTCACAGTGATCACATGATACAGACAGGGCCAATCACAGCTAATTACAACAATAGACATTCAGTAAAAATATTTGATTGTGGCTGTCAAATTCACTGCTATAAGTATAGTATGTAAAAAAAATCCTGATCAGCTCCCCAGATTGCTACAGTGTTACTATGGTAACACTGTATTGCTCTGGTCACAGTATGTAAAAAAATAAAAATAAATGAGAAATAAAAGATAAATCTTTTTTTTTTATTGAAAAAAAAAAAAGTATTCTTTTTTTTTTTTACATGCAGTCAACAGTCAGTGTCCCTGGTCACGGCCACACCAGTTATATGATGACCCTGTACTGCACTGGTGACAGTATGTAAAAAAATAAATGAAAAAATTTGAAAAAAAATATATATTTTTTCTTCCTTTTCCAAAAAAAAAAGTGACAAAAAAATGACAACTTTAAAATACGTGCCAAACCTCTAAACTAAATGCCTCAGACTGTCTACCTTCTAAAAAAAGGTAATTCGGGGGGTATTTGTACTGTCCTGGTGTTTTTGAGCCCCAAGAAATTAGATAGGCCTTCAATTCATCGATTGATCGATTTTCAGATATACAGTGGATATAAAAAGTCTACACACCCCTATGTTAAATTGTCAGGTTTCTGTGATGTAAAAAAAAAAAAATGAGACAAAGATCAATCATTTCAGAACTTTTTCCACCTTTAATGTGACCTATAAATTGCACAACTCAGTTGAACAACAAACTGAAATCTTTTAGGTGGAGGGAAGTAAAAACAAAAAATGAAAATAATGTGGTTGCATAAGTGTGCACACCCTTCAACTAATACTTTGTTGAAGCACCTTTTGATTTTATTACGGAACTCAGTCGTTTTGGGCTATGAGTCTATCAGCATGGCACATCTTGACCTGGCAATATTTGCCCACTCTTCTTTGCAAAAACACTCCAAACCTGTCAGATTGTGAGGGAATCTCCTGTGCATAGCCCTCTTCAGATCACCCCACGGATTTTCAATCAGATTCAGGTCTGGGCTCGGGCTGGGCCATTCCAAAACTTTAATCTTCTTCTGGTGAAGCCGTTTCTTTGTTGATTTGGATGTATGCTTTGGGTGGTTGTCATGCTGAAAGATTTCTCTTTGTTCCTCTTCATGTTCAGCTTTCTAGTAGAAGCCTGAAGGTTTTGTGGCATTATTGACTGGTGTTTGGAACTGTTCATAATTCCCTCTATCTTGACTAAGGCCCCAGTTCCAGCTGAAGAAAAACAACCCCAAAGCATGATGCTGCCACCACCATGCTTCACGGTGGGTATGGTGTTGTGCAGTGTTGTTTTTGCGCCAAACATATCTTTTGGAATTATGGCCAAAAAGTTCAACCTTGGTTTCATCAGACCATAACGCGTTTTCCCACATGCTTTTGGGAGACTTCAGATGTGTTTTTGCACAATGTAGCTGCTCTTGGATGATTTTCTTCATAAGAAAAGGCTTCCGTCTTGTCACTCTACCCCATAGCCCAGACATATGAAGAATACGGGAGATTGTTGTCACCACACAGCCAGTACTTACCAGATATTCCTGCAGCTCCTTTAATGTTGTTGTAGGCCTATTGGCAGCCTCCCTGTCCAGTTTTCTTCTCATCTTTTCATCAATTTTGGAGGGACGTCCAGTTCTTGGAAATGTCACTGTTGTGCCATATTTTCTCCACTTGATGATGACTGTCTTCACTCTGTTCCATGGTATATCTAATGCCTTGGAAACTCTTTTGTACCCTTCTCCTGACTGACCTTTTAACAATGAGATCCCTCAGATGCTTTGGAAGCTCTCTGAGGCTTTTGCTGTAGGATGCGACTAAGAACCTGTCAGGAAAGACCTACTAGAACAGCTGAACTTTATTTGGGGTTAATTAGAGGCACTTTAAATGATGGCGGGTGTGTATTGACTCCTATTTACCATGAGTTTGAGATGTGATTGCTTAATTCTGAACACAACTACATCCCCAGTTATAAGAGGGTGTGCACACTTATGCAACCACATGTCAGGGCTGGGCCAAGCCCTTCCTTCTCTGAGCTGGCCGCTCAGCTGTCGGCTAATTGCCAGCTCCTATCTCTCTCCACAGTTACTCAGCTGTTGATGATATCCTGCTCGTCAGTCCTGCCTACTTAAGCCGTCCAGCCCAGATGATCCCTGCCTTCGCCTTGGTCACATCTCTAGAGACGCTGTCCTGTGTTCCTGTTAAAGACTTGCTTGGCTGACATTCCTTCTGGCTCCAGATCCTGCTTGCTGTTCTACTATGCTCATCTCATCTCTGGCTCCCTGACGTTTTGGCTTATCTGACTAACCGTTCCGGTTCCTGAAATCTGGCTATGTTTTGACTGTTTACCTTTTTTTATTATTATTATTATTATTATTATTATTATTATTAAACAAGTGAGATTTAACTGTACTTCTGTCTCAGTCTGATTCATGGTTTCTGACACCACATTATTTTATTTTTCATTTTTAGCTCCCTCCACTAAAATATTTCAGTTTGTTTTTCAATTCAGTTGTACAGTTTATAGGTCACAATAAAAGGTGAAAAAAGTTCTGAAATGATTTATCTTCATCTCATTTTTTTACCTCACAGAAACCTGACATTTTAACAGAGGGGTGTGTAGACTTTTTATATCCACTGTACACCATAGTTTGTGAACTTATATAACTTTCCTATAGACTAAATAACAAACACTGATTTTGAGTAATTTTCACCAAAGAAATGTAGCAGAACACAATTTAGCCTAAATTTATGAAGAAAGATTTTTTATTTGCAAAACTTAATAACAGAAACGAAGAAACAATCAAAAAAAAAAAATTGGCCCTTTTTTAGCAAAAAATTAAAACCAAGTGGTGATTAAATGCCACCAAAAGAAAGCTCTATTTGTGTGAAAAAAATGATAGAAATTTCATATGGATACAGTGTTGCATGACCACCCAATTGTCATTCAAACTGTGACAGCGCTGAAACTTGAAAATTGTCCTGGGCAGGAAGCGGGTAAAAGTGTCCAGTATTAAAGTGGTTAATATAATGGTATCATTTTTTTTTTTTTTTTTATAATGGCACACAGTGAAATGATAAAAAAAAACACTGTTACAGGTTGACAGATCACCCTACCCCACTTTTTCCTGGCAGGGAGGTGATCAGCACCCCTGCATAGGTTGCATTTGCTGAGATTAGAGATCCTTCAGTATTTGTATTGAACTTGCAACAATTGCTCAAAGACTTACAAAGTCTATGCCGCCACAAGAAGTCTATGCCGCTGCCACAAGAAGTCTATGCCGCCACAAAAAGTCTATGCCGCCACAAGAAGTCTATGCCGCCACAAGAAGTCTATGCCGCCACAAGAAGTCTATGCCGCCACAAGAAGTCTATGCCGCCACAAGAAGTCTATGCCGCTACAAGAAGTCTATGCTGCCGCCACAAGAAGTCTATGCCACCACAAGAAGTCTATGCCGCTACAAGAAGTCTATGCCGCCACAAGAAGTCTATGCCACCATAAGAAGTCTATGCCGCCACAAGAAGTCTATGCCGCCACAAGAAGTCTATGCCGCCACAAGAAGTCAATGCCGCCACAAGAAGTCAATGCCGCCACAAGAAGTCTATGCCGCCACAAGAAGTCTATGCCGCCACAAGAAGTCTATGCCGCCACAAGAAGTCTATGCCGCCGCCACAAAAAGTCTATGCCGCCGCCACAAAAAGTCTATGCCGCCACAAGAAGTCTATGCCGCCACAAGAAGTCTATGCCGCCACAAGAAGTCTATGCCGCCACAAGAAGTCTATGCCGCCACAAGAAGTCTATGCCGCCACAAGAAGTCTATGCCGCCACAAGAAGTCTATGCCGCCACAAGAAGTCTATGCCGCCACAAGAAGTCTATGCCGCCACAAGAAGTCTATGCCGCCACAAGAAGTCTATGCCGCCACAAGAAGTCTATGCCGCCACAAGAAGTCTATGCCACTACAAGAAGTCTATGCCGCCGCCACAAGAAGTCTATGCCGCCACAAGAAGTCTATGCCGCCGCCACAAAAAGTCTATGCCGCCGCCACAAAAAGTCTATGCCGCCACAAGAAGTCAATGCCGCCACAAGAAGTCAATGCCGCCACAAGAAGTCTATGCCGCCACAAGAAGTCTATGCCGCCACAAGAAGTCTATGCCGCCACAAGAAGTCTATGCCGCCGCCACAAAAAGTCTATGCCGCCACAAGAAGTCTATGCCGCCACAAGAAGTCTATGCCGCCACAAGAAGTCTATGCCGCCACAAGAAGTCTATGCCGCCACAAGAAGTCTATGCCGCCACAAGAAGTCTATGCCTCCACAAGAAGTCTATGCCGCCACAAGAAGTCTATGCCGCCACAAGAAGTCTATGCCGCCACAAGAAGTCTATGCCGCCACAAGAAGTCTATGCCGCCACAAGAAGTCTATGCCGCCACAAGAAGTCTATGCCGCCACAAGAAGTCTATGCCGCCACAAGAAGTCTATGCCACTACAAGAAGTCTATGCCGCCGCCACAAGAAGTCTATGCCGCCACAAGAAGTCTATGCCGCCGCCACAAAAAGTCTATGCCGCCGCCACAAAAAGTCTATGCCGCCACAAGAAGTCCATGCCGCCACAAGAAGTCTATGCCGCCACAAGAAGTCCATGCCGCATGAAGAAGTCCATGCCGCCACAAGAAGTCCATGCCGTCACAAGAAGTCTATGCCGCTATAAGAAGTCTATGCCGCTATAAGAAGTCTATGCCGCCACAAGAAGTTTATACCGCCACAAGAAGTCTATGCCGCCACAAGAAGTCTATGCCGCCACAAGAAGTCTATGCCGCCACAAGAAGTCTATGCCGCCACAAGAAGTCTATGCCGCCACAAGAAGTCTATGCCGCCACAAGAAGTCTATGCCGCCACAAGAAGTCTATGCCGCCACAAGAACTCTATGCCGCCACAAAAAGTCTATGCCGCCACAAAAAGTCTATGCCGCTGCCACAAGAAGTCTATGCCACCACAAGAAGTCTATGCCGCCACAAGAAATCTATACCGCCACAAGAAGTCTATGCCGCCACAAGAAATCTATACCGCCACAAGAAGTCTATGCCGCTGCCACAAGAATTCTATACCGCCACAAGAAGTCTATGCCGCTACATGAAGTCTATGTCGCTACATGAAGTCTATGCCGCCACAAGAAGTCTATGCCGCCACAAGAAGTCTATGCCGCCACAAGAAGTCTATGCCGCCACAAGAAGTCTATGCCGCCACAAGAAGTCTATGCCGCCACAAGAAGTCTATGCCGCCACAAGAAGTCTATGTCGCTACATGAAGTCTATGCCGCCGCCACAATAAGTCTATGCTGCTACCAGAAGTCTATACCGCCACAAGAAGTCTATGCCGCCACAAGCAGTACTTTCTCTTCATACTACAACAAAAACTCCCGGATAACGTGCCTAACGTTTCTGTTGCTCTAAGGATCCTTCTCACACTTCAGGTATCAGTGGCAAGGGGTGAACGTAGTTTCTCAAAGCTCAAACTTATAAAATACGTACATACGTTCTACAAAGTTGGGAAATACACTAGTTGGCTTGGCAACTATATTGATGACATGAAATGAACATAAATCAGGCATCAGCACTTGATCTGGTTTAATTGGTGATAAAATTTGCAAAGGACACGAAAAGTGAGATATTGATGTGTCTGAAATGGAAACTTTTGTGAAACATTTTTAACTCGGTCTCTTTTTTTTACTTCTCTGTCTGACTTTAACCGCTTGCAGACCGTCCCACGTAGGAGTATGGTGGCAGAGCGGCTCTCCCGTGCCGGATCACGTATCTATCTATATCTATATATCTATCTACGATAGATGAGATAGCGAAAGAGATATATATCTAATACTGGAATTTTAAATTTATAGTTATCAGTTATAGCATCTACAAACTATGAGATATACATATATACACACACATCTACATATCTATAAGATAGATAGATAGATAGACAGCTTCCTATATATATATATATATATATATATATATATATATATATATTATAGTTTGTAGACGTTATAACTTTTGCGCAGACCAATCAATACACTTATTGGAATTTTTGTTTTTTTTACCAAAAATATGTAGTAGAATAACATATTGACCCAAATGAATGAAGAAATTTGATTTTTTTTAAATGTTCTTATTGGATAGGTTTTATAGCAGTAAGTATAAAATATTGTTTCTTCTTTTTTTTCAAAATTTTCAAAAAGTCTTCAAAAGTCTTTTTTCATTTATAGCGCAAAAAAAACCCCAAAAAAACCGCAGAGATGATAAAATACCACCAAAAAGAAAGCTCTATTTGTGGGAGGAAAATGATATACATTTTATTTGGGTACAGCATTGCACGGCCGCGCGATTGTCAGTTAAAATAACGCAGTGCCGTATCGTAAAAAAAAAAACAACAAAAATGGCCTGGTCATGAAGTAGGGTAAATCTTCCGGAGGTCAAGTGGTTACAAAAAAATCCAGATAATTTCTATTCGGTTAATATATATTTTGCCTTTAGTATTGGTGCTGTTGGCACTTATTTTTGCAAATGAAAATAAATTAAAGAGGAACTGCGGTCTGCTCACATAATTTGTAATAAAAACATCTTTGCCATTCTGAAGCTTCCCTCTAACCACTTTGCATATTATTTTATATACACTGTGGTTCTGTACTTGCCAAAATATGCTGCAGAAATCTCCCTCCACTGAGTCTGGCTGCAGCCATTTTAACTGTGGGCAGCTGAAGCTGCTGCCTGTTCACTTCCTGGATTTACACAGACACACAGAGGCACACCTCCAGCTCTGCAGCTCTCATTGGCCCTCTTATGACTCCCTTCCTGGCAAATTCTAACGAGGGTGGTAGAGCGAGAGCTGATGATGTCATAAGCCTAGGCTAATGACCAGCCAAGTAACAGGAAGTGGGCTGTATAAGGGATTTACTGGTAGAAAAAAAAAATGTTTTACTATCCAAAGTTAAGACAACAACAAGGGCAGAAGATGTAATAGATGGAAAGATGAAAAAATGGCTGAAGGTTCACTTTCATGTTTTGTTGTTTTAATATTTTCTACTGTTTTAAAAAAATATATGTTTTTTTGTTTGTTTGTTGGGGGGGGGGGGGTGGTGGTGCAAGTAGCTTAGCGCTTTGCCTAGGGCGCACAATAGTCTCGCACCGGCCCTGGCACCGGCCCTTTATACAGTACATAGAATGACTGCCCTGAATAGATATTCTGTCGGAATATCTGCATTATTCCAATGCAGACCTCAGAGATCTGCCATCTGTGGGCACATTTGCATACAATGAAGCGACGGGGGTAAAAAGCGGGTGAAGTGACGGATCATATAAAGCAGAGCGGGGAGCACAGAAGTCAGCGCCTGGATTTCGGAAAGGTGAGCGCGGTGTCTGGAAGGTGCGGATTTATGAAAACACTACTGGGAAGCCTTTGTATAATGTGCGGCTGCAGACAATATTACCTCGGCCATAAATCCACGTACACAGGCCACTTCCAAGCAGCTAACAAGCTGATAGTAAATTAGCTGCCAGGAAATAGCCAATTAATGCAACAGCAAAAGAAATGCTTAGCATTTCTATATAGACTTCTACATATGTGACGGGAATAACAATGAGGAGGATGAGAGCCACTTCTCCCCCCCCCCTTGTCTGTGATAGGGGCCTATTCAGAAAGGTCACATCCTTCACATTTACTATCTTTTATTAGTACAAAAAAAAAACCTTCCTCTGATTTTTTTTTATCATATTTTGTCCTACAGCTCGTTACCTTTCATTCCACACTTTTTATAAAATGTGTCCGCCATGCAGGACGCGGTGCGGGAGGATACAAAGCACTGATCCTAGTAAAGAGGCCCTGTCTATCTTTTATCTCCTCCGATAGAATACAGACACTGATGTGTGCAGTAAGGGGGTCTATGCCAGGGGTTCTGAACTCATCAGCTAAAGGGGGGGGGGCTCCCTGACATCAACCAATGGGCCACACATAATGTTCACTAAGGACTGTCAGAGGCTGCAGATCTAATAGAGGAAATGAGCGTTAGAGAGTGAGGACAGGATACATTTCTGGCTGGGGTTATGCTGCAGAAGACAACACGAAGCTGGTAACATGTTACACCTACAGCGCCTTGAAAAAGTATTCATACCCCTTGAAATTTTCCACATTTTGTCATGTTTCAACCAAAAACGTAAATGTATTTAATTGGGATTTTATGTGATAGACCAACACAAAGTGGCACATAATTGTGAAGTGGAAGGAAAATGATAAAAGGTTTTATTACAAATAAATATGTGAAAATTGTGGGGGGTGTATTTGTATGGCGCCCCCCGGAGTCAATACTTTGTAGAACCCCCTTTCTCTGCAATTACAGCTGCAAGTCTTTTTGGGGATGTCTCTACAAGCTTTGCACATCTAGAGAGGGACATTTCTGCCCATTCTTCTTCTTTGCAAACTATCTCAAGCTCTGTCAGATTGGATGGAGAGCGTCTGTGAACAGCAATTTTCAAGTCTTGCCACAGATTCTCAATGTGATTTAGGTCTGGACTGTGACTGGTCCATTCTAACACATGAATATGCTTTGATCTAAACCATTCCATTGTAGCTCTGGCTGGATGTTTCGGGTCGTTGTCCTGCTGGAAGGTGAACCTCCATCCCAGTCTCAAGTCTTTTGCAGACTCTAACATGTTTTCTTCTAGCATTGTCCTGTATTTGGTTCCATCCATCTTCCCATCAACTCTGACCAGCTTCCCTGTCCCTGCTGAAGAAAAGCATCCCCACCACATGATGCTGCCACCACCATGTTTCACGGTGGGGATGGTGTGTTCAGGGTGATGTGCAGTGTTAGTTTTCCCCCCACACATAGCGTTTTGCTTTTATTCCCCCGGTGCCTGCGACGGTCGGCAAATGTCCCCCGGCGATCGGTGGTGAGGGGGAGGCCATCCATTCGTGGCCCCCCCCTCGCGATCGCTCCCAGCCAATGGGATCATTTCCCTGCCTCTGTATTGTACACAGAGGCAGAGGAAATGATGTCATCTCTCCTCGGCTCGGTATTTTCCGTTCCGGGCCGAGGAGAGAAGACTGTAATGTGAGTGCACAACACACACACACACAGTAGAACATGCCAGGCACACATTACACCCCGATCCCCCCCCCGATTGCCCCCCGATCCCCCCCCAATCACCCCCCCCCCTGTCACAAACTGACACAAAGCAGGTTTTTTTTTTTTTTTTTTTCTGATTACTGTATTGGTGTCAGTTTGTGACAGTTAGTGTGTTAGGGCAGTGAATGTTAGGCCCCCTTTAGGTCTAGGGTACCCTCCTAACCCCCCCTAATAAAGTTTTAACCCCTTGATCACCCCCCGTCACCAGTGTCACTAAGCGATCATTTTTCTGATCGCTGTATTAGTGTCGCTGGTGACACTAGTTAGGGACATAAATATTTAGGTTCGCCGTCAGCGTTTTATAGCGACAGGGACCCCCATATACTACCTAATAAATGTTTTAACCCCTTGATTGCCCCCTAGTTAACCCTTTCACCACTGATCACCGTATAAGTGTTACGGGTGACGCTGGTTAGTTCGTTTATTTTTTATAGTGTCAGGGCACCCGCCGTTTATTACCGAATAAAGGTTTAGCCCCCTGATCGCCCGGCGGTGATATGCGTCGCCCCAGGCAGCGTCAGATTAGCGCCAGTACCGCTAACACCCACGCACGCAGCATACACCTCCCTTAGTGGTATAGTATCTGAACGCATCAATATCTGATCCAATCAGATCTATACTAGCGTCCCCAGCAGTTTAGGGTTCCCGAAAACGCAGTGTTAGTGGGATCAGCCCAGATACCTGCTAGCACCTGCGTTTTGCCCCTCCGCCCGGCCCAGCCCACCCAAGTGCAGTATCGATCGATCACTGTCACTTACAAAACACTAAGCGCATAACTGCAGCGTTCACAGAGTCAGGCCTGATCCCTGCGATCGCTAACAGTTTTTTTGGTAGTATTTTGGTGAACTGGCAAGCACCAGCCCCAGGCAGCGTCAGATTAGCGCCAGTACCGCTAACACCCACGCACGCAGCATACGCCTCCCTTAGTGGTATAGTATCTGAACGGATCAATATCTGATCCGATCAGATCTATACTAGCGTCCCCAGCAGTTTAGGGTTCCCACAAACGCAGTGTTAGCGGGATCAGCCCAGATACCTGCTAGCACCTGCGTTTTGCCCCTCCGCCCGGCCCAGCCCAGCCCACCCAAGTGCAGTATCGATCGATCACTGTCACTTACAGAACATTAAACGCATAACTGCAGCGTTTGCAGAGACAGGCCTGATCCCTGCGATCGCTAACAGATTTTTTGGTAGCGTTTTGGTGAACTGGCAAGCGCCAGCGGCCTAGTACACCCCGGTCGTAGTCAAACCAGCACTGCAGTAACACTTGGTGACGTGGCGAGTCCCATAAGTGCAGTTCAAGCTGGTGAGGTGGCAAGCACAAGTAGTGTCCCGCTGCCACCAAAAAGACAAACACAGGCCCGTCGTGCCCATAATGCCCTTCCTGCTGCATTCGCCAATCCTAATTGGGAACCCACCGCTTCTGCAGCGCCCGTACTTCCCCCATTCACATCCCCAACCAAATGCAGTCGGCTGCATGAGAGGCATTTTCTTTATGTCCTCCCGAGTACCCCTACCCAACGAACCCCCCCAAAAAAGATATTGTGTCTGCAGCTAGCGCGGATATAGGCGTGACACCCGCTATTATTGTCCCTCCTGTCCTGACAATCCTGGTCTTTGCATTGGTGAATGTTTTGAACGCTACCATTCACTAGTTGACTATTAGCGTAGGGTACAGCATTCCACAGACTAGGCACACTTTCACAGGGTCTCCCAAGATGCCATCGCATTTTGAGAGACCCGAACCTGGAACCGGGTACAGTTATAAAAGTTAGTTACAAAAAAAAAAAAAACACATACAAAAATATAAAATAAAAAAAAAAATAGTTGTCGTTTTATTGTTCTTTCTCTCTCTATTCTCTCTCTCTATTGTTCTGCTCTTTTTTACTGTATTCTATTCTGCAATGTTTTATTGTTATTATGTTTTATCATGTTTGTTTTTCAGGTATGCAATTTTTTATACTTTACCGTTTACTGTGCTTTATTGTTAACCATTTTTTTGTCTTCGGGTACGCCATTCACGACTTTGAATGGTTATACCAGAATGATGCCTGCAGGTTTAGGTATCATCTTGGTATCATTCTTTTCAGCCAGCGGTCGGCTTTCATGTAAAAGCAATCCTAGCGGCTAATTAGCCTCTAGACTGCTTTTACAAGCAGTGGGAGGGAATGCCCCCCCCCCCCCACCGTCTTCCGTGTTTTTCTCTGGCTCTCCTGTCTCAACAGGGAACCTGAAAATGCAGCCGGTGATTCAGCCAGCTGACCATAGAGCTGATCAGAGACCAGAGTGGCTCCAAACATCTCTATGGCCTAAGAAACCGGAAGCTACGAGCATTTTATGACTTAGATTTCGCCGGATGTAAACAGCGCCATTGGGAAATTGGGAAAGCATTTTATCACACCGATCTTGGTGTGGTCAGATGCTTTGAGGGCAGAGGAGAGATCTAGGGTCTAATAGACCCCAATTTTTGCAAAAAAGAGTACCTGTCACTACCTATTGCTATGATAGGGGATATTTACATTCCCTGAGATAACAATAAAAATGATTTAAAAAAAAAATGAAAGGAACAGTTTAAAAATAAGATAAAAAAATAATAAAGAAAAAAAAAAAAAAAAAAAAAAAAAAAAAAAAAAAAAAAAAAAGCACCCCTGTCCCCCCTGCTCTCGCGCTAAGGCGAACGCAAGCGTCGGTCTGGCGTCAAATGTAAACAGCAATTGCACCATGCATGTGAGGTATCGCCGCGAAGGTCAGATCGAGGGCAGTAAGTTTAGCAGTAGACCTCCTCTGTAAATCTAAAGTGGTAACCTGTAAAGGCTTTTAAAGGCTTTTAAAAATGTATTTAGTTTGTCGCCACTGCACGTTTGTGCGCAATTTTAAAGCATGTCATGTTTGGTATCCATGTACTCGGCCTAAGATCATCTTTTTTATTTCATCAAACATTTGGGCAATATAGTGTGATTTAGTGCATTAAAATGTAAAAAAGTGTGTTTTTTCCCCAAAAAATGCGTTTGAAAAATCGCTGCGCAAATACTGTGTGAAAAAAAAAAATGAAACACCCACCATTTTAATCTGTAGGGCATTTGCTTTAAAAAAAATATATAATGTTTGGGGGTTCAAAGTAATTTTCTTGCAAAAAAAAAATATTTTTTTATGTAAACAATAAGTGTCAGAAAGGGCTTTGTCTTCAAGTGGTTAGAAGAGTGGGTGATGTGTGACATAAGCTTCTAGATGTTGTGCATAAAATGCCAGGACAGTTCAAAACCCCCCCAAATGACCCCATTTTGGAAAGTAGACACCCCAAGCTATTTGCTGAGAGTCATGTTGAGTCCATGGAATAATTTATATTGTGACACAAGTTGCGGGAAAGAGACAATTTTTTATTTTTTTTATTTTTTTTTGCGCAAAGTTGTCACTAAATGATATATTGCTCAAACATGCCATGGGAATATGTGAAATTACACCCCAAAATACATTCTGTTGCTTCTCCTGAGTACGGGGATACCACATGTGTGAGACTTTTTGGGAGCCTAGCCGGGTACGGGACCCCGAAAACCAAGCACCGCCTTCAGGCTTTCTAAGGCCGTAAATTTTTGATTTCACTCTTCACTGCCTATCACAGTTTCGGAGGCCATGGAATGCCCAGGTGGCAAAAAAAAAACCCAAATGACCCCATTTTGGAAAGTAGACACCCCAAGCTATTTGATGAGAGGTATAGTGAGTATTTTGCAGACCTCACTTTTTGTCACAAAGTTTTGAAAATTGAAAAAAAAAAAAATTTTTTTCTCGTCTTTCTTTATTTTCAAAAACAAATGAGAGCTGCAAAATACTCACCATGCCTCTCAGCAAATAGCTTGGGGTGTCTACTTTCCAAAATGGGGTCATTTGGGGGGGGTTTGTGCCACCTGGGCATTCCATGGCCTCCGAAACTGTGATAGGCAGTGAGGAGTAAAATCAAAAATGTACGCCCTTAGAATTCCTGAAGGCAGTGATTGGTTTTCGGGGCCCCGTACACGGCTAGGCTCCCAAAAAGTCCCACACATGTGGTATCCCCATACTCAGGAGAAGCAGCTAAATGTATTTTGGGGTGCAATTCCACATATGCCCATGGCCTGTGTGAGCAATATATCATTTAGTGACAACTTTGTGCAAAAAAAAAAAAAAATTTGTCACTTTCCCGCAACTTGTGTCAAAATATAAAACATTCCATGGACTCAACATGCCTCAAAGCAAATAGCTTGGGGTGTCTACTTTCCAAAATGGGGTCATTTGGGGGGGTTTTATGTCATCTGGGCATTTTATGGCCTTCAAAACTGTGATAGGTAGTGAGGAGTAAAATCAAAAATGTACGCCCTTAGAAATCCTGAAGGCAGTGATTGGTTTTCGGGGCCCCGTACGCGGCTAGGCTCCCAAAAAGTCCCACACATGTGGTATCCCCGTACTCAGGAGAAGCAGCTAAATGTATTTTGGGGTGCAATTCCACATATGCCCATGGCCTGTGTGAGCAATATATCATTTAGTGACAACTTTTTGTAATTTTTTTTTTTTTTTTTTGTCATTATTCAATCACTTGGGACAAAAAAAATGAATATTCAATGGGCTCAACATGCCTCTCAGCAAATTCCTTGGGGTGTCTACTTTCCAAAATGGGGTCATTTGTGGGGGTTTTGTACTGCCCTGCCATTTTAGCACCTCAAGAAACGACATAGGCAGTCATAAATTAAAGGCTGTGTAAATTCCAGAAAATGTACCCTAGTTTGTAGACGCTATAACTTTTGCGCAAACCAATAAATATACGCTTATTGACATTTTTTTTACCAAAGACATGTGGCCGAATACATTTTGGCCTAAATGTATGACTAAAATTGAGTTTATTGGATTTTTTTTAGAACAAAAAGTAGAAAATATCATTTTTTTTCAAAATTTTCGGTCTTTTTCCGTGTATAGCGCAAAAAATAAAAACGGCAGAGGTGATCAAATACCATCAAAAGAAAGCTCTATTTGTGGGAAGAAAAGGACGCAAATTCCGTTTGGGTACACCATTGCATGACCGCGCAATTAGCAGTTAAAGCGACGCAGTGCCGAATTGTAAAAAGTGCTCTGGTCAGGAAGGGGGTAAATCCTTCCGGGGCTGAAGTGGTTAACTGAGAAACGCTGTACCCGAATAAAATCTATGTCCCTTTTTTTTCCCCCCACAAATAGAGCTTTCTTTTGGTGGTATTTGATCACCTCTGCGGTTTTTTTTTGCGTTATAAAAAAAAAAAAAAAAATACCGACAATTTTGAAAAAAAAAAAAAAAAAAAAAAAAAAAACTTTTTTTACTTTCTGCTATAAACCACATCCAAAAAAAAAAATCAAATAAAAAAAAATCAAATTCTTCATCAATTTAGCCCCAATATGTATTCTGCTACAAATTTTTTTGGAGAAAAAAAATCCCAAAAAGAGTATATTAATTGGTGTGCGGAAAAGTTATAGCGTCTACAAACGATGGGATATATTTATGGAATTTTTATTTAAATTTTTTTTTGTAGTAATGGCGGCGATCAGCGACTTATATCAGGACTCTGCGGGAGGAAAAAAATCGGACACTAACTGACACTTTTTTGAGGACCAGTGACACTAATATAGTGATCAGTGCTAAAAATAAGCACTTTCACTGTACTAATGACACTGGCAGGGAAGGGGTTAACACCAGGGGCGGTCACTGACACTTTTTTGGGGACCGGTGACCCCTTTTACACTGAGGCGCTTGAGCTTTTCAGGCGCTTTTTTTAGCGTGAAAGCACCTGAAAAGCTCACGAAAACCTATTTCCATTAAAATCAATGAATGCTTTCACACTGGGGCAGTGCGTCGGCAGGGCGGTGAAAAAACGCCCCTCTCCATTGAAATGAATGGAAAGCACTTCAAAAGCGCCTGAAAAGCTCTTCAAACACGCTCAGTGTTTTTGCTGGCGGTTTAGAAGCGCCTCAGTGTAAAAGGGTCCTAATATATTGATCAGTGCTAAAAATATGCACTGTCACTGTACTAACGACACTGGCAGGGAAGGGGTCAACATCAGGGGTGATCAAAGTGTTAAATGTGTTCCTAGGAGGTGCTTGCTAACTGTGGGGGGGGAGGTTGCTTGTACTGTGGGAAGGCAGAGCAGAAACACAGGATCACTACCTTCCCTTCTCACAGAACGGAGATCTTCCTTGTTTACATAGGCAGGCCGCCGTCCTGCTTCTCTCCCGACTGATCGGCAGGTCCTGGCGGACTCCGAGTCCTCCGGACCCGCTAATTGGCTCCCGCTGTGTCCAATCACAGCGGGTCGGCGGCGGCGAATGTGCGCGCCCCAGACCTGGAAATGCAGGATCATGTACAGGTATGTGATTCTGCACAGGAGAGCCGCCTTGCCGCCGTATATGTACTGTGTACGGTCGGCAAGCGGTTAAACAAATATAACTAAATTTTAAATACATTTACATTTTAACATTAAAACACAAATACAAAATTTGTCAGAGGTCATAACCCTTCTCCACACTATTTAACCACTTGACCACAAATGGGCGTACCTGTACATCCCCTTTAATTGGCGGGGCTAGCGGGTGCGCGCACCCGCCGCGTACATCGTGACCGTGCCCGGCGGACTTGAGGTCACGGATCACATATCAATCTAATTGTACAATTTCCTTCAGATTTACCAATAACTATGTAGTGCAAGGGTCTGCCTGATTGGATACAGACTGATTGGACGATTTGGGACCTCGTATGACATTGTTTTGGTAGATCTAAAGTCGATTGTACAAAGATTACACGGTCAGAATGTAACGAGTACGGTGACCCTTAATTGTGCATCGCGGGTGATCAACCTGTGTCCCTCCAGCTGTTGTGGAACCACAAGTCCCATGAGACATTGCAAGCTGCTGACAGTTACATGCAAGACTCTGGAAAGGCAGAGGCATGATGGGAACTGTAGTTCCGCAAAAGCTAGAGGGCCACAGATAGAGCACCCACGGTTTAGAGTAACAATGGGGTTGATTTACTGAAGGCAAACAGACTGGGCACTTTTCAAAGTGCAGTTGCTTCAGAGCTTAGTAAATGGGGTAAGGCTTCACTTTGCAAAGGCTACCCAATCATGTGCAAGGAAAATTAAAAAAAAAAAAACAGCATTTTTGCTTGCACGTGATTGGTAATGGAAGTCAGCAGAGCAAAGTGCGCAGTCTTTTTGCCTTTAGTAAATCCACCCCAATCATCTCTCATGGGAAATCTGTCTGAGACCTTTGCAGACCGTTGCAGTTGGGTGCCCAGGAATACAGGCGCCGGGGGGTCACAAACACACCGGGGCTGGTTTACTAAAGGCAAATGGCCTGCTAACTTTGCAAGGGAAGTTGCACATTACGAGGAAATATTCTACAGAGTTTAGTGAAGGTGCTGCTGACTTCCATTATCCAATCACATGCAAGCAAAAATGCTTTCGTGTGATTGGGTATTCTTATTAATAAAGCACTGTCCCGGTAGGGCTTGCTGAGTATTGACTTCTTAGGCCTCTCTATGGTTACCTGCAGCTGGTTGCTGAGGGTTCCCACTTGGTTGCTGAGGGTTTCCCACTTGGTTGCTGAGGGTTTCCCACTTGGTTGCAGAGGGTTTCCCACTTGGTTGCAGAGGGTTTCCCACTTGGTTGCAGAGGGTTTCCCACTTGGTTGCAGAGGGTTTCCCACTTGGTTGCAGAGGGTTTCCCACTTGGTTGCAGAGGGTTTCCCACTTGGTTGCAGAGGGTTTCCCACTTGGTTGCAGAGGGTTTCCCACTTGGTTGCAGAGGGTTTCCCACTTGGTTGCAGAGGGTTTCCCACTTGGTTGCAGAGGGTTTCCCACTTGGTTGCAGAGGGTTTCCCACTTGGTTGCAGAGGGTTTCCCACTTGGTTGCAGAGGGTTTCCCACTTGGTTGCAGAGGGTTTCCCACTTGGTTGCAGAGGGTTTCCCACTTGGTTGCAGAGGGTTTCCCACTTGGTTGCAGAGGGTTTCCCACTTGGTTGCAGAGGGTTTCCCACTTGGTTGCAGAGGGTTTCCCACTTGGTTGCAGAGGGTTTCCCACTTGGTTGCAGAGGGTTTCCCACTTGGTTGCAGAGGGTTTCCCACTTGGTTGCAGAGGGTTTCCCACTTGGTTGCAGAGGGTTTCCCACTTGGTTGCAGAGGGTTTCCCACTTGGTTGCTGAGGGTTTCCCACTTGGTTGCTGAGGGTTTCCCACTTGGTTGCTGAGGGTTTCCCACTTGGTTGCTGAGGGTTTCCCACTTGGTTGCTGAGGGTTTCCCACTTGGTTGCTGAGGGTTTCCCACTTGGTTGCTGAGGGTTTCCCACTTGGTTGCTGAGGGTTTCCCACTTGGTTGCTGAGGGTTTCCCACTTGGTTGCTGAGGGTTTCCCACTTGGTTGCTGAGGGTTTCCCACTTGGTTGCTGAGGGTTTCCCACTTGGTTGCTGAGGGTTTCCCACTTGGTTGCTGAGGGTTTCCCACTTGGTTGCTGAGGGTTTCCCACTTGGTTGCTGAGGGTTTCCCACTTGGTTGCTGAGGGTTTCCCACTTGGTTGCTGAGGGTTTCCCACTTGGTTGCTGAGGGTTTCCCACTTGGTTGCTGAGGGTTTCCCACTTGGTTGCTGAGGGTTTCCCACTTGGTTGCTGAGGGTTTCCCACTTGGTTGCTGAGGGTTTCCCACTTGGTTGCTGAGGGTTTCCCACTTGGTTGCTGAGGGTTTCCCACTTGGTTGCTGAGGGTTTCCCACTTGGTTGCTGAGGGTTTCCCACTTGGTTGCTGAGGGTTTCCCACTTGGTTGCTGAGGGTTTCCCACTTGGTTGCTGAGGGTTTCCCACTTGGTTGCTGAGGGTTTCCCACTTGGTTGCTGAGGGTTTCCCACTTGGTTGCTGAGGGTTTCCCACTTGGTTGCTGAGGGTTTCCCACTTGGTTGCTGAGGGTTTCCCACTTGGTTGCTGAGGGTTTCCCACTTGGTTGCTGAGGGTTTCCCACTTGGTTGCTGAGGGTTTCCCACTTGGTTGCTGAGGGTTTCCCACTTGGTTGCTGAGGGTTTCCCACTTGGTTGCTGAGGGTTTCCCACTTGGTTGCTGAGGGTTTCCCACTTGGTTGCTGAGGGTTTCCCACTTGGTTGCAGAGGGTTTCCCACTTGGTTGCTGAGGGTTTCCCACTTGGTTGCTGAGGGTTTCCCACTTGGTTGCTGAGGGTTTCCCACTTGGTTGCTGAGGGTTTCCCACTTGGTTGCTGAGGGTTTCCCACTTGGTTGCTGAGGGTTTCCCACTTGCTGAGGGTTTCCCACTTGCTGAGGGTTTCCCACTTGCTGAGGGTTTCCCACTTGCTGAGGGTTTCCCACTTGCTGAGGGTTTCCCACTTGGTTGCTGAGGGTTTCTCACTTGGTTGCTGAGGGTTTCCCACTTGGTTGCTGAGGGTTTCCCACTTGCTGAGGGTTTCCCACTTGCTGAGGGTTTCCCACTTGCTGAGGGTTTCCCACTTGCTGAGGGTTTCCCACTTGCTGAGGGTTTCCCACTTGCTGAGGGTTTCCCACTTGCTGAGGGTTTCCCACTTGCTGAGGGTTTCCCACTTGGTTGCTGAGGGTTTCCCACTTGGTTGCTGAGGGTTTCCCACTTGGTTGCTGAGGGTTTCCCACTTGGTTGCTGAGGGTTTCTCACTTGGTTGCTGAGGGTTTCCCACTTGGTTGCTGAGGGGTTCCCACTTGGTTGCTGAGGGGTTCCCACTTGGTTGCTGAGGGGTTCCCACTTGGTTGCTGAGGGGTTCCCACTTGCTGAGGGTTTCCCACTTGCTGAGGGTTTCCCACTTGCTGAGGGTTTCCCACTTGGTTGCTGAGGGTTTCCCACTTGGTTGCTGAGGGGTTCCCACTTGCTGAGGGTTTCCCACTTGCTGAGGGTTTCCCACTTGCTGAGGGTTTCCCACTTGCTGAGGGTTTCCCACTTGCTGAGGGTTTCCCACTTGCTGAGGGTTTCCCACTTGCTGAGGGTTTCCCACTTGCTGAGGGTTTCCCACTTGGTTGCTGAGGGTTTCTCACTTGGTTGCTGAGGGTTTCCCACTTGGTTGCTGAGGGTTTCCCACTTGCTGAGGGTTTCCCACTTGGTTGCTGAGGGTTTCTCACTTGGTTGCTGAGGGTTTCCCACTTGGTTGCTGAGGGTTTCCCACTTGCTGAGGGTTTCCCACTTGCTGAGGGTTTCCCACTTGCTGAGGGTTTCCCACTTGCTGAGGGTTTCCCACTTGCTGAGGGTTTCCCACTTGCTGAGGGTTTCCCACTTGCTGAGGGTTTCTCACTTGGTTGCTGAGGGGTTCCCACTTGGTTGCTGAGGGGTTCCCACTTGGTTGCTGAGGGGTTCCCACTTGGTTGCTGAGGGGTTCCCACTTGCTGAGGGTTTCCCACTTGCTGAGGGTTTCCCACTTGCTGAGGGTTTCCCACTTGGTTGCTGAGGGTTTCCCACTTGGTTGCTGAGGGTTTCCCACTTGGTTGCTGAGGGTTTCTCACTTGGTTGCTGAGGGTTTCTCGCTTGGTTGCTGAGGGTTTCCCGCTTGGTTGCTGAGGGTTTCCCGCTTGGTTGCTGAGGGTTTCCACTTGCTGAGGGTTTCCCACTTGGTTGCTGAGGGTTTCCCGCTTGGTTGCTGAGGGTTTCCCGCTTGGTTGCTGAGGGTTTCCCGCTTGGTTGCTGAGGGTTTCCCGCTTGGTTGCTGAGGGTTTCCCGCTTGGTTGCTGAGGGTTTCCCGCTTGGTTGCTGAGGGTTTCCACTTGCTGAGGGTTTCCCACTTGGTTGCTGAGGGTTTCCCGCTTGGTTGCTGAGGGTTTCCCGCTTGGTTGCTGAGGGTTTCCCGCTTGGTTGCTGAGGGTTTCCCGCTTGGTTGCTGAGGGTTTCCCGCTTGGTTGCTGAGGGTTTCCCGCTTGGTTGCTGAGGGTTTCCACTTGCTGAGGGTTTCCCACTTGGTTGCTGAGGGTTTCCCACTTGGTTGCAGAGGGTTTCCCACTTGGTTGCAGAGGGTTTCCCACTTGGTTGCAGAGGGTTTCCCACTTGGTTGCAGAGGGTTTCCCACTTGGTTGCAGAGGGTTTCCCACTTGGTTGCAGAGGGTTTCCCACTTGGTTGCAGAGGGTTTCCCACTTGGTTGCAGAGGGTTTCCCACTTGGTTGCAGAGGGTTTCCCACTTGGTTGCAGAGGGTTTCCCACTTGGTTGCAGAGGGTTTCCCACTTGGTTGCAGAGGGTTTCCCACTTGGTTGCAGAGGGTTTCCCACTTGGTTGCAGAGGGTTTCCCACTTGGTTGCAGAGGGTTTCCCACTTGGTTGCAGAGGGTTTCCCACTTGGTTGCAGAGGGTTTCCCACTTGGTTGCAGAGGGTTTCCCACTTGGTTGCAGAGGGTTTCCCACTTGGTTGCAGAGGGTTTCCCACTTGGTTGCAGAGGGTTTCCCACTTGGTTGCAGAGGGTTTCCCACTTGGTTGCAGAGGGTTTCCCACTTGGTTGCAGAGGGTTTCCCACTTGGTTGCAGAGGGTTTCCCACTTGGTTGCAGAGGGTTTCCCACTTGGTTGCAGAGGGTTTCCCACTTGGTTGCAGAGGGTTTCCCACTTGGTTGCAGAGGGTTTCCCACTTGGTTGCAGAGGGTTTCCCACTTGGTTGCAGAGGGTTTCCCACTTGGTTGCAGAGGGTTTCCCACTTGGTTGCAGAGGGTTTCCCACTTGGTTGCAGAGGGTTTCCCACTTGGTTGCAGAGGGTTTCCCACTTGGTTGCAGAGGGTTTCCCACTTGGTTGCAGAGGGTTTCCCACTTGGTTGCAGAGGGTTTCCCACTTGGTTGCAGAGGGTTTCCCACTTGGTTGCAGAGGGTTTCCCACTTGGTTGCAGAGGGTTTCCCACTTGGTTGCAGAGGGTTTCCCACTTGGTTGCAGAGGGTTTCCCACTTGGTTGCAGAGGGTTTCCCACTTGGTTGCAGAGGGTTTCCCACTTGGTTGCAGAGGGTTTCCCACTTGGTTGCAGAGGGTTTCCCACTTGGTTGCAGAGGGTTTCCCACTTGGTTGCAGAGGGTTTCCCACTTGGTTGCAGAGGGTTTCCCACTTGGTTGCAGAGGGTTTCCCACTTGGTTGCAGAGGGTTTCCCACTTGGTTGCAGAGGGTTTCCCACTTGGTTGCAGAGGGTTTCCCACTTGGTTGCAGAGGGTTTCCCACTTGGTTGCAGAGGGTTTCCCACTTGGTTGCTGAGGGTTTCCCACTTGGTTGCTGAGGGTTTCCCACTTGGTTGCTGAGGGTTTCCCACTTGGTTGCTGAGGGTTTCCCACTTGGTTGCTGAGGGTTTCCCACTTGGTTGCTGAGGGTTTCCCACTTGGTTGCTGAGGGTTTCCCACTTGGTTGCTGAGGGTTTCCCACTTGGTTGCTGAGGGTTTCCCACTTGGTTGCTGAGGGTTTCCCACTTGGTTGCTGAGGGTTTCCCACTTGGTTGCTGAGGGTTTCCCACTTGCTGAGAGGTTCCCGCTTGGTTGCAGAGGGTTTCCCACTTGCTGAGGGTTTCCCACTTGCTGAGGGTTTCCCACTTGCTGAGGGTTTCCCACTTGCTGAGGGTTTCCCACTTGCTGAGGGTTTCCCACTTGCTGAGGGTTTCCCACTTGCTGAGGGTTTCCCACTTGCTGAGGGTTTCCCACTTGCTGAGGGTTTCCCACTTGCTGAGGGTTTCCCACTTGCTGAGGGTTTCCCACTTGCTGAGGGTTTCCCACTTGCTGAGGGTTTCCCACTTGCTGAGGGTTTCCCACTTGGTTGCTGAGGGTTTCCCACTTGGTTGCTGAGGGTTTCCCACTTGGTTGCTGAGGGTTTCCCACTTGGTTGCTGAGGGTTTCCCACTTGGTAGCTGAGGGTTTCCCACTTGGTTGCTGAGGGTTTCCCACTTGGTTGCTGAGGGTTTCCCACTTGGTTGCTGAGGGTTTCCCACTTGGTTGCTGAGGGTTTCCCACTTGGTTGCTGAGGGTTTCCCACTTGGTTGCTGAGGGTTTCCCACTTGGTTGCTGAGGGTTTCCCACTTGGTTGCTGAGGGTTTCCCACTTGGTTGCTGAGGGTTTCCCACTTGGTTGCTGAGGGTTTCCCACTTGGTTGCTGAGGGTTTCCCACTTGGTTGCTGAGGGTTTCCCACTTGGTTGCTGAGGGTTTCCCACTTGGTTGCTGAGGGTTTCCCACTTGGTTGCTGAGGGTTTCCCACTTGCTGAGGGTTTCCCACTTGCTGAGGGTTTCCCACTTGCTGAGGGTTTCCCACTTGCTGAGGGTTTCCCACTTGCTGAGGGTTTCCCACTTGGTTGCTGAGGGTTTCTCACTTGGTTGCTGAGGGTTTCCCACTTGCTGAGGGTTTCCCACTTGCTGAGGGTTTCCCACTTGCTGAGGGTTTCCCACTTGCTGAGGGTTTCCCACTTGCTGAGGGTTTCCCACTTGCTGAGGGTTTCCCACTTGGTTGCTGAGGGTTTCCCACTTGGTTGCTGAGGGTTTCCCACTTGGTTGCTGAGGGTTTCCCACTTGGTTGCTGAGGGTTTCTCACTTGGTTGCTGAGGGTTTCCCACTTGGTTGCTGAGGGTTTCTCACTTGGTTGCTGAGGGTTTCCCGCTTGGTTGCTGAGGGGTTCCCACTTGGTTGCTGAGGGGTTCCCACTTGGTTGCTGAGGGGTTCCCACTTGGTTGCTGAGGGTTTCCCACTTGCTGAGGGTTTCCCACTTGCTGAGGGTTTCCCACTTGCTGAGGGTTTCCCACTTGCTGAGGGTTTCCCACTTGGTTGCTGAGGGTTTCTCACTTGGTTGCTGAGGGTTTCCCACTTGGTTGCTGAGGGTTTCCCACTTGGTTGCTGAGGGTTTCCCACTTGGTTGCTGAGGGTTTCCCACTTGGTTGCTGAGGGTTTCCCACTTGGTTGCTGAGGGTTTCCCACTTGGTTGCTGAGGGTTTCCCACTTGGTTGCTGAGGGTTTCCCACTTGGTTGCTGAGGGTTTCCCACTTGGTTGCTGAGGGTTTCCCACTTGGTTGCTGAGGGTTTCCCACTTGGTTGCTGAGGGTTTCCCACTTGCTGAGGGTTTCCCACTTGCTGAGGGTTTCCCACTTGCTGAGGGTTTCCCACTTGCTGAGGGTTTCCCACTTGGTTGCAGAGGGTTTCCCACTTGCTGAGGGTTTCCCACTTGGTTGCTGAGGGTTTCCCACTTGGTTGCAGAGGGTTTCCCACTTGCTGAGGGTTTCCCACTTGGTTGCTGAGGGTTTCCCGCTTGGTTGCTGAGGGTTCCCACTTGCTCAGGGTTTCCCGCTTGGTTGCTGAGGGGTTCCCGCTTGGTTGCTGAGGGGTTCCACTTGCTGAGGGTTTCCCACTTGGTTGCTGAGGGTTTCCCACTTGGTTGCTGAGGGTTTCCCACTTGCTGAGGGTTTCCCACTTGCTGAGGGTTTCCCACTTGCTGAGGGTTTCCCACTTGCTGAGGGTTTCCCACTTGGTTGCAGAGGGTTTCCCACTTGCTGAGGGTTTCCCACTTGGTTGCTGAGGGTTTCCCACTTGGTTGCAGAGGGTTTCCCACTTGCTGAGGGTTTCCCACTTGGTTGCTGAGGGTTTCCCGCTTGGTTGCTGAGGGTTCCCACTTGCTCAGGGTTTCCCGCTTGGTTGCTGAGGGGTTCCCGCTTGGTTGCTGAGGGGTTCCACTTGCTGAGGGTTTCCCGCTTGGTTGCTGAGGGTTCCCCACTTGCTGAGGGTTTCCCACTTGGTTGCTGAGGGTTTCCCACTTGGTTGCTGAGGGTTTCCCACTTGGTTGCTGAGGGTTTCCCACTTGGTTGCTGAGGGTTTCCCACTTGCTGAGGGTTTCCCACTTGCTGAGGGTTTCCCACTTGCTGAGGGTTTCCCACTTGCTGAGGGTTTCCCACTTGGTTGCAGAGGGTTTCCCACTTGCTGAGGGTTTCCCACTTGGTTGCTGAGGGTTTCCCACTTGGTTGCAGAGGGTTTCCCACTTGCTGAGGGTTTCCCACTTGGTTGCTGAGGGTTTCCCGCTTGGTTGCTGAGGGTTCCCACTTGCTCAGGGTTTCCCGCTTGGTTGCTGAGGGGTTCCCGCTTGGTTGCTGAGGGGTTCCACTTGCTGAGGGTTTCCCGCTTGGTTGCTGAGGGTTCCCCGCTTGGTTGCTGAGGGTTCCCCACTTGCTGAGGGTTTCCCACTTGGTTGCTGAGGGTTTCCCACTTGGTTGCAGAGGGTTTCCCACTTGGTTGCAGAGGGTTTCCCACTTGGTTGCAGAGGGTTTCCCACTTGGTTGCAGAGGGTTTCCCACTTGCTGAGGGTTTCCCACTTGCTGAGGGTTTCCCACTTGGTTGCTGAGGGTTTCCCACTTGGTTGCTGAGGGGTTCCCGCTTGGTTGCTGAGGGGTTCCCGCTTGGTTGCTGAGGGGTTCCACTTGCTGAGGGTTTCCCGCTTGGTTGCTGAGGGTTTCCCGCTTGGTTGCTGAGGGTTCCCCGCTTGGTTGCTGAGGGTTCCCCACTTGCTGAGGGTTTCCCACTTGGTTGCTGAGGGTTTCCCACTTGGTTGCAGAGGGTTTCCCACTTGGTTGCAGAGGGTTTCCCACTTGGTTGCAGAGGGTTTCCCACTTGCTGAGGGTTTCCCACTTGGTTGCTGAGGGTTTCCCACTTGGTTGCAGAGGGTTTCCCACTTGCTGAGGGTTTCCCACTTGGTTGCTGAGGGTTCCCACTTGCTCAGGGTTTCCCGCTTGGTTGCTGAGGGGTTCCCGCTTGGTTGCTGAGGGGTTCCCGCTTGGTTGCTGAGGGGTTCCACTTGCTGAGGGTTTCCCGCTTGGTTGCTGAGGGTTTCCCGCTTGGTTGCTGAGGGTTCCCCGCTTGGTTGCTGAGGGGTTCCCACTTGGTTGCTGAGGGGTTCCCGCTTGGTTGCTGAGGGGTTCCCGCTTGGTTGCTGAGGGTTTCCCGCTTGGTTGCTGAGGGTTTCCCGCTTGGTTGCTGAGGGGTTCCCGCTTGGTTGCTGAGGGGTTCCACTTGCTCAGGGTTTCCCGCTTGGTTGCTGAGGGTTTCCCGCTTGCTGAGAGTTCCCACTTGGTTGCTGAGGGTTCCCACTTGCTGAGGGGTTCCCGCTTGGTTGCTGAGGGTTTCCACTTGCTCAGGGTTTCCCGCTTGGTTGCTGAGGGTTTCCCGCTTGGTTGCTGAGGGTTTCCCGCTTGCTGAGAGTTCCCACTTGGTTGCTGAGGGTTTCCCACTTGCTGAGGGTTTCCCGCTTGGTTGCTGAGGGTTTCCCGCTTGGTTGCTGAGGGTTTCCCGCTTGGTTGCTGAGGGTTTCCCGCTTGGTTGCTGAGGGTTTCCCGCTTGGTTGCTGAGGGTTTCCCGCTTGGTTGCTGAGGGATTCCTACTTGGTTGCTGAGAGTTCCCGCTTGGTTGCTGAGGGGTTCCCGCTTGGTTGCTGAGGGTCTCCCACTTGGTTGCTAAGGGTACTTGGTTACTGAGGGTTTCCCACTTGCTGGGGGTTTCCCACCTGGTTGCTGTGGGTTCCCACTTTGTTACTGAGGGTTTCCCAATTGCTGAGGGTTTCCCGCTTGTCCCACCCTTACTCCCGTTTGCTCGTTACTCACTGACCAGTCCAGTGTATTTGGGTTTTTTGTATTTAATTTTGGAACTGGGATGGGAGAAGGGATGAGTGGGATACTCCAACTGGAACTATGACTCTCACTTGACCTCCCCGGATTATTTACGGAAGCAGTCACACTGGTTTAACCATACAGCCACATGTATGGAGGAATTAAGTCTTCTTGCTCTCACTAGCAGCAGACTTGATGCTCCACATTATCTTCAGGACACTCTCTAGCATCTCCTTTACTGACACCCATCCGCTGACTCTTCTAGCTGAAGGGGATGACTCTCACTGGACAGGCCCCAAAGACACAGATCTCTACTCACAGAATCAGATCCTTCCTGGTGTCTCCCTTCCAGTCAGCTCTGCAGGACCCCTGGGTTCAGCTTCTCTCTCTCTCTAGGCCCTTGGGTTGGCCACACGACCGCCTCCGAGGAGGAGAAGGCAGCCGCTCCCTCCTGGACTCTGTTCCACTCACCGTGAGCACATGTACTCTGGCTTTATATACAGTATCCCAGCATGCAATGCAGCACTTGTCCTCTGCCAATGGCCAGGGCTGTAACAAAGCCTGTGCACTCACCTGTCAGGTCCCCTCCCACTCTCCAATATGCCTCCCTATTGGACCAGAGGGGGACAGTCAGAACAAGCTGAGCTGCACCTGAGCACAATGATCAGACCAAACCAAACACGGGGAACACAAAGGAACTGATTGTACAGGCCTGAACCAGCACCGCTTTTTATTAACCACTTCAATACCGGGCACTTACCCCCTCTTTCTGCCCAGGCCATTTTTCAGCTTTCAGCGCTGTCACACTTTCAATGACAATTGCGCGGTCATGCAACACTGTACCCATTGTTATCATTTTCTTCACACAAATAGAGCATTATTTTGGTGGAATTTAATCACTCCTGGGTGTTTTATTTTTTCCTAAAAAAAAAAAAAGACCAAAAATTTTGAAAAAAAAAAAAGTTTTTCTTAGTTTTTGTCAGTAAATTTTGTAAATAAGTAATTTTTCTCCTTCACTGATGGGCACTGATAGGCTCCACGAATATGCCACACTGGGCACTGATAGGTGGCACTGATGAGCACTAATAGGCGGCACTGGGCACAGACAGGCAACACTGGTGGGCACAGATAGGCGGCACTGGCGGGCACAGATAGGCGGCACTGGTGGGCACAGATAGGCGGCTCGGATGGGCGGCACTGATGGGCATTGATTGATGGCATTGATGGGCAGCAGTGATGAGCATTGATGGCCAGCACTGATAGCCAGCACTGACTGGCATCACTAATGGCCACTGATTGCTGGCACTTGTGGGCACAGATTGGTGGCAATTGTGGGCACTGGTTGGCACTGATTGCTGGCAGTGGTGGGCAATCATTGCTGGCACTGATTGGCACTTAATTGTAATCAGGGCACTGATGATCAGTGCCCTGATTACATACCTAGCTGTCCCCTGTGGGGAGATGTCGCTGATCGGCTCTCCTCTCCTCACACCCTGTCAGTGTGAGGCGAGGAGCGCCGATTACCGGCATCTCCGTGTTTACATGTGACCGGCTGTGATTGGACGCGGCTGCTGCTCTTTACACAGATCGGGGTTGCGCCGCGTCCTAGCAACACGGTGCGGCCGCGATCACCGCGTTGCGCGCCCCCAGGGGGGCACGCGAGAGCGGTTGTTCTGGAAAGCTGTCATATGACGTCCACCCAGAACAAGAGCCGCCCCGCCATCATTTGATGGTGGGCGGGCGGCAGGTGGTTAAGGCTATCAATGCAGGAATGAAAGGAAAGAGGTCACATAGTCTTATTTTATTGTCTTGTTTCGTTTTTAATATGAGAACACTTTTTATACTCTTATAATATAATATAATATGGGGACACTTTTTATACTTTTATAATATAATATAATATGGGGACACTTTTATATATATATATTTTGGTATAATTAAATCCTGTGTGGTAAATGCATGGTTGATAATGTGTGGAGTAGAAATGTAATTTCATTGTGAATGTGTTTTCTACAATGACAATAAATCTTATCTCTTATCTGACAAGTACTGCTTTACTTCTGTAGAAAAAAAAATAAAAAACCCTGTTGGGGTTACCCCCCTCCCCCTCCATCCATTATACCCAAATACAGTCCTCAGTCCAACGTGGAGTTCCCATTCATTATTCTAGCACACTTGGTCATGCCTGTGCTCTGCAATACAGGTGGCCTGGGGAAAAAATGGATGTAAACCGCGCCTAATGTAGCAGAAAGAGGGGCTGGTGGAGCGGGTGAATGCTGCATCTGAGGCCTGTTTTGGGAGGAGATGGATAAATCTGTACAAGGGGTACAGAGCTCCCAACTGTCCCTGATTTTGAGGTATTGTCCCTGATTTGGAATCATAGACGTGCGCAGGGGGTGTGCCAGGTGTGCCTGGGCACCCCCTAATCACTACAAGCGGTGTTGATTCCCCCTACTGCCTGGGCTTCCCCCCCACGTTGAGCCTCCCCCCTCCCCAACTGCAGTGATGCTGGCTTCCCTCCTCTCTTCTCCTCTCCTCTCCCCCCAGCTGCTGCGGGGTATGTTTCAGGATGGAGAAGGGGCCGGTAAATATGTCATTTACCAGGCTCTTCTTTTTCTAAATGAACAGTTTACTATGCTTCCATTTGTGAATGAACAGGAAGCAGCTCAGCACAGAGCACTTCCCATTCATTCACTGTGCAGTGCAGCTGAGGCTGCAGAGAAAGTCATGTGTGTTTGAGCTTTAGGGTGCGCACACCTATGTTTGGAGCAATGTCCCTCTGTCCCTCTTCCCTCCTCATTTGCCCTTCATTGTGGTCTGATCTATATAGTTGTATATGAAATGCACTATTTATCTTTAAGAAAGTGTTTCACCAGTGCTAAACCTTTCCTCCAATTCCTAGATTGCTGCATTTGTAACTTTTAAAAGCCAATATAAAGGAGTAGTAGTGGTAAAAGACGCACTTGTGGGTTCAACTAATATTTTTTTGTAGAATTCTCCTTTAAGGGGGCGTGGCAGGGGGTGTGTCCTATGCCTACATACTTTAAAGTGGGGTTCCACCCAAAAAAAATAAAGAAAAATCCTAAAAAAAAAATACAAAAAAACATTTGGATATATTTTTTTTTTACTTACCTCTAAATGCCTGCTGCTAGGGGGTCCCTCGTAGTCTGCCTCTTCCAGTGCCTGGGCTGGTGACATCACTTCCTCCTCGGCACAGGAAGGGCTCAGCTCTGCTCCCTCCCTCCTGTCAATCATCTGGGACCCATTACAGGTCCCAGGTGACTGAGCGGCCAATCACGGCGCGCGGCGCCGCTCACGCATGTGCAGTGGGTGCCAGGCTGTGAAGCCACAGCCCGGCGCCCACAGTTGTAATGCCGGCGCCGCTGAACGGAGGGGGAGACGAGCGGGGCTTCGATCCCCCCGCATCGCTGGACCCAGGGACACGTAAGTGTCCAATTAAAAGTCAGCAGCTGCAGTATTTGTAGCTGCTGACTTTTATTTTTTTATTTTTTTGGACTGGACCTCCCCCTTAACTACTAGGTGTCCCTCATTCCCATCTCAAAAGTTGGGAGGTATGTGTATATACTACAAAACTATACATTGTACATACTGTGTGTGTGTATATATATATATATATATATATATATATATATATAGAGGTCTCCTGGGTAATATATATATATATATATATATATATATATATATATATACACACACACAGTATGTACAATGCATAGTTTTGTAGTATATACACATACCTCCCAACTTTTGAGATGGGAATGAGGGACACCTAGTAGTTAAGGGGGAGGTCCAGTCCAAAAAAATAAAAAATAAAAGTCAGCAGCTACAAATACTGCAGCTGCTGACTTTTAATTGGATATTAAAATATATATAGAGGTCTCCTGGGTAATATATATATATATATATATATATATATATATATATATATATATATATATATATATATATATATATATATATATATATATATTACCCAGGAGACCTCTAGTGGTGATGCAGCATATTGCATTGAATCATAACATGCATTAGGCAGCCCAGGTCTGTAAAAGGTTGCTCATGTGTGGTCAGATTCGGCTGGAACAGATCCATTCCACTAAAGAAAAAACATTATGATTGTGTCTTATGTCTCTCTTCAAAAGATTTCCAAATACTTACTGTGAAGGGGCCCAACCCCCTAACCTCTCCCTACTCTACTTAAAACTAAACAAGGTGTAACATACCTGGTGGTGGAGCCTGACATGCAGAGGTAGGCTTCTTTTACAGCGCCTTGAAAAAGTATTCATACCCCTTGAAATTTTCCACACTTTGTCATGTTGCAACCAAAAACGTAAACGTATTTTATTTGATTAGATTATTTGATTTTATGTGATAGACCAACACAAAGCGGCACATAATTGTGAAGTGGAAGGAAAATGATAAATGGTTTTTCCAATTTTTTACAGATAAATATGTGAAAAGTGTGGTGTACATTTGTATTCAGCCCCCTTTACTCTGATACCCCTAACTAAAATCTAGTGGAACCAATTTCCTTCAGAAGTCACCTAATTAGTAAAAAGAGTCCACCTGTGTGTAATTTAATCTCAGTATAAATACAGCTGTTCTGTGAAGCCCTCAAAGGTTTGTTAGAGAACCTTAGTGAACAAACAGCATCATGAAGGCCAAGGAACACACCAGACAGGTCAGGGATAAAGTTGTGGAGAAGTTTAAAGCAGGGTTAGGTTATAAAAAAAATATCCCAAGCTTTGAACATCTCACGGAGCTCTGTTCAATACATCATCTGAACATGGAAAGAGTATGGCACAACTGCAAACCTACCAAGACATGGCCGTCCACCTAAACTGACCGGCCGGGCAAGGAGAGCATTCATCAGAGAAGAGCCAAGAGGTCCATGGTAACTCTGGAGGAGCTGCAGAGATCCACAGCTCAGGTGGGAGAATCTGTCCACATGACAACTATTAGTCGTGTTCTCCACAAATCTGACCTTTATGGAAGAGTGACAAGAAGAAAGACATTGGTGATAGAAAGTCATAAGAAGTCCTGTTTGCAGTTTGTGAGAAGCCATGTGGAGGACACAGCAAACATGGAAGAAGGAGATCTGGTCAGATGAGACCAAAATTGAACTTTTTGGCCTAAAGGCAAAACTCTATGTGTGGTGGAAAACTAACACTGCACATCACCCTGAGCACACCATCCCCACTGTGAAACATGGTGGTGGCAGCATCATGTGGTGGGGATGCTTTTTTTCAACAAGGACAGGGAAGCTGGTCAGAGTTGATGGGAAGATGGATGGAGACAAATACAGGACAATCATAGAAGAAAACCTGTTAGAGTTTGCAAAAGACTTGAGACTGGGGCGGAGGTTCACCTTCCAGCAAGACAACGACCCGAAACATACAGCCAGAGCTACAATGGAATGGTTTAGATCAAAGCATATCCATGTGTTAGAATGGCCCAGTCACAGTCCAGACCTCAATCACATTGAGAATTTGTGGCAAGACTTGAAAATTGCTGTTCACAGACGCTCTCCATCCAATCTGACAGAGCTTGAGATATTTTGCAAAGAAGAATGGGCAAAAATCTCCCTCTCTAGATGTGCAAAGCTGGTAGAGACATCCCCAAAAAGACTTGCAGCTGTAATTGCAGAGAAAGGGGGTTCTACAAAGTATTGACTCCGGGGGGCGCCATACAAATGTACCCCCCACACTTTTCACATATTTATTTGTAAAAAATTTGAAAACCATTTATCATTTTCCTTCCACTTCACAATTATGTGACACTTTGTGTTGGTCTATCACATCAAATCCCAATAAAATACATTTCTGTTTTTAGATGTAACATGACAAAATGTGGAAAATTTGAAGGGGTATGTATACTTTTGCAAGGCATTGTACACCTTTGAAGTGGGCACGAATGCACCACGGACAAATGCTGATGAGTAGGCTGAGCGTCCATGAACAGCAGAGAAGTTGAACTGGATGCTCACTGGCAGAAGGACTGGAGCAGGAGACTGGCACAGGACAGCAGGTTCAGGTGCAAGAAGGAAGTCCACAAGCAGGGTCAGGCAGTCCAGGTCAGCAAAAAAGTAGTCAGAAGTCAGGCCAGGGTAGGTAACAGCGGTCAGATGAGCAGAAGTAAACCAAAGAAAATAGAGGAGATTGCAACTCCAACAACCCCTGTATATACGCCCCTGATTGCAGGAAGTAAATGCTACATGAACCATCTGCCCTTAACCAAGATGGCCGTGGCCAGAAATGCTAGGGGGGAGGGGGACATTTTTCAAAGTGATTTCTTAGCGAAATAAAGCATAGAGACACGGATGGATGGGGGGAGTTTGCTTTGAATATTAAAAATGCATTAAAAGCGTTTTCAGCTTGTGGTGCTCAGATGTTCTGTAGTTCCCGCTGTGTGTATGGAGACCCTCCAATGATCTGAGTAGAGAAGTATCATGTCTGTCTGTGGCCCCCCTGTTGTTCTGGACACCAGGCGCCCCTATCACCTCCACGCATATCCATATGTAATGCGATTTGGTGTAAAAAAAAAAAAAATTTTCATACTACAAGTAGCAGTGGCTGCTGATGGTTTTTTTTTGGTCGCTCTAGGTTGGCCGGTCGGCACTTACCCCACGGGTTGCGGGCAGGCAGCACTCCGGCGGCTCCTGTGTCCTCTTCTCCTCTCAATCACGGCGGCATCCACCGTGCGTCTCCTCCCTCCTCCTAGGCATCCAATAGGATCGCCTGTCCTTTCAGCCAATCGGGTGACGGGTCTCAAGACCCGCTTCCTGATTGGCCGGGAGGAGGATCAGTGTGGCGATAGCAATTATTCATTCGCTATTGTCACACAACTGGGTGGGCTCGGAGCGCAAGTGCTCTGAGCCCCAAACCCACCCCTTTTTGAAGCCTATTAGAGCCTCTGGCTCTAATCACGTGCTTCAACCCCTCCTCCATTGGAATCCATGGTCTGGTGCCCTGCGTGTAGATCAGGGGGCAGGATGCATGGATGGGGGGGCGGCACCCGTGCGCCATTTGTCAAGTAGCCTCTCTCAGCTCCTACCACGGAATGGGGATCATGAGCCGCAGTCCCTGTCACTGAAACACGCCGCCTTAGCTTTGCCAATTCAGATCCCGTATCCTTGTGAACTGTAGATGGCGGTCCCCGTCACCTGCTTTTGTCACATACCGGTTGGAGATCGACGTGCTGAGAGGGTTCCCCTTGCGGCTAAGTACAACATACCCCTGGGGATGGTACAGGGAGTGTAGTGCCAAAGAAGCACGGTTTGCCAGGTGTTGCTGTAGTCTGAATTGCTGATCATCAAGAGATAGCTGTCGGAGAGCCAAGCCGGGGTCAAACACAGGAGGCAGGAGAGCAAAGTGGGTGAGCCAAGCTGGGGTCAAACACAGGAGGCAGGAGAGCGGAGTGGGTGAGCCAAGCCGGGGTCAAACACAGAGGGCAGAAGAGCGGAGTCAGTGAGCCAAGCCGGGGTCAAACACAGGAGGGAGGAGAGCGGAGTCGGTGAGCCAAGCCAGGGTCAAACACAGGAGGCAGGAGAGCGGAGTGGGTGAGCCAAGCCGGGGTCAAACACAGGAGGCAGGAGAGCGGAGTCAGTAAACCAAGCCGGGATCAAACACAGGAGGCAGGAGAGTGGAGTCGTTGAGCCAAGCCGGGGTCAAACACAGGAGGCAGGAGAGCGGAGTCGGTGAGCCAAGCTGGGGTCAAACACAGGAGGCAGGAGAGCGGAGTCGGTGAGGCAAGCCGGGGTCAAACACAGAAGGCAGGAGAGCGGAGTCGGTGAGCCAAGCTGGGGTCAAACACAGGAGGCAGGAGAGCGGAGTCGGTGAGCCAAGCAGGGGTCAAACACAGGAGGCAGGAGAGCGGAGTCGGTGAGCCAAGCCGGGGTCAAACACAGGAGGCAGGAGATCAGAGTTGGTGAGCCAAGCCGGGGTCAAACACAGGAGGCAGGAGAGCGGAGTGGGTGAGCCAAGCCGGGGTCAAACACAGGAGGCAGGAGAGCGGAGTCGGTGAGCCAAGCCGGTGTCAAACACAGGAGGCAGAAGAGCGAAGTCGGTGAGCCAAGCTGGGGTCAAACACTGGGAGATAAGCAGGAACCAAGTCAGGAGCACAAGCCAGAGGTCAATACCAGGATATCATGAAGCAGGGTCAAGGCAAGCTGGGTCAGTAACGGAAAGTCCAAGAATCAGTAGTACAGAGGCACAGGGAACACAGGGGAGCTGACGATAATCCAGCAACATCATGCTCACAGCAGCAGGTTTAAATATGCCAATGGGCGTCAGTATCTGTCACACCATGCATGCGCTATTGTGCACACGTGTACGTCTGTTCGTGCCATTGCGCGTACGCCCGTTCACGCCGTTGTGCATCTGCATACGCCGGTTCGCGATGTGTGCACCAGTGTGCCCGAAAGTTCTCCATATGCGGCCATGCTGGATAGGGGCAACATTGCCAGCTCTTCTAAGCCCATTTCCCCGACAGCTTTCCAAGTTGGGAGCGGAGAGTGACAATGGATTTGGGCACAAAGCGGGGAGGTAAAATGAACCCTACAGTGAACAGCAGCTTCTATTTTTCAGTGGTGACATTTTTTTGCAACAACTGAAAAAAAAAAAAAAAAGAAAAAAATGAAAAGATTGCAAAGTCCTGGCTCTGTTTCAGCTCCTAAAGACTTCTTGTGTTTGCAGAAGTCCCCCGAGCCTCATAAACGCTGCCGTGTTCCTCGTTCCCATTGTAGCTGCTCGCTTATGACAGTTTATCAAACTAACGAGTCATTGAGTGATGCTTTCTGAGTTAACATCCACAAGGAGGAGAATTGGGAGAATGAAGCGGAGGTTTAGTGACAGCAATTTCCCTCTCTCAGCCTTGCGATCTATAATTTATTATTGCCAGCACGCTATAATGCTCAGGCTGTGGCTTTCGGCTTCCGACTTCAGAACATAAATATGTTACATGATCCAGACACCCAGACACTTAACGCCGCCGCTTGATGGCTTGGGTTCTGAAATTAGGGAAAGCAAACAAGAGCACTTTAAAAAAAAAAGGGGGGGATGGGTGAGAAAAAAAATGATGACCTCAAAGTTCAAGGTGAGGCCCAACTTCTGGGCTCGTAGCCAAAATAATAGCCTGCCGCTGACAAGGTCCCCTACTGTGCCCATACTCAATCCAATGACGCGCATATACCATCTGACATGTGCTGTCCTTTATCTGGAATTGGATTCTGGTGATAAACCCATTACATATACCCAGTAAAGTGACTGTCTTCAGTTGATACTCATGAAACAAATCTTCCTACATAAGTCTTCTATAGCACACTGATCAAAGGCTTTTTCTCAGCTCCAGCAGGCAGGGGGGCCAGGATCTGAAGTAACACACATCACAGCATAGAGCACTGAGCTGAGTGTAATCTGAGACCTGAGTGGAGGGAATGGACACATCCCCTCCTCTATACTGTCTCATAGGGAAACATGTACAGCTTAGGCTGTTAATCACCTGCTGTGTGCTGGAGGGGGGACAAACGGATTGTCTGGTGTCCCCATAGACCACGGTTTCTTAACCTTTTCAACACAGAGGACCCCTTGAAATAACTTTCTAGTTTCAGGAAACCCCTGCTAAAAATAACTATAGCTATAACTCAGGATACCTTAGTGTGATGGTCAGTGGGAAGAATGCTCATCATGCTTGTGGTCATTGGAAAGTATTATCCCCTTACAGATAGCTAAAAAGATCAATGGTGTCAGTGGGAACTTATCTGAGAGGCAGAAATTGCTCATTGCTCAAAGAACCCCTAGCAACCTCTGGAGGAACCCTGGTTGAGAAACCCTGCCATAGACTGTCAGACATGACTCATACAGGTAGCAGAGGAAGGAGAGAAAAGTTTGAAATCACACTAGGTGCTTTGGATAGAGACAAGTACACACTAAAGAGGGATATACTGTGTTCATATATTATTTCTTAGGTTTACAACCATTGTATATTTGATTTCTCTTGCGGGTCAGTTCACTAAATGATAACACAACATTTACCACTGGGTGTCCTGATGGTAATATGTTCTTCTTTTCATTATGCCATGTGGGAAGAGACCCAGAACTTAGTGCAGGGATGGTGGGGTGGGAACCCCTCATAATAGGCACAGCAGGTGTACAGACCCGGGAACTCAAGACACATATGATGGGAACCCCTCATAATGGGCACAGCGGGTGTACAAACCCATAAATTCAGCATAGGGATGGTGGGAACCCCCCATGATGATGGGCACAGCAGGTGTACAGACCCGGAAACTCAGCACAAGGATGGTGGGAACCTCTCATATTCGGCATAAGAGGTGTACAGACCTTGGAACTCAGCACACCGATGGTGGGAACCCCTCATATGGACACAGCAGGTGTACAGACCTGGGAACTCACACAGGAATGTTGTGAACCCCTCATAATGGGCACACCATTTGTACAGACCTGGGAACTCGCACAGGGATGGTGGGAACCCCTCATAATGGGCAAAGCAGGTGTACAGACCCGGGAGCTCAGCACAGGGATGGTGGGGACCCCTCATAATGGGCACAGCAGGTGTATAGACCTGAGAACTCAGCACAGGGATGGTGGTAACAACACAACAGGTGTACTGACCTGGAAACTGAACATAGGGATGGTGGGAAACTGCCATTCTGCTCCTTGACAGTGAGGTGTGAGGTTGCTGGTTCCTTAGCTCCTGTGCTTCCAGAGACCAGGGGCTAGAGTTGCTTCTCTGCCCCAGGAGGATTGCTGGATCCTGGGGAGAACCGTGGATAGGCCTGTGACTAGGCCTCAGCCTGTGGAAGATACTGGGCCTGGCCAAAGATGAGATGAGTCCCTGTCTGCCTTTAGACAGAGGATTGTCTGTAAGCTGAAACGAATTGAGAAAGAAGAGGAGAAATTGGTCGTTTTGATGGCTGAATTTAGGAAGAAAAAAATTATTTATGCCAAAGTATACAGTAAAAAGAGACCGGCTTTGGATTTGAGGCCTGAGATGAAGGACTTGGAGCAAGCTGTGAGGAAGCAGAAGGAAGTGGTGAGCTCTCTGAAGGAGAATAGCGGAATATTTCAAGAAAAATATAGAAATGAGGAACGATTCAGCCGAAAGAGGAGAGGAGCCGCTTCCTGTATGGAAAGTGACCCAATCAATGAGGAGATGCAGGTACCGACAGAGTCAGCAGAGAGTGATGAGCCCAGCTCTTCAACATCTCAGGCATCTGCTGAGCCCTCAATGGCGGAAGCCTCTGTCCCCCTCCCTCTGCAGCAGCAATATGGAACATCTGAGCAGAAGGTTGATGGAGGTACTGGCATGCTGGAGTTTATTACTAAGCTGGAATCCCCTTTGGGTGTGGATTCCTCAGATGATGATGAGGAGATGGACACTGTGGACACCATCCTCGCCCTGTTAAAGAGAGACCTGTGGAAGGAGCAAGATTCACAATGAAGTCTGCAACAACTGGGGGGAAGTCTCATCCCACCGTCAGCCATGACATCGCAAAGGTAACAGCACAGCAAGCAGGTACAGTGTGTGTGCAGAATGGTGATATGGACTTTATTAGTGACAATGGGCTTGCTGAGGGTAGTAGTGCTACAGGCAGTCAGCCCAGACCCATAGACAATGTACAACATGCAATGCAGTCTGAATTACCTGCTGAAAACAAAGCTTCAGATGAAATTGGTGAGAGTAACTCAGCTTCTGGGGGAAGAGTCTGCAGAGAGGAGCGCCATGGACAATACCGTGACTTTGCCTGGACCAGACACAGCAGCCATTCCTGAGAATGGTGAAGGAGATGCTGGGAGCAGTAGTGCTACAACTCTCCTGAGTCTGCAGTAGCCAAGACTGTGCTTGAACCCAGGAAAGAAGCTGAGTGTTCATAGCAAGGGGAGAGGGCGGGTCTCACCTCACCTCTGTTGATCCAAAGACTGCTATCGCAGCTGAATCAGACTCTCTGCCAGCAGGTTTGATTGTGTCTAAGGACAAGACCTCAATTGGTGTGTCTGTAAGAAAAACATATGCTGGTGTTGCTGCTACAGGATCTGGGAAGGGGGAGCAAGCAGGGAAGGAGCATGGAAATGTTTTATCTTCCTCCCTGTTTAAAAGGAGGAATGTTGTGCAGCTCTGGTGGGAAGGTGGAGGACTTCCTACGCATAGGAGGGCTGTGGTGGATAAGACTTTGCAGATGGGGTTTAGGCCCACAGATATCTTCACCCTGATCAGTCCAGCCAGTTCCTATGAGTATGATTTGTCCTTTATCCGTCCGGAGTCTTTGGACATATTTTGGAATAAATATGAGCATGTGTGTAGGGGCCTGCCGGACTGGAGTGGGCTCATCCCCAAGCTTGTATCATGCCAGCCACTCATTAAAATGGTGACAGTTCTTGTCTGCAATGAGTCCATACCACAAGGGGATTTATCTGTATGGTTGATAAGGTATGGAGACGTCCTGAGCCCCCTAAAGAAGATTTTGGATGATCAGGGAATATGGACGGGGGGTGGTCTGTGCAGTTAAAGTTAAAAGTAATTGACAATGTTGTCCAGGATCTGCCATCCTCAGCTTTCCTGGGGAGGGACAGGCTGACCATCTTTTACCCGGGCCAGCCAAAGCTCTGCAACAAGTGTGGGGATAAAGGGCATCTTGCATCCTCCTGTCAGGTGATGAAGTGCTCTCTGTGTCAGGGTGTAGGACATTTGGCAAAGGATTGTAACTTCATAAGGTGCAATCTGTGCAATGCGGTGGGGCATCCTTACAGTCAGTGTCCTCAGCCAATGCACAACAAGCCTGAGCTCATGAGAGAGTTCTTCCTCCTGGACATGGAGGATGCTCAGAGCTCAGCAGCTGGAGTGCCTGTGATTCCATCTGAGTTTCTGCAAATACCCAATATGTCCGTGTCCTCCCAGTCTGTGGTTCCTCAGTCTGTGCATTTGCCTAGTGTGCCCGTGTCTTCCCAGTCTGTAGTGCCCCAGTCTGTGCATTTTCCTAGTGTGCCCGCATCTTCCCAGTCTGTATGTAAGGTATCAGTTACCGAGAATGTGTCCAATCCTTCTGTGACTGTGTCTTCTAAAATTTCAGAGGCAGCGAGAGGTGCTGAGGCTGGTGCATCAAGTGCAGTGCCAGTCCCCCTCCCTCGACGCTGCAAGGTTTCTATTGAGGATCGTGGGGTGCAGAGGAGTGGGGAGGATGGTGAAGAGGCTGGCCTGGTGGTAGATAAGGGAAGGGAGGGTGGGGGGGGGGGGGGGTGAAGCGGAGGATAGGAGTGGAGTGGGAGACTGTTGATTCCAGTTTGTCCAAGGATGATATGGAGTGGTTGGAGGATAAAAGGAGGAGGGGCAAAAGAAAGAAAAAAAGAGGTACAGTTACCTTAAGTCCTAAAGTTTTGCCTTTGGCAAATAAGTTTGAGGTCCAGTCAGATGATGGCGATGAATGCGACTCGTTGAGTACGGCATCCTCTATGGATGATGATTCCCAGGGTGCAATGAAGCGCGCTGGTTCTCCAGGGAGAGGGAGTAGTCATGCCAAGAAACGGCTGCCTCAATTACCCTAATGCCAGTTCCCACTCTGTTAAGAGTGGCAACCATTAATGTTGCCAGTTTAAGATCAGTAATTGCTCGTCATATGGCCTTATTTTTGCTCAGCGAGTTTGATGCTGACATTTTGTTTTTGCAAGACATCCATCTGAGTAGTCTGGCTGATATACATCAAAGGGTTGGAGACGTGGTCCCTCATTTTGGTCTCTTGCCGGCGAGCCTTACAGTCCAACCTTGCGGTCCTTTTTTCTGGTATGGTAACGCGCCGGTGGGTAATTGAGGTAGAGATAGGGAGATGCATGGTCTTGGACGTCTCTGTGAGGGGGCAGGACCTGAGCCTGATTAACATCTATGGTCCCCAGACGAAATGGGACAGGAAAAGCCTTTTTTACAAAGATTAAGCCTTTTCTTTTTACATTTATCTTTGGAGGTGATTTCAACACCATTACTAGGTCTAAAGACAGGAGAGGTTTCAGAGATAAGCTGGGCTTTGACAGCCTTTTTATCAATGCGATAGTTAGGGAAGCAGGTCTGGTAGATGCGCACATTAAGCGCTGCCCAGACAGCACGGGGTTCACTTTTCAGCGTACGGACCCAGGAACTCAGCGCAGGTATTGGCGGGTACCCCCTTATGATGGGCACAGCAGGCGTTTTAAAATGTGTTGGCTGCATTTGTTTTCTTTTTTCCCTGAGCATCTGATGATCCTATCAGTGACCCTTTGTCCTAATGTGACAACACTCATTTACAGTACTGTATCGAGGAGTAGTGTTGTCACCCAAGGACGGGAAGTGTGTTAGGACTACAAAACACCTCCCCTATCCCCTCAAATCTTCATAAAATAGGAAAACCAAGAACTGCTGCACTGCTACCAGCTCACTAGATTTCGGGCAGGATCAACAGGTATTGTTTTTGTACTTATTGAAGAATAATAGGTAGCAAATAAAAGAAGTTGTTGGAGTTTAATCTCTTCAATAATGAGGGCCTCCCAAATCTTTGTAGTTGCTCAGTTATCAATGCAAGCATAAGAAGAATAAACCTGAGATGAATATGGTTTTCATACATAGGAGTAAAATGTAAGAAGGTGCCATCAGCCCAACTCCAGGCAAAAACATTTCAGGCCATGTTCACATTTGGTGATTTGGAATTGCAGGCAGAATCGCTGCATTATTCTTAATGGATCCCCTAACGCGACGTCGTTGTGCCATGATTGTCTCTCGGCGATCGCAACAAAATTCACGTTTAAAAATTGCACCGAGCGTCTCGCACAGGGCAGCATTTGCACAACATGAGAAAACGCTCATAAATTGCGCTTTTACAATCACAAGCGGGGATACTCATTTTAAACAACACAATATCAGAATGTGGCCTTGATTCAGGGAAGGTTTAGAACCTCTGCCAGGCTTTTATCACCATCTGAGCTTCCCTTCCCAGCAAAGAAAGTCAGGAGAAATCTTCCCAAGGGAAAACAGTCTTTTAGCAGAGTACAAGTAGGAAAGGGTTAGAATTTCTGACAATGTTTCATTGCTGTCAGTGCCTGTCATGTTGACAAACACACACAACCCCTCGCCTCACCTTTATGGACACCGACGGCAGGGCTGCTGATAAGGCAGTACAGCCAGCCCTCCTGTACTGGGCCTGGGCCCCATCAGTTCAAGAGGGGGGCCCGGGCACCTGCTGAGCGGGGGTCCGGCTGTACTGTCTTATTGCAGGCACCAAACCTCTTCTGCCTCCCCCTGCAGCGCTGCCAGCTTCTCCGCTTCTTTCCCCCTCCAGCTGCACTGCAGGGTGATTGGTTCTAGCACATGCGACCCTTCCATCTACTGTCCAGATCCCCCTGTGTGCCCCTTTCCCCCACAGTGCTGCTGGCTTCCCTTCTCTCCTACCGGCAGCTGCTGCGGGCACACAGGGGGATGTTTCAAGATGGAGGGGCAGGGGAAGAGGTCGGTAAATATGTAATTTACTGGCCCCTTCCTTTCCTGAATGAACACAGTGAGTGATCAATACCGATCACTCCTGTGTCCATTCATCAGTGAAGCATAGTAAACTGTGTGTGAATGAGCAGTAAGCCTCGGAGCACTTCCTGTTCATTCATCTGTGCAGTGCAGCTGAGGCTACAGAGAAAGGGACTAATAAATCTATGTCCTCCATGTCACTTTCGGACGGGGAAAGGGGGGCTCCTTCAGGTAGGCTGTATGGGGCCCCGTGTTTTCTAACAGCAGCCCTGACCGACATGGAGAGGAAGTGAGGGATATCCTCTGTACAGGGTCACAAGCAGGAATAGAAAACCCAACAGAATGTTATATTCTTCCACATGCAATCCAGTAAAGGTTTGTTTTGGCTAGAGCAGTGTGCTCCAAACTGCGGCCCAGGGGCCCAATGTGGCCCTTTGCTTGCCTTTATCTGGCCCTTGGGGCATCATTACTCTCCAGTAACATCATTGATGGGGCACCACTCCGCCCCACTGACATCAATGATGGGGCACCATTCCTCCTCCCCCTGACATCATTGATGGGGCACCATTCCCCCCCCCCCCCCCGACATCTTGATGGGGCACCATTCCTCCCTCCTGACATCACTGATGGGGCACCATTCCTCCCCCCTGACATCATTGATGGGGCACCATTCTTCCCACTGACACCATCGATGGGGCACCATTCCTCCCCACTGACATCATTGATGGGGCACCATTCCTCCCTCCTGACATCACTGATGGGGCACCATTCCTCCCTCCTGACATCACTGATGGGGCACCATTCCTCCCCACTGACATCATTGATGGGGCACCATTCTTCCCACTGACACCATCGATGGGGCACCATTCCTCCCCACTGACATCATTGATGGGGCACCATTCCTCCCTCCTGACATCACTGATGGGGCACCATTCCTCCCTCCTGACATCACTGATGGGGCACCATTCCTCCCCACTGACATCATTGATCGGGCACCATTCCTCCCACTGACATCACTGATGGGGCACCATTCCTCCCTCCTGACATCACTGATGGGGCACCATTCCTCCCCACTGACATCATTGATGGGGCACCATTCCTCCCCACTGACATCATTGATGGAGGACCATTCCTCCCACTGACATCATGGATGGGGCACCATTCCTCCCACTGACACCATTGATGGGGCACCATTCCTCCCTCCTGACATCATTGATGGGGCACCTTTCCTCCCCCCTGACACCATCGATGGGGCACCATTCCTCCCCCCTGACATCATTGATGGGGCACCATTCCTCCCACTGACACCATCGATGGGGCACCATTCCTTCCTCCTGACATCATTGATGGGGCACCTTTCCTCCCCACTGATATCATTGATGGGGCACCATTCCTCCCCCCTGACATCATTGATGAGGCACTATTCCTCCCCATTGACACCATCGATGGGGCACCATTCCTCCCACTGACACCATCGATGGGGCACAATTTCTCCCCACTGACATAATTGATGGGACACCATTCTTCCCCCCCTGACTTCACTGATGGGGCACCTTTCCTCCCCCCTGACATCAATGATAGGGCACCATTTCTCGTCACTGGCATCATTGATGGGGCACCATTACTCGTCACTGACATCACTAATGGGGCACCATTCCTCCCCCCTGACACCATCGATGGGGCACCATTCTTCCTTACTGACACCATCGATGGGGCACTATAATTGATGCCAAGCATGGGGCGCTGTTTACTCCCACTGACACTCAGGGGCATTTTCTACTCCCACTGGCCACAGTCTGGCCCAAAGAACACCGGCCCTTGGTTTAGAAAGTTTGGAGACCTCTGGGCGAGAGCAAAGCATTGCCACCCTATCCCAAGGTCGACATTGCGCCTTCAACACTGCACCCTGTTGTTGCAAAGTTTTTATGTAAAACTATGTGTGCCCCACAACGGCAGTACCTCGTTATCACAGCGTGGGCACGCTTATTACAAGAATGCCATCATCCTGTCACTAATCACAACCTCCGGAGGGTGGGTGACCCGATGTCGTGATTTACAATAATCTCCTCCCAGAGATGGAAATCCAGGGAAGGAGACATCCTGCAGATGAAGAAGAAACTCCGACACCAGCCAAGGCAATAATGGAGGATATAAATACAATGTATATACTATAAATACAATGTATATATCTTATAAATACAATGTATATATCTTATAAATACAATGTATCTTCTGTGTATTACAAGACACCAGCCAAGGCAATAATGGAGGATATAAATACAATGTATATACTATAAATACAATGTATATACTATAAATACAATGTATCTTCTGCGTATTACAAGACACTGATTGATATTAATGAATCATTCCAGCTCAGTGCAGCTACTGCAGACAACATCATAAAACACAATCCAGACAGAAACATACCAAAGATTGTGTTTACAAACAAGAAGGCGATTGCGCGGTCGTGCGACGTTGTACCCAAACTAAATTTCTATCCTTTTTCCCCCACAAATAAAGATTTCTTTTGGTGGTATTTGATCTCCTCTGCGTTTTTTATTTTTTGCGTTATAAAAGAAAAAAAAAGAGCATAGATTTTGAAAAAAAAAAAAAAATTTTTACTTTCTGCTATAATATATCCAATAATAAAAAAAAAAAAATCTAATTTCTACATAAATTTAGTCCAATATGTATTCTGCTACGTCTTTGGTAAAAGAAAAAAAAAAAAAAAAAAAACAACAAAAAACAAAACAGAAAGAAAATCCCAACAAGCAGATATTGAATGGTTTGTGTGAAGGTTGTAACGTCTACTAACTATGGGATATAAACTGGATATTTTTTATTATTTATACTAGTAATGGTGGAGATGAGAGACTTATAGAGGGACTGGCGGGCAATCTCCAGTGACACTAATACAGTGATCAGTGCTAATAATATGCACTGTCACTGTACTGATCGTGGCTGAGAAGGGGTTTTACATCCAGGGCAATCAAAGGGTAGGATGGGGGGTGATGAGTATACAGAGTACAGGACTGGGTGATGAGTATACAGAGTACAGGATGGGGGTGGTGATGAGTATACATCTTACAGGATGAGGTAGTGATGGGTATAGATGATGGGGGTGGTGATGAGTATAGATGATGGGGGTGGTGATGAGTATAGATGATGGGAGTGGTGATGAGTATAGATGGGGGTGGTGATGAGTATAGAGGAGGTGGTGATGAGTATAGATGATGGGGGTGGTGATGAGTATAGATGGGGATGGTGATGAGTATAGAGGAGGTGGTGATGAGTATAGATGGAGTGGTGATGAGTATACATTGTACAGGATGGGGTGGTGATGAGTATAGATGATGGGGGTGGTGATGAGTATACAGGATAGGGGTGATGAGTATACATTGTACAGGATGAGGATGGTGATGAGTATAGATGGAGGTGGTGATGAGTATGGATGGAGATGGTGATGAGTATAGATGATGGGGTGGTGATGAGTATACATTGTACAGGATGAGGATGGTGATGAGTATAGATGATTGGGGTGGTGATGAGTAGGATAGGGGTGATGAGTATATATTGTACAGGATGACGATGGTGATGAGTATAGATGATGAGGGTGGTGATGAGTATACAGGATAGGGGTGATGAGTATACATTGTACAGGATGAGGACGGTGATGAGTATAGATGATAGGGGTGGTGATGAGTATACAGGATAGGGGTGATGAGTATACAGGATAGGGGTGATGAGTATACATTGTACAGGATGAGGATGGTGATGAGTATAGATGGGGGTGGTGATGAGTATACAGGATAGGGGTGATGAGTATACATTGTACAGGATGAGGATGGTGATGAGTATAGATGATTGGGGTGGTGATGAGTATAGATGGTGTGGTGATGAGTATACAGGATAGGGGTGATGAGTATACATTGTACAGAATGAGGATGGTGATGAGTATAGATGGGGTTGGTGATGAGTACACATTGTACAGGATGAGGATGGTAATGAGTATAGATGATCAGAGTGGTGATGAGTATAGGTGATGAGTATACATGTACAGGATGAGGATGGTGATGAGTATAGATGATCAGAGAGGTGATGAGTATACATTGTACAGGATGAGGATGGTGATGAGTATAGATGATGAGGATGGTGATGAGTATACATTGCACAGGATGAGGATGGTGATGAGTATAGGTGATGAGTATACATTGTACAGGATGAGGATGGTGATGAGTATAGGTGATGAGTATACATTGTACAGGATGAGGATGGTGATGAGTATAGGTGATGAGTATACATTGTACAGGATGAGGATGGTGATGAGTATAGGTGATGAGTATACATTGTACAGGATGAGGATGGTGATGAGTATAGGTGATGAGTATACATTGTACGGGATGAGGATGGTGATGAGTATAGGTGATGAGTATACATTGTACAGGATGAGGATGGTGATGAGTATAGGTGATGAGTATACATTGTACGGGATGAGGATGGTGATGAGTATAGGTGATGAGTATACATTGTACGGGATGAGGATGGTGATGAGTATAGGTGATGAGTATACATTGTACGGGATGAGGATGATGATGAGTATAGATGATGGTGGTGGTGATGAGTATAGGTGATGAGTATAGATGATGAGGATGGTGATGAGTATAGGTGATGAGTATACATTGTACGAGATGAGGATGGTGATGAGTATAGGTGATGAGGATGGTGATGAGTATAGGTGATGAGTATACATTGTACGAGATGAGGATGGTGATGAGTATAGGTGATGAGGATGGTGATGAGTATAGGTGATAAGTATACATTGTACGGGATGAGGATGATGGAAGCTCGTGTTATTCTGTATCCAGGTTGCGGTGTCCTCCATGGGGGAGGCCAGGCTCTCCTCTCCTCTCATATAGCGCCCTCTAGGTAGCGGAAGTTCTCCTCTCCAGACATCCGCCGAGTCGGAGAAGAGATCAGCGGAGTGTCCGGCCCCTGATCGGGGCCCCCCGGCCATGAACCCGAGCCCGGCCGCGGAGGGGTTGCCGGCTGTACAGTGTGAGTAGAGGATCGGTGCTGGTTCCGGGGTTGGGGGGGAGGGGGGATGTTGGGAACCCCGAAACCTGCAGAGCCTGAGAACCACGGAACGTGCAATAGTGATACAATGTAACAGCAGGAGGAGGACGGCTCCCAGCGTGCACCGCGACCGGAGTGTGGAGGAGAGGAGATCTCTAGATATGTGTTATACAATGATACATTACATTGTATACAGGAACCCCTCCCCCTGTATACTCTACAATCATACATTGTACACCTGTCTGCTGGAGGGATCTCCTCACCCCTCCTCTGTATTCTACTATCATACAGTCTACATAGATGATACATTGTTATCTTTTACAGGGAACTCTTCTCCCAGCTGGTGATTGTATGGATCTAGTACCCCCTCCCCCCACCTCTCCTTTATATTTCCACTTCTATCACCTTATTATCATCTCTAGAATCGGGTTGTATCCCTCGGAAGGCGGTATCATGGTTACCATATCATCTCTAGAATCGGGTTGTATCCCTTGGAAGGTGGTATCGGGGTCACCTTATTATCATCTCTAGAATCGTGTTGTATCCTCTTGAAGGCGGTATCGGGGTCACCTTATTATCATCTCTAGAATCGGGTTGTATCCCTCAGAAGGCGGTATCGTGGTCACCTTATTATCATCTCTAGAATCGGGTTGTATCCCTTGGAAGGCTGTATCATGGTCACCTTATCATCTCTAGAATCGGGTTGTATCCCTCAGAAGGCGGTATCGGGGTCACCTTATTATCATCTCTAGAATCGGGTTGTATCCCTTGGAAGGCGGTATCATGGTCACCATATCATCTCTAGAATTGGGTTGTATCCCTTGGAAGGCGGTATCGGGGTCACCTTATTATCATCTCTAGAATCGGGTTGTATCCCTTGGAAGGCGGTATCATGGTCACCATATCATCTCTAGAATCGGGTTGTATCCCTCAGAAGGCGGTATCGTGGTCACCTTATTATCATCTCTAGAATCGGGTTGTATCCCGTGGAAGGCTGTATCATGGTCACCTTATCATCTCTAGAATCGGGTTGTATCCCTTGGAAGGTGGTATCGGGGTCACCTTATTATCATCTCTAGAATCGGGTTGTATCCCTTGGAAGGCGGTATCAGGGTCACCTTATTATCTCTAGAATCAGGTTGTATCCCTCGGAAGGCTGTATCATGGTCACCATATCATCTCTAGAATTGGGTTGTATCCCTTGGAAGGCGGTATCGGGGTCACCTTATTATCATCTCTAGAATCGGGTTGTATCCCTCGGAAGGCGGTATCATGGTCACCATATCATCTCTAGAATCGGGTTGTATCCCTTGGAAGGCGGTATCGGGGTCACCATATCATCTCTAGAATCGGGTTGTATCCCTTGGAAGGTGGTATCGGGGTCACCTTATTATCATCTCTAGAATCGTGTTGTATCCTCTGGAAGGCGGTATCGGGGTCACCTTATTATCATCTCTAGAATCGGGTTGTATCCCTCGGAAGGCGGTATCATGGTTACCATATAATCTCTAGAATCGGGTTGTATCCCTCAGAAGGCGGTATCGTGGTCACCTTATTATCATCTCTAGAATCGGATTGTATCCCTTGGAAGGCTGTATCATGGTCACCTTATCATCTCTAGAATCGGGTTGTATCCCTTGGAAGGTGGTATCGGGGTCACCTTATTATCTCTAGAATCAGGTTGTATCCCTCGGAAGGCTGTATCATGGTCACCATATCATCTCTAGAATCGGGTTGTATCCCTTGGAAGGCGGTATCGGGGTCACCATATCATCTCTAGAATCGGGTTGTATCCCTTGGAAGGCTGTATCATGGTCACCTTATCATCTCTAGAATCGGGTTGTATCCCTTGGAAGGTGGTATCGGAGTCACCTTATTATCATCTCTAGAATCGTGTTGTATCCTCTGGAAGGCGGTATCGGGGTCACCTTATTATCATCTCTAGAATCGGGTTGTATCCCTCGGAAGGCGGTATCATGGTTACCATATCATCTCTAGAATCGGGTTGTATCCCTTGGAAGGTGGTATCGGGGTCACCTTATTATCATCTCTAGAATCGTGTTGTATCCTCTGGAAGGCGGTATCGGGGTCACCTTATTATCATCTCTAGAATCGGGTTGTATCCCTCAGAAGGCGGTATCGTGGTCACCTTATTATCATCTCTAGAATCGGGTTGTATCCCTTGGAAGGCTGTATCATGGTCACCTTATCATCTCTAGAATCGGGTTGTATCCCTCAGAAGGCGGTATCGGGGTCACCTTATTATCATCTCTAGAATCGGGTTGTATCCCTTGGAAGGCGGTATCATGGTCACCATATCATCTCTAGAATTGGGTTGTATCCCTTGGAAGGCGGTATCGGGGTCACCTTATTATCATCTCTAGAATCGGGTTGTATCCCTTGGAAGGCGGTATCATGGTCACCATATCATCTCTAGAATCGGGTTGTATCCCTCAGAAGGCGGTATCGTGGTCACCTTATTATCATCTCTAGAATCGGGTTGTATCCCTCAGAAGGCGGTATTGTGGTCACCTTATTATCATCTCTAGAATCGGGTTGTATCCCGTGGAAGGCTGTATCATGGTCACCTTATCATCTCTAGAATCGGGTTGTATCCCTTGGAAGGTGGTATCGGGGTCACCTTATTATCATCTCTAGAATCGGGTTGTATCCCTTGGAAGGCGGTATCAGGGTCACCTTATTATCTCTAGAATCAGGTTGTATCCCTCGGAAGGCTGTATCATGGTCACCATATCATCTCTAGAATTGGATTGTATCCCTTGGAAGGCGGTATCGGGGTCACCTTATTATCATCTCTAGAATCGGGTTGTATCCCTCGGAAGGCGGTATCATGGTCACCATATCATCTCTAGAATCGGGTTGTATCCCTTGGAAGGCGGTATCGGGGTCACCATATCATCTCTAGAATCGGGTTGTATCCCTTGGAAGGTGGTATCGGGGTCACCTTATTATCATCTCTAGAATCGTGTTGTATCCTCTGGAAGGCGGTATCGGGGTCACCTTATTATCATCTCTAGAATCGGGTTGTATCCCTCGGAAGGCTGTATCATGGTCACCATATCATCTCTAGAATCGGGTTGTATCCCTTGGAAGGCGGTATCATGGTTACCATATAATCTCTAGAATCGGGTTGTATCCCTCAGAAGGCGGTATCGTGGTCACCTTATTATCATCTCTAGAATCGGGTTGTATCCCTTGGAAGGCGGTATCGTGGTCACCTTATTATCATCTCTAGAATCGGGTTGTATCCCTCGGAAGGCGGTATCATGGTCACCATATCATCTCTAGAATTGGGTTGTATCCCTCAGAAGGCGGTATCGGGGTCACCTTATTATCATCTCTAGAATCGGGTTGTATCCCTTGGAAGGCTGTATCATGGTCACCTTATCATCTCTACAATCGGGTTGTATCCCTCGGAAGGCTGTATCGTGGTCACCTTATTATCTCTAGAATCGGGTTGTATCCCTTGGAAGGCGGTATCGTGGTCACCTTATTATCATCTCTTGAATCGGGTTGTATCCCTCGGAAGGCGGTATCGGGGTCACCTTATTATCATCTCTAGAATCGGGTTGTAACCTCTGGAAGGCGGTATCGTGGTCACCTTATTATCTCTAGAATCGGGTTGTATCCCTCGGAAGGCGGTATCGGGGTCACCTTATTATCATCTCTAGAATCGGGTTGTATCCCTTGGAAGGCGGTATCGTGGTCACCTTATTATCATCTCTAGAATCAGGTTGTATCCCTCGGAAGGCGGTATCATGGTCACCATATCATCTCTAGAATCGGGTTGTATCCCTCAGAAGGCGGTATCGGGGTCACCTTATTATCATCTCTAGAATCGGGTTGTATCCCTTGGAAGGCTGTATCATGGTCACCTTATCATCTCTAGAATCGGGTTGTATCCCTTGGAAGGTGGTATCGGGGTCACCTTATTATCATCTCTAGAATCGGGTTGTATCCCTTGGAAGGCGGTATCAGGGTCACCTTATTATCATCTCTAGAATCAGGTTGTATCCCTCGGAAGGCGGTATCATGGTCACCATATCATCTCTAGAATTGGGTTGTATCCCTCAGAAGGCGGTATCGGGGTCACCTTATTATCATCTCTAGAATCGGGTTGTATCCCTTGGAAGGCTGTATCATGGTCACCTTATCATCTCTAGAATCGGGTTGTATACCTCGGAAGGCTGTATCGTGGTCACCTTATTATCTCTAGAATCGGGTTGTATCCCTTGGAAGGCGGTATCGTGGTCACCTTATTATCTCTAGAATCGGGTTGTATCCCTCGGAAGGCTGTATCGTGGTCACCTTATTATCTCTAGAATCGGGTTGTATCCCTCGGAAGGCGGTATCGGGGTCACCTTATTATCTCTAGAATCGGGTTGTATCCCTCGGAAGGCTGTATCATGGTCACCTTATCATCTCTAGAATCGGGTTGTATCCCTCGGAAGGCGGTATCGGGGTCACCTTATTATCATCTCTAGAATCGGGTTGTATCCCTTGGAAGGCGGTATCAGGGTCACCTTATTATCATCTCTAGAATCAGGTTGTATCCCTCGGAAGGCGGTATCATGGTCACCATATCATCTCTAGAATCGGGTTGTATCCCTCGGAAGGCTGTATCGTGGTCACCTTATCATCTCTAGAATCGGGTTGTATCCCTCGGAAGGCAGTATCGTGGTCACCTTATTATCATCTCTAGAATCGGGTTGTATCCCTCGGAAGGCGGTATCGGGGTCACCTTATTATCATCTCTAGAATCGGGTTGTATCCCTTGGAAGGCGGTATCGGGGTCACCTTATTATCATCTCTAGAATCAGGTTGTATCCCTCGGAAGGCTGTATCATGGTCACCATATCATCTCTAGAATCGGGTTGTATCCCTCAGAAGGCGGTATCGTGGTCACCTTATTATCATCTCTAGAATCGGGTTGTATCCCTTGGAAGGCTGTATCGTGGTCACCTTATTATCTCTAGAATCGGGTTGTATCCCTCGGAAGGCGGTATCGGGGTCACCTTATTATCTCTAGAATCGGGTTGTATCCCTCGGAAGGCTGTATCATGGTCACCTTATCTCTAGAATCGGGTTGTATCCCTCGGAAGGCGGTATCGGGGTCACCTTATTATCATCTCTAGAATCGGGTTGTATCCCTTGGAAGGCTGTATCATGGTCACCTTATCATCTCTAGAATCGGGTTGTATCCCTCGGAAGGCTGTATCGTGGTCACCTTATTATCTCTAGAATCGGGTTGTATCCCTTGGAAGGCGGTATCGGGGTCACCTTATTATCTCTAGAATCGGGTTGTATCCCTTGGAAGGCGGTATCATGGTCACCTTATCATCTCTAGAATCGGGTTGTATCCCTTGGAAGGCGGTATCATGGTCACCTTATCATCTCTAGAATCGGGTTGTATCCCTCGGAAGGCAGTATTGTGGTCACCTTATTATCATCTCTAGAATCGGGTTGTATCCCTCGGAAGGCGGTATCGGGGTCACCTTATTATCATCTCTAGAATCGGGTTGTATCCCTTGGAAGGCGGTATCGTGGTCACCTTATTATCTCTAGAATCGGGTTGTATCTCTCGGAAGGCTGTATCGTGGTCACCTTATTATCTCTAGAATCGGGTTGTATCCCTCGGAAGGCGGTATCGGGGTCACCTTATTATCTCTAGAATCGGGTTGTATCCCTCGGAAGGCTGTATCATGGTCACCTTATCATCTCTAGAATCGGGTTGTATCCCTCGGAAGGCGGTATCGGGGTCACCTTATTATCATCTCTAGAATCGGGTTGTATCCCTCGGAAGGCGGTATCATGGTCACCATATCATCTCTAGAATCGGGTTGTATCCCTTGGAAGGCGGTATCGGGGTCACCATATCATCTCTAGAATCGGGTTGTATCCCTTGGAAGGTGGTATCGGGGTCACCTTATTATCATCTCTAGAATCGTGTTGTATCCTCTGGAAGGCGGTATCGGGGTCACCTTATTATCATCTCTAGAATCGGGTTGTATCCCTCGGAAGGCGGTATCATGGTTACCATATAATCTCTAGAATCGGGTTGTATCCCTCAGAAGGCGGTATCGTGGTCACCTTATTATCATCTCTAGAATCGGATTGTATCCCTTGGAAGGCTGTATCATGGTCACCTTATCATCTCTAGAATCGGGTTGTATCCCTTGGAAGGTGGTATCGGGGTCACCTTATTATCTCTAGAATCAGGTTGTATCCCTCGGAAGGCTGTATCATGGTCACCATATCATCTCTAGAATCGGGTTGTATCCCTTGGAAGGCGGTATCGGGGTCACCATATCATCTCTAGAATCGGGTTGTATCCCTTGGAAGGCTGTATCATGGTCACCTTATCATCTCTAGAATCGGGTTGTATCCCTTGGAAGGTGGTATCGGAGTCACCTTATTATCATCTCTAGAATCGTGTTGTATCCTCTGGAAGGCGGTATCGGGGTCACCTTATTATCATCTCTAGAATCGGGTTGTATCCCTCGGAAGGCGGTATCATGGTTACCATATCATCTCTAGAATCGGGTTGTATCCCTTGGAAGGTGGTATCGGGGTCACCTTATTATCATCTCTAGAATCGTGTTGTATCCTCTGGAAGGCGGTATCGGGGTCACCTTATTATCATCTCTAGAATCGGGTTGTATCCCTCAGAAGGCGGTATCGTGGTCACCTTATTATCATCTCTAGAATCGGGTTGTATCCCTTGGAAGGCTGTATCATGGTCACCTTATCATCTCTAGAATCGGGTTGTATCCCTCAGAAGGCGGTATCGGGGTCACCTTATTATCATCTCTAGAATCGGGTTGTATCCCTTGGAAGGCGGTATCATGGTCACCATATCATCTCTAGAATTGGGTTGTATCCCTTGGAAGGCGGTATCGGGGTCACCTTATTATCATCTCTAGAATCGGGTTGTATCCCTTGGAAGGCGGTATCATGGTCACCATATCATCTCTAGAATCGGGTTGTATCCCTCAGAAGGCGGTATCGTGGTCACCTTATTATCATCTCTAGAATCGGGTTGTATCCCTCAGAAGGCGGTATTGTGGTCACCTTATTATCATCTCTAGAATCGGGTTGTATCCCGTGGAAGGCTGTATCATGGTCACCTTATCATCTCTAGAATCGGGTTGTATCCCTTGGAAGGTGGTATCGGGGTCACCTTATTATCATCTCTAGAATCGGGTTGTATCCCTTGGAAGGCGGTATCAGGGTCACCTTATTATCTCTAGAATCAGGTTGTATCCCTCGGAAGGCTGTATCATGGTCACCATATCATCTCTAGAATTGGATTGTATCCCTTGGAAGGCGGTATCGGGGTCACCTTATTATCATCTCTAGAATCGGGTTGTATCCCTCGGAAGGCGGTATCATGGTCACCATATCATCTCTAGAATCGGGTTGTATCCCTTGGAAGGCGGTATCGGGGTCACCATATCATCTCTAGAATCGGGTTGTATCCCTTGGAAGGTGGTATCGGGGTCACCTTATTATCATCTCTAGAATCGTGTTGTATCCTCTGGAAGGCGGTATCGGGGTCACCTTATTATCATCTCTAGAATCGGGTTGTATCCCTCGGAAGGCTGTATCATGGTCACCATATCATCTCTAGAATCGGGTTGTATCCCTTGGAAGGCGGTATCATGGTTACCATATAATCTCTAGAATCGGGTTGTATCCCTCAGAAGGCGGTATCGTGGTCACCTTATTATCATCTCTAGAATCGGGTTGTATCCCTTGGAAGGCGGTATCGTGGTCACCTTATTATCATCTCTAGAATCGGGTTGTATCCCTCGGAAGGCGGTATCATGGTCACCATATCATCTCTAGAATTGGGTTGTATCCCTCAGAAGGCGGTATCGGGGTCACCTTATTATCATCTCTAGAATCGGGTTGTATCCCTTGGAAGGCTGTATCATGGTCACCTTATCATCTCTACAATCGGGTTGTATCCCTCGGAAGGCTGTATCGTGGTCACCTTATTATCTCTAGAATCGGGTTGTATCCCTTGGAAGGCGGTATCGTGGTCACCTTATTATCATCTCTTGAATCGGGTTGTATCCCTCGGAAGGCGGTATCGGGGTCACCTTATTATCATCTCTAGAATCGGGTTGTAACCTCTGGAAGGCGGTATCGTGGTCACCTTATTATCTCTAGAATCGGGTTGTATCCCTCGGAAGGCGGTATCGGGGTCACCTTATTATCATCTCTAGAATCGGGTTGTATCCCTTGGAAGGCGGTATCGTGGTCACCTTATTATCATCTCTAGAATCAGGTTGTATCCCTCGGAAGGCGGTATCATGGTCACCATATCATCTCTAGAATCGGGTTGTATCCCTCAGAAGGCGGTATCGGGGTCACCTTATTATCATCTCTAGAATCGGGTTGTATCCCTTGGAAGGCTGTATCATGGTCACCTTATCATCTCTAGAATCGGGTTGTATCCCTTGGAAGGTGGTATCGGGGTCACCTTATTATCATCTCTAGAATCGGGTTGTATCCCTTGGAAGGCGGTATCAGGGTCACCTTATTATCATCTCTAGAATCAGGTTGTATCCCTCGGAAGGCGGTATCATGGTCACCATATCATCTCTAGAATTGGGTTGTATCCCTCAGAAGGCGGTATCGGGGTCACCTTATTATCATCTCTAGAATCGGGTTGTATCCCTTGGAAGGCTGTATCATGGTCACCTTATCATCTCTAGAATCGGGTTGTATACCTCGGAAGGCTGTATCGTGGTCACCTTATTATCTCTAGAATCGGGTTGTATCCCTTGGAAGGCGGTATCGTGGTCACCTTATTATCTCTAGAATCGGGTTGTATCCCTCGGAAGGCTGTATCGTGGTCACCTTATTATCTCTAGAATCGGGTTGTATCCCTCGGAAGGCGGTATCGGGGTCACCTTATTATCTCTAGAATCGGGTTGTATCCCTCGGAAGGCTGTATCATGGTCACCTTATCATCTCTAGAATCGGGTTGTATCCCTCGGAAGGCGGTATCGGGGTCACCTTATTATCATCTCTAGAATCGGGTTGTATCCCTTGGAAGGCGGTATCAGGGTCACCTTATTATCATCTCTAGAATCAGGTTGTATCCCTCGGAAGGCGGTATCATGGTCACCATATCATCTCTAGAATCGGGTTGTATCCCTCGGAAGGCTGTATCGTGGTCACCTTATCATCTCTAGAATCGGGTTGTATCCCTCGGAAGGCAGTATCGTGGTCACCTTATTATCATCTCTAGAATCGGGTTGTATCCCTCGGAAGGCGGTATCGGGGTCACCTTATTATCATCTCTAGAATCGGGTTGTATCCCTTGGAAGGCGGTATCGGGGTCACCTTATTATCATCTCTAGAATCAGGTTGTATCCCTCGGAAGGCTGTATCATGGTCACCATATCATCTCTAGAATCGGGTTGTATCCCTCAGAAGGCGGTATCGTGGTCACCTTATTATCATCTCTAGAATCGGGTTGTATCCCTTGGAAGGCTGTATCGTGGTCACCTTATTATCTCTAGAATCGGGTTGTATCCCTCGGAAGGCGGTATCGGGGTCACCTTATTATCTCTAGAATCGGGTTGTATCCCTCGGAAGGCTGTATCATGGTCACCTTATCTCTAGAATCGGGTTGTATCCCTCGGAAGGCGGTATCGGGGTCACCTTATTATCATCTCTAGAATCGGGTTGTATCCCTTGGAAGGCTGTATCATGGTCACCTTATCATCTCTAGAATCGGGTTGTATCCCTCGGAAGGCTGTATCGTGGTCACCTTATTATCTCTAGAATCGGGTTGTATCCCTTGGAAGGCGGTATCGGGGTCACCTTATTATCTCTAGAATCGGGTTGTATCCCTTGGAAGGCGGTATCATGGTCACCTTATCATCTCTAGAATCGGGTTGTATCCCTTGGAAGGCGGTATCATGGTCACCTTATCATCTCTAGAATCGGGTTGTATCCCTCGGAAGGCAGTATTGTGGTCACCTTATTATCATCTCTAGAATCGGGTTGTATCCCTCGGAAGGCGGTATCGGGGTCACCTTATTATCATCTCTAGAATCGGGTTGTATCCCTTGGAAGGCGGTATCGTGGTCACCTTATTATCTCTAGAATCGGGTTGTATCTCTCGGAAGGCTGTATCGTGGTCACCTTATTATCTCTAGAATCGGGTTGTATCCCTCGGAAGGCGGTATCGGGGTCACCTTATTATCTCTAGAATCGGGTTGTATCCCTCGGAAGGCTGTATCATGGTCACCTTATCATCTCTAGAATCGGGTTGTATCCCTCGGAAGGCGGTATCGGGGTCACCTTATTATCATCTCTAGAATCGGGTTGTATCCCTCGGAAGGCGGTATCGGGGTCACCTTATTATCTCTAGAATCGGGTTGTATCCCTCGGAAGGCTGTATCATGGTCACCTTATCATCTCTAGAATCGGGTTGTATCCCTCGGAAGGCGGTATCGGGGTCACCTTATTATCATCTCTAGAATCGGGTTGTATCCCTTGGAAGGCGGTATCAGGGTCACCTTATTATCATCTCTAGAATCAGGTTGTATCCCTCGGAAGGCGGTATCATGGTCACCATATCATCTCTAGAATCGGGTTGTATCCCTCGGAAGGCTGTATCGTGGTCACCTTATTATCTCTAGAATCGGGTTGTATCCCTTGGAAGGCGGTATCGGGGTCACCTTATTATCTCTAGAATCGGGTTGTATCCCTTGGAAGGCGGTATCATGGTCACCTTATCATCTCTAGAATCGGGTTGTATCCCTTGGAAGGCGGTATCATGGTCACCTTATCATCTCTAGAATCGGGTTGTATCCCTCGGAAGGCAGTATCGTGGTCACCTTATTATCATCTCTAGAATCGGGTTGTATCCCTCGGAAGGCGGTATCGGGGTCACCTTATTATCATCTCTAGAATCGGGTTGTATCCCTTGGAAGGCGGTATCGGGGTCACCTTATTATCATCTCTAGAATCAGGTTGTATCCCTCGGAAGGCTGTATCATGGTCACCATATCATCTCTAGAATCGGGTTGTATCCCTCAGAAGGCGGTATCGTGGTCACCTTATTATCATCTCTAGAATCGGGTTGTATCCCTTGGAAGGCTGTATCGTGGTCACCTTATTATCTCTAGAATCGGGTTGTATCCCTCGGAAGGCGGTATCGGGGTCACCTTATTATCTCTAGAATCGGGTTGTATCCCTCGGAAGGCTGTATCATGGTCACCTTATCTCTAGAATCGGGTTGTATCCCTCGGAAGGCGGTATCGGGGTCACCTTATTATCATCTCTAGAATCGGGTTGTATCCCTTGGAAGGCTGTATCATGGTCACCTTATCATCTCTAGAATCGGGTTGTATCCCTCGGAAGGCTGTATCGTGGTCACCTTATTATCTCTAGAATCGGGTTGTATCCCTTGGAAGGCGGTATCGGGGTCACCTTATTATCTCTAGAATCGGGTTGTATCCCTTGGAAGGCGGTATCATGGTCACCTTATCATCTCTAGAATCGGGTTGTATCCCTTGGAAGGCGGTATCATGGTCACCTTATCATCTCTAGAATCGGGTTGTATCCCTCGGAAGGCAGTATTGTGGTCACCTTATTATCATCTCTAGAATCGGGTTGTATCCCTCGGAAGGCGGTATCGGGGTCACCTTATTATCATCTCTAGAATCGGGTTGTATCCCTTGGAAGGCGGTATCGTGGTCACCTTATTATCTCTAGAATCGGGTTGTATCTCTCGGAAGGCTGTATCGTGGTCACCTTATTATCTCTAGAATCGGGTTGTATCCCTCGGAAGGCGGTATCGGGGTCACCTTATTATCTCTAGAATCGGGTTGTATCCCTCGGAAGGCTGTATCATGGTCACCTTATCATCTCTAGAATCGGGTTGTATCCCTCGGAAGGCGGTATCGGGGTCACCTTATTATCATCTCTAGAATCGGGTTGTATCCCTTGGAAGGCGGTATCAGGGTCACCTTATTATCATCTCTAGAATCAGGTTGTATCCCTCGGAAGGCGGTATCATGGTCACCATATCATCTCTAGAATCGGGTTGTATCCCTCGGAAGGCTGTATCGTGGTCACCTTATTATCTCTAGAATCGGGTTGTATCCCTCGGAAGGCGGTATCGGGGTCACCTTATTATCTCTAGAATCGGGTTGTATCCCTCGGAAGGCTGTATCATGGTCACCTTATCATCTCTAGAATCGGGTTGTATCCCTCGGAAGGCGGTATCGGGGTCACCTTATTATCATCTCTAGAATCGGGTTGTATCCCTCGGAAGGCGGTATCGGGGTCACCTTATTATCTCTAGAATCGGGTTGTATCCCTCGGAAGGCTGTATCATGGTCACCTTATCATCTCTAGAATCGGGTTGTATCCCTCGGAAGGCGGTATCGGGGTCACCTTATTATCATCTCTAGAATCGGGTTGTATCCCTTGGAAGGCGGTATCAGGGTCACCTTATTATCATCTCTAGAATCAGGTTGTATCCCTCGGAAGGCGGTATCATGGTCACCATATCATCTCTAGAATCGGGTTGTATCCCTCGGAAGGCTGTATCGTGGTCACCTTATTATCTCTAGAATCGGGTTGTATCCCTTGGAAGGCGGTATCGGGGTCACCTTATTATCTCTAGAATCGGGTTGTATCCCTTGGAAGGCGGTATCATGGTCACCTTATCATCTCTAGAATCGGGTTGTATCCCTTGGAAGGCGGTATCATGGTCACCTTATCATCTCTAGAATCGGGTTGTATCCCTCGGAAGGCAGTATCGTGGTCACCTTATTATCATCTCTAGAATCGGGTTGTATCCCTCGGAAGGCGGTATCGGGGTCACCTTATTATCATCTCTAGAATCGGGTTGTATCCCTTGGAAGGCGGTATCGGGGTCACCTTATTATCATCTCTAGAATCAGGTTGTATCCCTCGGAAGGCTGTATCATGGTCACCATATCATCTCTAGAATCGGGTTGTATCCCTCAGAAGGCGGTATCGTGGTCACCTTATTATCATCTCTAGAATCGGGTTGTATCCCTTGGAAGGCTGTATCGTGGTCACCTTATTATCTCTAGAATCGGGTTGTATCCCTCGGAAGGCGGTATCGGGGTCACCTTATTATCTCTAGAATCGGGTTGTATCCCTCGGAAGGCTGTATCATGGTCACCTTATCTCTAGAATCGGGTTGTATCCCTCGGAAGGCGGTATCGGGGTCACCTTATTATCATCTCTAGAATCGGGTTGTATCCCTTGGAAGGCTGTATCATGGTCACCTTATCATCTCTAGAATCGGGTTGTATCCCTCGGAAGGCTGTATCGTGGTCACCTTATTATCTCTAGAATCGGGTTGTATCCCTTGGAAGGCGGTATCGGGGTCACCTTATTATCTCTAGAATCGGGTTGTATCCCTTGGAAGGCGGTATCATGGTCACCTTATCATCTCTAGAATCGGGTTGTATCCCTTGGAAGGCGGTATCATGGTCACCTTATCATCTCTAGAATCGGGTTGTATCCCTCGGAAGGCAGTATTGTGGTCACCTTATTATCATCTCTAGAATCGGGTTGTATCCCTCGGAAGGCGGTATCGGGGTCACCTTATTATCATCTCTAGAATCGGGTTGTATCCCTTGGAAGGCGGTATCGTGGTCACCTTATTATCTCTAGAATCGGGTTGTATCTCTCGGAAGGCTGTATCGTGGTCACCTTATTATCTCTAGAATCGGGTTGTATCCCTCGGAAGGCGGTATCGGGGTCACCTTATTATCTCTAGAATCGGGTTGTATCCCTCGGAAGGCTGTATCATGGTCACCTTATCATCTCTAGAATCGGGTTGTATCCCTCGGAAGGCGGTATCGGGGTCACCTTATTATCATCTCTAGAATCGGGTTGTATCCCTTGGAAGGCGGTATCAGGGTCACCTTATTATCATCTCTAGAATCAGGTTGTATCCCTCGGAAGGCGGTATCATGGTCACCATATCATCTCTAGAATCGGGTTGTATCCCTCGGAAGGCTGTATCGTGGTCACCTTATTATCTCTAGAATCGGGTTGTATCCCTTGGAAGGCGGTATCGGGGTCACCTTATTATCTCTAGAATCGGGTTGTATCCCTTGGAAGGCGGTATCATGGTCACCTTATCATCTCTAGAATCGGGTTGTATCCCTTGGAAGGCGGTATCATGGTCACCTTATCATCTCTAGAATCGGGTTGTATCCCTCGGAAGGCAGTATCGTGGTCACCTTATTATCATCTCTAGAATCGGGTTGTATCCCTCGGAAGGCGGTATCGGGGTCACCTTATTATCATCTCTAGAATCGGGTTGTATCCCTTGGAAGGCGGTACCGGGGTCACCTTATTATCATCTCTAGAATCGGGTTGTATCCCTTGGAAGGCGGTATCGGGGTCACCTTATTATCATCTCTAGAATCAGGTTGTATCCCTCGGAAGGCTGTATCATGGTCACCATATCATCTCTAGAATCGGGTTGTATCCCTCAGAAGGCGGTATCGTGGTCACCTTATTATCATCTCTAGAATCGGGTTGTATCCCTTGGAAGGCTGTATCGTGGTCACCTTATTATCTCTAGAATCGGGTTGTATCCCTTGGAAGGCGGTATCGGGGTCACCTTATTATCTCTAGAATCGGGTTGTATCCCTCGGAAGGCTGTATCATGGTCACCTTATCTCTAGAATCGGGTTGTATCCCTCGGAAGGCGGTATCGGGGTCACCTTATTATCATCTCTAGAATCGGGTTGTATCCCTCGGAAGGCAGTATTGTGGTCACCTTATTATCATCTCTAGAATCGGGTTGTATCCCTCGGAAGGCGGTATCGGGGTCACCTTATTATCATCTCTAGAATCGGGTTGTATCCCTTGGAAGGCGGTATCGGGGTCACCTTATTATCATCTCTAGAATCGGGTTGTATCCCTTGGAAGGCTGTATCATGGTCACCTTATCATCTCTAGAATCGGGTTGTATCCCTTGGAAGGTGGTATCGGGGTCACCTTATTATCATCTCTAGAATCGTGTTGTATCCTCTGGAAGGCGGTATCGGGGTCACCTTATTATCATCTCTAGAATCGGGTTGTATCCCTCGGAAGGCTGTATCATGGTCACCATATCATCTCTAGAATCGGGTTGTATCCCTTGGAAGGCGGTATCATGGTTACCATATAATCTCTAGAATCGGGTTGTATCCCTCAGAAGGCGGTATCGTGGTCACCTTATTATCATCTCTAGAATCGGGTTGTATCCCTTGGAAGGCTGTATCATGGTCACCTTATCATCTCTAGAATCGGGTTGTATCCCTTGGAAGGTGGTATCGGGGTCACCTTATTATCATCTCTAGAATCGGGTTGTATCCCTTGGAAGGCGGTATCAGGGTCACCTTATTATCTCTAGAATCAGGTTGTATCCCTCGGAAGGCTGTATCATGGTCACCATATCATCTCTAGAATCGGGTTGTATCCCTTGGAAGGCGGTATCATGGTTACCATATAATCTCTAGAATCGGGTTGTATCCCTCAGAAGGCGGTATCGGGGTCACCTTATTATCATCTCTAGAATCGGGTTGTATCCCTTGGAAGGCGGTATCGTGGTCACCTTATTATCATCTCTAGAATCAGGTTGTATCCCTCGGAAGGCGGTATCATGGTCACCATATCATCTCTAGAATTGGGTTGTATCCCTCAGAAGGCGGTATCGGGGTCACCTTATTATCATCTCTAGAATCGGGTTGTATCCCTTGGAAGGCTGTATCATGGTCACCTTATCATCTCTACAATCGGGTTGTATCCCTCGGAAGGCTGTATCGTGGTCACCTTATTATCTCTAGAATCGGGTTGTATCCCTTGGAAGGCGGTATCGTGGTCACCTTATTATCATCTCTTGAATCGGGTTGTATCCCTCGGAAGGCGGTATCGGGGTCACCTTATTATCATCTCTAGAATCGGGTTGTATCCTCTGGAAGGCGGTATCGTGGTCACCTTATTATCTCTAGAATCGGGTTGTATCCCTCGGAAGGCGGTATCGGGGTCACCTTATTATCATCTCTAGAATCGGGTTGTATCCCTTGGAAGGCGGTATCGTGGTCACCTTATTATCATCTCTAGAATCGGGTTGTATCCCTCGGAAGGCGGTATCATGGTCACCATATCATCTCTAGAATCGGGTTGTATCCCTCAGAAGGCGGTATCGGGGTCACCTTATTATCATCTCTAGAATCGGGTTGTATCCCTTGGAAGGCTGTATCATGGTCACCTTATCATCTCTAGAATCGGGTTGTATCCCTCGGAAGGCTGTATCGTGGTCACCTTATTATCTCTAGAATCGGGTTGTATCCCTTGGAAGGCGGTATCGTGGTCACCTTATTATCTCTAGAATAGGGTTGTATCCCTCGGAAGGCTGTATCGTGGTCACCTTATTATCTCTAGAATCGGGTTGTATCCCTCGGAAGGCGGTATCGGGGTCACCTTATTATCTCTAGAATCGGGTTGTATCCCTCGGAAGGCTGTATCATGGTCACCTTATCATCTCTAGAATCGGGTTGTATCCCTCGGAAGGCGGTATCGGGGTCACCTTATTATCATCTCTAGAATCGGGTTGTATCCCTTGGAAGGCTGTATCATGGTCACCTTATCATCTCTAGAATCGGGTTGTATCCCTCGGAAGGCTGTATCGTGGTCACCTTATTATCTCTAGAATCGGGTTGTATCCCTTGGAAGGCGGTATCGGGGTCACCTTATTATCTCTAGAATCGGGTTGTATCCCTTGGAAGGCGGTATCATGGTCACCTTATTATCTCTAGAATCGGGTTGTATCCCTCGGAAGGCGGTATCGGGGTCACCTTATTATCTCTAGAATCGGGTTGTATCCCTCGGAAGGCTGTATCATGGTCACCTTATCATCTCTAGAATCGGGTTGTATCCCTCGGAAGGCGGTATCGGGGTCACCTTATTATCATCTCTAGAATCGGGTTGTATCCCTTGGAAGGCTGTATCATGGTCACCTTATCATCTCTAGAATCGGGTTGTATCCCTCGGAAGGCTGTATCGTGGTCACCTTATTATCTCTAGAATCGGGTTGTATCCCTTGGAAGGCGGTATCGGGGTCACCTTATTATCTCTAGAATCGGGTTGTATCCCTTGGAAGGCGGTATCATGGTCACCTTATCATCTCTAGAATCGGGTTGTATCCCTTGGAAGGCGGTATCATGGTCACCTTATCATCTCTAGAATCGTGTTGTAGCCCTCGGAAGGCAGTATCGTGGTCACCTTATTATCATCTCTAGAATCGGGTTGTATCCCTCGGAAGGCGGTATCGGGGTCACCTTATTATCATCTCTAGAATCGGGTTGTATCCCTCGGAAGGCGGTATCGGGGTCACCTTATTATCATCTCTAGAATCGGGTTGTATCCCTTGGAAGGCGGTATCGGGGTCACCTTATTATCATCTCTAGAATCGGGTTGTATCCCTCGGAAGGCGGTATCGGGGTCACCTTATTATCATCTCTAGAATCGGGTTGTATCCCTTGGAAGGTGGTATCGGGGTCACCTTATTATCATCTCTAGAATCGGGTTGTATCCCTTGGAAGGCGGTATCAGGGTCACCTTATTATCATCTCTAGAATCAGGTTGTATCCCTCGGAAGGCTGTATCATGGTCACCATATCATCTCTAGAATCGGGTTGTATCCCTTGGAAGGCGGTATCATGGTTACCATATAATCTCTAGAATCGGGTTGTATCCCTCAGAAGGCGGTATCGGGGTCACCTTATTATCATCTCTAGAATCGGGTTGTATCCCTTGGAAGGCTGTATCATGGTCACCTTATCATCTCTACAATCGGGTTGTATCCCTCGGAAGGCTGTATCGTGGTCACCTTATTATCTCTAGAATCGGGTTGTAGCCCTTGGAAGGCGGTATCGTGGTCACCTTATTATCATCTCTTGAATCGGGTTGTATCCCTCGGAAGGCGCTATCGGGGTCACCTTATTATCATCTCTAGAATCGGGTTGTATCCTCTGGAAGGCGGTATCGTGGTCACCTTATTATCTCTAGAATCGGGTTGTATCCCTCGGAAGGCGGTATCGGGGTCACCTTATTATCATCTCTAGAATCGGGTTGTATCCCTTGGAAGGCGGTATCGTGGTCACCTTATTATCATCTCTAGAATCAGGTTGTATCCCTCGGAAGGCGGTATCATGGTCACCATATCATCTCTAGAATCGGGTTGTATCCCTCAGAAGGCGGTATCATGGTCACCTTATCATCTCTAGAATCGGGTTGTATCCCTTGGAAGGTGGTATCGGGGTCACCTTATTATCATCTCTAGAATCGGGTTGTATCCCTCGGAAGGCGGTATCGGGGTCACCTTATTATCATCTCTAGAATCGGGTTGTATCCCTTGGAAGGCTGTATCATGGTCACCTTATCATCTCTAGAATCGGGTTGTATCCCTCGGAAGGCTGTATCGTGGTCACCTTATTATCTCTAGAATCGGGTTGTATCCCTCGGAAGGCGGTATCGGGGTCACCTTATTATCTCTAGAATCGGGTTGTATCCCTCGGAAGGCTGTATCATGGTCACCTTATCATCTCTAGAATCGGGTTGTATCCCTCGGAAGGCGGTATCGGGGTCACCTTATTATCATCTCTAGAATCGGGTTGTATCCCTTGGAAGGCTGTATCATGGTCACCTTATCATCTCTAGAATCGGGTTGTATCCCTCGGAAGGCTGTATCGTGGTCACCTTATTATCTCTAGAATCGGGTTGTATCCCTTGGAAGGCGGTATCGGGGTCACCTTATTATCTCTAGAATCGGGTTGTATCCCTTGGAAGGCGGTATCATGGTCACCTTATCATCTCTAGAATCGGGTTGTACCCCTTGGAAGGCGGTATCATGGTCACCTTATCATCTCTAGAATCGGGTTGTATCCCTCGGAAGGCGGTATCGGGGTCACCTTATTATCTCTAGAATTGTGTTGTATCCTCTGGAAGGCGGTATCGGGGTCACCTTATTATCATCTCTAGAATCGGGTTGTATCCCATGGAAGGCGGTATCATGGTCACCTTATCATCTCTAGAATCGGGTTGTATCCCTCGGAAGGCGGTATCGGGGTCACCTTATTATCATCTCTAGAATCGGGTTGTATCCCTTGGAAGGCTGTATCATGGTCACCTTATCATCTCTAGAATCGGGTTGTATCCCTCGGAAGGCTGTATCGTGGTCACCTTATTATCTCTAGAATCGGGTTGTATCCCTTGGAAGGCGGTATCGGGGTCACCTTATTATCTCTAGAATCGGGTTGTATCCCTTGGAAGGCGGTATCATGGTCACCTTATCATCTCTAGAATCGGGTTGTATCCCTTGGAAGGCGGTATCATGGTCACCTTATCATCTCTAGAATCGTGTTGTAGCCCTCGGAAGGCAGTATCGTGGTCACCTTATTATCATCTCTAGAATCGGGTTGTATCCCTCGGAAGGCGGTATCGGGGTCACCTTATTATCTCTAGAATCGGGTTGTATCCCTCGGAAGGCGGTATCGGGGTCACCTTATTATCATCTCTAGAATCGGGTTGTATCCCTTGGAAGGCGGTATCGGGGTCACCTTATTATCATCTCTAGAATCGGGTTGTATCCCTCGGAAGGCGGTATCGGGGTCACCTTATTATCATCTCTAGAATCGGGTTGTATCCCTTGGAAGGTGGTATCGGGGTCACCTTATTATCATCTCTAGAATCGGGTTGTATCCCTTGGAAGGCGGTATCAGGGTCACCTTATTATCATCTCTAGAATCAGGTTGTATCCCTCGGAAGGCTGTATCATGGTCACCATATCATCTCTAGAATCGGGTTGTATCCCTTGGAAGGCGGTATCATGGTTACCATATAATCTCTAGAATCGGGTTGTATCCCTCAGAAGGCGGTATCGGGGTCACCTTATTATCATCTCTAGAATCGGGTTGTATCCCTTGGAAGGCTGTATCATGGTCACCTTATCATCTCTACAATCGGGTTGTATCCCTCGGAAGGCTGTATCGTGGTCACCTTATTATCTCTAGAATCGGGTTGTATCCCTTGGAAGGCGGTATCGTGGTCACCTTATTATCATCTCTTGAATCGGGTTGTATCCCTCGGAAGGCGGTATCGTGGTCACCTTATTATCATCTCTAGAATCGGGTTGTATCCTCTGGAAGGCGGTATCATGGTCACCATATCATCTCTAGAATCGGGTTGTATCCCTCAGAAGGCGGTATCATGGTCACCTTATCTCTAGAATCGGGTTGTATCCCTTGGAAGGTGGTATCGGGGTCACCTTATTATCATCTCTAGAATCAGGTTGTATCCCTCGGAAGGCGGTATCATGGTCACCATATCATCTCTAGAATCGGGTTGTATCCCTCAGAAGGCGGTATCATGGTCACCTTATCTCTAGAATCGGGTTGTATCCCTTGGAAGGTGGTATCGGGGTCACCTTATTATCATCTCTAGAATCGGGTTGTATCCCTTGGAAGGCGGTATCATGGTCACCATATCATCTCTAGAATTGGGTTGTATCCCTCAGAAGGCGGTATCGGGGTCACCTTATTATCATCTCTAGAATCGGGTTGTATCCCTTGGAAGGCTGTATCATGGTCACCTTATCTCTAGAATCGGGTTGTATCCCTCGGAAGGCTGTATCGTGGTCACCTTATTATCTCTAGAATCGGGTTGTATCCCTCGGAAGGCGGTATCGGGGTCACCTTATTATCTCTAGAATCGGGTTGTATCCCTCGGAAGGCTGTATCATGGTCACCTTATCATCTCTAGAATCGGGTTGTATCCCTCGGAAGGCGGTATCGGGGTCACCTTATTATCATCTCTAGAATCGGGTTGTATCCCTTGGAAGGCTGTATCATGGTCACCTTATCATCTCTAGAATCGCGTTGTATCCCTCGGAAGGCTGTATCGTGGTCACCTTATTATCTCTAGAATCGGGTTGTATCCCTTGGAAGGCGGTATCGGGGTCACCTTATTATCTCTAGAATCGGGTTGTATCCCTTGGAAGGCGGTATCATGGTCACCTTATCATCTCTAGAATCGGGTTGTATCCCTTGGAAGGCGGTATCATGGTCACCTTATCATCTCTAGAATCGGGTTGTATCCCTCGGAAGGCAGTATCGTGGTCACCTTATTATCATCTCTAGAATCGGGTTGTATCCCTCGGAAGGCGGTATCGGGGTCACCTTATTATCATCTCTAGAATCGGGTTGTATCCCTTGGAAGGCGGTATCGGGGTCACCTTATTATGATCTCTAGAATCGGGTTGTATCCCTTGGAAGGCGGTATCGGGGTCACCTTATTATCATCTCTAGAATCGGGTTGTATCCCTTGGAAGGCGGTATCGGGGTCACCTTATTATCATCTCTAGAATCGGGTTGTATCCCTCGGAAGGTGGTATTGGGGTCACCTTATTATCTCTAGAATCGGGTTGTATCCCTCGGAAGGCGGTATCGGGGTCACCTTATTATCATCTCTAGAATCGGGTTGTATCCTCTAGAAGGCGGTATCGAGGTCAGCTTATTAACATCTCTAGAATCGGGTTGTACCTCTTGGAAGGCGGTATCGTGGTCACCTTATCATCTCTAGAATCGGGTTGTACCTCTTGGAAGGCGGTATCGTGGTCACCTTATCATCTCTAGAATCGGGTTGTATCCCTTGGAAGGCGGTATCGGGGTCACCTTATTATCATCTCTAGAATCGTGTTGTATCCCTTGGAAGGCGGTATCATGGTCACCTTATCATCTCTAGAATCGGGTTGTATCCCTTGGAAGGCGGTATCGGGGTCACCTTATTATCTCTAGAATTGTGTTGTATCCTCTGGAAGGCGGTATCGGGGTCACCTTATTATCATCTCTAGAATCGGGTTGTATCCCATGGAAGGCGGTATCGTGGTCACCTTATTATCATCTCTAGAATCAGGTTGTATCCCTCGGAAGGCGGTATCGGGGTCACCTTATTATCATCTCTAGAATCGGGTTGTATCCTCTAGAAGGCGGTATCGGGGTCACCTTATTATCATCTCTAGAATCGGGTTGTATCCTCTAGAAGGCGGTATCGGGGTCACCTTATTATCATCTCTAGAATCGGGTTGTACCCCTTGGAAGGCGGTATCGTGGTCACCTTATCATCTCTAGAATCGGGTTGTACCTCTTGGAAGGCGGTATCGGGGTCACCTTATTATCATCTCTAGAATCGGGTTGTATCCCTTGGAAGGCGGTATCATGGTCACCTTATCATCTCTAGAATCGGGTTGTATCCCTCGGAAGGCGGTATCGTGGTCACCTTATTATCCTCTCTAGAATCGGGTTGTATCCCTCGGAAGGCGGTATCGGGGTCACCTTATTATCATCTCTAGAATCGGGTTGTATCCTCTAGAAGGCGGTATCGGTGTCACCTTTATTATCATCTCTAGAATCGGGTTGTATCCTCTAGAAGGCGGTATCGGGGTCACCTTATTATCATCTCTAGAATCGGGTTGTATCCCTCGGAAGGTGGTATCGGGGTCACCTTATTATCATCTCTAGAATCGGGTTGTATCCTCTAGAAGGTGGTATCGGGGTCACCTTATTATCTCTAGAATCGGGTTGTATCCTCTAGAAGGCGGTATCGGGGTCACCTTATTATCTCTAGAATCGGGTTGTACCTCTTGGAAGGTGGTATCGTGGTCACCTTATCTCTAGAATCGGGTTGTACCTCTTGGAAGGTGGTATCGTGGTCACCTTATCATCTCTAGAATCGGGTTGTATCCTCTGGAAGGCGGTATCGGGGTCACCTTATTATCATCTCTAGAATCGGGTTGTATTCCCTGGGGGGGGGGGGGGGGTGACTTTGTATTCAGGATCTGCTCATACTCTCTTCTCTTCCCCTTGATTCTGTTCTGTAGTAAAGTGTTTGTGTTGCCCTGAACAGTCAATCAGGTTCCAGATCTTCTGGAGTTCAGGTCAGAAATAAAACGTGTAATTGTACTAATATGAGGAATCTTGCATTGGTGGTAAGAATTACATTGCCCGTCTGTCCCCGTCACCTTCTACCCTTTAGTACATACAGAAAGTATTACAGCCTAATAATAAAGGGGTTAAAGTGTATATATGTATGTATGTGTGTGTATATGTGTGTATATATATATATATATATATAAATAATTTATTTTTTTTTGTGGATAAAATAAGTAGGTAAAATGCCTGTTAGATTACTTTTTTGCTTGGAGGAATTCCAAAATGAGGGAAATCCCTGACAACTGTTCCAAGGATAGGTGTCCCCCCATTGGAAGGTTCCTTCTTGTTTTGAGCACAACTAAAACTTTGGATTTCCCCTGGCTTTCTCGGTGATCATCATTACAAATAGAGGGGTGCACTTCTCCAGTGGAGACACCCCTCTAAGGCCCCTCTGACACGGACATTCCGATTGGGTCCACCTGTCAGTTTTATTAGGTGGACCCGATCTGGACCTCCATTGTTCTCTATGGAGTGGTGAGTTACACCCACCTACATTCATACCGATCCGATGTCTGTGGATCGGGATACAGACCCGTGCTGGGAGCACTGTGCAGTCTGTGGATCGGGATACAGACCCATGCTAGGAGCACTGTGCAGTCTGTGGATCGGGATACAGACCCATGCTGGGAGCACTGTGCAGTCTGTGGATCGGGATACAGACCTGTGCTGGGAGCACTGTGGATCAGGATACAGACCTGTGCTGGGAACACTGTGCAGTCTGGGAATCGGGATACAGACTTGTGCTGGGAGCACTGTGCAGTCTGGGGATCGGGATAGAGACTTGTGCTGGGAGCACTGTGCAGTCTGTGGATCGGGATACAGACTTGTGCTGGGAGCACTGTGCAGTCTGTGGATCGGGATACAGACTTGTGCTGGGAGCACTGTGCAGTCTGTGGATCGGGATACAGACTTGTGCTGGAAGCACTGTGCAGTCTGGGGATCGGGATACAGACTTGTGCTGGGAGCACTGTGCAGTCTGGGGATCGGGATACAGACTTGTGCTGGGAGCACTGTGCAGTCTGTGGATCGGGATACAGACTTGTGCTGGGAGCACTGTGCAGTCTGTGGATCGGGATACAGACTTGTGCTGGAAGCACTGTGCAGTCTGGGGATCGGGATACAGACTTGTGCTGGGAGCACTGTGCAGTCTGTGGATCGGGATACAGACTTGTGCTGGAAGCACTGTGCAGTCTGGGGATCGGGATACAGACTTGTGCTGGGAGCACTGTGCAGTCTGGGGATCGGGATACAGACTTGTGCTGGGAGCACTGTGCAGTCTGGGGATCGGGATACAGACTTGTGCTGGGAGCACTGTGCAGTCTGGGGATCGGGATACAGACTTGTGCTGGGAGCACTGTGCAGTCTGGGGATCGGGATACAGACTTGTGCTGGGAGCACTTTGCAGTCTGGGGATCGGGATACAGACTTGTGCTGGGAGCACTGTGCAGTCTGGGGATCAGGATAGAGACCTGTGCTGGGAGCACTGTGCAGGCTGCCATGGCTGACCTACTTCTGGAAATACTCGTTGCGTAGCTGCCTTCCCTCCCCGGCTTTTGGAGTCACTGACCTGGAACAAGTCTGCAGATCAGAGTTTTCATTTCATGCTAACGCTACAGGCTGACTTTTTTAGGTCAGTAACGTAGCTAGAAATAGCCAGTCGGTTAGCATTTTCAGAAGGTGATCAGCAATTGTAGCCTTTAACTGGTCTCCAAAATGCGGTCTTGTTATGTCAGGTGATAGACGGGGGGGGAGGGCTGTGTCCGGCAGGTGTCTCTTCCTAGATCTCCTTTTATCTCCATTTTTCTACATGATGGGAGGGGGAGATTTACTAAAAAATGGAGCACACAGAATCTGGAGCAGCTCTGCATGGTAACCAATTGGTTTCTAACTTCAGCTTGTTTAACCACTTCAGCCCCGGAAGAATTTGCCCCCTTCCTGACCAGACCATTTGTTGCGATACGGCACTGCATCGCTTTAACTGACAATTGCGCGGCCGTGCAACGTACCCAAACAAAATTGAAGTCCTTTTTTTCCCCACAAATAGAGATTTCTTATGGTGATATTCCATTACCTCTGATTTTTTTTTTTTTTTTTTTTGCGTTATAAACAAAAGAGAAACAATTTTGAAATAAAAGTACGGTAATATTTTTTTACTTTTTGCTATAAAAAAATATCCCCCCAAAAAATATAAAGAAACAAATTTTCTTCCTAAGTTTAGGCCGATATATGGGGATAGATTTATGGCATTTTAATTATATATATCCGTGATCCGATCCGCGGAGGTTGATCCGTACGGGACACCCGCGATCCGCAGAGCGCTCTGTGGCCTCGGCCATAGGAAAGGCCGCGGCTTCGGCCTAGCTCCGGAGCGGCGGCCATCTTGGTACACCCGGCGGCCGTTTAGCACGTGATCGCTTTGTCAAATGACGGAGCGATCACTTGTAACAAACCGGCGTCATGTCATGACGCCGGTTCCTCTCTCCCCTCTGTGTACTGATCTGTACAGTGGAGGGGAGAGATCAGATGGCAGCAGTGCCAATACTCTGCAATGCCCTGCCAATACTCTGCAATGCTCTGCTGCAATGCCCTGCCAATACTCTGCAATGCCCTGCCATACCCTGACAATACCCTGCTGCAATGCCCTGACAATACCCTGCTGCAATGCCCTGACAATACCCTGCTGCAATGCCCTGACAATACCCTGCTGCCATACCCTGCCAATACTCTGCCATACCCTGCCAATACTCTGCCATACCCAGCCAATACTCTGCCAATAGGGAGATTGTGGATATTACAGTGGGGGAGATTTTTTTTTTTGTTGATCCAAAAATGATCCGAACCGTGACTCCTGATCCGAGGAACGATCCGAACCGTGAGTTTTTTGATCCGTTGCACCCCTAATATATATATATATATATATATATATATATATATATATATATATATATATATAATTAGGGGTGCAACGGATCAAAAAATAATATATAATATATATAAATATTTTTTAATAGTAATGGCACGTGCATCGGTTCCGTGGTCGCGCTGTGGTCACGCATGCCTCCTAGTGGTCTTAAAGTGGCCGACGTATACCTACGGCGATTTGCCCAGGCGAGCCAACCTGCCGCAGTATAACTGGTTGACTAGTGGTTAATTAAGCTTTGACAATGAGGGCCGGTTCACACTAGTCCGACATGCACTCCGACTTCCAGAGCACAAGTCGCATGACATGTCAAAAATCAATGTTTCTCTTTGAGAGCCGTCTTAAAGTGGTTGTAAACCTCTCATTGTCACTTGTACCTATAGGTAAGTCTTATTATAGGCTTACCTATAGGTACTGTAAATATCTCCTTAACCTGCACCGTTTAGGAGATATTTACCTTTGTAGTGCGCCGATGATGTCATCAGCGCATGCGCTGTGAAGAAACGGCCATCTCTGCCGTTTCTTCACTAGTAAGTGCTGTAATTGACGGCTCCCGCGCGACTCTGGCCAGTCACAGAGCTAGAGTCCGCGGCCCCGGAAGGAAGAGGGGTGAAGATGGATGCGGGGGACGGAGCGTTTGCAGGTAAGTGCCACATATCGCATACTAGCCCGTTAGGCTTTTACTTTGCAGGGGGAAAAAAGAGGAAGTAAAGCCCATCAGGGTTTACTTCATCTTTAACTGGCCCAACTTGTGTCGGTCCAACTTTGAAAATGCTTCCTGCACTACTTTTGGTCTGACTTGGGCACAATTTAATTGATTTGAATGTAGGTCGCATCCAAGTCGGATAATCATCTTAATTGATCTGACTTGTGGCATGCGACTTGTGCTCTGAGGATCTTGAGGGGGAGCCCCACATCAAAATAAAAAACAGCGTGGCGTCTCCCCCCCCCCCCCCCCAAAATCCATAACAGGCCCTTATCGGAGCACGCAGCTTGGCAGGTCAGGAAAGGTAGGAGGGCAGGATCTGGGGGCCCCCTTGTCAAAGGGGGTTTCCAGATTCCGATAAGCCCCATGCCCGCAGGCCCCCACAACCACCGCCCAGGGTTGCCTGGAAGAGGCCCTTGTCCCCATCAAAATGGGGACAACGTGCTTTGGGGTGTGTGGGGGGGGGGGTGCAGAGCCTCTCCTGCTCCAAAGAACCCACCACCCCATGTTGAGGGCATGTGGCCTAGTACGGTCCAGGAGGAGGTGGAGGGTCTTTCCCTCCCCCTTTCCTGACCTGCCTGGCTGTGTGCTCGGATAACAGTCTGGTATGGATTTTGGCATGGGGTTCCCTATTGAACCTATGGGCTTCCCCTGGACACAGGACAATAGTACAATTGGTTTTATAGCACACTGGTTTTATACATTGTATACACACAGTGATCTCTAGATATGGGATCAGTATACTTTTCAGTGAGAAAAGCAAACTCGGGCATGTGGATTTCCAGTCTGCCTTTCCCAAATGAGACCCTAAAAAAATGCCCCCACCCCCCACCCCAGCTTTCCTTAAACTTACCTGAGCCCACTTTCGATCCAGCAATGTGCACAAGAGCAGAGGCTGTCTCGGCACTCTCCCTCCTTATTGGCTCAGGCACAGCAGCGGGAGTCATTGGCTCCTGCTGCTGTCAATCATAGCCAGTGAGGAATCGGTGGGACGGAGGGGGCACCAGAATGAGCATGCAAATTGCTTGCTATGGGGGCACTCAGTGAAAGGGGGGGGGCACCGGCAGGGGACCTGAGAAGAGGAGGATCAGGGCTGCTCTGTGCAAAACCATTGCAGACTAGGTAAGTATGACATGTTTTTTTATTAAAAAAAAATAAAATTGAGCCTTTACAATCCCTTTAAATCAGAAATTGACCCCCAAAAGAGGTCAGTTCTGTTTAACCCCCCCCCCCCCCCCCCCACACCTTTTTTTTTTTTTTCAAAACCCCCCCCAGGCCAGAATGACCTGTCCCTGGTCCTGCAGCTTTTGGAGATACTTCCATCACATCTCCCAAGAGGTCGCAGGATTGGGCACACAGAGCTGCTAGAGGGAGGACCGCTGCTTGCAGCTGGAAGGGGCAGCCAGCCGAAAGAGAACCAAGATGGCGGCATGGGATCCTAGATGTCACCTGAACAGTGAATTGCAACAGGGCAAAGTTGGTTTCGCTGTGCAGGTGAGTATGTGTTTTGAGGAAAACACAGTAATACATTCCTTTTGCTACCACGTGCTTCATGTAAAGTCCCCCCCCCCCCCGCTCCCCTCTTTTTGAACTCAATAGGGATGGAAATACATGACCTTACCAGTCCATGGCCTTATTTAAAGTCCCCTAGGGCTTGCTCCCATACATCCAAATAACCTGTTGTGGAGTGCGAATGCGGATGTAGCCCCTGAACGTATGCTGGGCCCCATGTCCCTTTTGAGACGGACGTGGCGTACTCTAGCCCCTAAACACGATCTTCCATCAGATAAATCGCTTCTGACCTCCTTCATCTGTAACCCCAAAGTGCCAGATAGCCTAACTCACCAAATGTCACATCCCTGGACGTCCCGGAATCTGTTCCACTTTGGGGACCTGGTGGACCCTAGGACTAGGAAACTACTGCCGTTTGCCGAGCTACAAAACAAACATGATCTCCCTAGACAGGCATTTTACGGATATTTACAAATTCGGCATTATGCACTCACCATAACTCCCACCCTACAATTCTCACCACCATCACCGTTCGAAACTACTATATTGGCAGGTAACACCCAGAGGGGGCTTATATCGAGCATATATAAGCTCCTGAACGTCTTCTCTAAGGATGGCCAGGGTAAACACCTATACATGACTAAATGGGAGAGGATCCTCGGTGAGGAACTCCCTACTTCACAATGGCAGATCATATGGAATCAAACAGCAAAGAGTTCACTGTGTTCTTTATACAAAGAAAACTCATATAAAATCCTTCTGTTGTGGTACATGACCCCAGAGGTTCTCCATGCCATCTTCCCCAATAGTTCCGATAGATGCTGGAGATGTCAGGGAGCAAGGGGCACCTTCATACATATATACTGGAGCTGTCCACTGTTAACTCCCTATTGGTCCACAGTCGAACAACTACTAGCACGCCTCCTAGACACGCAAGTCCAGGCGTCCCCAAAATTCTTCCTATTAGGCCTATCGGCACTTAAACTTCCCACTCCATACAAAAAACTAGTACGCCACATATTAACGGCGGCAAGATGCCTTATAGCACTACACTGGAAACGCCCCCCCCTCTGCTGAGGATCTATATGCTAGAATAAAGGATATAGAGGTGATGGAGAAGATGACGGCCAGACTACAAGATAGACTGGAAGCACATAACAGGGTCTGGGAGCTATGGCACCTCCGGGAGGACCCACCATGATCAGGTAACACCACCGTTGATATACCTACTATACCCCCCCCCCCCCCTTCTACTTTCCTCTTTCCCTACTATCCCCTTCTACTTTTCTATACCATGTGCATCTGCGATTTCAATAAGTTACAGAGAACTAGGTTGTGATTCCGCAACCACGTTAAAGTTATAAGCTTAAATATTGGAACATAGCAATTGAATGTCAGCACTCTATACAGAAAACTTGCACTTTTGTACTACTGTTACATTCACCATTTGTTAATGCATAATGTATTGCAAAAACGAAATAATAATAAAAACGTTATTTGGAAAAAAAAAAGTCCCCTAGGATGGGAATACATAACCTTACCAGGCCATGGTTTCGTTAAAGTCCCAAACCAATCTCCACCACTTTATCAAAGTAATAACACAGTAATGAGGTATAAAAAGAAAAACCCATGGGGAGGAGTTAAGTACCACTTTAAAGAGGAAATAAACCTGTTTTGGAAAACATTTACATTGGTGGCTTTATTTTCACTTTAACTGATCACTCCAAAAATCAAATGTACCGTCTACATGCATATGTGAGATGTGAGATCTGGTACAGAGCACAGGTCTATGGGCAGGCAATATTTCCATCTCGCTCTTCCTATGCTTCTCAGTGTACTTGTGCCGGGTCCAAACATACAGAATAATGGCCGACCAGAGTGTCACGCTAGGTATGGAGCCTCCATAACTCTCTAAGGCACATGGCATGAAGCCTGAATAGAATCTTCTGGTTGGGTGTATATAGACATGTCACTCTATGACCGCTCTCTTTCCTGCTCTTTCAGTTTCAGGTACTGCTACAGTCCTGGTGGAGATCACAGCGGACATTCACATCTGCGGGCTCTGCAAGACTCAGTTCAATAACTTGGATGCTTTCGTGGCCCACAAGCAGACCGGGTGCCAGCTCACAAATGCCGCCACCGGAGCCACCAGTACCGTCCAGTTTGTGTCGGGAGAAGCGGTGACACCATCGCAGTCTGTGGCTCGCACCATCACTTCTGAAACTCAGACCATCACCGGTATGCACAGCTACCATTTCTCTACCATGAATGGCAATGCTGGGCCTGTTATCTGGTCGTTATTATACAATGCAATCCAAAAGCTGAGGTTCTCCACATGGATATCCTACCCAACAGAGTCATGTAACAAATGTTCTATAAAGGAACAAAAAGGGGACATCCAACCCTTAGTGAATGTTACAGAAAATAGAGGGATCCCATACTGATTTGGTCTACAAAGTGTATCAACATGGAGAGTTCCCCACCTCTCTGTGTCTTCTATCAATCAGCTGGGGGGACACTTGCCCTGTGGTTGTTTGAGGTGTTGGTGGATTGAAGGTAGACCATAAAAATAAAATAGTTCTCATACAAATTGATGGTGCAGTCTCTGAATGAAGAGGTGGGGCACCAACTAATTTGTGGTTTCCACCGCCATCACTCAGGCATGCAATATGCATACTTACATTAGTCCAAGCTATGTAACTATACAGCTGTGGCCAAAAGTTGTGAGAATGACACAAATCTTAATTCTCACAAAGTCTGTTGCTTCACCCTTGGTTCACATATGTCCGACAAAGTTAATGACACCCCCCCCCCCCCCCCCCCAGTTTAGTTCACAGATCGCAGTGCAAACTGCGAACTCACGTGCAGAGGAATCGGATCACATAGGTGAGAACACCCATGCCACCTGATTCTAGTGCGGGGGGAAAAACAAGTCCCTGCACTATTTTCTGTGCGAATCCAACTGTATGGCTGAACTGACTCTCTGATAAGTTTTTATTGCTATCAAGGTCCCCATTGGAGTGATTGACCTCTCTATTTGTACTGGTGGGACCATTTGTTAGTTCAGCTCTCTTATCCCTCTGGATCTTATGGTCATTTGCCGATGTGGTATTCACAGAAGATTTCCTTTGCTCATGAAAGTATAAACCCAAAAACCGAAAAATATTGCTGCTTACTAGTCCTTAGATGTGATGGCTGCATTGGCTTCCTTTTTTTTTTTTTTTTAAGGCATTTTCCCGTAACACACATCTGTCCTACAATGTCTTCAATCTGGAGCAATAGAGACATCCTTACGGTGGCAGCCGGTGCTCCAATATTTTGGTGGGGTGGGGGGCGGTAGACAAACCTGTCCCCTTCACTCGCACTACCGCACCTGCCCGCTCCACCACCCCACCCCCGCCGTGGGAGACAAATGGGTAGGCGGCGATAAGTGGCCTTACCTTTAGGCTGCTCCTCGCCCCAGTCACTGCTGGCTGATGTGTTTCGAAGGATGACCTACTTCCTCAGAGCCCTGCAGTGTTGCATCCTTCAGCTTCTTATATATATGTATGTATATATGTGTGTGTGTATGTATGTATGTATGTGTATATATATGTATGTGTGTGTGTGTGTATATATATATATATATATATATATATATATATATATATATATATATATATATATATATATATATATATATGTGTATATATATATATATGCACCATACACCCAAAAGAGGCACCTCCCACCAGGATCCAATGACCCCGTCCATATTGGTGGGTGGCTCACAAACGAAGGGGAATGATCACCGATAAATAGTAATAAAAACTTCCTATGTGTACAATTAGTTGAAAAATAGAACATTGAAAAAAAAACTATTATTAAAAATGAGTTAATAGAAAATGTATAAAAAATTGATAGATTGCATAATGGAGTATCTATGGATTAGTCCTTGTTGATACTGTTGATATTGACTGCACCAAACAGTATGTGGAACAGGGATCTGTCTGTTTACATTGACAGATCCACGTTTTGGCTCTCTGAGGAGCGTTCGCGGGTCGCCGGCGGACATCGCGGCTGCTGGGCACGCGCATTGGCTCCGGTGTCGTGGCACGCGCCTCTTATCGCTCTGAAAGCGGCCGACATACACCTACGGCGATTCGCGGCAGGGGAGCCAACCTGCCGCAGTATAATGACGGAGGCTGGTCGGCAAGCAGTTAAAGTGCAATTGGTGAATTATATTCACAAAACATTTAAAAAAAAGAAAATCTATTGTGATAAGCAAGTGCACAGTTTTCATCGAAAGAATTGATTGGTGTATAGATCAATCACATCCTCTCGTAAAATCGATGCCAGTGCTCTTAAAGTGACAGTGCAGTGCTATTCCAGTTAAGTTTACCCCATGTGCGCTGGGCCCCAACCCCAATGGGTCCAGACTCACCAAATGTAGTTGACCTCTTATGGCTTATGCCATACTTTACTTGTTTGTAGAAAACGTAGTCAGTCTGAAAATAATCAAATTCATACAATCCGCACATCTAAGGACCGGTAACTGAAATATTATAATTTTTTTTTTTCTTGGGTTTAGATATCCTTTCATTCTTGTCATCGTAAAGGTAAATTTAAATTGTTGATTGTACTGTGCATTACCTATGGCACCTTCTTCTTCTGTCCAGTCTCTGCTCCGGAATTTGTTTTTGAACATGGCTATCAAACCTTTCTGCCTAGTGACAGCTCGGTGACGCCGGCTACTGGTGGGGCCACCATCACTACAAAAAGCCGATCCAAAAAATTATCTGCTGCCTCCCCTCAGAAGAAGCAGAGCTGCACCTATACAGGTGAGAGGAAGCAGAACTACCTTGGCTGGTAATAAACAGTTATGTTTAGAGAGTGTGAAGTAAGATCATTGTTGGATTGTTTTTTTGCCTATAGGATGTCAGTTCAAGACTGCTTATGGCATGAAAGACATGGAACGCCACATGAGGACCCACACAGGTAACTCTGGCTGCTGCTCATCAGTACTCCACCAATGACCAAACTGCTAATATTGTTAGACCCCCTTTCACACTGAGGCGCTTTTCAGACACTTTCACACAAAAAAAAGTGCATGAAAAGCTCCTGAAAACTGCTTCCCATTAAAAACTATGGATGTTTTCACACTGGGGGGGGCGGTGCGCTGGTGGGGCAGTGAAAAAAGTCCTTTTGGAGTACTTAAAAAAAGCGCCTCAAAAACGCCCCTCCCCATTTAAATGAATGGGAAGCGCTTCAAAAGTGCTTGAAAAGCTCTTCAAAAGCGGCACAAAATGGTTCTTTTGAGTCACATGACCTTAAAATAAAAAAAACAACAACACAGCTAACGCCTCAAAAGCGATTGAAAAATGTCGCAAAAGCTCCCAACGTTTTATGGGAAGGTGTACACAGCAGGTGGAGGGAGAGCTCATAAATAGTCTGAGGACTGGGCAGCAAGTGCAGTGTTCCAAGGTCCAGTCCTGCAGGAGGAGACCCGTGTAAGGGGGCTCTGCCCTTCTGGTGGAGGGTCCTAGAGGAAGACATTGGGGTCCCAACTAGGCTTAGCTAGGGTGGACAGATCTGTGTCTGGGGATCAAGTTGGGTCTAAAGAAGCTTACTGGAGAAGGCCAGTAGAAAGTTGTTGGGGGGGGGGGGGGTGCAGCTGTCTACATCTCCCTCACTAGGAAGATCCTGGTGCGGATCGGCGGGAGGCAACCTATGATCCTGTGGCTATGTGAGTAGATGACCCCAGTGCTGAAGTTTTTTTTGGGCGTTTTTTTTTAAGCGTTTGTATGGGTGTTTGTGAGTGTTTTTGTATAGCATTTTTAAAGCGTTTTTGAGCGTTGGCGTTTTAGCCAAAGAGAATAATATAAGCTGTTTTCATCATTTGTTACTATGTTTCTCGGCTTTTCATCCACTTTTATTTATTATTCATTTTTCAACTTTTTTTTTTGTTAGGTTAGGGATTAGGAGTTTAATATTAGGGATAGAGGTTATTAGGGGCTGGGGTTATTTTAATTATTTGTATTATTATTTATTATTATTTAATTGCATTTGAGCAGAAAAAACGTTCAGGAACGCGCGACAAAACGCGCTTTAAAAACTCCAAAACATGCAAATCGAGCATTTCCACGGAGCAAAAAATGCTTCAAAAACACACAAATCTGCCTGATTCAAGCTACAAAAAAGCTCCAGAACTTTTCTGAGCTTCAGGCATTTGGCTTCAGGCGACTTGTAGTGGATTCTCCATAGAGAATTATTTATTTGTTTCTCCTCCAGCGTTTTGGAGCTTCAACCTACAAAATGTTGAGGTGTGAATGGGGCCCGAGTGACTGTTTGTGGCTTTTAATTCTTGAAGGAACACAGGTCACCAACAGCATTGAGATCCTGTGGGACATTCAGCAGTTTGTGCAGTGCAGCCAGAAACTGAGGAGTCCTCAAGTTATCCAGTTCTACAGTTTTCAGTGTATCCCATGCTCCCCCATCCCAGTTCATTTTCTGAACCATTGGAAGAATGTGGAAAATGCTGTGTGTACTCTACAGTGCCTTGAAAAAGTATTCACACCCCTTGTAATTTTGCACATTTTGTCATGTTACAACCAAAAACGTAAATGTATTTTATTGGGATTTTATGTGATAGACCAACACAAAGTGGCACATAATTGTGAAGTGGAAGGAAAATGATAAATGGTCTTAATTCATTTTTACAAATAAATAAGTGCATTTGTATTCAGCCCCCTTTACTCTGATACCCCTAACTAAAATCTAGTGGAACCAATTGCCTTCAGAAGTCACCTAATTAGTAAATAGAGTCCACCTGTGTGTAATTTAATCTCAATATAAATACAGCTGTTCTGTTCTGTTAAGCCCTCAGAGGTTTGTTAGACAACCTTAGTGAACAAACGGCATCATGAAGGCCAAAGAACACACCAGACAGGTCAGGGATAAAGTTGTGAAGTTTAAAGCTGGGTTAGGTTATAAAAAAACGATCCCAAGCATTGAACATCTCACGGAGCTCTGTTCAATCCATCATCTGAAAATGAAAAGAGTATGGCACAACTGCAAACCTACCAAGACATGGCCGTCCACCTAAACTGACCGGCCGGGCAAGGAGAACATTCATCAGAGAAGCAGCCAAGGGGCCCATGGTAACTCTGGAGGAGCTGCAGAGATCCACAGCTCAGGTGGGAGAATCTGTCCACAGGACAACTATTAGTCGTGTTCTCCACAAATCTGCCCTTTATGGAAGAGTGACAAGAAGAAAGACATTGGTGAAAGAAAGTCATAAGAAGTCCTGTTTGCAGTTTGCGAGAAGCCATGTGGGGGACACAGCAAACATGTGGAAGAAGGTGCTCTGGTCAGATGAGACCAAAATGGAATGTTTTAGCCTAAAAGCAAAACGCTATGTGTGGTGGAAAACTAACACTGCACATCACCCTGAACACACCATCCCCACCGTGAAACATGGTGGTGGCAGCATCATGTTGTGGGGATGCTTTTCTTCAGCAGGGACAGGGAAGCTGGTCAGAGTTGATGGGAAGATGGATGGAGCCAAATACAGGACAATCTTAGAAGAAAACCTGTTAGAGTCTGAAAAAGACTTGAGACTGGGGCGGAGGTTCACCTTCCAGCAGGACAACGACCCGAAACATACAGCCAGAGCTACAATGGAATGGTTTACATCAAAGCATATTCATGTGTTAGAATGGACCAGTCACAGTCCAGACCTAAATCACATTGAGAATCTGTGGGCAAGACTTGAAAATTGCTGATCACAGACACTCTCCATCCAATCTGACAGAGCTTGAGATATTTTGCAAAGAAAAATGGGCAAAAATCTCACTCTCTAGATGTGCAAAGCTGGTAGAGACATCCCCAAAAAGACTTGCAGCTGTAATTGCAGAGAAAGGTCTACAAAGTATTGACTCCGGGGGGCGCCATACAAATGTACCCCCCCCACACTTTTCACATATTATTTATATTTAAAAACACATTTATCATTTTCCTTCTACTTCACAATTATGTGCCACTTTGTGTCACATAAAATCCCAATAAAATACATTTACGTTTTTGGTTGTAACGTGACAAAATGTGGAAAATGTCAAGGGGTGTGAATACTTTTTCAAGGCACTGTAGGATGGAAAGCACCATCTCATTGGCTCATTTACAGCGTGCCTGAAGGAAGAACTGTCTGCGTTGCCCAGTAAGGTTTACCCCTCCATAGCTGGGATGAAAGGAAGGATATCGTTCTTTTGTGGTGACGGTGCGGATCTTCTCTCCTCCTCTCTCTTAGGTGACAAGCCACACAGGTGTGACACGTGTGGAAAGTGTTTCAGCCGGAAGGACAAGCTGAAGACGCACATCCGCTCACATACGGGGGAGAAGCCGTACAAGTGTAAAGAGTGCGACTACAGCGCAGCGGACAGCAGCAGCCTCTGCAAACACATGCGCATTCACACAGACGAGCGCCCCTTCAAATGCCAGATCTGCCCATATGCCAGCCGCAACTCCAGTCAGCTGACCGTTCATCTCCGTTCACACACAGGTGAGCTCGTCCCTCGACCCCCTGAGAGTGACCCCAAGGGAGCGGACCCCCCGCAGCCCCCTCATCCCCCCCAAACGCCAGAAGAAAACTGTAAGAAATACTCTCCTTACACCATGGCATCTTTGCTCCACAGGGGAGGGTGGTGTCACTGGGCTTCACCATAAACCCAGAGGTGGTTTAAAAGTGCGTTTTTTAGAATGGGCTTAGGTGCGAGGTCACATGGTCCAAGGTGAGAGCATACCCCAAAGGGGGAGCACAAGAGCGGACACGAGCACTTTACTGTTAAATCCTCTGCAATGGGCACCAAAAGAATGGAGTAGCTGTGAATGGACTTTATGTTGCGATTCTGTGGACACAGATTAATGCATGAATTAGTTTGGCACAAGAGCGCTTTAACCGCTTTTTACCGCGGCAGGTTGGCTCCGCTGTGCGAAATCTGGTAACTGTACGTGATCTCGCGAGGTCCGGATAGCAGGCGCGTGCCCGCCCGCTGCCACCTCCGTGAGTGCGACCGCGGGTCCCGCGGACTCGATGTGCGCGGGGATACCCGCGATCGTCTTAAGGAGAGGAAGAGCGGGGAAATGCTGATGTAAGCAAGCATTTCCCCGTTCTGCCTAATGACACTGACACTGATCACCGCTCTCTGTAATCGGGAGCAGTGATCAGTGTCATGTCACACATAGCCCCCCCCCCCCCCCCACAGTTAGAATCACTCCCTAGGACACACTTAACCCCTGCGGCGCCCCCTCCTGGTTAACCTCTTCACTGCCAGTCACATTTACACAGTAATCAGTGCATTTTTAATCGCACCGATCGATGTATAAATGTGAATGGTCCCAAAATCGCGCCTAAAGTGTCCGATCTGTCCGCCGTAAGGTCGCAGTCACAATAAAAATCGCTGATCGCCTCCATTACTAGTAATAAAAAAAAAATATTAATAAAAATGCCATAAAACTATCCCCTATTTCAGGGGTCTTCAAACTACGGCCCTCCAGATGTTCAGGAACTACAATTCCCATCATGCCGAGTCATGTCTGTGAATGTCAGAGTTTTGCAATGCCTCATGGGACGTGTAGTTCCGCAACAGCTGGAGGGCCGTAGTTTGAAGATTCCTGCCCTATTTTGTAGGCGCTATAACTTTTGCGCAAACCAATCAATAAACGCTTATTGCAATTTTTTTTTTACCAAAAATATGTAGAAGAATACATATTGGCCTAAACTGAGGGAAAAAAAATGTTTTTCTATATCTTTTTGGGGGATATTTATTATAGCAAAAAGTAAAAAATATTGCTTTTTTTTCAAAATTGACGCTCTTATTTTGTTTATAGCGCAAAAAATAAAAACCGCAGAGGCGATCAAATACCACCAAAAGAAAGCTCTATTTGTGGGGAAAAAAAGGACGTCAATTTTGTTTGGGTACAGCATCGCACGACCGCGCAAATGTCACTTAAAGCGACGCAGTGCCGAATCGCAAAAAAAGTGGTCTGGTCAGGAAGGGGGCAAATCCTTCCGGGGCTGAAGTGGTTAAACACGGTTCACTTTATTTCCATATTGATTTTTGTATATTGATGCACTTTTATAGAGATTTATGTAAATTACAAGTTGTCACTGCAATTATCGCACAGGGTTGCATATTTCTCTACTGCATATGAATACAACATGTGCATATAGAGGTGTGTATGCTACACGGGTTGTCGTTGGGAATATCGCATAGGAGTGCAATTTTTAATTGTATATTATCGCAACTTGTAATCGCATAAGATTGCATTTTTATGTTCACAATTTTTTTTTTTTTTTTTTTACATAGGAATGGAATATCTCACCACCACTATTTAACTGCAGTCAGTAATATTAGGATTTAGTACGATACTTTATGATTACATTTGGATAGCGCAGCATTATATTGGTATAAATGTTATACTTACTGCTCTGTGTGATGGTTTTTGCACATAGCAGCGCTCCTGGCTCCCCCCCCCCCCGCCGAGTGCTTGCTATGGGGGACACTCGTGCAGGCTCGCTCTGGAGCCACTTTCTGTGTCTCCATTCACGCACACAGCGTGGCACGGCTTGCCCCCTAACCCCTCCCCCCGCTCTCTGATTGACAGCAGCAGGAGCCAATGACTCCCACTGCTGCCTCTCTGTCCAGGCAGGGCGCTGGATCGCGATCAGGCTCGGGTAAGCATGGGGGGGGGGGGAGCTTGGGGGGAGCCAGGGCTGCCAGCAGGGGAGGACAGCCCATACAGATATTGGAGGTCAGGGCCCCAACTAGGGATGCAGGGGCAGCTCGGGCTGAATCCAAGAGCCCGGTGCCAGAGCAAGTTCCAGGACTGAGCTCAGGTAATGGGCCTGGGCACTCGGGACACCTGTCGCCCGAGGTCACGCAGTGATCACCCTGCAGCCGACATCAGCATCTCTCCCCACTGACAGCTGCCTCACAGAGCTCACTGAGGATCCTCCTCCCTCTCCTTGGCTCCAATGTTCTCATGTACAAAGACAGGAGGATATGTATTGTTTATGGATGGACACAGTAATCGGGAAGGGGGGGCAGGTAACAAGGATGCACACATGGAGGAGTGATCGGAGACGGAGTGGTTAGAGGATATGTGCTAGGGGGTGCTTTGGGAGGGGCAAGGACTTGTGCTAGTGGGGGTTATCCACCCCCCTCCCTACTAGCACAAGTCCTCTCCACTCCCAAAGCACCCCCCAGCACATATCCTCTTACCCCCTCCCCTAAATCAAATATGTCATCTGCCACAGAGGGGGAATGGGCATGGGACATGCAAGAAGGTTCCTTCTCCACGGAGCCCCTCCCTGTCCTCCGACGGAGCCCCTCCCTGTCCTCCGACGGAGCCCCTCTCTGTCCTCATCCCAGGAGTCCCCTGAAGGTAAAAAAAAAAAAAAAAAAACCTTCAGCCTTTACAACTACTTTTAAATCACAACATGGCTTTGTGTGGCAATTGAATATTCTATATTAGTTTTTTTTTTTTTCCATTAAAGTGGAATTGCCCTCTAAGACACATCAGCTACTTGGCCTGTAGGATTGGTCCATACTTGTTGCAGGGCCTGCAAACACGACATTTCTATGGATCAGATCAGCGGATGGATGGATCAGCGGCTCTGATTTTTTTTTTTCCCTAGCAGAGTGGAGGGAATCGCATTTTTATTTTTTTTCCTGGTTCATATATTTTTTTTTTCCTTTAGGCAGAAAAGAGTTAAATAACTTCAAGGAAACCGTTTAAGATTGCAGAAATTAATAAATCATCTCGCTTTTCTTGTTTAGGGAAAAAAAAAAAAAAAGATACAAAGTGTAAAAACATATATATGGATATCAGGCTGGTGATCTGAGCGGGATAATCATCTAAATGCATAGTAATGTGCTTTCTGATCTGCATAATAATAAAGCTTTTAGTGCGATTAAGTGTGAAATTTCAGCTGAACGTTCCCAAATATTGCGCGGTTGTTTACAAAGCTGAAAAAAAAAAAAAAAAAAAAATTTCTTTATGATGAGAATAAATTTGAAGTAAAAACCGCTTTTGCTACAAATTGGTCTCATGCTGATATTTTAATTAAAATCCACTTTTAATGTACAGAGAACAAAGTGCGGTTTTGAAAGCTCGCATCAGTTCCGTGGCGGCGGAATGTTCCGGGAGGTTAAAAGTTTATTCGGCAGACGACGAGAAATCGGCCGGGAGGAATGGCTAGGCGATGGCAGGTTTGCAGTGACCCCCCCCTCCCCATTATGATGTAAAGCTGAACCCCCCCCGGCCAGTAGAAAAGACACTAGATAACGTAGCTCTGTATCAAAATCTTCATTTTTATATCGCTACATTTTTTTTTTTTTTTTTTTTAATACTAGCAGTGTACCTGAATGTGACCCCCAGTATCCGCCTCTTGCAGTTCCTGTACAGCAGAGCACAGACTGGGAGAAAGGAAAAGCTGCACAACGAGCCCCAGACAGTCAGCTGTGCTAACCAGGAAAAGCTGATAGGTGGAGAGAGCAGAGTGACACAAGCTCATCAGTCTACTGATTCTCCTTTCACTGTCCAGTCGCAAGGCTGGGGAAGGGACAAGACCTGGGGAAAAATAAGGGCTCCTGTCCTACTGGACAGGGCTGTATAAAAATTCTGGACTGGGCTGCGCTCTCCCATTGACTTCTGTGATGTCCTGCGATTTTTGGTGCGGTTTCAGAAAGCGCGCCGAAGATGCAGGAGTTTTGGTTGCGCTTTCTGAAATGCACCAAAACGGCCAGGCCTCAGAGAAGTCTATGGGAAAGCGGTCTTTAGCAAAAGCTAACGTTCCCGCTCGTGATTTTGTGTAGGGGGCGTCTTTCACGCCATTTACGCGTGTCGCCCATAAGGCTGCCCTATGCATGTTTGTCGCCCAAAAAGGAGCTCCTGCTTCTTTTAGGCTGGGTTCACGCTATCTTCGCATGCGGCTCCCAGCAGGGGGTCCAGGTGCATCCCCGTTCACCGTTTCTGGTTTGATATGGCTTAATTCGGACCTGAAACGGACCAAAAGACGCATAGGAGCCCTGTGCAAATTTGCACCGGAGCCGCTGCGGAGATGTGTGACACGGGTCCATAGAAGGCTGGGCTAGCTATCGAGAAATGGGCTTGTTCTCGGTCAAGCAGGCAGGGGAAAAGCGGCAATGCACATGCGCGGTGCCGCAAAGCATGTCCAGAGTTGTACTTCACAAAGAGCTACGACGTAGCGTCCGGGAGCGCGCTCTGAGGACTGGAAGATGAGGGAGAGTAAAATAGGAAGAACATAAAATCGGTATGTAAAAGCATTGAAAAAAAAAAAATTGGGGGGAAAAAAACAAATATATAGATTACAGATGCAGCATGGGAAAAACACATAGTGTGAGGGATATTGGTTCTGCACACCCCAAATAAATGCAATATGAGAATGGTTCCCCCAGGGTTTTTTTTTAGCAGCAAAGTTAATATCAAAGATTTAATAAATTAAAAGAAAATAGTTTAATAAAAGTTGACATGACATAGACACATAGCAGTTAAAATATAAGCTCTGCTAGGGAGATATGATAACATTCCGAATACAGAAAATGAAAACACAAGATTATATACAGCATCACATATTAGAAAGTCTGTCATACAAAATTTCCGACGCGTTTTGACCTAAATGGTCACGGTCTTCCTCAGGGGGTGGGTTTGCAATAAAGGGTGTATGTGGGGGGGGGGGGGATTTCTTAGCCAGAATTCCTTTAATCAATCAGATGATCCCATGTGTCCCTTGGCCACTCCCACTCCAAAGAGGGACACCACTTCGCCCTGTGTGGGTTGCAAAGAGTCACAACTGGGGGACACCCTCTGTGGGTGGGAGGTCCGCACTATAGATTACAGATGTTTGTACTTCATATGCCAGAAATCTGAAAAAAAAAATGTACCTTTTTAGTGCCGGTTCAGTAAACTGTATGGGGCGACTCTGAAGCCGCCCCGTACAGCGCGACTTCAGCTCGGCTTGCAAAATGACTTCTGTATAGAAGTCAATGCCAGCCCCTCCGAAGTCACTCCAAAGTAGTACAGGAACCTTTTTCTAAGTCTGAGCGACTTGAGTCGCTCCTATTAGAACGGTTCCATTGCAATGCATGGAGCACGACTTGTCAGACGGCTAAGTCGTCTGACAGGTCGCCCCCTGCGTGAACTGGCACTTGCAACCCCTTTTTAAAGAGGTTGTAAACCTCAGAATAAAAAAACAAGAAAAAAAAACAAAAAACCAACCTGTAAGACCATGGTATAATGTGCTAGTATGCATCGCATACTAGCTCATTGTGAAATACTTATCTTAGAATGAAGCCCTCCCAACGGCGTGTGATGGCTGACATTTTCCCCAGAGTTTCTTCCGGATTTAGTGGGCTCCGGCGCTGTGATTGACATCACGCGATGACGTCACTCCCGCGCATGCACGCGGGAGCCGCCGTTCACAGCACGGGGGCTCGGAAGGAACGGCACACATTTCACTACCTATAGGTAAACCTTATTATAGGCTTACCCATAGGTAAATGTCTGCAGAGGAAGTTTACTTCCTCTTTAAGGTGGAAATACTTATGATGTTCCTCGCTCCTGCAGGTCCCTTGCAGCATTGTGACCTGTTCCCCGCAGCTGCTCTGTAAGCCGTGACCGGCTCCGGTTGCACTCCAGCCTCCTCCACCTACTATTCAGGGATAATGTACCTGTATGGTACGTGATGATGCTGAGGCTCCCCGCCCCCCTACAGACTGGAGCTTGGGGCAGAGGAGGAGAGCGCAGGAGCAAGGAATCAGGGTAAATGAAAGAGGCCGATCTACAATCCCATAGACATAATGACTGATTAACCCTTACAGACTGCAGGGGTAGACTTATTTTTCTGGAGTTGGCCTTTAACTATATGGGTGGTATTCAGCTTTAATAAACACTGCAGTAGTGGGGCTGAAATTCTGACACCTTTCAGATAATGGCATACATTGGGGGGGGGGGTGAAGTATTTGAACCCCTGCTGATTTTGTACGTTTGCCCACTGACCAATAAATGATCAGTCTATCATTTTAATGGTGGGTTTATTTTTACCAGTGAGAGACAGAATAACAACAAAAATATCCTGAAAAACGCATTTCAAAAAAGTTCTAAATTGATTTGCATTTTAATGACTGAAATAAGTATTTGACCCCTTCGCAAAACATGACTTAGTACTTGGTGGCAAAACCCTTGTTGGCAATCACAGAGGTCAGACGTTTCTTGTAGTTGCCACCAGGTTTGCACACATCTCAGGAGGGATTTTGTCCCACTCCTCTTTGCAGATCCTCTCCAAGTCATTAAGGTTTCGAGGCTGACGTTTGGTAACTCGAACCTTCAGCCCCCTCCACATATTTTTTATGGGATTAAGGTCTGGAGATTGGCTAGGCCATTCCAGGACCTTAATGTGCTTCTAAAGCCACTCGTTTGTTGCCTTGGCCGTGTGTTTTTGGGGTCATTGTCATGCTGGAATACCCATCCACGACCCATTTTCAATGCCCTGGCTGAGGGAAGGAGGTTCTCACCCAAGATTTGATGGTACATGGCCCCAAACATCATCCCCTTGATGTAGTGAAGTTGTCCTGTCCCCTTAGCAGAGAAACCCCCCCAAAGCATAATGTTTCCACCTCCATGTTTGATGGTGGGGATGGTTTTCTGGGGGTCATAGGCAGCATTCCTTCTCCTCCTCCAAACACGGCGAGTTGAGTTGATGCCAAAGAGCTTGATTTTTGGTCTCATCTGACCACAACATTTTCACCCAGTTCTCCTCTGAATCATTCAGATGTTTATTAGCAGACTTCAGACAGGCCTGTACATGTGCTTTCTTGGGCAGGGGGACCTTGCGGGCCTTGCAGCATTTCAGTCCTTCACGGTGTAGTGTGTTACCAATTGTTTTCTTGGTGACTTTGGTCCCAGCTGCCTGGAGATCATTGACAAGATTCTCTCATGTAGTTCTGGGCTGATTCCTCACCGTTCTCATGATCATTGGAACTCCACGAGGTGAGATCTTGTATGGAGCCCCCAGACCGAGGGAGCCTGACAGGTTTTATTTTGTGTTTCTTCCTTTTGCGAATGTTGTGAAAGTGTACATAGTCAAGGCAACACAATGGAAGCAGGGAAAGAGAGCACAACTATCCTGGTAAATACAAAAGAGGCAGCATTGCATCGGGACCATGGTCACATAGTACATAGCATGGATAAACTAAGATGGGTGGTGAGCCCAGGAATGCTATCATGGTAGACGAAGGGCCCTTTCACACTGGCGCACTTAAAAACGTGGTATGGGTTTTGTAAAAACCCATATCACGTTTTTTTAATGCGTTTTTAATGAGTTTTTCGTGTGTTTTCTGGACTCCTGTCTCCCAGCATGCACCTGTGAAACTTGGACATGTGACTCAAAAAACGCACCAGAAACTTATCGTGGGTACATTTTTGGTGCATTTAAAAAAATATATATATATATATATATCAATGAAAAACGCACCAAAATCACTACTGGCCCCCCTTCGCACGTGTGAGTGGAGCCTTATTTTTGTCCTGGTTAGAGTAAGGAACACCTTTTAGTCTTTGTTGCAGTATGTGTCCCCATTGTGGTGATGTCCCCTTATACTATCTGAACAGGAAGTGAGCACAATTCTCTCCAAAGGAGACAGACAAGTATAGTAGAGTGTGGAAGGGTTGGTGCATCTATAACAGATGTTCTCAAACTTTTTAACTCCGAGAAACCCTTAAAAAAAAAAACAACTTTCCGGTCTCAGGGAAAGTTATTTTAAGGGTTTCTCGGTGTTAAATAATGACTATATCTACAACTCCTGATACATTAGTGTGATGGTCAGTAAGAAGAATGCTCCTTACACTTGTGGTCATTGGGAAGAATTCCCTCCCCCTTACAGATAGCTACAAAGATCAATGGTGTCAGTGGGGAACTTATCTGAGAGGCAGAAACTGCTCAAGGAACCTCGAGCAATCTCTGGAGGGACCCTTGGATTCCACGGAACCCTGATCCATAACATGAATATGGTAGTTTGTGTCCCCATTGTGAAGGTCTGCCCTCACTTCCCATTCTGGTTCAAGTAAAATCGACCCCTTTGATTAACTACTTAAAGCGGAAGTAAACCCATCCATTTACCAGTTTAAAAAAATGAAATTAAATACTCCCATTGGATGTGCTCTCAACCAAACTGTCAAACCATCCAATGGCTGGTGTCATAGCTGATCACATGTGCAGCATTATGGCGGTTGTAAATTAAACAGAGGCCAAGATGGCAGCTTCCTTGGCTGAAAACGATAGGAGGGTTTACTTACACTTTAAGGAGGACCGCCCCATAGTAGATACACTGCTACAGGGCGGCCCTCCTGTGCAGAATCACGTGTGTATGTACGTATGTGTGTGTATATATATATATATTGTGCGTATGTATGTATATGTGTGTGTGTGTGTGTGTGTGTGTGTGTGTGTGTGTATGTATATATATATATATATATATGTATATATATATATATATATATATATATATATATATATATATATATATATATATATATATATATATATATATATATATATATATATACATACGTGATACTGCAATTCCGCCTACAGGGGGCGCATGTGCCGCCAGCAGCACGGATCTGCTGTGACGGGCACTTGATGTCCGCCGAGACCCACCGATTGTCGAGCAGAGACACAGAATGTGTAAAAACAATATGTAAACAAGGCAGAGCTTTGTTCTGATGGGGGTGGGAGTGATGGATTTTGTGTCCCTGCGGGGAATAGAATCCCACACTGGTTAGGCACACAGTTAACCCCTTGATCACCCTAGATGTTTAACCCCTTCCCAGCCAAGTGTCATTAGTACAGTGACAGTGCATATTTTTAGCCCCATTTAAAACGCAATAGGAGACCGGCAGCTCCCGCAGCCACTGGCATGTAATCGCTCGAGCAGCGTAGTTGCAAGAGCTGTCAGACTCCCATTGCTTTCGGTGGGACCCACCTCCCACCCTTTGTCTCCCGCATCTAATCCGATTGTCCACCGCAATGTCACAGTCCCGCTGTAAGTCGCTGATCGTCGTATGAAAAAAAACCCGAAAAAATTCAGTATATACCCCATAGTTTGTAGAAGCTGTAACTTTTGCGCAAACCGATAAAAATACGCTTATTGGGATTTTTTTTACCAAAAATATGTAGCAGAATACATATTGGCCTAAATTTATGAAGTCATTTTGATTTTTTTTTTTTCAATTTTATTATTGGATATGTTTTATAGCAGAAAGTAAAAAAAAATACTGTTTGTTTTTTTTTTTTTTTCATAGCGCAAAAAAAAAAAAAAAAAATAAATAAAAAATGCAGAGGTGATTAAATACCACCAAAAAAAAAAGCTCTATTTGTGGGAAAAAATGACATAAATTTTATTTGGGTACAATGTTGCATTTACAATTGTCAGTTAAAGTAAGGCAGTGCCGTATCGCAAAAAAAAAAAAAAAATGGCCTGGTCATGAAGGGGGGATAATAAAAACCCTTAACCTTCGCCAACTTGTCCAAAACTAAAAACTAAAAAAAAATTTTGAACTGTATGCAAGTCCATTCTCATGAGGTTTGGGATCCTCATCCTTCCCAGAATCAGGTTGTTAGAATGTTACTTATTCTTTTTTTTTTTTTTTTTTTTTTTTTAGTTTTTTGCAGAGGTGAGTATGGAGCAGGGGCGGACTGACCATTCGGGCACTCAGGCACTGTCCGAGGGCCCTATGCCACTAAGGGTCCCCATCAGGGTTGCCAGCCTCAATAAAACCAGGGACAGTATGTTAAAATCAGTGTTTTTTTAAAAATCCCAAGATTATAACTGCCCCGCCTCTCCAGTACCTTTTTCATTGTGTGTATGTGTATTCTGTGTGTTTTATACTGTATGTGTGTATACTGTGTGGCCCCATAATCTTCTCCTATTGCCCGGGGGCCCCATAATCTTCTCCTATTGCCCGGGGGCCCCATAATCTTCTCCTATTGCCCGGGGGCCCCATAATCTTCTCCTATTGCCCGGGGGCCCCATGAGTTGTCAGTCCGCCCCTGGTATGGAGTAGCTCACCAGATTATTGCACCATTGCCTTTCTGCTTGTGTGTATTTTTCGCCGATCCCTCTGACAATCATTCTTGTATTCCAGGTGATGCCCCCTTCCAGTGCATGCTCTGTAGCTCCAAGTTCAAAATCAACTCGGACTTGAGAAGACACATGCGCGTTCACACGGGGGAGAAACCCTACCGCTGCGAGTTCTGTGACTTCTTCTGTGCCATGAAGGGAAATCTGAAGTCCCACATACGGATGAAACACAATTCAGAATGCACGTTCAAGTGTACGCAGTGTGACTTTCAGTGCAGCAGCAAGGGGGACCTGCGCCAACACTTGCGCACCCATCTGCCAGAGCTGCCAGTCAAGTGCTTGGAATGCAGCTACTCCTGTGCCAACAGGGCGGCCCTCAAAGTCCACGAGCGGATCCACTCCCAGGACCGGCCCTTCAAATGCCACCTTTGCCAGTTTGACACTAAGCAGCGCAGCAACCTGACCACGCACATTAAGAAAGTTCACAGCGACGAGGTGAACTGCAAGTTCGACGTTCAGAAAGCGGACGGGAACTTTCCCAGGCAGTGCGGCTCTCGGAAAAGTAACAAGGTGGACGCAAAGAAAACTTTCAGGTGTGACCTCTGTGAGGCCTCATTCGTTAGGGAGGACTCCTTACGGAGCCATAAGAGACAGCACAACGAGATCATGCTTCACAAAGCTCAAGAATTGACCATGTTGCAGCTTTCGGTCGACGAGTCTGGACAAAGTGACGTGGACAAGTCCGGCAAAGATGACACCGTCGCAGCATTTATTGTAGGAAAGATGGAAGTAGGTGACGGGGTGGAACGTTCTGGGGCTTCCTTGACCAATGCAGACCATTCTAGTGAAGAAAAAAACGGACAAGAGTCAATGACCACTGACCAGCTCCATATGTTAAGTCACGTCAATTTAATGGCCTCGCCTCAGTCTCTAGGGTCACAGGTCATTGTATGCGAGACGGTTGTCCCAAGTTCCCCGGCACAGGACAGCGAGGACTCCATACAGGAGGTGCTTATAGAAAATGGTGAGGAAAGCGACCCAGATTCCCCGGAGAACCCAACCTTCATCTCTGAGTCGGGCATGAGCTCTTCTGACCTTGATGGCCTCAATGCCTTAATCCAAGAGGAGACCACCGTAGTGATTGTGGACAGTGAAGGAGGAGATAACGCAGGGGCCTCCTCCCCTGTTTATACCACGTCACCCCAAGCCGATTCTCCAAAGCAAAGTTACACTCTTGAAGAAGGCGATGCTGGCTCCGAGCCGCTGTGCCCTGCGGACTCCATACCCGACTGACTCGTGTTATGCTGCTAATCTGCGCCGCCTTTTTTTTATTTTCTATTTGCGACAGTGTTGTCCGGCAAAACTGGTCTTTGTATGTGAACAATGAGATACCTGCCCCTCTCTCCCGTTTTTTCCAAAACATCCTATGAAATAGAAAGGTACAGTACACATAGATGGTACGATACCCATGCAAAAGAGGTACCCACATTTACACTTGGCAATGGACGACTGTTACTCTTCCACCCAACTGGAAAAAAAAAAAAAGAATAAGAAGCTGAAGGCATTACTACATCAATAGACATTTAATTAAAAAAAAAAAAAAGGAAGACAGAGTTTTGTTTTGTAAAGTTTGCACAAATTTTATTTTAACGTAGAATGATTCTTGAGAAAAGAATAAAATACAGATGAACACTATCCTTTAGGCGTTTGGCTCCAATAATAAGCAAACTAAAAGAAGCATCAGATCAGTGATAAAAATGGTACGAGACAAAATCCAAACGGCTTCAAGTGTAACTAGAGAATGTTTTTTTTTCCATTTTTGGATACAGTAAGGGAGGGTTATAACCCCGGTCAGTTTTTTTTTTTTTTTTTTTGCCATCTGTGCCCCATTGGGGAGATTTCCCTTCACTTCCTGTCCCATAGCCAAACAGGAAGTGAGAGGAAATCCCTCCAAAGTGAGGGAATCCCATTGTGTCACCATTGTGGAAGATTTCCCCTGTATTACGATTCTGGTGTCAACCCAAAATTTGGGATTTTTTTTAAATTTCTTTTTTACCTTTCACGCTCCGTGATAACAGTAAACAGGACAAATAGAGGAGGGTGAATCTCCCTAACATGGGGGCACAGACAGCAATAAAAACTGGTAGGTGTTCTAATCCATCTCCCAATTATCCAAAAGTGAAAAAAAAACAATAAAAGGCAAACATTTTTTTTTTTGTTTATACTTTAAATTGGAAGACTTAAGCTGACCATAGATGGATCGAAATTCTGCCGGTCCCTACTAAACCAGCCCAATTTTTAACCATCTATTAACGTCTCGTTCGAGAGAAGTCAAGCTTGTGGACTTCTCCCTAACGGGACTGTTGGAATACAGTGCATCTGGAAAGTATTCACAGCGCTTCACTTTTTCCACTTTTTGTTATGTTACAGCCTTATTCCAAAATGGATTAAATTCATTATTTTCCCCAGAATTCTACAAACAATCCCCCATAATAACAACGTGAAAGAAGTTTGTTAGAAATCTTTGCAAATTTATTAATAATAACAAATGAAAAAAATCCCATGTACATAAATATCACAGGCTCCTCCCATGTACATAAGTATCACAGGCTCCTCCCATGTACATAAGTATCACAGGCTCCTCCCATGTACATAAGTATCACAGCCTTTGCTCAATACTTTGTTGAAGCTCCTTTGGCACCAATTACAGCCTCCAGTCTTTTTGAGTATGATGATAGAAGCTTGGCAAATCTATTTTTTGGGCAGTTTCTCCCATTCTTCTTTGCAGGACCTCTCGCGCTCCATCAGGTTGGATCGGGAGCGTCGGTGCACAACCATTGTCAGATCTCTCCAGAGATGTTCAAGCGGGTTCAAGTCTGGGCTCTGGCTGGGCCACTCAAGGACATTCACAGAGTTGTCCCATAGTCACTCCTTTGTTATCTTGGCTGTGTGCTTAGGGTTGTTGTCCAATTGGAAGATGAACCTTTGCCCCAGTCTGAGGTCCAGAGCGCTCTGGAGCAGGTTTTCATCAAGGTTGTCTCTGTACTTTGCTGCTTCATCTTTCCCTCAATCCTGACTAGGCTCCCAGTTCCTGCCACTGAAAAACATCCCCACAGCATGATGCTTCCACCACCATGCTTCACTGTAGGGATGGTATTGGCCAGGTGATGAGCGGTGCCTTGTTTCCTCCAGACATGACGCTTGCCATTCAGGCCAAAGAGTTTAATCTTTGTTTCATCAGACCAGAGAATTTAGTTTCTCATGGTCTGAGAATCCTTCAGGTACCTTTTGGAAAACTCCAGATGGGCTGTCATGTGCCTTTTACTGAGGAGTGGCTTCCGTCTGGCCACTCTACCATACAGGCCTGATTGGTGGAGTGCTGCAGAGATGGTTGTTCTTCTGGAAGGTTCTCCTCTCTCCACAGAGAAATGCTGGAGCTCTGTCAGAGTGACCATCGGGTTCTTTGTCACCTCCCTGACTAAGGCCCTTCCCCCCCGATCGCTCAGTTTGGCTGGGCGGCCCGCTCTAGGAAGAGTCCTGGTGGTTCCAAACTTCTTCCATTTACGGATGATGGAGACCACTGTGCTCATTGGGACCTTCAATGCTGCAGAAATGTTTCTGTACCTTCCCCAGATCTGTGCCTCCATACAATCCTGTCTCGGAGGTCTACAGACCATTCTTTGGACTTCATGGCTTGGTTTGTGCTCTGACATGCACTGTTACCTGTGGGACCTTCTATAGACAGGTGTGTGCCTTTCCAAATCATGTCTAATCAACTGAATTTACCACAGGTGGTCTCCAATCAAGTTGTAGAAACATCTTAAGGATAATCGGTGGAAACAGGATGTACCTGAGCTCAATTCTGAGTGTCATAGCAAAGGCTGTGAATATTTATGTACCTGGGAGTTTTTTGTTTTTTACTTTTAATAAATTTGCAAAGATTTCAAGCAAACTTCTTTCACATTGTCATTATGGGGGATTGTGTAGATTTTTGAGGAAAATAATGAATTGAATCCATTTTGGAATAATGCTGTAACATAACAATGTGGAAAAAGTGAAGCGCTGTGAATACTTTCCGGATGCGCTCTAACTACAAATAAACTCACAAAAGCCATGAGGCTTGCAGCATAAAACATGACCTCAGTCACTCCATATATAGAGTTGCATGGGTTATGGGGGTACCTCATCCTTTGTAATATGTTAAAAGATAGGACTGATGTAACTGACTTTAACTGTACCAGTGCAAGGACATTGAAACAAAAATAATAGTAAATATTTTTATTACAAATTAGTTAAATTTTTTACAGGTAAAATCAATTCAAAATTATATGGCTCCAATCAATTTGATCGGTCATTATTATATAATAGCTCTCTGTTAGTACAGTGTCTAGGTCGACGCGTTTCACATCTGTGCTTCCTCAGGACCTTACATTCTTGACTAAAAACAGAGATTCTGTTCAGAGTGGAAAAAAAAAAGATAAGCATTTTTTGCATTTTGATTTATGTGGGAGTGCAGCATATTCATTGTAGCATAAAATCCAATTGGTTAAAAAGACGTGCATCGAGGGTTACTCACATCTAGAAAAGGAGTCCTCAAGAAATGACGTGCCAAGTGTCATGGGGGAGCAATCCGAGAGATAATGTCTTCAAACAGTAAATAAATGAATATCTTTTTTTTCTCTCTGAACAGAATCTCTGTTTTTAGTCAAGAATGTAAGGTCCTGAGGAAGCATAGATGTGAAACGCGTCGACCTCTCGACGCTGTACTAACAGATCTATTATATAATAATGACCAATCAAACTGATTGGAGGTCAAATTGATTGGAGCCATATAATTTTGAAATATTTACTATTCATTTTTGTTTCAATGTCCTTCACTGGTACCGTTAAAGTCCGTTACATCAGTCCTATCTTTAAAAACCTCAGCCACTCAATAGACTGAATAAAGGACCTGGATGATCTATGGAAGACCCCAAAACTGCATTGATACTTTAACATAGATCGCCAATCTGACAGTTGGGAAAAATCAGAGCCCACCCCGCTGTGTGCAGGATCGTCAGCGCCTAGGAAACTGCTCCGGCACGCAGTATTGTGGGCGCTGATTTTTCTCGGCTGTCAAATTGGTGATCTACAGTATCTCACAAAAGTAAGTACACCCCTCACATTTTTGTAAATATTTTCTTCTATCTTTTCATGTGACAACACTGAAGAAATGACACTTTGCTACAATGTAAAGTAGTGAGTGTACAGCTTGTATAACAGTGTAAATTTGCTGTCCCCTCAAAATAACTCAACACACAGCCATTAATGTCTAAACCGCTGGCAACAAAAGTGAGTACACCCCTAAGTGAAAATGTCCAAATTGGGCCTAAAGTGTCAATATTTTGTGTAGCCACCATTATTTTCCAGCACTGCCTTAACCCTCTTGGGCATGGAGTTCACCAGAGCTTCACAGGTTGCCACTAAAGTCCTCTTCTACTCCTCCATGACGACATCACAGAGCTGGTGGATGTTGGAGACCTTGCGCTCCTCCACCTTCCGTTTGAGGATGTCCCACAGATGCTCAATAAGGTTTAGGTCTGGAGACATGCTTGGCCAGTTCATCACCTTTACCCTCAGCTTCTCTAGCAAAGCAGTGGTCATCTTGGAGGTGTGTTTGGGGTGGTTATCATGTTGGAATACTGCCCTGCGGCCCAGTCTCTGAAGGGAGGGGATCATGCTCTGCTTCAGTATGTCAGTACATGTTGGCATTCATGGTTCCCTCAATGATCTGTAGCCCCCCAGTGCCGGCAGCACTCATGCAGCCCCAGACCATGACACTCCCACCACCATGCTTGACTGTAGGCAAGACACACTTGTCTTTGTACTTCTCACCTGGTTGCCCCCACACACACTTGACACCATCTGAACCAAATACGTTTATCTTGGTCTCATCACACTACAGGACATGGTTCCAGTAATCCATGTCCTTAGTCTGCTTGTCTTCAGCAAACTGTTTGTGGGCTGTCTTGTGCATCATCTTTAGAAGAGGCTTCCTTCTGGGATGACAGTCATGCAGACCAATTTGATGCAGTGTGCGGTGTAAGGTCTGAGCACTGACAGGCTGACCCCCCCCCCCCCACCCCTTCAATCTCTGCAACAATGCTGGCAGCACTCATACGTCTATTTCCCAAAGACAACCTCTGGATATGACGCTGAGCACGGGCACTCAACTTCTTTGGTCAACCATGGCGAGGACTGTTCTGAGTGGAACCTGTCCTGTTATACCGCTGTATGGTCTTGGCCACCGTGATGCAGCTCAGTTTCAGGGTCTTGGCAATCTTCTTATAGCCTAGGCCATCTTTATGTAGAGCAACAATTCTTTTTTTCAGATCCTCAGAGAGTTCTTTGCCATGAGGTGCCATGTTGAACTTCCAATGACCAGTATGAGAGAGTGAGAGCGAAAACACCAAATTTAACACACCTGCTCCCCATTCACACTTGAGACCTTGTAACACTAACGATTCACATGACACTGGGGAGGGAAAATGGCTAATTGGGCCCAATTTGGACATTTTTACTTAGGGGTGTACTCACTTTTGTTGCCAGCGATTTAGACATTAATGGCTGTGTGAGTTATTTTGAGGGGACAGCACATTTACATTGTAAGGCCCCTTTCACACGGGACTGTCCATTTTTACTCCTCCGCTTGCTCAGCAGGGATCGCTCCGGTGATCCCCGCTGAGCTGGCGGATGACAAGTCCGTCTCTGCACACTGTGCAGGGACGGACCTGTCCGATCTCCGCTCTCCTCTATGGGGGGGAATCGGATGATTTTGGACCGCCTGTCCGTTTTCATTCGATCCGCCAGACGGATGGAAAAGTAGGACATCCATCGGGCTGGATTTTGCGGAGCAGAGCGGATGTCAGCGGCCATGTCACCGCTGACATCCGTCGCTCCATAGAGATGTATGGAGCGACCGTTCAGAACGTGAAAGGGGCCTTATACAAGCTGTACACTCACTACTTTACATTGTAGCAAAGTGTCATTTCTTCAGTGTTGTCACATGAAGAAAGAAAATATTTACAAAAAATGTGAGGGGTGTACTTACTTTTGTGAGATACTGTATGTTAGGCTCTGTTCACATTTGTGCAACTTATCGTGTGACTTTGGACACATAGGGGTTGATTTACTAAAGCTGGAGAGTGCAAATCTGCTGCAGCCATGCATGGAAACCAATCAGCTTCCAGGTTTTATTTGTCAAAGTTTAATTGAACAAGCTGAAGTCAGAAGCTGATTGGCTCACGTGCACAGCTGCAGCAGATTCTGAGTGCTCCAGTTGTAGTAAATTTCCTCTCTCAAAGTCATATGACAAGCCGCAGCCCGTGTATTTCAATGAAAGCCGTTCAGATCTATGCGACTTAAAGACCGTTACTGCACTACTTTGATGCGACTTGAGTGCCATAGACTGCAATGAAAACTCTCGAAAGTCGCACCTTGCTATCATTGCCACAGTTGTGCAACAGTCAAAGCCAAAGTCGCATTCCAAGTCACACCCATCCAAAGTGACATCAAAAGTCGCAATGTAAAAGTTGCATTCAAAACCGCACAACTTTAGAGTCGCACAAGTGCGAATGGAGCATTACAGAAGTAAAATTGTAGACCTCGTTCACACGGGTGTATACAGCATACGCCTGTACAAGGGCCGTGTTAACCCGCACAGGGTGTTCTGTGCATCCCTATGCAGGCAGTCCCCTTCAGGTCAATTAGGAGGAGGCGGGTGGCATGGACACGGCTGCTGCTCCCAATTTGACATCCACGTGGGTGAGCGTCCCTGAACCCGGACAGCGAGCATTTGGGGCATTGTAGCCACTGCCTTCCAAATGACGTCAATGGGGCTTCCTGCGTGGAACCCCTATGCGGGTAAACGTGGCCCTCACAAGGGTGGACGCTGTAGTCTGCCCATGTGAACGAGGTCTTGTGGCAAACGTTTTCAGTCCCTTCAGCAACAAAAAAAATCTCTTAAGTCTTTGTGGACTTTAGTTCCACTTTTTAACCACTTCTGGGCCGCCTGCCGTCGTTATACGTCGGTACGTTGATGTTGAATACTGTTGTTATGGCAGCAGATAGCTGCCATAACCCCGGTATTTTCTTAAACGGGTGGTCCGCTTTGGGATAAAAGTGGTCTCTGCGGCGGATTCACTGAGAGATCACTTTTATCGGCGGCGGGAGAGGTGCCCACCCCTCCCTCCCGCCGCGTTTCGTCATCTCCGCCTCTTACCTGAGCCGTCTGTAGCGGCGGAGACGATCCGATCCTTTTCCCTTTAGAGGCACTGATGATGGCCCCCACTCAAATCAATGCCCTTGGATGACGGAAGCGACGTCAAACGCCACTTCCACCCAAAAGCCTTAAAGGGAGTTTTTTTATTTTTTTATTGCATTTAAGTGTAAATGTGAGATGTGAGGTCTTTTTGACCCCAGATCTCACATAAAAGAGGTCCTGTCATGCTTTTTTTTCTATTACAAGGGATGTTTACGTTGCTTGTAACAGGAATATAAGTGATACAATTTTTTTTTTTTTTTTAAAGGGACCGTGTAAAACGAAAAAGTTAAATAAAATAAATTTAAAGTGCCCACGTCCCTCCGTACCTGCGCGCAGAAGCGAACGCATACGTAAACAGTTATCAAACCACACATGTGAGGTATTGCCGCGATCATTCTAGCAAGAGCAATAATTCTAGCAAAGGACCTCCTCTGCAACTCAAAACTGGCAGAGAGTTCCACTCTCCCGACACTCCTCTGCAGCTATAGAATCAGATTGCAATGTCTGATAGTTCGGTCATCCAATGCTCCGGGATTAGAACTTCAGCTTTGTGCCGTTCTAACCCAGTTGTGATAGCTCAGAACAAACACCAGGCAGGCTGTATGTAAGTTCAACCAGGAATCTATCTTTATTGACAAAATACAGGCTTTTATACACTCAAAGTGGAGGGGCAGACTTCCTGCTCATATTACTCTAACAATACAGCTGTAACCTAATTAACATGAGCTAATTAACTAATCCCTTTAGACAGCCTAGATGACTCAGACATGACCGTTAGGACAGACTGGCCATCTTGTAGTTCAGAAAGTCCAATCAACATTATCACAATCAACATAGACTCTTCTTCACACAATAGCAGAGTTAATTAACAAAAATAACAATGGGGATCTAAGGACTCTTATGCCGCGTACACACGAGCGGACATTACGGCGGACTTTGCCCGGCGGACTTTTCGACGTACTTTCCGACGGACTTTGTGAATGAACGGACTTGCCTACACACAATCCACCAAAGTCCGTCGAATTCGTACGTGATGACGTACGACCGGACTAAAACAAGGAAGTTCATAGCCAGTAGCCAATAGCTGCCCTAGCGTGGCTTTTTGTCCGTCGAACTAGCATACAGACGGCGGACTTTTCGACCGGACTCGATTTCAACGGATAAATTTAAAACAAGTTTCAAATCTAATTCCGTCCAACTTTTGAGAAAACAAAGTCCGCTGGAGCCCACACACATCGAATTGTCCGACGAAATCCAGTCCGCCGGGCAAAGTCCGCCGTAATGTCCGCTCGTGTGTACGCGGCATCAGATCCCATAATAGACTTATTTACAATACACATTTTAGCAGACAATAGACAGACAGGTGTTGGAATTTACATCAGCATCTCCTAACAGTATCTGTCCCAGCATTATGAATCAGCCACTATTCCAATATGGCAAATCCAGGGTCCCCAGACGTACAGCTCACAAAGAGCACCGTTCCCCCAAATGCAAGGGCCCCCGATCGATCGGCAAGAGGCTAGCATACAGTCCCCTCCAAAAGTCTCTTTCCCGGCTAGGTCTGTCACATTTCTCCCCTTTCGGCAGGAGACTAACACAGGAGGAGACCCCAGACGGGTTGACTCCGAAGTTAGTCAGTAGTTCCAGTCCTCTAATGCCTGTACCCACACAGTACCCCAAACAAAATGTTCCAAACAAAGCATTACTCACCCAGCCAACCTCTGCCTCTCTCAGAGAACATATCTGCCGCTGGGGAGAGGCCTGGACTGGCCCTTCTCCCTGGAGTCCTTTCTGCCGCTGGAGAGAAGACAGGGAGTCTGGGCTCACTCCGTCATGCTGTTGGGGATCTGGGCCGACTGCCCAGCATCCCTGGGGTATACAGGTGGAGACTGAAGTCCCATCCACCTTCACGGGAAATCCATCCTCTGTTAGTTGAGGGCAGAGTCCAGCAGTACTCGGCCCTGTTGCCAGCCCCTCTGCTGGAAACCCCACACCATCTGCTCCGGCTAACTGTTGGGGAGGGACAACACACACCTCCTCTACCTTCTCCCCCTGTATCTGCTGCTGGGAAGTGATTGCGACCTTCTCACCCTGAGCCTCCGAAACTGCCACAGGTGTGGGGCAGAGGTCTTGGACCCTCTGTCCGGTTGCCAGCGCTTCAGCTGGGGAAGTTCCTTGTAACTTCACAGATACTTCTGTTGGTGCTGGGCAGAGCACAGTGAAGTTTGGCCCTAATAACAGCTCTTGTTCTGCTGGAGGCTCACCAGGTTGTTCTTCCTCAGCAGAAAAGTCTATTAAATCCCCTGTCTCTGCAACTGGTGTCTGGGGATAAAGGTTCACCATCTCCTGTCCCTGGAACCCAGAAGATGCTATCAGTGCTGGGCAGAGGTTAGCAGAGCTCTGCCCTGTTGTTAGCACTTCAGCTTTGGGGACGGCAATCTTCAGATTTTCCACTGCCGGTTCTCTGGCATTCTGCTGGACAGGCACATTCCTCCATCCAAGATCATCCAATGCAGAAACAGGTTCATCAAGGTCAGTTAGCACTTGCTGCATCCGCCATAAGACCTCCCCCTCCATAGCTGCAGGTGCAGGTTGGCAAAGCACACCTTTACTCTGCCACATTGTCAACTCTTCAGCCAGAATTTCAGAGTTGTCAACTGGTATTTCCTGATAGTCCCAGGCAAAGGGAGCACCACCCTGCTGCTGAGCAGAGTCTAACAGCTGTTTGTAGGCGATCTCCAACTCCCATTCCTGAACGGCCAGAAACTTCAAATCTTCCAGTGCCCAGTGCACTTCTGAGACATTCAGTCTCCGCTCTCTGTGCTCCATTATTTCCTCCAAACGCCACTCCCGATCACTTCCAAAGTCAGGGTCCCTGGACAGCCTCCAGTATAACAATCCCAGGCCATCGTAGTCAAAGCCTTCCGTGGGGCTGTCATCCGCTGTCCATGGGCACACTTGGGCTACATACCACTGGAGGGCTCTGTAGCTCTCGTCCAACCGCATTTCTGCCCGGATCAGCCTGCTTAACTCGGCTGTCCACTCCTGGTTTGGCTGTTCCCCCAAAAACAGCCTTCGCACTTCATACTGCGACCAGTACCTTACATGGATGGAGGGGAGAACTTTTCCCTGGTGTCGCTGCTCACAGGCTAGCGCTTCCTTCCAGAGTTCACAGCGAATAGAATCAAACCATCCTAGCAGGACCTGCTCTGATACTGGTCCTCTGTGCTGTATCTCCTCTCGCAACCTCCTTCTGAATTCCTCATCCATGGTGGCTGGTATCTGTACCTCTCCTCTCCTGCTATCCTGCTACCTTGGATCCAGGTGATGGTTTGGATGTGTTCACGGCAAGGAAGCACGATCCCACCATTCCCTCCACGGCTCTCAAGTAAGTCATTCAGCGTGGCTCTCCTGGAGGCTGGTTTGGAGTGTCCCAGTAACTGGAGAGCAAACCCCACTGCTGCCAACCAATGTAACGAGCCCCTTGCTCGTTCGGTTCCACTCTCCTGACACTCCTCTGAAGCTATAGAATCAGATTGCAACGTCTGATAGTTCGGTCATCCAATGCTCCGGGATTAGAACTTCAGCTTTGTGCCGTTCTAACCCAGTTGTGATATCTCAGAACAAACACCAGGCAGGCTGTATGTAAGTTCAAACAGGAATCTATCTTTATTGACAAAATACAGGCTTTTATACACTCAAAGTGGAGGGGCAGACTTCCTGCTCATATTACTCTAACAATACAGCTGTAACCTAATTAACCTAATTAACATGAGCTAATTAACTAATCCCTTTAGACAGCCTAGATGACTCAGACATGACCGTTAGGCCAGACTGGCCGTCTTGTAGTTCAGAAAGTCCAATCAACATTATCACAAACAACATAGACTCTTCTTCACACAATAGCAGAGTTAATTAACACAAATAACAATGGGGATCTAATGACTCTTAGATCCCATAATAGACTTATTTACAATACACATTTTAGACAATAGACAAACAGGTGTTGGAATTTACATCAGCATCTCCTAACAGTATCTGTCCCAGCATTATGAATCAGCCACTATTCCAATATGGCAAGTCCAAGGTCCCCAGACATACAGCTCACAAAGAGCACCGTTCCCCCAAATGCAAGGGCCCCTGATCGATAGAGGCTAGCATACAGTCCCCTCCAAAAGTCTCTTTCCCGGATAGGTCTGTCAGAGTCGCTATTCCACAAGCGGGCGCAATTTTGAAGTGTGACATGTTGGGTATCAATTTAGTCGGCGTAACATTATCTTTCACAATATAAAAAGAAAATGGGGCTAACTTTACTGTTTTTTCTTATTTTTTAATTTAAAAAAAAGTGTATTTTTCCCCCCAAAGTTGTGTTTGTAAGACCGCTGCCCAAATACGGTGTGACATAAAGTATTGCAACGACCGCCATTTTATTCTCTAGGGTGTCTTGAAAAAAATATATATAATGTTTGGGGGTTCTAAGTAATTTTCTAGCAAAAAAAAAAAAAGAACTGACTTTAACTTGTAAACACCAAGTGTAAAAAATAGGCCTGGTCCTTAAGTGGTTAAAGCTCAGCTTCGGTTTCCTTTTTTTTTTCTCTTGCACCCTCCTTAGTAAGGGCTCATATGGTGGGTATCTTTAACCACTCGCCGACCGCCGCACACACATATACGTCGGCAGAATGGTTCGTACAGGCAACGGTTAGAATCGCTCCCTAGGACACACTTAACCCCTTGATCGCCCGCTAGTGTTTAACCCCTTCCCTGTCAGTGTCATTTACGCAGTAATCAGTGGCTATTTGTAGCACTGATCGCTGTATAAATGTGAATGGTCCCAAAATAGTGTCAACCATAATGCCGCAGTCACGATAAAAATCGCAGATCGCTGCCATTACTAATAAAAAAAAATCATAATAAAAATGCCATAAATCTATCCCCTATTTTGTAGACGTTATAACTTTTGCGCAAACCAATCAATAAACACTTATTGCATTTTTTTGGGGTTTTTTACCAAAAATATGTAGAAGAATACATATCGGCCTAAACTGAGAAAGAATTTTTTTTATATATATATATTTTTTGGAGATATTAATTATAGCAAAAAGTAAAAAAAATATTGCTTTTCTTTTCAAAATGGTCGCTCTTTTTTTTTTTATAGCGCAAAAAGTAAAAACCGCAAAGGTGATCAAATACCACTAAAAGAAAGCTCTATTGGGGGGGGGGGGGAGGACGTCAATTATTTTGTTTGGGTACAACATCGCACCCAAACAAAAATTAGTTTTTTTATATATTTTTGGGGGATATTTATTATAGCAAAAAGTAAAAAATATTACTTTTTTTTCAAAATCGGCCCTCTTTATAATGCAAAAAAATAAAAACCGCAGAGGTGATCAAATACCACCAAAAGAAAGCTCTATTGGTGGGGGGAAAAAAGGTTGTCGCACTCAAACAAAAATGTGGTTTTTTTTATATATTTTTTGGGGATATTTATTATAGCAAATAGTAAAAAATATTGCTTTTTTTTTTTTCAAAATCGTGGCTCTTTATTTTGGTTTATAGCGCAAAAAATAAAAACCACAGAGGTGATCAAATACCACCAAAAGAAAGCTCTATTTGTGGGGAAAAAAAGGACTTCAATTTTGTTTGGGTGCAACGTCGCACGACCGCGCAATTGTCAGTTAAAGCGGCGCAGTGCCGAATCGCAAAAAAAATGCTCTGGTCGGGAAGGGGGGGGGGGGGGTAAAATCCTTCCGGGGCTGAAGCGGTTAATAATACAGTTTGTATACCAATTAGTATACAAAGATCTGGTACAATTTCCTCAACATTCAAACGATAAGAAAATCTTATCAGCCGTGCGGAATTTCCATCCAGGCCAATGACAGCGGACGTATTCTACGCTCCCTTGAGCAGTCTCATCTGCTGCAGGCAGGGGGCGTAAGAGACCAAAGTAACAAGCTACTAATGGATCGAATATTCCAGCGTAAAGGCTGCGGTGGCGACGTCCTTGCCTCTAATCCCAGCAACAGTTTCTATTGCAACCAGTAATTATGCTACTAATAAGCTTACAAAAAAAAGGACAAGCGTTGCCACAGGCCCATCCGGGTTTTTTTTAAATGATTGACATTTTTTTTTTTATCTTTTGTTGTAAGCCCGTCACCTAGAGAAACAGGTTTTCTTCTTATGTGGCACATTTATTTCACCTCTGGAGGAAAGATTCCAGACAAACGGCCCTGGTGGAAGGGGACACAGTAATCGTCCTGAGGCTGGTTGGATATACTGTACACCTCTATGGGCCATTTTCATATATGGGATGAATCTGCGTCCTTTAGTCATCCAGGTTCCGGCCCTCCTGTGCGGAGTTCATCGCACCCTATAATTTATATTTTTTATTCATTGAACGTTTTATGTAGCTAGTCTCTAAAAACAAAAACAAAAAAATTTGTATGAAATAAATAATAAAAAAAAAGCATTTCAAGCGCCCCCGTCCCACTGCGCTCAAGTGCAAATGCCAACACATACGAAAGTTGCGCACGCATCTGTAAACGGTGATCGCACCACACACGTGAGTTATTGTCGCGAAGATCAGAGCGAGAGCGATAATTCTAGCACCGGACCTCCTGCGTAACTCTAAACTGGTAACCTGTAAAGGTGTTTAACCACTTGCCGACCGCCGCACGCCGATATACGTCGGCACAATGGCAGCGGTGGGCAAATGGGCGCACCTGTATGTCCCCTTTAATTGGCGGGGCTAGCGGGCACGCGCCCCTGCCGCGTACAGGGTGACCGTGCCCGCGGGATGTCTCGGCGATCGCGTCACGGAGCCGCAGAACGGGGAAGTGCCTATCTTAACAAGGCATTTCCCCGTTCTGCCTTGTGACATGACAGAGATCTACTGCTCCCTGTCATCAGGAGTAGTGATCGCTGTCATGTGAGTGGAAGCCCATCCCCCCCCTCACAGTTAGAATCACTCCCTAGGATACACTTAACCCCCTTCATCGCCCCCTAATAGTTGACCATTTCCCTGCCAGTATCATTTACACAGTAATCAGTTCATATTTATAGCACTGATCGCTGTATAAATGACAATTGTCCCAATAATGTCGCAGTCACGATAAAAATCGCAGATCGCCACCATTGCTAGTAAAAAAAATAATAATAAAGATGCCATAAAACTATCCCCTATTTTGTAGACGCTATAACTTTTGGGAAAAAAAACAATCAATATACGCTTATTGCGATTTTTTTTTTTTTTCCAAAAATATGTAGAAGAATACATATGGGCCTAAACTGAAAAAAAACAAACTTTTTTTTATACATTTTTGAGGGATATTTATTATAGCAAAAAGTAAAAAATAATGCTTTTTTTCATAAATGTCGCTGTTTTTTTGTTTATAGCGCAAAAAATAAAAACCGCAGAGGTGATCAAATACCACCAAAAGAAAGCTCTATTTGTGGGGAAAAAAGGACGTCAATTTTGTTTGTGTACAACGTCGCACGACCGCGCAATTGTCAGCTAAAGCGACGCAGTGCCGAATCGCATAAAAGTGCTCTGGTCAGGAAGGGGGTAAAATCTTCCGGCCCTGAAAGCGGTTAAAGCGCTGCTTACGGAGAATTTTAAGCACCGTAGTGTGCCGCCATTTCACGGGCAGACGCCCTTTTAAAGCATGACATGTTCGGTATCTATTTACTCGGCGTAACATCATCTTTCACATTATACAAAAAAATTAGGTTAACTTTGGAGGTTTTTTTTTTTTTAATTCATTTGTTTCCAAAACAATTGCGTTTGATAAATCACTGTGCAAATACTGCGCGACATAACAAATTGCAACACCCACCATTTTTATTCTATAGGGCCTCTGCTTAAAAAAAAAAAATATATATATATATATATATATATATATATATATATATAAAATGTTTGGGGGTTCTAAGTAATTTTCCGGCAAAAAAAAAAGTTGATTTTTCCATGTAAGAGTGAAGTGTCAGAATTGGCCCGGATGGGAAGTGGTTAAAAGAGATGAGGCAAACCATGTACCACCAACAGGGGTGCTTCCAATGATCAGCTTTTATTTATATAAAACTTTTATTCCACAAAAGGAACAAAAAAGTGTTCGCTGTAACTGATTATAATGTTTTAGCTGGAGTTTGGCTTCAATTTGTTAGTGTATCTAAATCTGCTAGTCCATCTAAAACTCCCCCCCAGACTGACAATGGTTATGTCTACTGTACCTCCTGTGCTCCCTCATCCAGAGTGGGGGGGGGGGGAGGGGGACACTCTAATACGGGAGGTGTGTTACCGGCCAGATCACCAGGTGAAAACAGAGAGGGGGGGAAAGGGCCTAAAAAAAGAAAACGAATGCAGCCGCCACATTTAATGATTGTCAGGCTGCAATATAATACATTTTTGGTTTTGGGTTTGATACCGCTTTAATGACTGAGCTGCTGCCCACCTCCTATGATCACAAAATAGAGTATATTGCCCCCCCCCCCCCCCGAATATAAAGCCTCAGCAGCCTCAGAGCTAATAGCCAGGAGAGGTTTAATAGATAAAGAGATTAGGAATGACTTATAACCGGATTGTATGGACGGTGTCCGGTGTACACAGATTGGCCCATTTATCTTCTAATCTGCCGGGTCGTAGGTTGTGCTCTGACCTGACATGGGTGATATTCAGTCACTGCAGATTGGTGGAATGACGGGAGACTTATATTTAGCTATCTGGAAGGTTCCCTTTTCTTGTCGGTACCCCCTCCCACCTCCTCAGTCCTGGCCTGAGTGAGGATGATGTTGCTCATTGCAGGTCCCGGCCATAAATCATTGTCCGGGACCTGATAACTGACTTACAGCACAGATGGGGGCGGCCCGCGCTATAGGATTATAAAAGAGCTGGGACATATTTGGGCGCCCCAAGGGGAGTACTGCTGCGGCGAACAGTGGGTGTGGCCAAATTTCTCTTGCTGACATCATCGCCCCACCCTCCAGTGATAGCAAACCTGCCCCCAGACAGCCGCCCACTGTGTGACTATCTTGGTTACTTGGGGAGCCACAGCCCCCGTCTGAATAATGTGTTTTTAGGCAGACGGGAACCTGGACACATGATTCAAAACCCGAACTGTCCGGGTGAATCCTGGACAGGTGGCAACCCTAGCCTTGTCACCGTATATGCGCATGGGGCAGTCCGCAAGAGGTTAACAATACAACAAAGATCGCTCTCTCTGCCCCCCTCTCCTCCCTCTCTCTCCATCTCTCTCTCTCTCTCCTCTCTCTCTCTCTCCCTCCTCAGGCCTTTTTTGTATTCAGGACTGTAGTTTACTGGCATTTCAAATGCTTGTAAACGCGGCAACCCGCATTTGCATTTACCACATGCTTTTGCCTGCAAGGGGAAGAGAGAGAGCGAGAGAGGGAGAGTGGAGAGAGGGGGGAGAGAGGAAGAGGGGGGGAGACAGAGGGGGAGCGAGGGAGAGGGGAGAGAGAGAGAGGGGGAGAGAGAGGAGGGAGAGGGGGAGAGAGAAAGCGAGAGAGGGGAAGAGGGGAGAGAGAGAGAGGCGGGGGTGAGAGAGGAGGGGGAGAGAGAGAGGGGGGAGAGAGAGAGCAAGAGAGGGGGGGAGCGAGGGAGAGGGGGAGAGAGAGAGGGGGAGAGGGAGAGGGGGGGGAGAAAGCAAGAGAGGGGAAGAGGGGGGAGAGAGAAAGCGAGAGAGGGGGAGAGAGAGAGAGAGAGGGGGGTGAGAGAGGAGAGAGAGAGAGGGGAGAGAGAGAGCAAGAGAGGGGGAGAGAGAGAGGGGGGAAGAGAAAGCGAGAGAGGGGGAGAGAGAGAGGGGGGTGAGAGGGCAAGAGAGGAGGGGAGCGAGGGGGAGAGAGAGAGCAGGAGAGGGGGGAGAGAGAGGGGGGAGAGAAAGCGAGAGAGGGGAAGAGGGGGAGAGAGAGGGGGAGAGAGAAAGCGAGAGAAGAGAAGAGGGGGGAGAGAGAAAGCGAGAGAGGGGGAGAGGGGAGAGAGAGAGGGGGGAGAGAGAGAGGAGGGGGAGAGAGAGAAGGGGAGAGAGAGAGCGAGAGGGGGGGAGAGAGAGGGGGAGCGAGGGAGAGGAGGGAGAGAGAAAGCAAGAGAGGGGGAGAGAAGGAGGGGGGAGAGAGGGAGGGAGAGGGGGAGAGAGAAAGCGAGGGAGAGGGGGGGAGAGAGAAAGCGAGAGAGGGGAGAGGGAGAAATAGGGAGAGAGAGGGGGAGAGAGAGAAGGGGGAGGGGGGATAGAGAGAGGGAGGAGAGAGAGGGAGGAAGAGAGAGGGGGCGAAGGAGAGAGAGGGGGGAGAGGGAAAAATAGGGAGGGGGGAGGGGGGATAGAGAGAGGGGGGAAATAGAGAGGGAGGAGAGAGAGGGGGAGAGGGAGAGGGAGAAGAGAGAGGGAGGGGGAGAGAGGGAGGGGGAGAGAGGGAGGGGGCGAGGGAAGAGGAGAGGGAGAAATAGAGTGAGAGAGGGAGGGGGGAGAGAGAGAAATGGAGGGGGTGAGGGGGAGAAAGAGAAGGGGAAGGGGGGATAGAGAGAGGGAGAAAGAGAGGGGGAGGGAGAGAGATGGAAAAAGGGAGAGAGAGAAAGGGAGAGAGATGGAAAAGGGAAAGAGAGGGAGAGAGAGGGGGAGAGGGAGAGAGAGGGGGGAGGGGGAGAGAGAGATGGAGAGAGAGAGAGGAGGAGAGAGAGATGGGGAAGAGGAGGAGAGAGAGATGGGGAGAGATGGAGAGAGAGGGGGGGGAGATGGGGGAGAGATAGAGAGGGAGGGGGAGAGAGAGATAGAGAAAGAGAGGGGGAGAGAGATGGAGAGAGAGGGGGGTGGGGGAGAGAGAGGGCAAGAGAGAGGAGGGGAGAAAAAGGGGGGATATAAAGGGGGAGAGGGAGGGAGAGAAAAGAGAGAGAGGGAGAGAGAGAGCTGGGGGGAGAGATGAAGAGAGAGGGGGAGAGAGAGATGGGGTAGAGAGGGGGGAGATGGAAAGAGAGGGGGGAGATGGAAAGAGAGGGGGGAGAGAGAGAGAGGGGGAAAAGGGGATGAGGAAGGGAGAGAAAAGAGAGAGTGGGGTAAGAGGTGGAGAGAGAGAGGTGGGAGAGGGAGAGAGAGAGATGGATAAAGAGAGGGGGAGAGAGAGATGGGGCGGAAAGAGATTGAGCAAGGCCGAAAGAGAGGTGGGGAGAGGGAGGGAGAGAAGGGAGAGGGAGGGAGAGAAAGAAGAGAGAGGGGGGTGAGGGGAGAGAGAGACATGGGATCCATAATTAAAGTACATTGCTCTCTCTGCTGCAGTTCTCTCACAGAATGGCTGAAATAATTAATAATTTACAGTACTTGTATTTCATTCATTGGGAGGGTCTTCCGAGGTTATCTTTAAAAAATGCTTATAAACCCTGTTAAACGCGCATAAACACGGTATGTAAAAGGGGGAAGCAATCAAACCTGCAACCTGTAAGATCTAAAACAACCCAGAGAAATCAATAGCTGTTCCAATGATTACCGAGGAGGCCAAAAAGAATAAAATGTACCCATCATCCTAGCAAACTACCTAGGAGGGTGCTACACCAGTGTCCATTCACCTAACGGTACCACATAACCCTATCATTATGAATCTGAAGATGCTCGGTGTCCCAGGATGTATTAAAAAAAAAATTTTTTGGATCTACTGGCAGGATCAACAAGTAATAAAACCGTGTTTTAGGGTGCATTCACACCTGAGCGTCGTGTTTTTGACAGTTTTTACCTGGTGTTTTTTCAGGTGTTTGTATGAGGATTATTGTATAGCATTTTTAAAGCGTTTTTGAGCTTTGGTGTTTTTTATTAGTCAATAGAGCAGAATATCATCTGTTTTATCATTCTCTGCTATGTTTTGTTTTAGCTTTTCATTGTTATTTATTTATATTTTTTGTAAGGGCTTAGGGGTTAATTTATTTATATATTTTATTTATTATTATTTATTTATTTTGTTAGGATTGGGGGTAATATTAGGGTTAGGGGTTAATATTAGGGTTAGAGGCTATTTTTAAGGCTTAATATTAGGTTAGGGGTTAGGGTTATTTATTTATTTGTATTATTATTTCTTTTTTTATTTATTATCTATTTATTATTATTTATGTATGTTATTTATAATGTATTAATTATTATTATTTTGTATTTAATCACTGCATTTGAGCAGAAAAATGCTTCAAAAACCATCAATGTGCCCGATTCAAGCTACAAGCTCCAGTACCTTTTTTGAGCCTCAGGCAATTTGTAATGGTGATGTGAACCATCTCCATAGGGAATAATTTTCACTTCGAGCTTCAAATCGCTGAGGTGTAAATGGGGTCGTAGGGGAATGTTTGACCATTCTTCCAGAAGCACATTTGTGAGATCAGGAACTGATGTTGGATGAGAAGGCCTGGCTCCCAGTCTTCACTCTAATTCATCCCAAATGTGTTCTATCGGGTTGAGGTCAGGACTCTGTGCAGGCCAGTCAAGTTCCTCCACCCCACACTGGCTCATCCATGTCTTTATGGACCTTGCTTTGTGCACTGGTGCGCAGTCATTTTGGAACAGGAAGGGGCCATCCCCAAAATGTCTTGGTATGCTGACGCCTTAGGAGTTCCCTTCACTGGAACTAAGGGGCCAACCCCTGAAAAACAACCCCAAACCATAATCCCCCCTCCACCAAATGATGTGGACCAGTGCACAAAGCAAGGTCTCTTAAGACATGGATGAGCGAGTTTGGGGTGGAGGAACTCGACTTTCCTGCACAGAGTCCTGACCTCAACCCGACAGGACACCTTTGGGATGAATTAGAGCGGAGACTGCGAGCCAGGCCTTCTTGTCCTACATCAGTGCCTGACCTCACAAATGTGCGTCTGGAAGAATGGTCCAACATTCCCATAGACACACTCCTAAACCCTGTGGACAGCCTTCCAAGAAGCGTTGAAGCTTTTATATCTGCTAAAGGTGGGCCAACTCAGAATTGAACCCTACGGACTAAGGCTCAATTCACACTAATCCATTTTTTGATGCATTTTGCAGAAATGCAGGGAAATTTTTTAAGATGGGTTTCTATGGAACATGTTCACATCAATGCATTTTTGTGCCTCTGCGTTTTTGGAAAGGGTCAGGGACTTTTTTCCCCGCAAAATGCAGCGTTTTGCATGTAATAGAATGTATATAGCCGGTTGCTAAGGAGGGGTCCAGAAAGCCGGCCGCCGCGTCCTTAACAACCGATTAGTCATCAGCTGTCAGCTGGCTTCCCTCTGAATGTAAAAAAAAATGCCAGGTAAAAAAAAAAAAATCATGAAAAAAAGCAGCGTGGGGTCCCCCCCGGTCCATACCAGGCCCTTGGTTCTAGTATGGATTCAGAGGGGACCCCCACACACCAAAGTTAAAAAATGGCGTGGGGGCCCCCCAAAAATCCATACCAGACCCTTATCCGAGCATGCAGCCCGGCAGGTCAGGAAAGGGAGGGGACGAGCGAGCGCCCCCCCCCCCCCCCCCCCCGAAACATACCAGGCCGCATGGCCTCAATATGGGGGGGTGGGTGCTTTGCATGTTGATGGGGACAAGGGCCTCTTCCCAACAACCCTTGTGACGTCACAAGGGGGCGTGGCCTCCGGATGACCTAATCCGATTGCCACGCCGCCATCGTTATTTAAGAAATGCAGGACATCGGCGCCGACAGATCAGCGGGACGCAGCATTGGAGGAGGGTCGTCGGCTGGAGCGGCGGCAGAGGAAGAAGAACACCGGACAAAGAAGACAGAAGAAGAGCGGAAGAAGAAGCAGGGGGAGAAGGAGAAGACCGGAGGATGAAGATGGAGGAAGAAGCAGAGAAGAAGAAGAAGATTTTTAATAAAAGACTTGTCAAAAACTGTCTACTGTATTCTTTAACACTACACTACTTTTTTTTTAGTGAATGGGTAGGGGTACAATGTACCCCATACTCATTCACATGGGGGGGCGGGATCTGAGGGCCCCCTTGTTAAAGGGGGCTTCCAGATTCCGATAAGCCCCCGCCCGCAAACCCTGACAACCACCAGGCAAGGGTTGTCGGGAAGAGGGCCTTGTCCCCATCAACATCCAAAGCACTCACCCCCCCATCCAAAGCACCCACCCCCCCATGTTGAGGGCACAAATCGTGGTAAAAACATGTGTCCAAAAACGCAGCAAGCACCGCAAAAAGCACTGCAGAAACGCTCAAAAGCAACATGCATAGATGTGAATCGAGCCTAAGGCCTGGTTCACATCCATGCATTTTTTTAGTTCTTTCAGTTTTGCAGAAACACACTACGGTCCATTTAACATGGTTTCCTATGAATCATGTTCACATATGTGCATTTTATGGAAAGGGCCAGGGACTTTATTCTGGTTTTTTTTTATAGACTTCAATAGATCAAAAATGTATATTGAAAGACGCAAAATGCACCCAGAATATGCAAACTGCAACCTGCATAGGTGTGAACCGGGCCTAAAGCCAGGTACACACTACAGTTTTTTGGGGGGGTTTTTTGCGCAATCCAGCAAATTGCACAAATAAAAAAAAAAGACAGCTACCAACCATGCGAGGTTGGTCCAGCGTTCTGACACGGGGACACCCCCCCCCGCCAGAACACTCCAATCAGCGCTCTCTGCCATTGGCTGAGAGCGCTGCTCAGGAGTCGGTCAGATGCTGGTTTTCCTTCGTGCACGTGGGACAGAAGCCGGACTAACCAACACATACACACAGGCCGAATGTCGGCCATTTTTTTTTTTTGAACCGGCCGTTGTCTCCCGACATTTTGCGTACGGGGCTTTAGACTGGGATGCCATTAACCACTTGCTTACCGGGCACTTAAACCCCCCTCCTGCCCAGACCAATTTTCAGCTCTCAGCGCTGACCCACTTTGAATGACAATTGCGCGGTCATGCTACACTGTACCCAAATGAAATTTTTGTCACACATTTTTTTTCACACAAATAGAGCTTTCTTTTGGTGGTATTTGATCACAGCTGGGGTTTTTATATTTTGCTAAACAAACAAAAAAGATGGAAAATTTCGGGGAAAAAAAATCATGTTTTATAGTTTGTTATAAAATTTTGCAAACAGGTAATTTTTCTCCTTCATTGATATGCGATGATGAGGCGGCACTGGTGGGCACTGATAGGCTGCACTGGTGGGCACTGATAAGGCAGCACTGATAGGCACAGGTAAGGCAATACTGATGGGGACAGATAAGGCGGTACTGATGGGCACAGATAAGGCGGTACGGATGGGCACAGATAAGGCGGTACGGATGGGCACAGATAAGGCAGCACTGATGGCCACTGATAAGATGGCACTGATAGGCCCTGATGGGTGGCACTGATGGGCACTGATAGGTGGCACTGATGGGCACTGATAGGCTGCACTGGTGGTCACTGATAGGCTGCACTGATGGGCACCGATAGGCACAGAAAAGGCGGCACTGATAGGCACAGGTAAGGCAGCACTGATGGGGACAGATAAGGCGGTACTAATGGGCACAGATAAGGTGGCACTGATGGCCACTGATAAGATGGCACTGATGGGCCCTGATGGGTGGCACTGATAGGTGTTACTGATAGGTACCACTGATAGGTGGCACTGATGGGCACTGGTAGGTGACACTGATGGGCAGCACTGTTGATGAGCCACTGATTGGTGACACGGTGGGCACTGATAGGTGGCACTGTGGGCACTGATGGGTGGCACTGTGGGCACTGGTAGGTGACACTGATGGGCAGCACTGTTGATGAGGCACTGATTGGTGACACTGTGGGCACTGATAGGTGGCACTGTGGGCACTGATGGGTGGCAATGTGGGCACTGGTAGGTGGCACTTTTGTGCACTGGAAGGTGGCACAATTGGGCACAGATGAGCTGGCGGGAGCTGTCCTTGACCGCCAGTGATCAGCTTTTTTTTTTCTTCTCCTCACGCTGTCAGCGCTACGAGAAAAAATAGCCGATTACCAGCTCTGTTTACATCACATGATCAGCTGTCACTGGCTGACAGCTGATCACGCGGTAAGGGGTCGGGATCGCTGACTCGCTGATCACAGAACGCGCCGCGCAAGCCCTGCAGGGGGCGCGCAGGCCACTCAGGTACAGGAGGACGTCTACTGACTTACTCCCTGCAAAGTAGGTCCACCTTGTAGCCGTCATTCGGCTATAGCGCGGATCTGAAGAAGTAAAAGTTTATGTGCGCATTAAAGGCAGGCGCCCCAATACTTTTGACAATATAGCGTATATCCAAATCGATTCTATTGGGACAAAACACAATGACACCACTTATGATCTCCTTAACCTCCATTTCAACAATTCAATCACTAACCATTCACAAAAAAAAAAAAAAAAAAAAACGACACGAGCTTCAACAATGGCCTTTATCAAGATGTCATATATTACCGATTATTACATTGTCTCCGAGTGATGTTCCAACGCGAAGCGCTCTTCACCGCTGCGATGATGCGACACTCCCAATCAGTTTGTGGCACTGAAAAAACCACATGGCCTCATTTGATATCAGATCTCATTTTTAAAACATAAACCACAAATACAAGGCTTGCTTTTACCTTTCCTCCCCGCGTGAGAGAAGGGGGTGGAAGCCGAGCCGAGCCAACTGACAGTCGTCTTAGACTTTATCTTCATTTTCATCATCTTTTTTTTTATGTTTACCCTAAAGTAGGAAACCGGTAGATTTTTTTTTTTTTTTTTTGTCGTGACGAATGAATGCTGCAGTGGTCCATGGCTTATATTTCAGATAAACAGGAAAGATATGACTTATGGTTAGAAGATTTTTTTTTTTTTTTTTTAAGAAAAAAAAAATAAAAATAATTAAAAATAAATGGTATTGCGATGAGATGAGACAGGCTTTCTGTTCCCTTTATTCGAAAACAAAATACTTTTTTTTCTATTTTTCCTCCAGCAAATTAGATTATTTTCCAGCAAACGTTCAGCCTGTCTGGAAATGTCATCGGAGTGACGGGCGGCTCAAATAGGACTAATTATAACCATAAAGGGGGTCATTGTCAGGCTCTCCCGGGTTCAGATCAGTCAGCTGCGATGTTAGTTCAGCCTGGTAATGAGGAACACCAGGAGCTATTTTTAAGCTAAAACTCATTCTTGCCCGGGTAATGGCAATTTACCACCTATTATTATCTCAATAAATGACTAGCCTCACTGAAAAAAAAAAAAAAAAAAAGTTCTATAAACCTTAAAAAGTCTTTTTGATCAGCAAAGAGGAGTATATTTGCAGGAATCAACGTATGGCAAAAATTACATCAAGGTAAGAAAATTTGCAGAAAATTGTTACTGGGCTGTTCTCTATAACAGGCGTGTCATGTGACCCTTTCGCTTCTTCTTCGTGGCCTTCTTTTAAAAATTTTAATGTAAAGTGCAAGTCCTGACAATTTTTAATTTTTTTTTCTATTGGGTTTAACCACTTGCCTACCGGGGTACTTTCCCCCCCCCCCTTCCTGCCCAGGCCCATTTTCAGCTTTCAGCGCTCTCACACTTTTAAATGACAATTGCGCCGGTCATGCAACGCTGTACCCAAACTAAACAGTTTTTTTCACACAAATAGAGCTTTTTTTTGGTGGGATTTGATCACCACTGTTTTTTTTTTGTGTTTTTTTTGCTAAATAAAGACCAACAATTTTGAGAAAAAAAAACTTTTTTTCATAGTTTGTTAAAAATTTTGCAAACAGGTAATTTTTCTTCTTCACTAATGGGCACTGATGAGGCGGCACTGGTGGGCACTAAAGAGAAAGCACTGATAGCCGCCACTGATAGGTGACACTGATGGGCACTGATTGGCAGCACTGATGGGCACTGATTGGCAGCACTGGTGGACACTAATAAGCTGCACTGATGGACACTGATAGGCTGCACTGATGGGCACTGATGAGGCAGCACGGGTGGGCACGAATGAGGCTGCACTGATGGACACTGAAAGGCTGCACTAAAGGGCACTGGTGGGCACTAAAGAGGAGGCACTGATAGGCGGCACTGATAGGCGCCACTGATGGGTGACACTGATTAGGAGGCCCTGATAAGCACTGATTGGCAGCACTGATGGGCACTGACTGGCAGCACTGGGGGACACTGATAAGCTGCACTGATGGACACTGATAAGCTGCACTGATGGGCACTGATGAGGCTGCACTGATGGACACTGATAGGCTGCACTAATGGGCATTGATGAGGCAGCATTGGTGGGCACTGATGATGATGCACTGATGGACACTGAAAGGCTGCACAAATGGGCACTGATGAGGCAGCACTGGTGGGCACTAAAGAGGAGGCACTGATAGGCGCCACTGATAGGTGACACTGATTAGGAGACACTAATGGGCACTGATGAGGCAGCACTGGTGGGCACTAAAGAGGAGGCACTGATAGGCGCCACTTATAGGTGACACTGATTAGGAGGCACTGATTGGCTGCACTAATGGACACTGATGAGGCAGCACTGGTGGGCACTAAAGAGGAGGCACTGATAGGCGCCACTGATAGGTGACACTGATTAGGAGGCACTGATGGGCACTGTTGGGACTGCGCTGATAATCAGGACACTGATAATCAGTGCCCTGATTATCAGTGTACATGTCCCTTTTACACAAGCCGGTTATCAGATCTCTTCTCCTCTCCTCATGCTGTCAGCGTGGGGAAAGGAGTGCCGATAACCAGCTTCTGTTTACATCCATTATCACTATTCAAAATGGTTTGAGCTAAATTGAAGCATGAGTCTTTATATCATGTATTGGTATGCAGAGTACAGTAGTACCGTGGATTACGAGCATAATCCGTTCCAGAAAAATGCTTGTAATCCAAAGCACTGGTATATCAAAGTGAGTTCCCCATAGGAATCGATGGAAACTCAGATAATTTGTTCCACAGTGACTGCTGGTGTGGGGGCGCCGTAGACACTCGCACACGCTCAGAGACACTCAAGAACGGAGTGTCTCCGAGCATCACCAGCGCCCCCGCACCTCTGGCCAAATGTGGTACTGCAAACCCCATCGGGGTCCTGACCTCAACCCAATGGAACACACCTTTGGGATGAATTAGAGCGGAGATTGCAAGCCAGGCCTTCTCGTTCAACATCAGTGCCTGACCTCACAAACGTGCTTCTGGAAGAATGGTCAAACATTGCCAAAGACACACTCCTAAACCTTGTGGACGGCCTTCCCAGAAGAGTTGAAGCTGTTATAGCTGCAAAGGGTGGGCCAACTCAATATTGAACCCTACGGACGAAGACTGGGATGCCATTAAATTTCATGTGCGTGTAAAGGCAGGCGTCCCAATACTTTTGACAATATAGTGTATGTAATGCTTGAGAGGACTGTCAGAGACTGCAGAGCTAATAGAGGAGATGAGGGTCAGAGAGTGAGGACAGGATACATTGTTGGCTGGGAATATGCTGCAGAAGAAAATATGAAGCTGGGAACATGTTGCGTGAGGCTAAAGTTGGCCATACACCATATAATTTTCTTATGCAATTTTCTTAAGATTTACCTTCAACTATGTAGTGCAAGGGCCTGCCTGATTGCATACAAATTGAAAGTGTACTATTATATGGTTTCGGTAAATCTAAAGGAAAGCTGTACAGGAAAATTGTACAATGCAGCCTTTCTCAACCTTTTAAGCACAGAGGAACCCTTGAAATAACTTTCTGGTCTCAGAGAACCCTCTGCTAAAATCCCTTTATCTACATCTCATGATACATTAGTGTGATGATCAGTGGGAGGAATTTTTCTTACACTTGTGGTTGCTGGGTAGAATCCCCCCCCCCCCCTTTTGGATAGCTAAAAATATCAACAGATTCAGTAGGAACTTATTTGGGAGGCAGAACTTGCTCATTTCTCAAGGAACCCCTAGCAACCTCTGGAGGTACCCTAGAGTACCATGGAACCCTGGTGGAGAAACCCTGGTATAATGTATGGCCAGCCTTATAAAGATTAATGCTATTACCCTAATCAATGTTAATGCTGCGAAAGCGGGAAAACAAGGCATCCCCAGTACTATTCCTGTAAATTGATGCAGAAAAGGCATTTGACAGGGTAGACTGGGGATTCATGATGCGTACTCTCCAACATCTAGGACTTGGACCTAAAATTATGCGATGGATGAAAAATTTGTACAATCACCCAACGGCGATGGTAAACATCGATGGGAAATTGTCACCTCCTTTTGAAATGTATAATGGAACAAGACAGGGGTGCCCACTTTCCCCACTCCTATATGTACTATCATTGGAACCATTCCTGGCGACCTTACGGAACAACAAGGACATAGGAGGGGCGAAGGTGGGTGAAGAGGAGTATAAAATCGCGGCATACGCGGATGATATCCTGATGTACTCAACTAATCCAAGGGTGATGCTCCCAAATACCATTAAAGAGATAAAAAAATACGGTGGACTCTCGAACTTTAAAATAAACCCCTTAAAAACAGAAATATTAAGTATAGGAGTCGAGAAAAAAGAAGAACTCGCACTACAAAGGGAATTCCCATTTACATGGGTGAAAAGAGAATTAACATATCTACCCTAATCGATGTTCCCACTACAGCCTGCTGTGGCCTGGGGGCCGCACATCATACACCAAGGGGCCACATGTGGACACCAGGGATCTACAGCCTTTTACAGATTCAGCTCCACCAACCCCCCAGAAGAAACTGTTCTATTTGTGAAAGTTCCCCCCGCGAGGATTTTCTATAAGACCTACAAGCATTTTATTAGCAGTTGACTCTTAAAACAGTCTTCTCATATTATTCTGCCTCCCATAAGAGCTGAGGGCAGAAGACGCTTTAATGAGTTGAAACAATATCAGAAGCTGGCGGGTAATTCATTAGGATCAGCGAATGTTATCGCTCCGATCGCACGTCAGTGTCAGGAGAAAACTGCTAACAAAACTATTCTGCAGGGAGGAGAGGCTGCAAAGTGCTCTCTGTGGTAGGCGGCCATTGATTACCTTTCAGGGATAATGACTTCAAGAGCTATTCTCAGGATTGTCCACTTCTACACCCCCCCCCCCCAATGTAAATCCTCCCCGCCTGACACGGCAACAGGCAGGAAATATATCTGATTGCACTTTGGAATCCGTTCTTCGGACAAACGACAGTAAATGAAAAATATAGTCACTGCAATATGACAGCCTTCATGCGGCACACTCCTTCCAGAGAAAGTGAACGCACTGGGAGGATGGCAGCAGAAGACGAGAGAAGATGGAGTCTGTTAATGGCAGACATAGGGGGGGGGAGATTAAGGCTCCATTCACACTTGTACAACTTGTCATGCGACTTTGAACACTAAAGTCGCATGACAGGTCGCACCCCATGTTTTTCCAATGACAAACGTTCAAATACGTGCATGAAAGTCGCACCTTAATGTTATACATGCGACAGTTAAGCAACGGTTGTCCATTATCATTGGTCAAAGCCAAAGTCACAAGTCATCCAAAAATTGCACCAAAGTTGCATCAAAGTTGCACTCCAAAGCCGCCAACTTGCCAACTTTGGAGTCGTACAAGTGTGAATGGAGCCCAGCAAACTGGTGCACACAGAATCTGCTGCAGCTATGCATGGAAACCAATCAGCTTCCAGGTTTTAGGCTCGGTTCACACTTACAAATCGGCAATTTTGGTTCAACATAAATCAGACATGGCAGCGGTCTGCACTAGGCTGCTCGTGCGGGATGATGTCACAGATAGAGGCTCCGCCCAACGCGTTTCCCCGTAACAGGCCTCAACTGGGAAAGGAGACTCCTTTCCCAGTTGAAGCCTGTTACAGGGGAAACGGCTGAACCAAAAATTGATGATTTGTAAGTGTATACTATTTTCTTAATAAATTCATTTTTAAACACATTACACTAAGAGGCTCTCCTCTTCTCTCCACACTTATCGGGAGTACTGCTACCGGATATTTAGCTATTGACCGCTTTGGAGTCCACCATCATCTTTTCTTCTGAACCGGATCTCTCCTCCAGCTTGATCGCAGAGTTCCTTGTAAATTAAACAAGCGCATGTGATCTCTATTATCTGAGATCCACTATTTCTGGTAAGAGGCGAGTGTTTGTGGTGAAGGGATTGTGTACACATCATGTTTTGGATTGCACCAGGTTGATTTCTTCATTATATCACTTAATTTTATGTTTTGCTAACTCTGCCCCTAATGCCGTGTACACACGACCGGACTTTTCGACAGCAAAGGTCCGACGGAACGAATCCGCCGGACAGTTTGATCGTGTGTGGGCTTCATCGGACCTTTGCTGTCGAAAAATCAGACGGACTTTAGAAATAGAACATGTTTCAAATCTTTCCGACGGACTCGAGTCCGACCGAAAAATCCGCTCGTCTGTATGCTGGTCCGACGGACAAAAAACGACGCAAGGGCAGCTATTGGCTACTGGCTATGAACTTCCCTATTCTAGTCCGGTCGTACGTCATCACGTTCAAAACGATCGGACTTTGGTGTGATCGTGTGTAGGCAAGTTCGATTCATTGGAACTCTGTCGGAGCTCCGTCGAAAAGTCCTTCGGAGTTCAGTCCGTCGAAAAGTCTGGTCGTGTGTACACGGCATTAGAGTTGTTTTTTTTTTTTTTTTGGACTTATGCATGGACATTATTTCTTTTTAATTATTTTTTTACACTATTTGTTCACATTTTTATGTCGTTTTTGCAATTATTGTGAGGTTTGTATTATTTTTACCTATGAATTTTACTATTTGTTTGGTATCAGATTAGCGCACCCCTTTTTTATTTTTATTGCTTTATTAGTCTTGTGTTTGGACTTATGTGGTAGCGGCTTATCATCTGTTTAATCACTTTTACCTTGAGAAATAGAGGGATCAGCGCAGGAACTCCCACCATTTTTTTTCAGATGCCTATACTATAGTCCGTATTCCACTGCGCAGAAACAGATACAAGTCACGCTACACTATGTATCTGATTTTATTATCCTTTTTAAAAAACGCACGGTCATTTTTGCCCGCAATTGAACATATCACATACTACATCCTTTTTCTTTTTCAAGTCAAAAAAAAACCGTAGAGAGTATCTTATTATTATTATAATACAGGATTTACATGGCACCAACAGTTTGCGCAGCACTTTACCACATTAGACCCATGTGACTATATCAGACACAGACCTGCGTTTGGGTGGGGAGGGTTTAATATAACATTATATAGAGATTTGATTGTGTTGAATTTTTATATGGTGTGAAGTATTCCCCCGCGTATTAAAGAGGAAGTAAACCCTGATGGGTTTTATTTCCTTTTTTGTTCCCTGCAAAGTAAAAGCATAATGTGCTAGTATGGATCGCATACTAGCACATTATGTGACATTTACCTGCAAACGAAGCCCGTGCTGTCCCTGCTGGTGGCCGCATCCATGTTCGCCCCTCTTCCTCCCAGGGGCCGTGGGCGTGGGAGTCGACAGTCACGGCACTGGCTAACGAAGAAATGGCACGAAAGGGCCGTTTCCTCACAGCACATGCGCCAATGACATCATTGGCGCACTACAAAGTAAATATCTCCTAAACGGCGCAGGTTTAGGAGATATTTACTGTACCTATTGGTAAGCTATATTATAGGCTTACCAATAGGTACAACTTGAAAATGGAGGTTTACAACCTCTTTAAGCTGAGCATACACAAGTAGAATTGTATTCTGCATTTTTAGTCGTAAGAACGTTCATTTGCCTTTCTAATAATTTTTGGGGAAAAATCGCCCTTCATTTTCGACCGCAGTGATGAGAAAATTCAGAGCAGGATGGAATTTCCCCCCCCCCCCCCCGAATTTATGAGGTTATCGTTTGGCAAAGTCCATTCATTCCAAAAATCGAATGTTAAACGCAAACAAACTACTTTCAAATGACTTTGGAATGTACTGAGGAAATTTTGTACAAATGTTCCTTTGAAATTCTATTAGTGTATAGCCAGCTTTATGTGAAGAAAGGATGAGTTCCTGTAAGACTGATCCTCTCTGAAGATATAGACGTATTTTGGCAGCAAGCTCCTGTAAACAAAGGTGATAAGTGGTAGGACAATATCTGAGAGGTGTTAGCCCCAAATAATCCACATTCCTGAAATTTTATGACCCACCTCCTCTCACCGCCATTATCCTGTCTGCTCAGTCCTGACTGCAGAGTCCTCTCATGTCTTCAATCTGTGGACACAAAGTAGTTAGTTTTAATAGCAATTCTGATGTTCAGATACTCTCCACGCTTTACAGTTCATGCCCACAGGTACAATCATTACTTCCCTCTTTCAACCCCACCACTATAGACGAGATTGCTTAACTACTTGCTAACGTCTACCTAACCACCTGTCCTCTGGATCCTGTTCCCTCAGAAATGCTACCTTCACCCTCTCTGGCTCCATTCTACACTCTCACCCACATCTGCAACCTCTTCCTCTCTTCTGGCATCTTCCCTAACTCTCTAAAACACACACTAGTCAGCCCCACACTCAAAAAGCCCTCACTGGACCCAACCACTCTTAACGACCTACGCCCCCCCCCCTTCTCCCCTTTTAATTCAAACTCCTTGAACGTCTGGTCTACAACCAACTGAGCGACCACCTTGCTGAGAATGGCCTTCTTGATCCCTTTCAGTCTGGAGTTTGTCCTCAACACTCCACAGAAACTGCTCTCTTAAAACGAACAAACGATCTACTAACGGCTAAGACCATTGGACACTAATCTGTACTCCTACTCCTGGACCTTTCTGCTGCCTTTGATACGGCTGACCAACCCCTCCTCCTCAAAAAACTCCACGCCTTTGGTCTCCGTGACTGTACTCTTGGCTGGTTCTCCTCCTACTTATCCAACCGCACCTTAAGCGTTACAATTCTACTTCCTCCTCTCCTCTTACTTTTTCTGTTGGGGTCCCCCAAGGTTCTGTTCATGGACCTCTCCTATTTTCAATCTACACCTCCTCCCTGGGTCAACTGATGGTATTGGAAGCCTCCCATGGCTTCCAATACCACCTCTACGCTGACGACACCCAAATCTATTTCTCTACCCCTCAGCTCACTCCCTCTGTCTCCTCACGTATCACTAATTTACTATCAGATATATCAGTCTGGATAATAATAATAATTCTGTTGTCTCATCCATTATGGTTTATTTTTGAGGGGTAAAAAACTGAAAGAAATTATCAAGATTAATATCATCACCAAAACAAAACAAAAAACAGCTTTGGTTCCTAAAAAACAGAATGTTGTATCTGTGAAATCTTATTTTTCTTTTCCTGAATGTTCTTCTATGTAGGATCAGTTCTGATTCCATTGTAATAAAACACCTGACTGCACCTGATTAGGGAGAGCGGGGGGAATACTTAAAGTCAGCCAGCAGATGGCGCTCCTCTCACACCTTCTCAACGCAGGATGAAGCTGTTGAACATTTGGTACATTGTTCACAAGTGAGCTAAAAGATTTGTGTTCCCTGATATGATGGGAACATTTCCTAATCCCCTCCAACCCTCCAATAGGCTTCTACTGAGGAGCGCCTCCTGATTCCTAAAACAGGGGATCCAGGGAGAGAAGTGGAGGGAAGAACTGGAGCCACCACTTTAGTAAATCTCTATCACAGCTCCCAACTGTCCCTGATTTCGAAGGACTGTCCCTGATTTCGAGGGACTGTTCCTGACTTGGAGCAATGTCCCTCTGTCCCTCTTTCCTCCTCATTTGTCCCTCATTTTGGTCTGATCTATATAGATGTATATAAAATGCACTTTTTATCTTTCAAAAAGTGTTTCCCTAAACCTTTCATCTGATTTCTAAATTGCTGCATTTGTAAATTCCAAAAGCCAATATGAAGGAATAGTAGTAGTAAAAAAAAGCACTCGTGGGTTTATTCACTCTTCTTTTTTCTTGTACAATTCTCCTTTAAGGGGGCGTGGTAAGGGGTGTGTCCTATGCCTGCATACTTTTGCTGATAGGTGTCCCTCATTCCCATCTCAGAACGTTGGGAGGTATGCTCTATGCACAATACTGGAGGAATCCAAAAGGCTGGAGGTGCATGTTGTTGGTTGCTTGGAAAAAGCTACATATAGTGATTTACTAAACAACTTCACTTGATTTAAAAGCCGCAGGTCAGTGAGATTCCAGGTGCGACTTGGCTGACATCTGTGCGACTTAAAGAGGAGCTCCAGCCCCCCCCCACCAAAAAATTTAAAGTCAGCAGCTACAAATATTGTAGCTGCTGACTTTTAATATTAGGACACTTACCTGTCCAGGGATCCCGCGATGTTGGCACCCCAGCCGACTTTTCGATTGGCTCTCAGGTGCTGCCGCCGCCATTCCTTGTGAGGCCTGGTTTACATATGCTGTGGCCGTGGCTCACAGCAGGGGGTCCGGTGCATCCCTGTTCCCCGATTCAGGTGTGAATCAGGTCCGAATTTGTGCCTGAAATTTGCACCTCAATCGGAACCAAAGACGCACAAGACCCTTTCCAAATGCGGCAGCCCAGGGCTGTCTGAATCGCTCCATAGCGAGCTGGGCACACTCTCCTGTCATGCAAATTGGATGCGCGGAAACCTTCATCCAATTCACATAAGTGTGAACCCAGCCTTAGGGAAATTGGCAGTGAAGCCTTGCAGCTTCACAGCAGATTCCATACTATGCATGTGTGAAGTGTGCTGCGCTTTGTGAATGGCCTGGCGGCAGGGGAGGGCGGAGGGGGGCCAACTTCTGGGGGACTTTTCCCCCTGCCCCAAAGCACTTACCCCCCATCCCCATGTTGAGGGTATGTGGCCTAGTATGGTTCAGCGGGGGGGGGGGCGCTCGCTCATCCCCCCTCTTTCCTGACCTGCCAGGCTGCATGCTCGGATAAGGGTCCGGTATGGATTTGGGGGGTGGACCCCACTGCGTTTTTTTATTTTTTATATTGACGTGGGGTTCCCCCTTAAGATCCATACCAGACTCAAAGGGCCTGGTATGGATTTGTGGGGGGCCACACCGTTTTTTTTTTTTTTTTTAATGAATTTGGCGTGAGGTTTCTTCCATTCCAGAGCCAAAGGAATTGTTTTGATTGGTCAAAGGACAAGCTGCAATCATCTCAAAGTCGGATCAAAATCAGATCCCGTTCATTGGATTAGCACGGAAGTCGGACCTGAAGCCGCAGGGCAAAGTCGGATCGGAAGTCGTACGACTTTCGTGTCGGATCAGTATGAACATAAAGCTGGAGAGTGCAAAATCTGGTGCAGCTCCACATGGTAGCCAATCAGCTTCACTTGTTTCAGCTTGTTCAGTTAAAGTGATTGTTAAAGATCACCTTTTAAAACAACCCATTCAGTTTAGAATGAAAATGAAAGTCAAAACATTTTTGTATAGATATAAAAAAAAAACATTATAAATACCTTTTTTCCCTTCTTTTATAAGTGATCTCATTCCCTCTGTTCTAAGCTGCATAAGAGCTGGGGGAGGAGAAGCAGCGGTACACTGAGATTTCCAGTGAATGGCTGTGCAGTGGAGGCGTGTCAGGACAAGTCTGATCATTGGAGGAGAGTACACTGAGTTCCCAGCATAGCTAGAGAACTGACCACAGTGTGCTCTCCTGATTAGTGTGGTCAGTCTTTAACAGGAAAGCAAGGGGATTGTCGGGAACACCAGGGATTTCACATAAAGGAAGCAAAGCAAAGAGAACAGGCTACTTTCTCATACAAGTACACGGTACAGCAGACACATTTCAGGAACATGAATTGTTGGGGTAACAAACACTTTAAGCTTTGAGAATAAAACCTGGAAGGTGATTGGTTTCTGTGCATAGCTATACCAGATTTTGCACTCTCTGGTTTTAGTAAATCAACCCTACTCTTTTCTGGTGAACAATATCCCCGAACCTGGAAGGGAGGGAACCCCCAACAATTTACAGTTGCCCCTGTAACAGAAATAGAGTGGAATGTTTCCATTGGAGACACCTCTAACAGAGCATGTCCCTCACCTCTGAGAGATGTCTCCCTTTATAGATTGTAAGCTCCATGAGCAAAGCTCTCCTATTCCTTCTGTATTGAATTGTACTGTAATTATAGTGTCTTGGTTTATATCAGGGGTCTCCAAACTGCGGCCTCAGGCCGAATGCGGTCCTTTGCTTGCCTTTATCAAGCCCTCGGGGCACCATTCCTCCCACTGATACCAGCAATGGGGCTACTATCCCTCCCAATGACACCAACAATGGGGAACTATCCCTCCCAATGACACCAACAATGGGACACTATCCATCCCAATGACACCAACAATGGGGAACTATCCCTCCCAATGACACCAACAATGGGGAACTGTTATTATTATTATTATTATTATTATTATACAAGATTTATATAGCGCCAACAGTGTACTCAGCGCTTTACAATGTATAAGGGGGACAAAACAATTACAGTACAGTTCAATACAAAAGGTACAGGAGGGCCCGGCTCGTAGAGCTTACATTCTAAAGGGAGGGGGTGGTGGTACAAAAGGTAATGGCTGCAAAGAATGATTTGATGGGGGGGGGGGGGGGGGGTCAGGGACAGTTATCTGGGTGTGGGATAGGCTTCCCTGAATAAATGAGTTTTCAGGGATCTCCTAAATGTGGACAGGGTAGGGGCTGATCGGACATACTGGGGCAGGGAATTCCAGAGGATGGGAGAGGCTCTGGAGAAGTCCTGAAGGCGAGCATGAGAGGAGGTAACAAGGGAGCTAGAGAGCAGGAGGTCCTGGGAGGAGCGGAGGGGGCGATTTGGGCGATATCTGCAGATGAGGTTGGTGATGTAGATGGGGGCGATGTTGTGAATGGCCTTGTATGTTATGGTTAGTATTTTTAATTTTACACGGTGGGGTAGGGGAAGCCAGTGAAGGGATTGGCAGAGAGGAGCAGCAGTCACAGATAGGTTAGTGAGGTGTATTAGTCTAACAGCAGCATTCATAATAGACTGAAGGGGGGAGGAGCCTGTGTAAGGGTAGGCCATTAAGGAGAGAGTTGCAGTAGTCGAGGCGGGAAATAATCAAGTGAATAAGTTGCTTTGTGGTATCATTAGTCAGGAAGGGTGGAATTCTGGAGATGTTGCGGAGGTTAAGGCGGCTGGATTTAGCCATTGATTGGATATGGGTGATGAAGGAGAGGTCAGAGTCAAGGATTACACCCAGGACCCTGGCCTGTGTGGAGGGACCAATGGTTGTGTTGTTGATATTAATGGTGAAGTCACAGGAGGGGGACCGTGAAGGAGGAAATATAACAAGCTCAGTTTTAGAAAGATTAAGTTTGAGGAAGTGGTGTGACATCCATACCGATATGTCATTCAGCAAGTTTGAGATCCGTGAGGAGATAGTGGGGGTGAGTTGGGGAGTGGTATATATGTGAGAGAGAGAGATAGATCTGGGTGTCATCGGCGTAGAGGTGGTATTGGAAGCCATTGGAGGTTATCAACTGGCCCAGGGAAGAGGTATAGAGTGAGAAAAGGAGAGGCCCAAGGACGGAGCCTTGGGGTACCCCAACAGAAAGAGGAAGGGGAGCGGAGGAGATGGAGTTGTAAGTGACACCAGCAATGGGGAACTATCCCTCCCAATGACACCAACAATGGGGAACTATCCCTCCCAATGACACCAACAATGGGGAACTATCCCTCCCAATGACACCAACAATGGGGAACTATCCCTCCCAATGACGCCAACAATGGGGAACTATCCCTCCCAATGACGCCAACAATGGGGAACTATCCCTCCCAATGACACCAACAATGGGGAACTATCCCTCCCAATGACACCAACAATGGGGAACTATCCCTCCCAATGACACCAACAATGGGGAACTATCTCTCCCAATGACACCAACAATGGGGAACTATCCCTCCCAATGACACCAACAATGGGGATTTATCCCTCCCAATGACACCAACAATGGGGAACTATGCCTCCCAATGACACCAACAATGGGGAACTATCCCTCCCAATGACACCAACAATGGGGATTTATCCCTCCCAATGACACCAACAATGGGGAACTATCCATCCCAATGACATCAACAATGGGGAACTATCCCTCCCAATGACACCAACAATGGGGAATTATCCCCCCAATGACACTAACAATGGGGAATTATCCCCCCCATTGACACCAACAATGGGGAACTATCCCTCCCAATGACACCAACAATGGGGAACTATCCCCCCAATGACACTAACAATGGGGGACTATCCCTCCCAATGACACCAACAATGGGGGACTATCCCTCCCAATGACACCAGCAATGGGGAACTATCCCTCCCAATGACACCAACAATGGGGAACTATCCCTTCCAATGACACCAACAATGAGATGACACCAACAATGGGACACTATCCCTCCCAATTACATCAACAATGGGGAACTATCCCTCCCAATGACACCAACAATGGGGAACTATCCCTCCTAATGACATCAACAATAGGGAACTATCCCTTCCAATGACACCTACAATGAGGAACTACCCCTCCCAATGACACCAACAATGAGGAACTATCCCTCCAAATGACACCAACAATCGGAAACTATTTCTCCCAATGACACCAACAATGAGGAACTATCCCTTCCAATGACACCTACAATGAGGAACTATCCCTTCCAATGACACCTACAATGAGGAACTATCCCTCCCAATGACACCAACAATGCGGAACTATTCCTCCAATACCAGTGACAGGGCACTATTCCCACTCCTACTGACCAGAGGTGCTATGTCTTTTTTATTTTTTAATCCCACTGGGCACAAAGTCAGAAGCATTGTTTACTCCCACTGACACACTCTTGGGGGACCACAGTCCGGCCCCTCTAATGTCTGAAGGACAATCATCTGGCCCTTTGTTTAGAAAGTTTGGAGACCCCTGCTTTATATTGTTGGCGCTATATAAAGCCTGTATAATAATAATGTCCTCTCACTTCCTGTTGTGTCTAGAGGACAGGAAGCGAGGAGGAATCCTCCAGGTGGGACACAGATGGCCAAAGAAGTCCCCACCAGGGCCTCTAACTATTCCCTACTGTATTGAACATTTTTGGGTTTCAATAAACTTCACCAATGTCTAATATTCCTATCTGATGGTAGTTGGGATGAAGAATGAAGCAGATCATTCTATGACAAAGCAGAGAACATATGAAGGAGGATCAGGAGGACTACCCAGGACAGGATCCAGTGTGGTGGGGGAGGGGGGTAGCTCAGTCATTTGTACTCTGATTCATACCCTGCGCCTTCATTTGGTTATGAAATATGAAGCTTCCTCTGTAACAACAATCTCCTTTGTTTGGTCATTTGGTGGTAAAAGATTTGTAATTTAGAACCTATTTCAGTAAAGATCCCCATAGTCACAGAATCAGCACTTCTTCCATAGTCATCATATTTGTTGGGGGAGGGGGCAGTGACTTTACACTGACACAAGATCCATGTTCACTTCCTGTGGATAAGCTTTGTTAACCAAAAAAGGAGAACATCCGTGTGTGTTTGTCCCTGAGATCTGTCATACTGAGGGCTTGGTTCACACCTATGCAAAACGCACTACAATGTAACATGGTTTCCTTTGGGTCATGTTCACGGATGTATGTTTTCAACGGTTGCGTTTTTTTTTTTTTTTTTAAAGGGTCAGGGACTTTTTTTTGCCAGGTTGCGTTTTTGGTTCCATAGACTTCAATGGAAATGCATCAAAAATGTGTCTCAAGAAAGGCTGTGAGTACATCAGGTGTGATCAATTTTCAACGATTGGCATCATAGCCTGTAGACTCTATAACTTTCACAAAGACCAAATAATATACACCGATTTGGGTTGTTTTTACTAAAGATATGTAGCAATATAAATTTTGGTCAATTTGTATGAAGAAAAATGACTAATTCACAATAATTGAGGGGAGACCCCACACCAAAATAAAAAAAAAGGAATGGGGCCCCCCCCCAAATCTAAACAAGACCCTTATCCGAGCATGCAGCGTGGCAGGTCAGGAAAGGAGGGGGGGGGGGGGGCGAGCAAGTGCCCCGCCCTCCTGGACCATACCAGGCCACATGCCCTCAACATGGGGCAGTGGGTCCTTTGAGGCAGGGGGGTCTCTGCTGCCCCCACCACAAAGCACCTGTCCCCATGTTGATGGGGGCAAGGCCCTCTTCCCAACAACCCTGGGCGGTGGTTGTGGGGGTCTGCAGGTTATCGATATCTGAAAGCCCCATTTAACAAGGCCCCCAGATCCTGATCCCCACCCCCGCCAACATGTGAATGAGGGGGCATGATGGGTTGGTGACGTCACAAGGGGCGGGGTCTCCGGATAACATCGCAGGATGACCACGCAACATGGCTATATATGATATGGCAACTGATACAATGACAGAGCCGCTCCAGGTGGGAATGATTGCTCCCATCAACCTTGTGGTGCAGGTCCAGTACACAGCCTGAATAAGAACCAATAGTTCAAGACAGGTTGACAGCACTCCCAGGTGTGAAGCAGTGATGATTACTTTATTGAAGATAAAAATCCATCAAGATACATCATAAGACATCATGAGACCTCTATGCAGGTATGGCAAGATTAACGCGTTTCACGAATCTAAGTTCGCATAGTCATGAGAAATGGCAGACAGTGGGAGCCGACACAACAGTGGGAGCCAGTGGAGGGAGAAGAACCAGAGGAAGAAGACAGCGGAGGGAGAAGAACTGGAGGAAGAACCAGAGGAAGAAGACAGCGGAGGGAGAAGAACCAGAGGAAGAAGACAGAGGAGGGAGAAGAACCGGAGGAAGAACCAGAGGAGGGAGAAGAACCGGAGGAAGAACCAGAGGAAGAAGACAGTGGAGGGAGAAGAACCGGAGGAAGAACCAGTGGAAGAAGACAGCGGAGGGAGAAGAACCGGAGGAAGAACCAGAGGAAGAAGACAGCAGAGGGAGAAGAACTGGAGGAAGAACCAGAGGAAGAAAACAGCAGAGGGAGAAGAACCGGAGGAAGAACCAGAGGAAGAAGACAGCGGAGGGAGAAGAACCGGAGGAAGAACCAGAGGAAGAAGACAGCGGAGGGAGAAGAACCGGAGGAAGAACCAGAGGAAGAAGACAGCGGAGGGAGAAGAACCAGAGGAAGAACCAGAGAAAGAAGACAGCGGAGGGAGAAGAACCGGAGGAAGAACCAGAGGAAGAGGACAGCGGAGGGAGAAGAACCGGAGGAAGAACCAGAGGAAGAAGACAGCGGAGGGAGAAGAACCGGAGGAAGTACCAGAGGAAGAAGACAGCGGAGGGAGAAGAACTGGAGGAAGAACCAGAGGAAGAAGACAGCGGAGGGAGAAGAACCAGAGGAAGAAGACAGAGGAGGGAGAAGAACCGGAGGAAGAACCAGAGGAGGGAGAAGAACCGGAGGAAGAACCAGAGGAAGAAGACAGTGGAGGGAGAAGAACCGGAGGAAGAACCAGAGGAAGAAGACAGCGGAGGGAGAAGAACCGGAGGAAGAACCAGAGGAAGAAGACAGCGGAGGGAGAAGAACTGGAGGAAGAACCAGAGGAAGAAGACAGCGGAGGGAGAAGAACCGGAGGAAGTACCAGAGGAAGAAGACAGCGGAGGGAGAAGAACCGGAGGAAGAACCAGAGGAAGAAGACAGCGGAGGGAGAAGAACCGGAGGAAGAACCAGAGGAAGAAGACAGCGGAGGGAGAAGAACCGGAGGAAGAACCAGAGGAAGAAGACAGCGGAGGGAGAAGAACCGGAGGAAGAACCAGAGGAAGAAGACAGCAGAGGGAGAAGAACCGGAGGAAGAACCAGAGGAAGAAGACAGCGGAGGGAGAAGAACCGGAGGAAGAACCAGAGGAAGAAGACAGCGGAGGGAGAAGAACCGGAGGAAGAACCAGAGGAAGAGGACAGTGGAGGGAGAAGAACCGGAGGAAGAACCAGAGGAAGAAAACAGCGGAGGGAGAAGAACCGGAGGAAGTACCAGAGGAAGAAGACAGCGGAGGGAGAAGAACCGGAGGAAGAACCAGAGGAAGAAGACAGCGGAGGGAGAAGAACCGGAGGAAGAACCAGAGGAAGAAGACAGCGGAGGGAGAAGAACCGGAGGAAGAACCAGAGGAAGAGGACAGTGGAGGGAGAAGAACCGGAGGAAGAACCAGAGGAAGAAGACAGCGGAGGGAGAAGAACCGGAGGAAGTACCAGAGGAAGAAGACAGCGGAGGGAGAAGAACCGGAGGAAGAACCAGAGGAAGAAGACAGCGGAGGGAGAAGAACCGGAGGAAGAACCAGAGGAAGAGGACAGCGGAGGGAGAAGAACCAGAGGAAGAACCAGAGAAAGAAGACAGCGGAGGGAGAAGAACCGGAGGAAGAACCAGAGGAAGAGGACAGCGGAGGGAGAAGAACCGGAGGAAGAACCAGAGGAAGAAGACAGCGGAGGGAGAAGAACCAGAGGAAGAACCAGAGAAAGAAGACAGCGGAGGGAGAAGAACCGGAGGAAGAACCAGAGGAAGAGGACAGCGGAGGGAGAAGAACCGGAGGAAGAACCAGAGGAAGAAGACAGCGGAGGGAGAAGAACCGGAGGAAGTACCAGAGGAAGAAGACAGCGGAGGGAGAAGAACTGGAGGAAGAACCAGAGGAAGAAGACAGCGGAGGGAGAAGAACCAGAGGAAGAAGACAGAGGAGGGAGAAGAACCGGAGGAAGAACCAGAGGAGGGAGAAGAACCGGAGGAAGAACCAGAGGAAGAAGACAGTGGAGGGAGAAGAACCGGAGGAAGAACCAGAGGAAGAAGACAGCGGAGGGAGAAGAACCGGAGGAAGAACCAGAGGAAGAAGACAGCGGAGGGAGAAGAACTGGAGGAAGAACCAGAGGAAGAAGACAGCGGAGGGAGAAGAACTGGAGGAAGTACCAGAGGAAGAAGACAGCGGAGGGAGAAGAACCGGAGGAAGAACCAGAGGAAGAGGACAGTGGAGGGAGAAGAACCGGAGGAAGAACCAGAGGAAGAAGACAGCGGAGGGAGAAGAACCGGAGGAAGTACCAGAGGAAGAAGACAGCGGAGGGAGAAGAACCGGAGGAAGAACCAGAGGAAGAAGACAGCGGAGGGAGAAGAACCGGAGGAAGAACCAGAGGAAGAGGACAGCGGAGGGAGAAGAACCAGAGGAAGAACCAGAGAAAGAAGACAGCGGAGGGAGAAGAACCGGAGGAAGAACCAGAGGAAGAGGACAGCGGAGGGAGAAGAACCGGAGGAAGAACCAGAGGAAGAAGACAGCGGAGGGAGAAGAACCGGAGGAAGTACCAGAGGAAGAAGACAGCGGAGGGAGAAGAACTGGAGGAAGAACCAAAGGAAGAAGACAGCGGAGGGAGAAGAACCAGAGGAAGAAGACAGAGGAGGGAGAAGAACCGGAGGAAGAACCAGAGGAGGGAGAAGAACCGGAGGAAGAACCAGAGGAAGAAGACAGTGGAGGGAGAAGAACCGGAGGAAGAACCAGAGGAAGAAGACAGCGGAGGGAGAAGAACCGGAGGAAGAACCAGAGGAAGAAGACAGCGGAGGGAGAAGAACTGGAGGAAGAACCAGAGGAAGAAGACAGCGGAGGGAGAAGAACTGGAGGAAGTACCAGAGGAAGAAGACAGCGGAGGGAGAAGAACCGGAGGAAGAACCAGAGGAAGAAGACAGCGGAGGGAGAAGAACCGGAGGAAGAACCAGAGGAAGAAGACAGCGGAGGGAGAAGAACCGGAGGAAGAACCAGAGGAAGAAGACAGCGGAGGGAGAAGAACCGGAGGAAGAACCAGAGGAAGAAGACAGCGGAGGGAGAAGAACCGGAGGAAGAACCAGCGGAGGGAGAAGAACCGGAGGAAGAACCAGAGGAAGAAGACAGCGGAGGGAGAAGAACCGGAGGAAGAACCAGAGGAAGAAGACAGCGGAGGGAGAAGAACCGGAGGAAGAACCAGAGGAAGAGGACAGCGGAGGGAGAAGAACCGGAGGAAGAACCAGAGGAAGAAGACAGCGGAGGGAGAAGAACCGGAGGAAGAACCAGAGGAAGAAGACAGCGGAGGGAGAAGAACCGGAGGAAGAACCAGAGGAAGAAGACAGCGGAGGGAGAAGAGCCGGAGGAAGAACCAGAGGAAGAGGACAGCGGAGGGAGAAGAACCGGAGGAAGAACCAGAGGAAGAAGACAGCGGAGGGAGAAGAACCGGAGGAAGAACCAGAGGAAGGAGACGTGTTTTTTTGGGGGTTTTTATTTTGGCGTGAGGTTTCCCTTTCAAGATTCATACCAGACTCAAAGGGCCTGGTATGGCCGGATCAAAGTTGGAATCCTGTTCATTGAAGTCGCATGGAAGACAGATGACTTCCGATCCAACTTTTCCCTACAACTTCATGTCCGACTTCCATGCGACTTCAATGATCCGACTTTGATCCGACCATACCAGGCACTTTGAGGCCCATGAAAGTCGGACATGAAGTCGTAGGGCAAAGTCGGATCGGAAGTCGTCCTACTTCCATGTTGGAGCAATGTGAACCCTGGCCTAAAACCTGGAAGCTGATTGGCTACCACCCACAGCTGCACCATATTCTGTATGCTGCAGAGTGTTTACAAGGAAAATGTTTTCCAGCACACCATGGATCAACAAGGAAGCGTCCAAGCGAATTGTTTAATGCATGATCACATCACAAGAGTGGTGCAACGTTTCGGGGTCACGTAGGACCCCTTCGTCACTTGGACTCTTCCTTGTTGATCCATGGTGTGCTGGCAAACATTTTCCTTGCGACTTCTGAACCAGTTCCCAGCTGGTTGTTGCTGCAGCACCCAAACCCTTGAGAGGATTTCCAGGAATGTGTGCGGTGGGAATATGGAGTACTCCAGAATGTTTAGTCCCGATGCATGAGATTCTGGCATTCCGGCACCATCCACATACACTGCCAGCAGCCTGTAAAAGTTTGAGAGCAATATGTGCCCAGGGATGAATGCCCAGAACACAGTCTGTTGTTCAAGAATATGCATATCATATTGCATATGGATTGAGCAGATCTGGCTGCCTCCATATCTATATTATAATAAAATCAAGACGTGTACGTTGTCCTCCCTAGCCCGTCCCACCGGTCGTCCTGTAAAGTGATAACGCAGATATTCTGTGGACAGTGGGTGACAATTTAGGTTTTTCTTGTATCTTCAGGATATCACTGTACGAATTTTCAGCTGTGCTGCCTGGGGCAGTCAACAATGGCATCAGTCTTCATGGGGGGAATGGAAGGCACAATGTTTCCATTGTCATACGAAGCAAGCTTTAATCACTCTTCTTCCTGTAATCTGACAAACACCTTTCTTTATGAAAAGGAAGCACGGCTCCTGCTAATAGGTTGGAGGGGAACTCTGGACAACCAGCATGGGAGAAGGATATCGGCTTTATACAAATGCTAAATATTGTCATCAGCAGTATGCAAGAATCCCCAGACATGAATCCGAGCTCTGCGGTCTTCATTGTCCACACACACAAGGTGGATTTATAATGCTGACCACCAACAATTGGCCTTCATGTTTTCGGAATCTGCTAATACCTTTGAGCCGGACAACATGCTGGATGGGCAAGCCTCGGTACAAGTGATGGAGATGATTGGGGTATCAGTTTTGGGCCATGTGGAGGAGTAATAAGCACTTCCGGTCATTATTGTATTAGGAGATTTTCTGTTGTAATACCGAGGCAGCTACCAAATCAAGCAAGTCTGCAAAAATACGTTCCAAAGATGTCCACAGACAGGCTGACCAACTGGTGTTCTTAGTGAGGCAAATATCTGTCTGTGGGCACCCTTGGCCTAATTCTAACTTAGCAGCCTTTCTTACTGTAGACCAGGGGTCTCCAAACTTTCTAAACAAAGGGCCAGTTCATTATCCTTCAGAATTTAAAGGGACCAAGCTGGTGTCAGTGGGAGGAATAGTGCCCCATCATTGGAGTCAGTGGGAGGAATAGTGCCTCATCATTGGAGTCAGTGGGAGGAATGGTGCCTCATCATTGGTGTGAGTGGGAAGAATAGTGCCCCATCATTGGTGTCAGTGGAAGGAATAGTGCCCCATCATTGGTGTAAGTGGGAGAAATAGTGCCCCATCATTGGAGTAAGTGGGAGGAATAGTGCTCCATCATTGGTGTGAGTGGGAGAAATAGTGCCCCATCATTGGTGTCAGTGGAAGGAATAGTGCCCCATCATTGATGTCAGTGGGAGGAGCAGTGCCCCATCATTGGTACCGTGCTGCAGCTCAGTTTCAGGGTCTTGACAATCTTCTTATAACCTAGGCCATCTTTATGTAGAGCAACAATTCTTTTTTTCAGATCCTCAGAGAGTTCTTTGCCATGAGGTGCCATGTTGAACTTCCAGTGACCAGTATGAGAGAGTGAGAGCGATAACACCACATTTAACACACCTGCTCCCCATTCACACCTGAGACCTTGTAACACTAACGAGTCACATGACACCGGGGAGGGAAAATGGCTAATTGATCCCAATTTGGACATTTTCACTTAGGGGTGTACTCTCTTTTGTGGCCAGCGGTTTAGACATTAATGGCTGTGTGCTGAGTTATTTTGAGGGGACAGCAATTTTACACTGTTATACAAGCTGTACACTCACTACTTTACATTGTAGCAAAGTGTCATTTCTTCAGTGTTGTCACATGAAAAGATAGAAGAAAATATTTACAGAAATGTGAGGGGTGTACTTACTTTTGTGAGATCCCGTACGTGCGTACAATGGAAGCAGCCAATCAGGAATCAGCTGTTACCTTTCTGGCATGTGAGGTTGTGCCAGCCACAGAATAGCTCCCAGCTGGTGGTAGTCGGGTGTTTCTTCGGTCAATCTGGATGGAAGTGTCAGTAAACAAACCACACGGACGGCTTCCTAACCACCGAAATCTGTTGAAGCAGCTGGAAGAAAGAAGCTCTCCTCCATTCATTCTCGGTGATAACCGTAATTCAGAGGCGGTGCAGGACAGGTGTCCTCCGACAATCTGAACAGCCACACCGGGGGGATGGGCAGGAAACACCGCGCATTTACCGGCTTCTTTTCACAATCACCAAAAGGTGCCACTTTATTCATGTTAAAGAGGAACTCCAGGCCAACACCGCAATACGCAGAGATCTCAGATCTGCCAAAGGATTTGTATTTCTGTCCATCCAGTCCTGATATTTACACAGCTCTGCCACGCAAGCACAGTCCTATCCGGTAGGTGAGAGGGGTCCTGGCCACCTCCAGCCCTTAACTGGACAGCAAAAGGAAAAAGTGCAGACTCAGGAGCTGATCTCTCACACTTTGAATGACAATTACACGGTCATGCTACACTGTACACAGGTGACATTTTTATCATTTTTTCACACAAATAGAGCTTTCTTTTGGTGATATTTAATCACTGCTGGGATTTTTATTTTTTTGCTAAACTAATTAAAAAAGACCAAACAATACAAAAAGAAAAAAAGTTTTTCTTAGTTTCTGGTATTTCATTTTGAAAATAAGTAATTTTTCTCCTTCACTGATGAGGCGGCACTGATAAGGAGCACTGATGAGCACTGATGAGGCGGCACTGATAAGGAGCACTGATGAGCACTGATAGGCGGCACTGATGAGCACTGATGAGCACTGATAGGCGGCACTGATAAGGAGCACTGATGAGCACTGATAGGCGGCACTGATGAGCACTGATAGGCGGCACTGATAAGGAGCACTGATGAGCACTGATAGGCGGCACTGATAAGGAGCACTGATGAGCACTGATAGGCGGCACTGATGAGCACTGATGAGCACTGATAGGCGGCACTGATAAGGAGCACTGATGAGCACTGATAGGCGGCACTGATGAGCACTGATAGGCGGCACTGATAAGGAGCACTGATGAGCACTGATAGGCGGCACTGATAAGGAGCACTGATGAGCACTGATAGGCGGCACTGATGAGCACTGATAGGCGGCACTGATGAGCACTGATGAGCACTGATAGGCGGCACTGATGAGCACTGATGAGGCGGCACTGATAAGGAGCACTGATGAGCACTGGTAGGCGGCACTGATGAGCACTGATAGGCGGGACTGATGAGCACTGATGAGCACTGATAGGCGGCACTGATGAGCACTGATGAGGCGGCACTGATAAGGAGCACTGATGAGCACTGGTAGGCGGCACTGATGAGCACTGATGAGCACTGATAGGCGGGACTGATGAGCACTGATGAGCACTGATAGGCGGCACTGATGAGCACTAATAGGCGGCACTGATAAGGAGCACTGATGAGCACTGATAGGCGGCACTGATAAGGAGCACTGATGAGCACTGATAGGCGGCACTGATGAGCACTGATAGGCGGCACTGATGAGCACTGATAGGCGGCACTGATGGGCAATGATAGGCGGCACTGATGAGCACTGATAGGTGGCACTGATGAGCACTGATAGGTGGCACTAATGGGCAATGATAGGCAGCAGTGATTAGCACTAATGAGCACTGATAGGTGGCACTGATGGGCAATGATAGGCGGCACTGATGGGCACTGATAGGTGGCACTAATGAGCACTGATAGGCAGCAGTGATGAGCACTGATGGACACTGATAGGCAGCACTGATGGGCAATGATAGGTGGCACAGAGGAGCACTGATAGGCTGCACTGATGGACACTGATCGGCTGCACTGATGGATACTGATAGGCTGCACTGATGAGCACTAATAGGCGGCACTGGCATGCAGCACTGATAGGCAATGATAGGCGGCACTGGGGAGCACTGATAGGCAGTACTGATAGGCAGCACTGATAGGCAATTATAGGCGGCACTGAGGAGCACTGATAGGCAGCAGTGAAGAGCATTGATGGACACTGATAAGCAGCACTGATGGGCAATGATAGGTGGCACTGAGGAGCACTGATAGGCTGCACTGATGGACACTGATAGGCAGCACTGATAGGCAGCACTGATGAGTACTGATGAGCACTGATAGGCAGCACTGATGAGCACTGATAGGCGGCACTGATGAGCACTGATAGGCGGCACTGATAAGGAGCACTGATGAGCACTGATAGGCGGCACTGATAAGGAGCACTGATGAGCACTGATAGGCGGCACTGATGAGCACTGATAGGCGGCACTGATAAGGAGCACTGATGAGCACTGATAGGCGGCACTGATAAGGAGCACTGATGAGCACTGATGAGGCGGCACTGATAAGGAGCACTGATGAGCACTGATAGGCGGCACTGATGAGCACTGATGAGCACTGATAGGCGGCACTGATAAGGAGCACTGATGAGCACTGATAGGCGGCACTGATAAGGAGCACTGATGAGCACTGATAGGCGGCACTGATAAGGAGCACTGATGAGCACTGATAGGCGGCACTGATGAGCACTGATAGGCGGCACTGATGAGCACTGATAGGCGGCACTGATGAGCACTGATGAGGCGGCACTGATAAGGAGCACTGATGAGCACTGGTAGGCGGCACTGATGAGCACTGATGAGCACTGATAGGCGGGACTGATGAGCACTGATGAGCACTGATAGGCGGCACTGATAGGCGGCACTGATAAGGAGCACTGATGAGCACTGATAGGCGGCACTGATAAGGAGCACTGATGAGCACTGATAGGCGGCACTGATGAGCACTGATAGGCGGCACTGATGAGCACTATTAGGCGGCACTGATGGGCAATGATAGGCGGCACTGATGAGCACTGATAGGTGGCACTGATGAGCACTGATAGGTGGCACTAATAAGCACTGATAGGCGGCACTGATGGGCAATGATAGGCAGCAGTGATTAGCATTAATGAGCACTGATAGGTGGCACTGATGGGCAATGACAGGCGGCACTGATAGGTGGCACTAATGAGCACTGATAGGCAGCAGTGATGAGCACTGATGGACACTGATAGGCAGCACTGATGGGCAATGATAGGTGGCACAGAGGAGCACTGATAGGCTGCACTGATGGACACTGATAGGCTGCACTGATGGATACTGATAGGCTGCACTGATGAGCACTGATAGGCGGCACTGATAGGCGGCACTGGTATGCAGCACTGATAGGCAATGATAGGCGGCACTGGGGAGCACTGATAGGCAGTACTGATAGGCAGCACTGATAGGCAATTATAGGCGGCACTGAGGAGCACTGATAGGCAGCAGTGAAGAGCATTGATGGACACTGATAAGCAGCACTGATGGGCAATGATAGGTGGCACTGAGGAGCACTAATAGGCTGCACTGATGGACACTGATAGGCAGCACTGATAGGCAGCACTGATCAGTACTGATGGGCACTGATGAGCACTGATAGGCAGCACTGATGAGCACTGATAGGCGGCACTGATAGGCTGCACTGATGTACACTGATAGGCGGCACTGATAGGCGGCACTGATGGGCACTAATAGGCTGCACTGATGGACACTGATAAGCAGCATTGATGGGCAATAATAGGTGGCACTGAGGAGCACTGATATGCAGCACTGATGGCCACTGATAGGTGGCACTGATGGGCATTGATAGGCGGTACTAATGGGCACTGATAGGGGGCACTGATAAGCACTGATAGGCAGCACAGATGGGCACTGATTAGCTGCATTGATGGTCACTGATTGGCTGCACTGATGGCACCGATAGGTGGCACTGTTTGGCACTGTTGGGGCTGCACTGATCTGCATAAGCTGTACATAAGGTCACAGTTTATGCGCATTTCTTTTTCATGAAAATCGTATGATCTGGTATCATATCCTGCTTGTCCGATCGGATAATATCAGATGAACTGTAGTGAATGGCTCTCAAAAGCTCTGTACTAACGATCAGATTATCGTACATTTGATTCTAATGCGGTATTTTCCTTCCAATGTTCGGATGGTGTGTACAAGACATTAGGGTGTCTCCATTCTGGAGGAAGGAGCCACACAGACACGTTTGGATAGCAGCGGGGGCGGGGCAGTGTTAGATGGTGACATGGATTGCGGATTAGATGGACCTGACTAACAATTTGAAGCCAAACTCCAGCTCACACTTTATAATCAGTTGCAGCAAACAGTTATTTTTTTTTTCCCTTTTGGGATAAAGGTTTTATATATATGAATAAAAGCTGATTATTGTAAGCACCCCTGTCAGTGGTAAATGGTTTGTCTCATCCCTGTAACTTTGTCTGGACAGCTTGGTCTATTACGTACTTGCCTATCGGGTACTTTCACCGGCCAATTCCGGCCAATTTTCAACTTTCAGCGCTGTCGCACTTTGAATGACAATTATGCGGTCATACAACACTGTACCCAGATGACATTTTTATCATTTTTTTCTCACACGAATAGAGCTTTCTTTTGGTGGTATTTAATCACCTCTGCGGTTTTTATTTATTTGTTTGCTAAATAAACAAAAAAAGGCCGAACATTGTGAAAAAAAAAGTTTTTCATATTTTGTTATAAGATTTTGCAAACGTCATTTTTCTGCTTCACTGGTGTGCACTGATCAGGAGGCACTAGTGAGGTTTCAGGTTGCACTGCTAGGCGACACAGAGAGGTAGCACTGATAGGCGGCACTGATGGGCAGCAATGATAAGTGACACTGATAATGAGACACTGATGGGCACTGATAAGGGTGGCACTGACAAGGCAGCACTGGTGTGCACTGATCAGGAGGCACTAGTGAGGTTTCAGGTTGCACTGATAGGCACTGATAGGCAACACAGAGAGGTAGCACTGATAGGCGGCACTGAACGGTACTGGTAGGTGGCACTGATAGGCAGCACTGATAAGTGACACTGATAATGATGCAGTGATGGGCACTGATTGGCAGCACTGATGGGCACTGATAGGTGGCACTGGTGGGCTCTGATTGGCAGCACTGGAGGGCACTAATTGGCAGAACTGATGGGCACTGATAGGTGACACTGATTAGCAGCACTGATGGGCACTGATTGGCAGCAATAATTGGCACTGATAGGTGGCATTGGTGGGCACTGATTAGCAGCACTGGAGGGCACTGATTAGCAGCACTGGTTGGCAGCACTGATGGGCACTGATAGATGGCACTGGTGCTCACTGATTAGCAGCTAAGGAGGGCACTAATTAGCAGCACTGTTGGCAGAATTGATGGGCACTGATTGGCAGCAATAATGGGCACTGATAGGTGGCACTGGTGGGCATTAATTAGCAGCACTGATGGGTACTGATAGGTGGCACCAGTGGGCACTGATTAGCAGCACTGGTGAGCACTAAGGGAACTGATGCCCCTCTAACAGAAGCCGGTTATTGGCTTTCTCCTTTTCTTCATGCTGATAGTGTGAGGGAAAAAAAAACAATAACCGGCTTCTGTTTACTTCCAAGATCACCTGTCATTGGCTGACAGCTGATCACATGGTAAAGCGCCCGCCGTAATTGGCTCTTTACCCCGATCTGTGATCAGCCGAGTTCCAAGGACACAGAGCGTGAGAATGGGAGGAGGTCCAGGTACGCCCTCCCGACATCTTAAGCCGGCGCTGTAGCCGAATAGCGCGGGCGCCAAGTGGTTAAAGAAAGTTGAAAAATAACAGATTTATGCCAGCCATACACCGAAAGAGAACCCGTCGAAAAATCGCTCAAAAATCGTTCAAACACGTTTCCGAAAAAATGAACACACAGTGCTGAGAGCAAACGATTTTGCCATCGCGCAATGACCGAATTTTTAACGAAAAATTCTTGACTGGACATAAATGAATCAGCTTTTCGTTCGTTTTGTCACACATCTCTAGTGCAAACTGTTCAGGCGAGAAACACATAAACATTTCAATTCATCATCCAATCGGCAGGAGCTTTCCTAACTTTTCCTTCGATTTTTTTTCTGCTCAAAAACAATTTTTTTGGTCTAGCGCAGTGATCTCCAAACTGCGGCCCAGGGGCCAGATGTGACCTTTAGCTTGCTTTTATCTGACCCTTGGGGCATTATTCCCCCTCACTGTCAGCAGCATTGGTTCATAGTCCCTGTCATTCTATTCCTCCCACTGACACCAATGATGGGGCACTATTCCTCCCACTAATACCAATGATGGGGCACTATACCTCCCACTAATATCAGTGATGGGGCACTATATCTCACACTAATACCAATGATGGGGCACTATACCTCCCACTAATACCAATGATGGGGCACTATACCTCCCACTAATATCAGTGATGGGGCACTATATCTCCCACTAATACCAATGATGGGGCACTATACCTCCCACTAATATCAGTGATGGGACACTATACCTCCCACTAATACCAATGATGGGGCACTATACCTCCCACTAATACCAATGATGGGGCACTATACCTCCCACTAATATCAGTGATGGGGCCCTATATCTCCCACTAATACCAATGATGGGGCACTATACCTCCCACTAATATCAGTGATGGGGCACTATATCTCACACTAATACCCATGATGGGGCACTATACCTCCCACTAATATCAGTGATGGGGCACTATATCTCACACTAATACCAATGATGGGGCACTATACCTCCCACTAATATCAGTGATGGGACACTATACCTCCCACTAATACCAATGATGGGGCACTATACCTCCCACTAATACCAATGATGGGGCACTATACCACCCACTATTATCAATGATGGGGCGCTATTCCTCCCACTGACGCCAATGATGGGGCACTATTCTCCCACTGACTCCAATGATGGGGCACTATTCCTTCCACTGATACCAATGATGGCGCATCATTCCTCCCACTGACACCAATGATGGGGCACTATTCTCCCACTGACTCCAATGATGGGGCACTATTCCTTCCACTGATACCAATGATGGCGCATCATTCCTCCCACTGACACCAATGATGGGGCACTATTCCTCCCACTGACTCCAATGATGGGGCACTATTCCTTCCACTGATACCAATGATGGGGCATCATTCCTCCCACTGACACCATCAATGGGGTACTATTCCTCCCACTGACACCAATGATGGAGTACTATTCCTCCCACTGACACCAATGATGGGGCACTATTCCTCCCACTGACACCAATGATGGGGTACTATTCCTCCCACTGACACCAATGATGGAGTACTATTCCTCCCACTGACACCAATGATGGAGTACTATTCCTCCCACTGACACCAATGATGGGGTACTATTCATCTCACTGACACCAATGATGGGGCACTATTCCTCCCACTGACACCAATGATGGGGCACTATTCCTCCCACAGATACCAATGATGGGGCACTATTCCTCCCACTGACACCAATGATGGGGCACTACTATTACTAATAATAAAATTAATAAACTGTTGGTGCTATATAAATCCTGTCTAATAATAATAATAATAACAATAATAATAAACTGTTGGCGCTATATAAATCCTGTATAATAATAATAATAATAATAATAAACTGTTGGCGCTATATAAATCCTGTATAATAATAATAATAACAATAATAATAAACTGTTGGTGCTATATAAATCCTGTATAATAATAATTATAACTTCAAGGTGAATCCAAGTTGTTCTCTCAATCAGCACGGTTTATGAGATTTGCACCCTCTCTCTCTCCAGCATCCGAAGGGTTAAATCCCCCAGATGCCCCCCCCCTCCCATTTTCTGGGTGGTATACAGTGCACCTGCTGTAAACGGCTGATCAAGCAGACCACCGGTCACATGACCTCTCCCTGATCTTCCGCCTTCTTTCGTGGCCACAAAGTATTACTTTTCTACTCAGCTGTAACCAAAATCCCGGGCCGCTTTATTGAGTCGCATTGTTGGCGGCCAGAAATTAATTGCCAAAACCCCCTTTCCCTTCCCAGGGTTTAATGGGGCATACAGAGTCGGGATGTGTGTTTCCTAAACCCACGCCGGCACTTTATCCCTCCTCAGGAAATATGACACTCGATGACATGAATCATTCATTCAGGTCGGCCATTCTGAATGCGCTCAGGCGTGCCCCGCTGATTATCTGGCTTCCAAACTCCTTCCCACAGATAAAAGAAAACGGAAGATGTTATTATGTTAATATGTTTTCATTTGAAATACAAGTCTTTAATTTCTCCGCTGAGCGATCGGCGGCACGCTTTACAAACCAACGGGCACCGGGGATCGCAGAATTGAACAAGCCTCCGGGCATGATTGAGCTATAGAATTGCCGTCATTTAAGAGACTTAGAAGATGAAGAAATATACAAATTCAGAGTTTTTTTTTTTATTATTCTTTTTAGTTAACAAGCTAAAAAAAAAACAACTTCAGTCCATCTCTTTCAACTTTTATAGAATGCTTTGTTTCACTTGTATTACACAGATTACAAAGTTAGTCAGGTTGAAAAAAAGACACAAGTCCATCTAGTTCAACCATAAAAAAATAAATAAATAAATAAAATAATATAAAATAAAAATAAAATAAAATAAAAATATCATACAATCCCATATACCCACTCCTATACCCACAGTTGATCCAGAGGAAGGCGAAAAAACAAACCCAGAAAAGCAGGATCCAATCTGCTACAGCAGGGGAAAAAATTCCTTCCTGATCCCAGAGAGGAAATCGGATTTTCCCTGGATCAACTTTACCTATAAATGTGAAAACGGAAAATCCCCCTAATGGGGCTTTAAAGCAGCCAGTGGTGTATGATGAGCAAAATACAAAAGGAGTAGTAATGGCTATTTTATTAATACAGCAAGCACTGACAACAAAGGTTGGGACATAAGCTAAAATCCAAAGATGAACAAAATGAAAAAAACAATGCCAATAACAGAGGGCAGTGTGCGATAGGGTTACATCATAGGCAACAGTAATACAATAACACAGAGATGTTGATTGTGTGAGATACTGACGCGTTTCGACCCCAATGGGTCTTCTTCAGAGGATAAATATATAGAAAAACTGTAAAGATGTAAACATGTGTCAAACGATTTAAAGCCAAGAGAAAATGAATATATAAACAATTCCATATGGTGCATCTTTACCAGTCTCGATGTACTCGATGGTTACAGGTGGCCATAGTGTGGAGGAGTTTCCCTCTTATTGTATCCCCGATCTCCTAGTGGGTGGGCCAGTCACAAGGGGCAGCGAGTGCCACCCGCACATGTCTTACAGGGAATCACACACTCGGTATCCCCAAAGGTATGCTGTTTCTTGTTAAACTCCCTTCCGCTGAAAAGTTTTCTCCCTATTGTGGGGTCACCAGTACGGTATTTGTATATTGAAATCATATCCCCTCTCAGGCGTCTCTTCTCCAGAGAGAATAAGTTCAGTGCACCCAACCTTTCCTCATAACTAACTTTAGGCTCCATTCACACTTGTGCGACTTGGAGATCAAAGTTGTATGACAAGTCTTTCCCCAAGTTTTCTAATGATAACCATTCATATATGCGTGACTTAAGTTGCAGCGACTTCAAAGTAGTTCATGCTCTACTTTGGTCCGACTTTCGTGCAACTTGCGGGCCCCATAGACTTCAATGTTAACCCTCAGAAGTTGCATGAGAAAGTCGTACCTGATAGTTAAACAATGCATCTTGTGTGGAACAGTTGTCCATTATCACTGGTCAAGGCCAAAGTCGCATCCAAGTTGCACCCATCCAAAGTTGCGTCCAAGTTGCACTCCAAAAGACGGCGCAACTTTGGAGTCCTGCAAGTGTGAATTGGAGCCTTAAAGTGGTTGTAAACCCTCTTGTCTTATTTTTATCTATAGGTAAGCCTAGAATTAGGGCTCTGTTTCCACTACTGCGAGTTGTTGTGCGACTTGACACATGTGAAGTCGCGTGACAAGTCAAAACCCATGTATTTCAATGGCCCCCGCTCTAATTGGTGCGACTCAAGTCGCAGCGACTCCAAAAAAAGGTTCTTGCGCTACTTTGTTCCTACTTCGGTGCGACTTGTTCTCACATGGCTTTCACCGGTCGCATGACATCGCAACACAAATCGCATAGCAAAGTCCCAGTGTAAATCGTGCGACTTTGGGGACGCAATAGTGGAAACATAGCCTAAGGCTTACCTATAGGTAGTGGAAATATTTCCTAAACGTGCGCCGTTTAGGAGATATTTCACTTGCAGTGCGCCAATTGTCATCATCGGCGCATGCGCTGCGAAGAAACGGACCACCGTGCCGTTTCTTCCCCCAGCGCGTGCCACGACTGATGGCTCCCGCGCGCATGAGCGGAAGTGACGTCACGCGACTCCAGGCCAGTCACAGAGCCGGAGTCCGCGGCCCCCCGGAAGGAAGAGAGGGGCGAAGATGGACGCGGCCTGCACAGGGGACAGCGCGGGCTTCGTTTGCAGGCAAAGTGTCATATAAATGGGATAGTATGCGACGCATACTAGCCCATTATGCTTTTAATTTGCAGGCTTTGCGGAGAGCAAAAGAGGAAGTAAAACCCATCGGGGGTTTACTTCCTCTTTAAGCACATTGCTAATTGCACTAGCTACATGTTCGTAGCCTAAATATTGATTTTTGCACTGAAAACGGCTACTTTGGCTAACTCATGTCAGTAAAAATGTGTCTTTGTTAGTAACGGAGCCCTAGTTAGCAGAAAAAAAATGCTGACAGAGGATCTAACCACGCCCCGCTCTATGAAAAACGAAGAAAAAAAAAAGTTTGGATTAACTTTTTAAAGTAAATCTAAACCCATCAGCTAAAATATCATAGAAGGTTTAACATGTTTATTTAATTTTAAAGGTTTTATATCCTTTAATGGCATGCATAATCATCTGAGAAGCAGATAGACTGGGTGAGTGAACCCCCCCTGAACCCCCCCCCCCTCCTACTACAAAGAAACACGTACTCTGAAAGTCAGTTAAATAAAGTGGAAGTAAACCCATCGATTTAACAGTTAAAAAAAAAGTTACATTCCCAGCACGTATCGGGAACGTAACTGTCATATTGGTTGTGCTCTCAACCAAACTGCCAAACCATCCAATGGCTGGTGTCATAACTGATCACATGTGCACCATCAGCGGAGATGAAGATTAAACAGAGGCCAAGATGGCAGCTTCCTTGGCTGAAAATGATAGGGGAGGGTTTAGTTCCATATATATTTGTTATTTTGTCTTCTACAGCTTTATTCCACCTTACTCAGAGGCCCCCATGCATGGATTGGGTATGGATCGAGCCACCAGGCCCCCCGCTCACATTAGGCGATTTGGAATCGCAGGGCGAAATTTGCGGCAATTCTACCCGTGATTTCAAATGGCGGCAAAACGCGCGATGCGTGTGTGTGTGGGCACCATCATTCTTAATAAGCACCCCAAACGCAGTGGGATTCTGCTGTCAGGCGACAATCGCGGCAAAACGCGCATTTAAAAAAAAAAAATCACGCTACGCTGGTCATCGGGAAAAAAAGAAAAAGGAGCAGGCGTTTTTATGTTGAGGCGAAAAAAAGCACATTGGAGTGAATGGGGCTGTCCTACTGTATGTGCGACACCCAAAATCGCAATGACGATTGCGCAACAAAAGTCACGAGCGGGAACGCTCATTCTTGCTATGCGAACGTGGCTGGAGAACTGCGAAGAGTCCCGATCCAGTGTGGCAGGCCGGAACACAGGCATTTTTATTTATAATATATGAAATAGCCCCCCCCCCCCCACACACACTATAACTACATATTGTGACAGCGTAATCCGTTCTACAAATCCCCTCCCCCTCGGAAGGAGCTCCCAGTAAATGAAGATGACGCTCGGCATTTCCAGTTTTCTTGCAACTTGCTTAACAGGAATGTCCAATAATTTGTCAATAATCCTTCCTGACATGTTTTTTTGTAAAGCCTGGTTGCAGAGAGAACCCTTGTAGGCCCCTTGACCCATAGAAGAAAGTGACCTTTCACCTTTTCTTGGGGAGGGGGGGAGGAATGGGGGCTTTTTTTTATGAGTTTCTTTCAATGTGACCAGATGGCTGAAAGGTATCAAAGGTTTTATGACAAGAAATAGATTTGTGCCGTGTGCTGCTCCAAACGCCTTATATAATGGGGGGGGGGGGGGGGGGGATCACTTCTATTCGTATTGATGTATGAGCGACTCAGCGACACATTCCCTTCTAGTTAAAAAACAAAAAAACAAATCAGCCAATTAAAGCTGAGCTCCATACAAGCTCAGGACGCAGTTGGGAACTGTTTTACCTGCCAAAGTTTTTAGTAGCATCGAGCAGCTAGTTTTGTGATTCAGGCACCCCTGACCAACAGCACAGCTGGGTTCTTGACTTCAATGCGCCAGCAGCATCATAGTTTGGTCAAAACACGATCCCAATCTGCTGACTGGACAATGAAGGAGCAACTGGAAACTGATGAGGTCATCCCCCTGCTCACCTGTGATCACATCACAACCTGATTTGCTAAGCATGCTGCCCCCTCCTACTCCTAGTCCAGGGTTTCTCAACTAGGGTTCCTCCAAAAGGTTACTAGGTGTTCCTTGAGCAATGACTAATTTCTGCCTCTCAGATAAGTTCCCACTGACACCATTGATCTTTTTAGCTATCGGTAAGGAGGTAATACTTCCCAATGTCCACAAGTGTAAGAACCATGAGCATCACACTAATGCAGGGTCTCAACCAGGGTTCCATAGAACCCTAGGGTTCCTTCAAAGGCTGCTAGGGGTTTCTTAAGCAATGACCAATTTCTGCCTCTCAGATAAGTTCCCACTGACACCACTGATCTTTTTATCTATCTGTAAGGAGGTAATACTTCCCAATGTCCACAAGTGTAAGAACTATTCTTTCCACTGACCATCACACTAATGCAGGGTCTCAACCAGGGTTCCATAGAACCCTAGGGTTCCTCCAAAGGTTGCTAGAGGTTCCTTGAGCAATGACCAATTTCTGCCTCTCTAAGTTCCCTCTGACATCATTGATCTCTTTATCTATCTGTAAGGAGGTAATACTTCCCAATGTCCACAAGTGTAAGAACCATTCTTCCCACTGACCATCACACTAATACAGGGTCTCAGCCAGGGTTCCATAGAACTCTGGGGTTCCTCCAAAGCTTACTAGGGGTTCCTTGAGCAATGACCAATTTCTGCCTCTCAGATAAGTTCCCACTGACACCATTGATCTTTTTAGCAATCTGTAAGGGGGGAATTCTACCCAATGACCACATAGTAGAACATACAGCTATCTCTTAAGAACAGAAACAGGTAGGACTCTGCTACAAACGTTGTTACAATCCCTGCAATATACAGAGATCACCCAGAGGGCAATGCATTTTCCTCAACAAAAGTGGAGCTACTCTTTAGACCCCTTTCACACTGGGGCGGTGCGGGCGTTAGCGGTAAAGCGCCCGCTAGATTTGGCGGAACTTTATTGCTGCTATAGCGGCGCTTTTCGGCCCCCAGCTGGGCGCGTTTAACCCCCGCTATCGGCCGAAGAAATGGTTAATAGTGCCCGTGTTGCGGCACTGCCGAAGCCCCTGCCCATTAATTTCAATGGACAGGGGCGGTGGAGGAGCGGTGGAGGAGCGGTGTATACAGCGCTCCCGCACCGCCCCAAAGATGCTGCTTGCAGGACTGCTGATAAGGGGGTAGCAGCGGCCCTCCTGTATGGGGCCCCATTAAGTCATCAGGGGGGCCCAGGCAGCTTTATGGCACAGGCAATCCCCCCCTCCCTGCAGCACAGCAGACTTCTCCTCTTCTCCCTCCAGCTGACTGTCAGCTGCTGCAGGTGAAGCCACAGGGGGATTGGTTCCAGAGATTGGCTAACCTCCGCAGCTCTGATCACTCCCTCTCCTGTCCAGGATCCTCTTCATTCGCAGCTTCGACCCCCCAGCTCTCACCCCCCCCATGTTTACTATCAGTTTGTGAATGAATGCAGTGCTGCTTGTTCATTCATTCTGTAGCAGCTGAGGCTGCAGAGAAAGGATTGAGGATTTGTGTCCTCAATCACTTTACCTATCTCAAAATTGAGACATCAGGGATCTGTTTATTTAGACCCCTGGTATTTCACCAAAGAACCCCCCCCCTCCCCCCTCCCGGGCAAATAATAATGTAAAAAATAAATAGTAAAAGTAAATAAATTGAGGGCTCATTCACAAGCATACTCTGGCCACATGAATGAGTGGTTTGTTTATGTGGCAGGAGCCGTTCATGCACCTGCACCCAGGATGGGGAGGGGGTCTGACCGCTGTTACAAGTCATGGGGCCCTTTACAGGCTTCCCCAACTCCACCTACACCCCCCTTCCCCCAAGGTGCAGTAAACAGCAGCACTGACTTTATCTGCCTACGCACCAAAAATATAAAAAAGTCCCTTCTTTGCTCCCACTTCCTGAGCCCCTCTGTTTACCCCGATGGGGCCCAGGAAAGTGTAATTTAAGCACTGGTAAGCAAGTAGGAGCGGGGGTGTGTTCTAGTAAAAGCAATTTATTTGTTCTGGCAGAAGTCAACAATAATATTTGCCCGGGGCCCCCCTGTTTAGCTGATGAGGTCTGGGCCCGGTACTACAGGACCAGTTGTACTGCCTTATCAGCGGGCCCTGGATACACGGCTCCAGAACATGAATTTCAATGTCAACGAAACTTGTTGAGGGTGCTCTTCGTCGGCTCGTCTGCGTTCTCCTTGGAATGACCTAATCTGCCGATCTCACCCATCTTCCATTAGAGATAAAATTCCTACCGGGCTCAGAAATTTGTCAGCATTGTATACATGCAGCAAAGTCATAGCAAAGCTTGTCATTGCAGATTCTACACTCCATAAAATCGCACATTCTGGAAAGCAAATAAAAATTAGGCGGGCTGAACTAAAATGGCTTAATAATTGCACTCATTTATGTAGTGCCTACATATTTCATGGTGCATTAAAGTGTTCAATGAACCATTCCAATCAGTGTCTGCCCCATAGAAGTGTACAGGCTAATGTCCCTCCACAGTCACATATATTATTACATATTGCAATATGGATACTATGTTTATTATTCATTTATATATTCTTATTATACAGAGAACACACTATTATTATTATTATACATTTATATAGCTCTGACATATACCGCAGTGCTGTACAGAGAACACTGAGCTGCTCACATCCATCTCTGTACCAGAGGAGCTTACACTCTAATGTCCCCCCAAGTCTCACACTATTATTATACATTTATATAGCTCTGACATATACCGCAGTGCTGTACAGGGATCACTGAGCCAGTCCCATCAGTCTCTGCACCAGAGGAGCTTCTCCACCAGGTGGTGCTGTTCTGCAGGGTGCTGTTGGCTCACTCTGCTGTGATCTCAGCAAGCCTGGGGCCTCTCATGCAGGCTTTTCCCAGGCAAGCATGAACCATACTGGGGAAGACGAAGGTGGAGGTTCTCCAGAGGCACTGAGGCCTACTCCATGTGCTCCAGCTGCAATGGATCCTGGGCCTGTTCCTATGCAAGAGGAGTCCTTACCATTCTTCCAGGATAAAGTGGTGAACAGACTTTGCCGCATTGCTAAGGAGGAACAGAAACTTTCTGTCATGAAAGAAGATCTCAGGAAAAAGAAATCCCTGCATAGTAAGTCTGGAAACAGTAAGAGGGAAGTCTCCAAGCTGAAGTCTCTGGAAGAGGCATTGAAAAAGCAGGAGAAGTTGGTCCCCTCTCTGAAGGAGAGCAGCGGTGTGTTCAGAGAAAAGTGTGAGAATGAGGAGAGGTGCCAACAGATGAAGGAGAGTGCCTGTGCCAGTAGCAGCCAGAGGGTGGATGCCACAGCAACGGCGACAGTATGAATGAGGGTAAGGAAGTGGCTTCACATGGTGGCCCCAGTACTACCCCTGTCTCAGGATCTATTGCACCTGAGTCAGTATCTGCCCCCCTCCCTCCCCAGCAGCCTGGGTCATATCAGGAGGAGGTTCAGGAAAATGGTGGATTGTTGCAGGCCATTACAGAAATGGAATCTCCCTTGAGTGGCACCAACTCATCAGATGAAGATCATGGGCATGTAGGAAGAGATGGCATGTATCCAGAGAAGTTTCTGCTGGCTGTGAGGAGTCCCACATGGACTCATCAGTCCGGCTGGTTCCTATGAATATGATTTATCATTTGTGCGTCCAGAATCACTGGATCTGTTTTGGTTGGGAGCGGTGTATATTGGGGCCAGCCGGACTGGAAGGGGCTTGTCCCTAAAGTTGTCTCAAGACAGCCCTTGATAAAAAATGTGACTATCCTGACAAGGAATGAGTCTATACCCCCCGAGGATTTATGGGTCTGGTTGAGGAAGTTTGGTGAAACGTTGTGTCACCTAAAAAAGATTGTGGATGATGGAGGAATCTGGACGGGTGGGTGGTCAGTGTTAATGTGGTTGAGTGTGTGTGGGAATGTGGTCCAGCATTTGCCCTCCTCTGCCTTTATTGGTAGAGATAGAATTACTGTCTTCTACCCTGGTCCACCTAAGCTGTGCCATAAATGTGATTCAAAGGGACATTTCTCCTCTAAATGTCCAGAACAGAAGTGCTCTTTGTGCCAGGAATTGGGGCATCTGGCGAGGGACTGTAACATCATTAAATGCAACCTATGTGAAAAGGTTGGTCACCCTTATAGCCAGTGCCCTGAGGCTTTGCACAATAAGCCAGAGTTAGTGGAGGAATTCTTCCGTCTGGATGGAGAAGAGTCTGGGTTGGCGGAGGTTGTACCAGGGAATCCTAGTGGCTCTGTCCCATCAGAATCTGCGTCTGTGAGGCCATCTGTGGTGTCAGTGTCCTCCCAGTCCGTGGTTCCCCAGTCAGTGTCAGAAAGTGTGGTTATCAAGTCTGTGTCTGCACCTATTTTTTCTCCTAGTGTAGTGAATGCAGTGGAGGGTGCTGGACCAGAGTGTATGGTGGTGCCAACCCCTCCTCCTCGGCGTAGCAGAAGTGCGGGTGGAGTGAGGGATGGATTGGATGATGGTGGGGGGGTGGGAAGGGAATGAGGGTGGCTGGTACAGAATGCAAGGTGAATGATGTGGAAGTCGGGGGGAATGATGGGGGGGGGGGGGTTGGAATCGCGTCCTGGTGGCGATTAAATCTCAAAAGGTTTCTTAGCCCGAATTGTGTTTAAGTTGAGGTTCGGAGTTTGTAGTCTCTTTTTTGTTGTCATTAAAATACGTTTCTTTCTACGTTATGTTGTCAGGAAACGTTTTTCTTTACTTGATGTAAGCACGCTTGTTTTTGTTTAGTTGTTGTTTACTTTTGTGTAAATATGTTTTTATTAATGAGCTGTATGTTTGCATGATTTTTTAATTTTAAAAAAATTACACTCTAATGTCCCCCCACAGTCACACGCTATTATTATACATTTATATAGCTCTGACATATACCGCAGTGCTGTACAGAGAACACTGAGCCGCTCACATCCATCTCTGTACCAGAGGAGCTTACACTCTAATGTCCCCCCACAGTCACACGCTATTATTATACATTTATATAGCTCTGACGTATACCGCAGTGCTGTACAGAGAACACTGAGTCAGTCACATCCGTCTCAGCACTGTAATCAGAGCTGGGTTTTAGTTTTGCACCTGATCCTGGAGTTGGCCCGGGCCCTCGGTGTAAGGGAAGGCCGATTAATATGAAGCGGGGTGTGGGGTGCGTGTTCAGCGTGTGCCAGGGCCGCTCACTCCTATAAACACAAATCCAGACCTCGGCTCTCTCATCAAATCTCTCTGTTTACTGCAGTTACAAGATTCGGGTCAAGAAGTCATGTTTGCATTTTTTACAGTTTACACAGGCAGTCCGTGTGTTAGGCTTCTGCCATTTTTCCATAATTAGATTGAAAAGGGAAATATAAACTATCAGATTCCAGTCCCCTTTTATGTTGCTGCACATTCTCAGATTATCAGCAGATACAAGTTTTCCAATGTACAGTACTATTTAACCCCTCGCCTACCGGGCACTTTCACCCCCTTCCTGACCAGGACCATTTTCAGCTTTCATCGCTGTCACACTTTGAATGACAATTGGGTGGTCATACAACACTGTACCCATATGAGATTTTTATCATTTTTGTCACACAAGCAGAGCTTTCTTTTGGTGGTATTTAATCACTGCTGTTTTTTTTTTTTTTTTTTTATAAATAAACGAATAAAGACCAAAAAAAAAAATTTTTCATAGTTTGCTATAAAATTTTGCAAACAGGTCATTTTTCTCCTTGACTGATGTGCGCTGATGAGGCGGCACTGATGGGCATTGATAGGTGGCACTGATGGGCACTGATGAGGCGGCACTGATGGGCATTGATAGGCAGCACTGATGGGCACTGATGAGGCGGCACTGATGGGCATTGATAGGCAGCACTGATAGGTGACACCGATGAGGAGGCACTGATAGGCAGCACTGATAGGCGGCACTGATAGGTGACACCGATGAGGAGGCACTGATAGGCAGCACTAATAGGTAGCACTGATGGGCACTGATGAGGCGGCACTGATGGGCATTGATAGGCAGCACTGATAGGTGACACCGATGAGGAGGCACTGATAGGCAGCACTGATAGGCGGCACTGATAGGTGACACCGATGAGGAGGCACTAATAGGCAGCACTAATAGGTGGCACTGATGGGCACTGATAGGCGGCACTGATGGGCACTGATAGGCGGCACTGATGGGCATTGATAGGCGGCACTGATGGGCACTGACAGGCGGCACTGATGGGCATTAATAGGCAGCACTGATAGGTGACACTGATGAGGAGGCACTTATGGGCACTTATTGGCAGCACTGGTGGGCACTGATTGGCAGAACTGGTGGGCACTGATTGGCAGCACTGGTGGGCACACATTGGCAGCACTGGTGGACACTGGTGGGACTGCACTGATAATCAGTGTACATGTCCCTTTTAGAAAAGACGATTATCAGCTCTCTTCTCCTCTCCTCATGCTGTCAGCAGGAAGAAAGGAGTGCCGATAACCAGTTTCAATTTACATATGAGATCAGCTGTGATTGGATACAGCTGATTACGTGGTAAAGAGCAGCTGATTGGCTCTTTACCTCAATCTGTGATCACAAAGTAGGCCGCCCGCACCCTGCAGCGGGCGCGATCACTGGGAGGCTGTCGTATGCTGGCCTCCCAGAACTAGCCGGCCACGCTGTAGCCATCATTCGTCTATAGCGTGGTCGGCAAGTGGGTAAACTGAATTTTAGGTAAATATGAAAACAAAAAAAACAAAAAATGATGCATTATGAGATGTATTTTTTAAAGGCAAGCAGTGTAAATACCTAAAAGTGACCTGGTATCAGCCGCTTGCATTCCCTGTACAGAAGGGCTGGAGAGTGACAGCAGGAAGCAGCACAAGGAGCCAATCGGTTCCTACTGATAGGAAGGATGAAGAAGCCTGCTGACAGGAGAAGAGAGCAGAGTGACAGAGTTATGAGCTCTTCACAGTGCTGCTTCTCCTTTCACTGTCCAGTCTCGGGCTGGGGGTGGGTCCAAGACAACCTGGGTTTAGAGGAAGTAGGTTGAATGATGCTGGACATCAGTGCTGAGGACATCTTGTGGCAAAAAAATACTGCAAGGAAAATCTCTATATTGACAAACACAGCTGTCTTTTTTTTCATTTATTCTATCAATGGACTATTCATTCTTACCAGTAGCCCAGGGCCACATCAATGGGCTTCAGGATGGAGAGCAGAGGGAGGCTGAGGCACATCCATGCCTCGATCCCCTGTGTACTAAATGAAACCGGAAGCAACAACGATTTAGCCTCTTCCGGGTTCAGGTCTTCTATTCACTGTCTGGTACAGGCAGGGGAACATCTAACTGAGAAGATCTCTGCTGGGTTAGATGATGTGAAGGGTCTATTAGACCCCAAATGTCACCATAAAGAGTATCACCTGCCCAATACTATCAAATGGTTTATTAACCCCTTGCGATAGCAATAAAGTAAAAATAAATAAAATACAAATGATAAAATAAAGCTATAATAAAATGTATTTAAAAAAAAAAAAAAAGTTAATCATAAACCCCGCTGCCCCACACACCCGCAAATACAAACGTGCACCCAGGGTGTGCACATGTATGTAAACCGCAGTCGCACCACGCATGTCAGGTATAACTGCCTGCATGTGAGAGCAATAATTCTAGCACAAGAGCTCCTGGTTAAAGTGGTTGTAAAGGCACAAGGCTTTCTATGCATGAAGGTAAAAAAACATTCTGTGTGCAGCAGCCACACCTAATACTTACCCGAGCCCCCTCTCGATCCAGCGATGTCCACAAGAGCCTCTCCGGGGACTCGCACTCCTGACTCACCTTTGGCAGCAGCTGGAGCCATTGGCTTCGCTGTTGTCAATCACAGCCAGTGAGCCAATCAGGAGCTGAAGGGGGCAGGGACAAGACGCGGTTCCGTGTGTAAATGGACACAAAGAGCCATGGCATAGGAGCGCGCCTGCTTGGGTGCCCCTAGAGCACGCTGCTTGCTGCGGGGGGGGCGCCCGACAGGAGAGGAGGGGCCAGGAGCGCAAATGTGGGGACCCGAGAAGAGGAGGATAGGGGCTGCTCTGTGCAAAACCATTTCATTGTTTCATTTCATCGGGCAGCTGCGGGGATCAGACATCAAGGAGCGGTGCGGGCATCAGGGCATCGGGCTGCTGCAGGGATAAGACATCAAGGAGCGGCGTGGGCATCCAGGCATCGGGCAGCTGCGGGGATCAGACATCAAGGAGCAGTGTGGGCATCGGGCAGTGGCTCCTATGTCTGATTCTTCTCCTCCACGCTTCAGCCATTGTGCCCTCCTCCCCGGCGCCCGATAAGATCACCTGTCATTTCAGCCAATCGGGTGACGAGTATCAGACCCGCTTCCCGATTGGCCTGGGAGGAGGATCAATGTTGCAACAGTGAATATTCATTCGCTGTTGGAACACACCTGGGTGGGTTCCGGACGCAATGCTCTGCGCCCGAGCCCACCCTATTTTGAAGCCTATTAGAGTCTCTGGCTTTAATTAGGTGCTTCAAAAAACACCCCCCGCCCATCCCTGCCATAGGAATTCATGAGCCCGGCATCCTGAAAGGGGCCGGGCGCATTGATAGGGAGGGCGGCAGCACTTGTGCGCCCACAATGGACGGCCCACCCTTGGTGCTCACAATTTTAAGACTTGGTATGTTTAGTATCTTTTACATTTTACAAAAAATGGGTTTCATACAGTATTGTGTGTCTTTGCACTTCATTTTATCATATTTTATCCTAAAAATTTGCGTTTGATAAAAACTTGCACAAATATCATGCAACATAAAAAGATTGCAACTATTATCTTTTTATTCTGCAGAGTTTCAGAAAATATTAGACCTGTGCATTCGCATTCGTCCGAATGCATTTTCGTCCGAATTTCGGGTATTTTCGTTATCGTTTTAACAAACGATAACAAACGTGCAAAATCGGAAAACTGAAAGATCCGACATAAACAAATGCTTTATTTTCGTTTTCGTTGCAACAACAGTTCGATATGGATAGGAGATTCGACATGAGGCCAACAATAGCGATCTGTGTCCATCGAACCTGTGGTCGAATGTGCCTAACCTTAGCTCTATTAGTCCAAGATTATTCTACATAGAGAGAAAAGATTCGACATGGAGAGAAAAGATTCGACGTAGAGAGAAAAGATTCGACGTAGAGAGAAAAGATTCGACGTCGAGAGAAAAGATTCGACGTCGAGAGAAAAGATTCGACGTCGAGAAAAAAGATTCAACATAGAGAGAAAAGATTCAACGTCGAGAGAAAAGATTCGACGTCGAGAGAAAAGATTCGACGTCGAGAGAAAAGATTCGACATAGAGAGAAAAGATTTGACGTCGAGAGAAAAGATTTGACGTCGAGAGAAAAGATTCGACGTCGAGAGAAAAGATTCGACGTCGAGAGAAAAGATTCGACGTCGAGAGAAAAGATTCGACGTCGAGAAAAAAGATTCAACATAGAGAGAAAAGATTCGACGTCGAGAGAAAAGATTCAACATAGAGAGAAAAGATTCGACATAGAGAGAAAAGATTTGACGTAGAGAGAAAAGATTCGACGTCGAGAGAAAAGATTCGACATAGAGAGAAAAGATTCGACATAGAGAGAAAAGATTCAACATAGAGAAAAGATTCGACGTCGAGAGAAAAGATTCAACATAGAGAGAAAAGATTCGACATAGAGAGAAAAGATTTGACGTAGAGAGAAAAGATTCAACGTCGAGAGAAAAGATTCGACGTCGAGAGAAAAGATTCAACATAGAGAGAAAAGATTCGACGTCGAGAGAAAAGATTCAACATAGAGAGAAAAGATTCGACATAGAGAGAAAAGATTTGACGTAGAGAGAAAAGATTCGACGTCGAGAGAAAAGATTCGACATAGAGAGAAAAGATTCGACATAGAGAGAAAAGATTCGATATAATAGAGACAAGAGCAAAAAAGGTTGAATGTGCCTAACTCTATTAGTCCAAGATTATTCGACATCGAGAGAGAAAAGATTCGACATGAAGATTCGACGAAGCAGTCGCCGCGAGCGGACATTTATGGTCAAATGCTCCGCCCATAGGCTATAGAAGAACTCCAATGTTGGTTGACTAGTAATAATAATTCATAAATATAATTATTACTAGTGTCATACAACATTAGAATTCTACTATAGCTTGTAGGCGGAACATTCGACCGGAAATGTGCGATCGCGGCTTTGTACAGTTTAGCTGCTCCGTCGAATCTTCTTAGGACATTCGACAGGCACCATAAGCCTTCAATGACAGATTCGACCTTAGTTATTTCGGATTTTCGGACGAATGCATTTTTTTAACGAAACGAAATAAATAAAAACTAAATTTAGGAGTAACTAAATAAATGTATTTTTCGGACGAAAACGAAATTCCGAAACAAAACATTTCAGTGTGCACATGTCCAGAAAATATATAATGTTCGGGGGGGGGGGGTGATTTTATGGCAGAAAATTAGGATTTTTACACAATGCCGTGAATGATCGATTCCTGGGGGGGTACCAGTGCAGCCCCATATATTGTACTGGAAGTAAGAAATGGAAAGTTTGTAGCAGACATGTTGGGTTGTGTAACGATTTAGAACAATCACAATGCAGATTGCTGATGCAATTATCCGCTTGACAGAATATTCATTCTCTCTCTCCTTATTTTTGTTAACTTTCTTCCATTTATTAGTTTACAATCTTTGTAAATAGCGGAAAGCGATGCTGCGGGAAGCACATTAAGTCTTCCCTTTTTTTTGTTAACATTTTGTCCATGTGACTTAATCCATCAGCCATGTTTGTGGAGCGAGTTTATTAATGACAAATGTTGTAGACACAGCTGAATTATGACTGTAAACTGAAAGGAATCTACCGGGGCGAGGTGAAAAGGTGATTTCTTTATAACAGCTGTAATTTATCCCAAGCTTTCCCCCCTGCCCTTTGATTTCAGGGCCTGTCCTGCTTATACTATTCCTGATTGCATTAACGGCAGCCCTGAGGGGTCAGCAAAAAAAATACCAGTTCCTGGAACCAGTTACTTCAACTGCTTAAGGTCAATAATAAAAGTGCAGAACAATTAAATAAAATAAAGTCGTTGGGCTGGGGGTCAAACCCTACGTTCTGGAAATACAGGAAGGAAAAGGCGCTTTACAACACTTAGAATAGATTGCCTTGTATACATCCATGTTGACCACAAGACTAGGTTCACCATGAAATATCTATCCAGGGTAAGTCAAGTCCCGTGGCTTCCTACGTGTCATTGCTACTGCAAATACATCCATCACACAACAGACAAGACATGGGTGTCCGCAGAGAGGGGGGGGGGGCATCATTTTAAAGGTCAACCATGCTCCGCCCCTTTTCGACAATGTAATAAAAGGGAGGGGCTTAGTCATCGTATAAAGCGCAGGCATGCAAAGGTTTGAGAAACCTGATGCAAAAGCTTAAAAGAAGGATCAAGCTGCCATTGTCTGATTAGCAATCTCTAATCTGTTTTTAACTCCCTACCCAGTCCCACCCCTAAGTCCGCCCCTAAACACGCCCTCGTAAATGATCTCATGAAATGACACTGTTAAATGTTTTATGCAAAGTTAAGTTCCAAAAATAAATATTGACAACAACTTTAACAAAATTAACATAAAGCATATCAGTGCAGACTCATAAGTGCAGCTTATCAGTGCAGCCCCATTAGTGCAGCTTACAGTTCAGCCTCATCATTGGCCATCAGAGCCGCCTCACTAGTGGCCATCAGTGTAGCTTATCAGTGCAGCCCCATCAGTGCAGCTTATTAATTCCGCCTCATCAATGGCCATCAGAGCCGCCTCATCAGTGGCCATTAGTGCAGCTTATCAGTGCAGCCCCATCAGTACAGCTTATCAGTTCCACCTCATCAGGAGATCCCCGCTTTGTGTCATCCGGATCTTTCTGGCAGAAGCGGTGTGGTCTTTTGTACAGAACATCAGAGTGGCCCAGGGGCCCCCCTCCGGGCTGCTCTTATGGCCGCACCACTTTTGCCAGAAGCGATCAGTCAGGAAACTGTCAGCCCAGTCCGCCCCCCTGCTCCACACTTGCCCTCCGCTAATTTCCACTCACAAAATTGGGGGGGGGGGGGCGGTTAAAAACAAACACAAAACTATTGTAAGTTTTCACAAAGCAATGAACTATGAACTGGTATAATACCTTATACCATCCTCTACATCAAATAATGTTATCCTTATTTTTGTTCCTCTTCCTCTGTCTCTAATGTATTTCTCCAATCATGTAGCTTAGCTTTGCTTGTAAAAAAAGATCTTCATTTTCTGCTGGTAGTGTGACAGCAAGAGGTCAGGCTTGGAGACCAATAGCATAACCTTAGAGAGACTTCCACTGACCAGCTGGATAAGCACAGAAGCAGGTCACCCTTGTGGATGACACAGGATCACCCAAGATGGAGGGTCTAAGCACTAACTGGTGTTCACTACACCTCCTGATAGTTAAGATGGGGTTTGCTGCGTGTTATTACCAGGTCGTGGTCCTCAGGGTTGCCCCACCAAAGATGAGCAAGCCCAGGTCCAGCAGCAGATATAGCAGGTAGGGATCAAGCAGAAGCATAGTCAGTAAACAAGCCAAAGGTCGGTAATAAGTGGTTGCAGGTTGGGATCAAGCAGAAGCATAATTAAGGAATAAGCCAAACATCGATATTGAATGGTTGAAGGTTGAGATCCAGCAGAAGCGTAGTCAAAGAACAAGCCAAAGGTCGGTAATGAGTAGTAGTAAAGATACAGACGGCAGCAAGAGTGACAAGAGCGAGATATTGGCTGGTGAAGAGTACGATAATCTGGCAAACAGGAAATGCAAAGGCATGGCTTAAATAGTTCATGGGAGGAGCAAAGGGTTCAAGGTTCAAGAGAAAAAAAGATTCAAGGCAAGATTGTTCAAGGAACTGTCCAGGTTCGCCAGAAACAAGGCACAAGGCTTGACTGTCCAGAGTATCAGATATGGTGCTGTCCAGCATCTCAGGTGGCCCAGCAAGAAAAGCTACTGCCAAACGCAGCAGAGGTCGTGGATTAGGATCATAGTCCTGAGAGGTAGTCTGTTTAGGAGCTTTTATGAAGCCATGACTAGGATTTCCACTCTTGTTTTTTCTTGGCTGGAATATGCACCTTGATTGTGGCCCTAAGGTCTGTACCACAGGTGACAGTTGATATACAATGCATCCGGAAAGTATTCACAGCGCTTCACATTTTATGTTACAGCTTTATTCCAAAATAGTAAATATATTATTTTCCTCAGAATTCTACAAACAATACCCTATAATGACAACGTGAAAGAAGTTTGTTTGAAATCTTTGCAAATTCATTTAAAAATTAAAATACGAAAAAAATCACACAGTACATAAGTATCACAGCCTTTGCCATGACACTCAGAATTGAGCTCAGGTGCCTCCTGTTTCCACTGATCATCCTTGAGATGTTTTTACAACTTGATTGGAGTCCACCTGTGGTAAAGTCAGTTGATTGGACATGATTTGGAAAGGCACACACCTGTCTATATAAAGGTCCCACAGTTATCAGTGCATGTCAGAGTACAAACCAAGCCATAAAGTCCAAGGAATTGTCTGTAGACCTCTGAGACAGGATTGCATGGAGGCACAGATCTGGTGAAGGGTACAGAAAAATGTCTGCAGCATTGAAGGTCACCATGAGCACAGTGGATTTCATCATCCGTAAATGGAAGAAGTTTGGAACCACCAGGACTCTTCCTAGAGTGGGTCGCCCGGCAAAAACTGAGCGATCGGGGGAGAAGGGCCTTAGTCAGTGAGGTGACCAAGAACCCGATGGTCACTCTGACAGAGCTCCAGCATTTCTCTGTGGAGAGAGGAGAACCTTCCAGAAAAATAACCATCTCTGCAGCACTCCACCAATCAGGTCTGTATGGTAGAGTGGCCAGAGGGAAGCCACTCCTCAGTAAAAGACACATGACAGCCTGCCTGGATCTCCTGAAGGTTGAAAGGGTAAGGGCTGATCGGACATACCAGGGCAGGGAGTTCCAAAGGATGGGAGAGGCTCTAGTGAAGTCCTGTAAGCGAGCGTGGGAGGAGGTAACAAGGGAGCTACAGAGCAGGAGGTCCTGGAAGGAGTGGAGGGGATGATTTGGGCAATATCTGCAGAAGAGGTTGGTGAGGTAGCTGGGGGCGATGTTGTTGATGGCCTTGTATGTTGTGGTTAGTATTTTGAATTTTATACGGTGGGGTACATGATTTTTTATTTTTTTAGTACAAACACCTTTTGTGTGAGTATACAATAGAATAGAAGAGGGGAACTGCTGTCACAAACCTATTGTAGCAAGGTCCCGAGCCTCTTTAGGCCTAATGGTGACCTCCAGAGTTAGGGACAGCTGACATCCTTTTGTGTAGAGTGGGTTACAAGGCATGGTGGGTGTAATGCAAGGTAGCGCCAGACACTTCTTGAATGCAAAGAGATTTATTGTCTCTTGATCAGAACTGTGGGAGAGAGGGTTTAAGGCCAGAACACCCTTAAGTAGTTGCAATGGTGATTGGCAGACTCCAAGACTTATATAGGCGGACAACCATGCAGGGAAAGGCACCCAGACGGACACCACATTTGCATGTGTAGGAGCACTGTCACCTATGGCAACAGTCTTATAACAGTTTCTAACATAAGTTGTAATGAATTCCTTTACTTCCTCTACAATCACTTCTTGTAGATCTTCCCTCCACTGAGCTCCCAGTCTCTCTCACTAGACTTGCTGATCCACTGCCATTGGATCTCCTGAGCTCTTCCAACCTTCTCATTGAGTATCTTCCTCAAGCGTTACCCCCCGCTTCCCTGCTGGGTCCCTAGATTGGCACTCACAAATACTCCTCAAGCTTCACCCCACTGGCCTGCTCGGTCCCTGGCTTGACACACAAAGGCTGTTCTGCAAGCCTCACCTCCACTGGCTGGGTCCCTGGCTTGACACCTACTGAAGTTTCCCAATTCTTCACCGGTTGGTGGGAATACTGCTCCGGTACTTGCTTCAGCTACTCACAGTGGTCCCTGGTAATAAGGTGGGTGGTCCACTAGTGACAACAGCTTCCCCTCTACCTCTGACCACCACAGGTTTTCCGACCGGCAGAACAGTCACTTATGGTTGGACTGCAAGCAGCCCCTGCAGCCCCAACCCTACACTGCTCTCTTGCTTCTGGATAGGCCCTCACACAGCCTAGCAGCCAGATGCCCCTGGGATAGGCCTCAGACCCTGGCCTAGCAGCCCGGGGCAGCACAACATACATCCACCCAGACAGCCGTCCAGGTGGCATAGAACCCCGATAACCTGACCTCACCCAAATAAATAGGCTCTCCCAGCAGGCCAAGGGACTGAATAAGATGCCTGCCCATTGGCTGAGATACCCCATCTATTCCTAATCTGTCCTTGCAATTCCCTTGTCTTATCCAATGTCACCAGATACCCGGCCATCTAGTGACAGAAGAGAGAAGTGCAGCAATTCCAGAATTAGGGTGGAATCAGTTGATCTCCTATTAATTGGTCAAGGCAACTATACCTGGCAGGTAAATTTACTAGCAACCCTGCCTAAACATCAGGGTGCTACACTATTATAAACTAAAAAATGTGGGTGATATCTAGAAGCAGGGAAGGCTGGTGCTTATTTTCTTTGCAGTGCCCATGTTTATAGCTATAAATGGTGAAATAAATCCCTGTGTGTGCGCAAGGCTAATGCCGCCGGCTGCTTGCTGGCCAGATAAATGGTTGGAGAGGCGTGTGCGGCGTTTTAGCAATGGATTACAGTACGTGAACATTCTCACAAAGGCCAGCATAATTACGTCGCTCAAAGGATTTGAAATGCGCAGAGCCTGTTTCTAAACAAATTCCTGTCATTCCAAAATTACTGGGATAATTACTCAAGCCAGCAATGAGCGTATCTCTCTACTTCCGGCCAGTCTAGACTACACGCACCTCCTGCTATAGGCATGAACAACCTGTCACATTTCCTTCACATTAGAGGGAATGAGTATCACACCTGCCAGCAGCATGACTGACAATCCCTCGCCAGGGGTGAAGGGGACTCATACACGGGCTGATCCACACCTTGGACATTACAAATTTAACCTGGTAAAAAAAATAATAATTGAAAAACAGTCTTTAGGGGCAGCAGTTCTGGTGCCACCATGAATCAGCACCATTTGTAACCAGACTGTGGTGAATCAGTGATGGCTATAGTGTGGCAGCCCACAAAGATGATGGGAGAGATGTTTTGGGAGTTAACTAGGTTAATGTTAGTGGGCTGCAGTGGGGTTGATTTATTTATTTATTACAGGTACTTATGTAGCACTTTACATACGTATTTTACATTCACATCAGTCCAGGGGTGTAGGTACAGGGGTCGCATGGGTCGCGATCATGACCTGGCTCCATGATCCAGTACCTGGAGAGGGGTTCCTTTTTATGCCACCCCTGTCCTCTCTCCTGGTCCCCCTGCGCTGTCTCCGGGCCCCTGTGTGTCTCTCCCAGCCCCGCCTCCTCCTTCACAGAGCTGCTGGGTTCCCCCGTCCCCTTTCCCGCGGGCTGCTGCGGGGGATCGGTCAGGATGGAGAGCGGTGAAGGAGTGAAATTTACCTTTTTTTTTCTTTTCCTTGTCTTAATGAATAGAGTCAGCAATCTGTATTTTTTTTTTTCATTTATAGTAAATTTACTATTCTTCAGTTCATGAATGAAGGGGAAGCTGTTTACAGAGATATTCCTGTTCATCTGTTCATTCATTCTGTGCAGCTGAGGCTGAAGAGATGGTGATTGAGATTTCCTCAATCTCCTTTCTATGTCTCAAAGGTGAAACATCAGGAGGTCTGTTTATTTCACCAAAGCCCCCCAACAAGTAGTTCTAAAATTTTATTAAGAATAAAAAAATAAAATTGTAAAAAAATAAAATAATAATTTAAATAAAATGGTAAAAAAAAAAAAAAAAGGTTGACACCAGTGGTGGAATTAACCAGGGTCTTAAAGGTCGCACTTGTGACCAAGCCCTGGCATTCCGCCACTGTGAGGGGACTGCAAGACTGCAGGACCATAATAAAGGGTCTCACGATAGGAGTAAAGGGCCCCGGGATCAATGAAAGGGCCCCAGCTGGGGGGCCCTTCATGTTTTCTTGCACCGGGGGCCCTGAAGGTTCTAGTTACACCTCTGCATCAGTTCATGCCCTCAAGGAGCTTACAATCTAAGGACCTTAAAGTGGTTCTAAAGTCAGAAGGTTTTTTATCTTAATGCATTCTATGCATTAAGATAAAAAGCCTTCTGTGTGCAGCAGCTACCTAATACTTACCTGAGGCCTATCTCTCTCCAGCGATGTTGCAGGAGAGACTCGGCTGTCTGGGACTCTCCCTCTCCATTGGCTGAGACAGCAGCGAAGTTGCTGTCAATCAAGGTCAGTGAGCCAATGAGGGGAGAGAGGACACAGGGAGCTGTGGTTCGGCTCAGTCGCCCCCATAGCAAGCTGCTTGCTGTGGGGGCACTCGGCAGGAGGGAGGGGCCAGGAGCGCCGAAGAAGGACCCGAGAAGAGGAGGATCCGGGCTGCTCTGGGCAAAACCAGAGGTAAGTATAAAATGAGTGTTATTTTGAAACACTAAAAAATTAGACTGTAGTATCACTTTAACTCACATTCACACACATACTAAGGCCAATTTAGTCAGGATCCAATTACCCTCCCAGCATGTCATTGGAGTGTGGGGGGAAAAATGGAGTACCCTATGGAAACCCACGCAGGCACGGGGAGAACATGCAAACTCCAGGCAGATAGTGTCCTGTTTTGGGATACGAACCGGCAACCCTAGTGCTGCTAGGTCGAAGTGCTAACTACTTGGCTGAAAATTTACTAAAACTGAAGCACACAGCTCTGCACAGAAACCAATCAGTTTCCAGGTTTTATTGTCAAAGCTTAATTTAACAAGCTGAAGTTAGAAACTGATTGGCTACAATGCACAGCTACACCCGCATTAGTGAATCGACCCCATTGCCACCTTTTTCCATTCAGGACAAAGGAATAGCGTCTTTATAAAGGCTCCCCAACCCCTGATACCTTGCCAGTATTCCCCCCTCTGCATCAGCCTCCATGGCAGCCAGTGACAATACCCGATACTTCCAGGTGTGGTAGAGCATGTGACTGCCTTCCATGTGACAGTGGAGTCCAGCGGCCAATTACATGACTGAGGGGGTTAAGTCACCAATCTCCCTTGGAAAACAGGCAGGAGCAGTGCCATAGGCAGGAGCTTTGAGGAAATGTTGGTGAGGTGAGTATCAGTGGTTCAAGGTGGACCCATAACAAAGACATTGTCACTTTGCCCTTATTGAGCACCTCAATCATTTGGTAAAAAATAATAAAATAAAACCTGGAAATCATCTAACCTCTCCACGGCTGCAAACCAAGTCGGGAATCAACTCTGTATTGCTACATAAAAAGATAGAAGCTAAACTGACCGACAAAACGGATAAACGTCTGTCCATCTGGCTTCCCTGGACCTCCCTGTATCTTCCCACAGGATCTGACCAAGATCTCTTGGCTCTTTAAGAGGGAGTATGTTTGCTGGACACACCTACTCTATCTCTAAATATTTTCCAAAAAAAAACCCTACCCCATCTTCCCCTGCTCGAAGAAATCTCCCTACTCCCCTGTTTCTACCTACAGCGTAACCAAGGGCTTCCCCACAGGCCACCCCCACCTATCCTTCCATAGCTATCATTGTCAACCCCTTCTTTCCATTGTATATTACATATATTATATTTCATCCTTAACTGGGCCAAGGTATGGTATCCTCTATTACTGACTTGACAAATTCCAATACCTCGTTGTACACTGTACCTGCTTTTTCTTAGATCACTGTACAGTGGAACCTTGGTTTACCAGTCACGCGGTCAACAATCGTTTTGAAAGACGAGCAACTTTTTTTTTTGAATTCTGACTCAGTTTGCGAGTGTTGTCTCACAAAACGAGCAGACTTTAAGCTAATGGGGTGTGCAGTACCGCATTTGGCCAGAGGTGCAGGGGCGCTGGGAACACTCGGAATGGTTCAGAGCCATTTGGAAATACTCGGAATCACTCGGAAATACTCAGAAACACCCGAAAATACTCAATTCCTGAGTGTTTCCGAGCCTTTGCAAGGCTTTCCAAGTTCAGCCGAGCTGTCCCCGAGTATTTCCGAGGCTCTCCGGCGCCCCCACACCTCTGGCCACATGCGGTATTGCATGTAATAGAAGTCAATGCAGAACGAATTATCTGCGTTTCCATTGACTTCTATGGGGAAACTCGCTTTGATATGTGAGTGCTTTGGATTACAAGCATTCTCCTGGAACGGATTATGCTCGTAATCCAAGGTTCCACTGTATTGTATTGTTACTTTCTAAATACAAACATGACAAACCAAAACGAATAAGCAAATTGAACAAGTAAAAATACGCATGCTCCAGAAGACTGAAGGAAAACATTCGGTAGATGTGGACATGTGCAATGCATTTGGTTATGAATCGAAAATTCGGATAAAATTTTCGCTATTCGGATAACATCCAGCAGGATAGGCCGCTATTGCGCGCCCACGGGGCGTGATCGGTGGTGTGGTGTGTCAGTCTGATACACTGCATCTTCGATTGAGGTAAGACGTAAGCTCTTTACCATGTGATCAGCTGTGTCCAATCAGCCGTGTATTGGTTTTCCCTCTACTCGCAGGACACGAGTAGAGGAGAGCCGATCGGCTGCTCTCCTGACAGGGGGGATCTGCACTGATTGATTATCAGTGCAGCCACCCCCCCCCCCCCCCCAGCATTCCCACCCATGCCCACCAGGGATGCTCACCCATGGCCACCAGGGATGCCCACCCATGACCACCAGGTAAGCCCACTAGAGCCCACCAGGGATGCCAATCAGTACCCATTATGGATGGCACTCTATGCCCATCAGTGATGCCTGCCAGTGCCTCCTGATCAGTGCCTCCAGTTTTAGTAAATCAACCAGGGCCGTCTTTAGCGCAGGGCAAACGGGGCACTTGCCCTGGGCCCAATCTTTGTTGAGGGGCCCGCGCTAGCCGTGAATTGGGGCCCCGATCACAGCTTTGCAGAGCGCACAGAGGATACGGGAGGCTGTATTCCGCACTAGCCAGCTGAGAGGGGGAGGGGCCGGGAGCTCCACTGACGCTCTGACCCTGCCTACGTGCAGCCTGTGTACTCGGAAAAGAGCGTCTGTAGTGAGAGCCAGTGATTGGAGTGGGAGCATCAGTGGAGCTCCCGGCCCCGCCCCCTCTATACTGGCTGGTGAATACAGAAGTCCGGGGGCGGGGCCGGGAGCTCCAATGACACTCCCACTCCGATCACTGGCTTTCACTAAAGACGCTCTTTTCCGAGTACACAGGCTGCACGTAGGCGGGGTCAGAGCATCAGTGGAGCTCCCGGCCCCGCCCCTCTCAACTGGCTAGCGCGGGAATACATCCTCCCATGTCCTCTGTGCGCTCTGCAAAGCTGTCATCGAGGCCCCAATTCACGGGTGACGCAGGCCCCCCAACAAAGCATCAGTGGAGCTCCCGGCTGTTGTAGTGAGAGCAGAGAGTGGAAGCCCCGCCCACACACCTGAATGTATGTAGTTAGTTTGGCTGGTCAGGTATGTCCTTACACCCATTAAATGCCAGACTGATTAAACCCTGAGCTGTGTTATTAAACTGTAAAGCTGTGCATTGCTGAAAGTTCTCTGACCATCTCCTGTATAATGTCTGTAGTCTCTGATTGTCTCCTGCAGTATGTCCGCAGTCTCTGATTGTCTCCTCCAGTATGTCCGCAGTCTCTAATTGTCTCCTGCAGTATGTCCGCAGTCTCTAATTGTCTCCTGCAGTATGTCCGCAGTCTCTGGTAATCTCCTGCAGTATGTCCGCAGTCTCTGATTGTCTCCTGCAGTATGTCCGCAGTCTCTGGTAATCTCCTGCAGTATGTCTGCAGTCTCTGATTGTCTCCTGCAGTATGTCCGCAGTCTCTGATTGTCTTCTGTAGTATGACCGCAGTCTCTGCTAATCTCCTGCAGTATGTCCGCAGTCTCTGTCTCCTGCAGTATGTCCGCAGTCTCTGGTAATCTCCTGCAGTATGTCCGCAGTCTCTGATTGTCTCCTTCAGTATGTCCGCAGTCTCTGGTAATCTCCTGCAGTATGTCCGCAGTCTCTGGTAATCTCCTGCAGTATGTCCGCAGTCTCTGGTAATCTCCTGCAGTATGTCCGCAGTCTCTGATTGTCTCCTGCAGTATGTCCGCAGTCTCTGATTGTCTTCTGTAGTATGACCGCAGTCTCTGCTAATCTCCTGCAGTATGTCCGCAGTCTCTGTCTCCTGCAGTATGTCCGCAGTCTCTGGTAATCCCCTGCAGTATGTCCGCAGTCTCTAATTGTCTCCTGCAGTATGTCCACAGTCTCTGGTAATCTCCTGCAGTATGTCCGCAGTCTCTGGTAATCTCCTGCAGTATGTCCGCAGTCTCTGGTAATCTCCTGCAGTATGTCCGCAGTCTCTGATTGTCTCCTGCAGTATGTCCGCAGTCTCTGATTGTCTCCTGCAGTATGTCCGCAGTCTCTGATTGTCTTCTGTAGTATGACCGCAGTCTCTGCTAATCTCCTGCAGTATGTCCGCAGTCTCTGTCTCCTGCAGTATGTCCGCAGTCTCTGGTAATCTCCTGCAGTATGTCCGCAGTCTCTAATTGTCTCCTGCAGTATGTCCACAGTCTCTGGTAATCTCCTGCAGTATGTCCGCAGTCTCTGGTAATCTCCTGCAGTATGTCCGCAGTCTCTGGTAATCTCCTGCAGTATGTCCGCAGTCTCTGATTGTCTCCTGCAGTATGTCCGCAGTCTCTGATTGTCTTCTGTAGTATGACCGCAGTCTCTGCTAATCTCCTGCAGTATGTCCGCAGTCTCTGTCTCCTGCAGTATGTCCGCAGTCTCTGGTAATCCCCTGCAGTATGTCCGCAGTCTCTAATTGTCTCCTGCAGTATGTCCACAGTCTCTGGTAATCTCCTGCAGTATGTCCGCAGTCTCTAATTGTCTCCTTCAGTATGTCCGCAGTCTCTGGTAATCTCCTGCAGTATGTCCGCAGTCTCTAATTGTCTCCTGCAGTATGTCCACAGTCTCTGGTAATCTCCTGCAGTATGTCCGCAGTCTCTAATTGTCTCCTTCAGTATGTCCGCAGTCTCTGGTAATCTCCTGCAGTATGTCCGCAGTCTCTAATTGTCTCCTGCAGTATGTCCACAGTCTCTGGTAATCTCCTGCAGTATGTCCGCAGTCTCTGGTAATCTCCTGCAGTATGTCCGCAGTCTCTGGTAATCTCCTGCAGTATGTCCGCAGTCTCTGATTGTCTCCTGCAGTATGTCCGCAGTCTCTGGTAATCTCCTGCAGTATGTCCGCAGTCTCTGGTAATCTCCTGCAGTATGTCCGCAGTCTCTGGTAATCTCCTGCAGTATGTCCGCAGTCTCTGGTAATCTCCTGCAGTATGTCCGCAGTCTCTGGTAATCTCCTGCAGTATGTCCGCAGTCTCTGGTAATCTCCTGCAGTATGTCCGCAGTCTCCGATTGTCTCCTGCAGCATGTCCGCAGTCTCTGATTGTCTCCTGCAGTATGTCCGCAGTCTCTGATTGTCTCCTGCAGTATGTCCGCAGTCTCTGATTGTCTCCTCCAGTATGTCTGCAGTCTCTAATTGTCTCCTGCAGTATGTCCGCAGTCTCTGGTAATCCCCTGCAGTATGTCTGCAGTCTCTAATTGTCTCCTGCAGTATGTCCGCAGTCTCTGGTAATCTTCTTCAGTATGTCCGCAGTCTCTGATTGTCTCCTGCAGTATGTCCGCAGTCTCTGATTGTCTCCTGCAGTATGTCCGCAGTCTCTGATTGTCTCCTCCAGTATGTCTGCAGTCTCTGATTGTCTCCTGCAGTATGTCCGCAGTCTCTGATTGTCTCCTGCAGTATGTCCGCAGTCTCTGATTGTCTCCTGCAGTATGTCCGCAATCTCTGGTAATCTCCTGCAGTATGTCCGCAGTCTCTAATTGTCTCCTGCAGTATGTCCACAGTCTCTGGTAATCTCCTGCAGTATGTCCGCAGTCTCTAATTGTCTCCTGCAGTATGTCCACAGTCTCTGGTAATCTCCTGCAGTATGTCCGCAGTCTCTAATTGTCTCCTGCAGTATGTCCACAGTCTCTGATAATCTCCTGCAGTATGTCCGCAGTCTCTAATTGTCTCCTGCAGTATGTTCGCAGTCTCTGGTAAACTCCTGCAGTATGTCCGCAGTCTCTAATTGTCTCCTGCAGTATGTCCGCAGTCTCTGGTAATCTCCTGCAGTATGTCCGCAGTCTCTGGTAATCTCCTGCAGTATGTCCGCAGTCTCTGGTAATCTCCTGTAGTATGTCTGCACTCTCTGACACTCTCCTGTAGTATGTATATTATTATGCCCCTTTACTTGCTCAATTTGGGATTGCTCCACCGCTCAGTGAGAGGTAATGATGTGCATTAACCTCTAGCAACCAATCAGCGAACAGTAGTGATCTGCTTTAATCTCTAGCAACCAATCAGTAAGTGGTAATGATGTGCTGTAACCCGTAGCAACCAATTAGTGAGCGCTAATAATGTACATTAACCTCTAGCAACCAATCGGCAAGCAGAAATTATGTGTTGTAAACTCTAGAAAACAGCCAGTGAGCAGTAAGGATAGGCTGTAACCTCTGGCAAACAATTGCAATCGCTGCGTGATCTGCTGCAGTAAACTGATTTTGAGTCTACCTGCTATTTTTTGTATGTCTCAGAATGGAGGGGGGGCCCCAAGAAAATGTTTGCCCAGGGCCCAATCAAAATTAAAGACGGCCCTGAAATCAACCCCATGAAGATCTTGTAAATGAGAACCTTCACAGATAAAAAATGAAATTGTTCCTTCATTAAACAATAACTCGAGTTGGCAAAGAAAATGCACACTAAAATAAGTTGTTTGTGATAATTTACATTCCAAGAATGAGGCCGATATTTGTGTGATGTTGAAGTCCCCAATGGACAATTCCACTGATGGACAGATAAGGTTTGCAGGACAAGGGAAATGGCTTCAATTATTATTTGTTAACATCCCCCCAGCACCACCACACCCTGGCAAAACAAACTCTCCAGGAATGCATCTCCAAAGTTTATCTAGTGCAGCCAACAGCTGCTCACAGATGAGTCCTACACACATAGAATTAGGCCGGGGTATCACCGTGTCCTCCTTTCAAAACAAAGGTTCTCCTGACAATGGGACACATTCATTATTCTTCACATTAATGTGTTTACTTGTCTCTCAGTTTCACAATACTGTTTCCTTCAGTTAATTTGAGAGAGTGAAATGACATTAGCCTGCTGACCAACAAATCCAGAAGGAGGCCTTCAAGGCATTTGTTACTCTAAAACTTTAACGACTGAAATCAGAATCCATTATAGGAGCGTTCCAACAGGTGGTCACATACTAGGGATAACACCGAGTACGAGTAACAATACTTTTTTTTTTTTTTTAAAGTACTCGCCGATACCGAATACCGATATCTTTTGCCTAGGAAGACTAGCTAGAGGGGTGGTAATAATAATAATACTTAAGTAAAAATTAAAAAAAATAAAAGTATTAATAAATTATTTATCAAATTAATAATTGCAACAATCATATCTAACAACCAGTCCTTAAAGTACAGACATCTTGAATTCAGATAATATACAGTCTGCATAAAATCCCAAAATACTGCTGTATACACCGTGCCAAGTACAGTGCCTTGAAAAAGTATTCATACCCCTTGACATTTTCCACATTTTGTCATGTTACAACCAAAAACATAAATGTGTTTTATTGGGATTTTATGTGATAGACCAACACAAAGTGGAACATAATTTCGGCAACCAGGTGGGGAGTAGAAAGACAAGTGTGCCTTGCCTACAGTCAAGCATGGTGGTGGGAGTGTCATGGTCTGGGGCTGCATGAGTGCTGCCGGTGTTCTGCCGAGAAAGTTCCCCCCGGCGGATAAGGACTCCCCTGTACTGCGCAGGCGCAGCGCTTGCACAGTACGAGCCGCCGAAAATAGCCAAAGCTAAACAGCTGAGAGTCAGCTGTACATGGTGCCTATAACAGGGCCCCTCGCGGGCTCGCTTTGCTCGCCATGCTTCGGGCGCGGCCTCGCTTTGCTCGACATAGTTTTTTTTAAACTCTATGTACACTTGGATGGTGGGGCTTGAACCTGGACTCAGTGCGCAGGTGCTGTGTAGAGCTGGCGATCAGCTGTTCAACTTCGGATTCTTTCGGCGGCTCCGTAGCCGTTCGTACCGCGCAAGCGGGGTGCATGCGCAGTAGAGTGGGGTCCTTATCCGCCGGGGGAACTTTCTCGGCAAGACACCAGCACTGGGGAGCTACAGATCATTGAGGGAACCATGAATGCCAACATGTACTGTGACATACTGAAGCAGAGCATGATCCCCTCCCTTCAGAGACTGGACCGCAGGGCAGTATTCCAACATGATAACCACCCCAAACACACCTCCAAGATGACCACTGCCTTGCTAAAGAAGCTGAGGGTAAAGTTGATGAACTGGTCAAGCATGTCTCCAGACCTAAACCTATTGAGCATCTGTGGGGCATCCTCAAACGGAACGTGGAAGAGCGCAAGGTCTCTAACATCCACCAGCTCTGTGATGTCATCATGGAGGAGTGGAAGAGGACTCCAGTAACAACCTGTGAAGCTCTGGGGAACTCCATGCCCAAGAGGGTTAAGGCAGTGCTGGAAAATAATGGTGGCCACACAAAATATTGACACTTTGGGCCCAATTTGGACATTTTCACTTAGGGGTGTACTCACTTTTGTTGCCAGCGGTTTAGACATTAATGGCTGTGTGTTGAGTTATTTTGAGGGGACAGCAAATTTACACTGTTATACAAGCTGTACACTCACTACTTTACATTGTAGACAAGTGTCATTTCTTCAGTGTTGTCACATGAAAAGATAGAAGAAAATATTTACAAAAATGTGAGGAGGTGTACTCACAAACCAATCAATACAGACTTATTGCGATTTTTCTAACCAAAAATATGTAGCAGAATACACATTGGCCTAAATTTATGAAGAAATTAGATTTTTTTCCATTTTTCTTCATTGGATATGTTGTATAGCAGAAAGTCAAAAAGACTGTTTATAGCACAAAAAAAAAAAAAAAAAAAAATCAGAAAAAGAAAGCTCTATTTGTGGGAAAAAAATAGACATAAATTTTATTTGTGTACAGTGTCGCATTTGTCGCATTTTACAGCGCAATTGTCTGTAGTAAGTAAGTAATGCAGTGCCGTTAAGGCAAAAAATGGCCTGGTCATGAAAGGGGGGGTTAAATCTCCGGGAGGGCAAGTGGTTACATGAAAAAAAAAAATCATACATTCTGGTATCGTATGGGAAAAATTGTCGTGTTTGTCCCTTTTGGATGAACTGTCGTGATTGGCTCTCGAAAGTTGTCAGATGATCTTACGATCTCTTCGAAAAGCGTTATTTTTCCTACGATTTTCTGATCGTGTGTACTAGGGGTTTAGTAAATCAACCCCCCCCCCCCCCTCCCATGTTTTGCAGTGTGCTGTGGTAAAGCATGCCCTGTCAACGGATCCTTGGAAAATTGACCCTGTTATATACAACAGCTTAACACTAGAATTGCTGAGACGAGACATTTATTCTTACATGACCATATCATACAAAAGGGGTGACACTTGCACCGGTGACATATAGCTGGGACGGCTTTTTCTGGCGTGAGTCACACATTTGCACATACAAACATTACATAAAAGTTGTGTAACTAAGACCGGCGTGTTCACATGAGTCACACATTCCCACCACACAGAGGCTTTTGCCTTGGGATTTCCTAAACTGTAACCAGATCCATCCATTCATCTGTTATCAGATCATTAGTGAGTTGTGTCAAACACTGGCCCTAAGAGATAGCACTCTACTGACTCCATATAATTACATTTCATCAAGAGCTCAGCTACTACACTTTATAGACATTTGATTTTCCAGCAGCAGTGTGGACTAAAGTTGTACCATCTCGTCTACATTCAGTAGGGATCTCTCCGGATGGTGGCCATGTGGCCCTGACATCTGATGCTCTGCAGACCTTATCTCTGCAGGCTTGCCCTTTCTTCTAGGCACAGACCTCACCAAAAGCCAATAAACACCCCCCCCCCTTCCCCTCCGGTGTGTGATTGAGCCATTACACCTGTTTTTACCATCAGGCAGGAACCTCTCCACGGCTCATGTGTATTCAAATTTAATTTATACTTCAGATAAAGAAGAAAAAAATGCACCTACAATGGAAAAAAAAAAGATAAAATAAAATGCGCATTTATACATTTTTGGCAGTCAGGCCTGCAAATGACTGCAACTGCAATCAGGGGATGGCGGGGGGGGGGGGGGGGGGGGCAATGCATTGGGACCCTGATGTTGCCTCATTCATGCACCATTAAAACTACAGTAACGAGTAATGCGGTTAACGAGCATTTTGAAAGACGAGCAACTTTTTAAACAAAATTCTGACTCGGTTTTTCGAGTGTTGTCTGGCAAAACGAGCAGAATTCAATCTAATGGGGTGTGCAGTACCGCATTTGACCAGAGGTGTGGGGGGGCGCCGGTGACACTCGGAACAGTTCGGAGCCGTTCAGAAATACTCTGAATTGCTTGGAAATACTCCGTTCCAGAGTATTTCCAAGGCTATTTGGCGGCCCCCACCCTCACCTCTGGCCACATGCGGTATTGCATGCAATAGAAGTCAATGCGGAACGAATTATCTTCGTTTCCACTGACTTCTATGGGGAAACTCGCTTTGATATGCGAGTGCTTTGGATTACAAGCATTCTCCTGGAACAGATTATGCTCGTAATCCAAGGTTCCACTGTATAGACAAAATAGTTTTTTGTGTTTTTTTTTTTTTCATGTTGGATAGAGTATAGAGGGTTATAACTCCTGTCAGATTTTTTTTTTTTTTTTCGCCATCTTTGTCCCATCGTTGGGGAGATTTTGCTTCACTTTCTGTCCCAAAGCCAAACAGGAAGGGAGAGGAAATTTCTGCAAATTATGGGAATCCCCAGGTCACCAGCACTAGAGCTCCCATTGGAAAATGTCCCCTTTATTACTTTTCTGGCGGCAACCCAAAAATTGGGATTTTCTTTTACTTTCACTATCAATGACAGTAGCGGCTGGTGGTTTTTGTTTGGGGGGGGTGGCAAACAACCACCCCCCCCCGGCACCTCAAACCCCCCCCCTTCGCTGTCTGCCGGTCCACCGGCACTTAACCCATCTAGGCGATGGGCACATTGGGCAGCAGCGGTGATCGGGCAGCAGCGGGCACATCGGGCAGTGGCGGGGATCGGGCATTGGCAGGCACATCGGGCAACAGTGGTGATCGGGCAGCAGCGAGCACATCGGGCAGTGGCGGGGATCGGGCATTGGCAGGCACATCGGGCAACAGTGGTGATTGGGTAGCGGCAGGCACATTGGGCAGTGGCGGGGATCGGGCATTGGCGGGCACATCGGGCAACAGTGGTGATCGGGCAGCAGCGAGCACATCGGGCAGTGGAGGGGATCGGGCATTGGCAGGCACATCGGGCAACAGTGGTGATTGGGTAGCGGCAGGCACATTGGGCAGTGGCGGGGATCGGGCATTGGCGGGCACATCGGGCAGCAGTGGTGATCGGGCAGCGGCAGGCACATCAGCAGTGGCAGGGATCGGGCAGCGGTGGGCACATCGGGCAGCAGCGGGAATCGAGCATCAGCAGACATCAGGCTGCGGCAAGCATCGGGCAGCGGCTCCTGTGTCTTCTCCTCCTCGCTTCCGCCGTGCGTCTTCTCCCCTCCTCCTAGGTGTCCAATAGGATCGCCCGTCCTTTCAGCCAAGCGGGTGATGGGTATCAGACCCGATTGGCTGGGAGGAGGATCAGTGTTGCAACAGGGAATATTCATTGGCTGTTGTAACACCTGGGTGGGCTCAAAGTGCACCTTCTGTTCTGCAACACGAGCCCACCCTATTTTAAAGCCTACTAGAGCCTCTGGCTCTAATCAGATGCTTAAAGAAATTACCCCCGCAGCTGTAATTCATGCGCCCGGCGTCCTGAAAGGAGTCGGATGCATGAGTGGAGGGTAGCAGCCGGGGATGATAGAGCCTTAGTTAGGATGTGGCGGCCGTGGATAGAGGAGGGCAGCGCCCGGGCGTCCCAATGGACGGGTCGCCACTGATCAATGATAATGGTAATCAGGAGAAATAGAGAGGGGGGATCTACTTAACGGGGGACACAGACAGCAATAACAACTGACAGGTGTTCGAATCCATCTCCCTTCTATCCAAAACTAAAAATAATTTCTGCATTTAGTTATACTTTAATATCTACAAGTCTCTCTGCTGCAGTGCCAGATGGGACTTGTAGTTTACTATTGCAGTCTTCTATCTGTGAATGGAGGATCTGGCTGTGTCGGCAGAACTGAGCCGAATAAAAAAATTGTTTTTTAAAATGACGGGATGCTGTGGAGAAGAACCCTGTGATTCAGGGGGCCGACTGAGGGTGAGGGACTGCAGAACCTAAATATAGGTGTACCATGAAATATGGTCAGAAAGGTGGAATTTGATAAAGGTAACTGCCGCACCTTACTTATTGTCGCAGATGTAACTTAGAGGTTACCTTGTCCTCCCTTCCCTGTGTTAGGAAGTTTACCTGCAAACATCTTTAGCTCTCCGTTTTATACTACTGTTGAAGTATTCTGTATAGGAGAGTATAAGTGGCATTGTATTATGCCCCTACACACGGTGTTACATTGATTGGACATTCCGACAACAAAATCCTAGGATTTTTTCTGACGGATGTTGGCTCAAACTTGTCTTGCATACACACGGTCACACAAAGTTGTTGGAAAATCCGAACGTTCTGAACGCGGTGACGTAAAACACGTACGTCGGGACTATAAACGGGGCAGTAGCCAATAGCTTTCGTCTCTTCATTTATTCTGAGCATGCGTGGCACTTTGTGCGTCGGATTTGTGTACACACGATCGGAAATTCCGACAACGGATTTTGTTGTCGGAAAATTTTATAGCCTGCTCTCCAACTTTGTGTGTCGGAAAATCCGATGGAAAATGTGTGATGGAGCCCACACACGGTCGGAATTTCCGACAACAAGGTCCTATCACACATTTTCCGTCGGAAAATCCGACCGTGTGTACGGGGCTTTAGTCTTTTGCTACTACACAATGTTATTTGTATTCTCTTTATGTCTTGAAGATCTTCATAAACACTATTGACAAAGAAAGGTGCAATTGTCCCTCCTAATTCATAAATAAATCATCTGCAAAGCAGCAATCACAGCTAGAGCGGTTTGGCGGTGGGGGGGGGGGGGGGGGTTGGTTGAGGCCATACAGGTCAGCTACAATACACATGCGCCAACATGGCACTCGTCAGCAGAAGGAGAGAGCAGAGTGCACAGTGAGGATTCGTCATTCATGACCTAGCTTGGCTAGTGGAGGTCAAGGACTGGCGGGGGGTTTTGGGCCACAAGATTGGATTGACAGAATTACAAATCTTCCGGCACGTAAAACCGCTTTAATACATGTATTTCAACTGTGTATTTAGGTGATGCTTGGAGTTCGACAAGCCAACCCAACTTTATTTGTCACCGGCCACGGACAGTTTTCTTCTCTGCTGTGTGTTGTTTGCCTGTTCTCTACAAGAAATGTCATTGTTCTTTACTTCTCTATTAACTATCATGATAATGTTCCCACCATGATCAGGGGAACATGTTCCTTGAACAATGTAACACTTTCAATCTTTTATAGCTACATAACAGTATTTCTATAAGAATAAAGTGCTATTGTTATTATGTATCTTTAGATAATATTCCTTTATTATTTATCAAAAGTTATGATTTATTTATTATGTATCAAAAGATATTATTCCTTTATTATGTATCAAAAGATATGATTTCTTTTACTTTTATAAAGATGTCGAATATTAACAAGGAAGAGGCTAATAAAGACTTTTTCATCTTCCAGAAGATTCCATATGGTCAGTGAATTCAGTCCCATTAAAGAGAAGAGGAATTAGTTTTAATTTGAGCATGTAGCAAAGGGCATTGTGGAGAGGAGAGGCAGAGGCTGCAAAAAAACTGAAATCCTTTCAAAAGGATTGTGATGGTGCTCTGATTTCATTAGGTTCAAAGGGACTTGGTTTGTTGTGCTTAGCGAAGCGGAGGGAAACTGTAGAGGATTCCAAATAAAAAGAGCCGGGCCAGATAAGGGAACATCCCCCCATTTTGGGGCTGGAATCTGTATGAATACAGCTGCAGCCAGCACAGCCTCTATTGTATGATGGAAGGGCACAAAGGTGACATATTTAACCCTCCGCTGCAACAATGACCGCACCCAGCTATACAAATCATCCCATATAGATATCATACTGTACACCAGGACACAAGTCATCCCATATAGATATCATACTGTACACCAGGATACAAGTCATTCCATATAGATATCATACTGTACACCAGGATACAAGTCATCCCATATAGATATGATACCGGGGCACACATCATTCCATATAGATATCATACTGTACACCAGGACACAAGTCATTCCATATAGATATCATACTGTACACCAGGACACAAGTCATCCCATATAGATATCATACTGTACACCAGGATACAAATCATTCCATATAGATATCATACTGTACACCAGGATACAAGTCATTCCATATAGATATCATACAGGATACAAGTCATTCCATATAGATATCATACTGTACACCAGGATACAAGTCATTCCATATAGATATCATACAGGATACAAGTCATTCCATATAGATATCATACTGTACACCAGGATACAAGTCATTCCATATAGATATCATACTGTACACCAGGATACAAGTCATTCCATATAGATATCATACTGTACACCAGGATACAAGTCATCCCATATAGATATGATACCGGGGCACACATCATTCCATATAGATATCATACTGTACACCAGGACACAAGTCATTCCATATAGATATCATACTGTACACCAGGACACAAGTCATCCCATATAGATATCATACTGTACACCAGGATACAAATCATTCCATATAGATATCATACTGTACACCAGGATACAAGTCATTCCATATAGATATCATACAGGATACAAGTCATTCCATATAGATATCATACTGTACACCAGGATACAAGTCATTCCATATAGATATCATACTGTACACAGGATACAAGTCATCCCATATAGATATCATACTGTACACAGGATACAAGTCATTCCATATAGATATCATACTGTACACCAGGATACAAGTCATTCCATATAGATATCATACAGGATACAAGTCATTCCATATAGATATCATACTGTATACCAGGATACAAGTCATTCCATATAGATATCATACTGTACACCAGGACACAAGTCATTCCATATAGATATGATACCGTATACCAGGACAGACATCATTCCATATAGATATCATACTGTATAAAGGGTACAAATCATTCCATATAGATATCATACTGTACACCAGGATACAAGTCATTGTATATAGATATCATACTGTACACCAGGATACAAATCATACCATATAGATATCATACTGTACACCAGGATACAAGTCATTCCATATAGATATCATACTGTACACCAGGACACAAGTCATTCCATATAGATATCATACTGTATAAAGGGTACAAATCATTCCATATAGATATCATACTGTACACCAGGATACAAGTCATTCCATATAGATATCATACTGTACACCAGGATACAAGTCATTCCATATAGATATCATACTGTACACCAGGACATATGTCATCCCATATAGATATTATACTGTACACCAAGATACAAGTCATTCCATATAGATATCATACTGTACACCAGGATACAAGTCATTCCGTATAGATATCATACTGTACACCAGGATACAAGTCATTCCATATAGATATGATACCGGGACACACATCATTCCATATAGATATCATACTGTATACAGGATACAAATCATTCCATATAGATATCATACTGTACACCAGGATACAAGTGATTCCGTATAGATATCATACTGTACACCAGGATACAAGTCATTCCATATAGATATGATACCGGGACACACATCATTCCATATAGATATCATACTGTATACAGGATACAAATCATTCCATATAGATATCATACTGTACACCAGGATACAAGTCATTCCATATAGATATCATACTGTACACCAGGATACAAGTCATTCCATATAGATATCATACTGTACACCAGGATACAAGTCATTCCATATAGATATCATACTGTACACCAGGATACAAGTCATTCCATATAGATATCATACTGTACACCAGGACACACATCATTCCATATAGATATCATACTGTACACCAGGATACAAGTCATTCCATTTAGATATCATACTGTACACAGGATACAAGTCATTCCATATAGATATCATACTGTACACCAGGATACAAATAATTCCATATAGATATCATACTGTATACCAGGATACAAGTCATTCCATATAGATATCATACTGTACACCAGGACACAAGTCATTCCATATAGATATGATACCGTATACCAGGACACACATCATCCCATATAGATATCATACTGTACACCAGGATACAAGTCATTCCATATAGATATGATACCGGGACACACATCATTCCATATAGATATCATACTGTATACAGGATACAAGTCATTCCGTATAGATATCATACTGTACACAGGACACAAGTCATCCCATATAGATATCATACTGTACACCAGGATACAAGTCATTCCATATAGATATCATACTGTACACCAGGATACAAGTCATTCCATATAGATATCATACTGTACACCAGGATACAAGTCATTCCATATAGATATCATACTGTACACCAGGATACAAGTGATTCCATATAGATATCATACTGTACACCAGGATACAAGTCATTCCATATAGATATCATACTGTACACCAGGACACAAGTCATTCCATATAAATATCATACTGTACACCAGGATACAAGTCATTCCATTTAGATATCATACTGTACACAGGATACAAGTCATTCCATATAGATATCATACTGTACACCAGGATAATAATCATTTCATATAGATATCATACTGTACACAGGATACAAATCATTCCATATAGATATCATACTGTATACCAGGATACAAGTCATTCCATATAGATATCATACTGTACACCAGGACACAAGTCATTCCATATAGATATGATACCGTATACCAGGACACACATCATTCCATATAGATATCATACTGTATAAAGGGTACAAATCATTCCATATAGATATCATACTGTACACAGGACACACATCATTCCATATAGATATCATACTGTATAAAGGGTACAAATCATTCCATATAGATATCATACTGTACACAGGACACACGTCATTCCATATAGATATCATACTGTACACCAGGATACAAGTCATTCCATATAGATATGATACCGTATACCAGGACACAAATCATACCATATAGATATCATACTGTACACAGGACACAAATCATCCCATATAGATATCATACTGTACACCAGGATACAAGTCATTCCATATAGATATGATACCGGGACACACATCATTCCATATAGATATCATACTGTATACAGGATACAAATCATTCCATATAGATATCATACTGTACACCAGGATACAAGTCATCCCATATAGATATCATACTGTACACCAGGATACAAGTCATTCCATATAGATATCATACTGTACACCAGGATACAAGTCATTCCATATAGATATCATACTGTACACCAGGATACAAGTCATTCCATATAGATATCATACTGTACACCAGGATACAAGTGATTCCATATAGATATCATACTGTACACCAGGATACAAGTCATTCCATTTAGATATCATACTGTACACAGGATACAAGTCATTCCATATAGATATCATACTGTACACCAGGATAATAATCATTTCATATAGATATCATACTGTACACAGGATACAAATCATTCCATATAGATATCATACTGTATACCAGGATACAAGTCATTCCATATAGATATGATACCGTATACCAGGACACACATCATTCCATATAGATATCATACTGTATAAAGGGTACAAATCATTCCATATAGATATCATACTGTATAAAGGGTACAAATCATTCCATATAGATATACTGTACACAGGACACACGTCATTCCATATAGATATCATACTGTACACCAGGATACAAGTCATTCCATATAGATATGATACCGTATACCAGGACACAAATCATCCCATATAGATATCATACTGTACACAGGATACAAGTCATTCCATATAGATATCATACTGTACACCAGGACACAAATCATACCATATAGATATCATACTGTACACCAGGACACAAGTCATTCCATATAGATATCATACTGTACACCAGGATACAAGTCATTCCATATAGATATGATACCGTATACCAGGACACACATCATTCCATATAGATATCATACTGTATAAAGGGTACAAATCATTCCATATAGATATCATACTGTACACCAGGACACAAGTCATTCCATATAGATATCATACTGTACACCAGGACACAAGTCATTCCATATATATATCATACTGTACATGTACACCAGGATACAAGTCATTTCATATAGATATCATACTGTACACAGGGCCGGCGCTGAAGCTAGGCGAATTAGGCACCCACCCAGGGTACACTGCTGCCTAGGAGGCGCAGCCACGACTGCTGACTTCCCTACTAGCCTGACCTTGGAACAGCCTGAAGGGGCTGAAGACCGCCACTCTACACATGGCTGAGGCACTAACTGACTTTCCGCTGGCCAATCCAGAGAAAGCAGCAGCCGTGGAGGACCTTCATCATGGCTGCTGCGGAGGAGGTCAGCAGCAGCTCAGCCTATGAGGAGTGCAACACCGAGCCGACTCACGGGAGTCAGAGGACAGCTGGGGTGGCTGAGGAGGTGGGCACAATGCTTCAGGATGGAGATCTGCTGCCCCTACAGCACTCGGCTGTAGGCACCTGTGCCCTAGGTAAGACTATCACCACCACCCCCCCCCCTCCACGGGGGTGTTAGTCTTGCCCAGGACAGGCAATAGTCAAGCATTGGCTGTACACCAGGACACAAGTTATTCCATATAGATACGGTATAATACTGTACATCAGGACACAAGTTATTCCATATTATTATTATACAGGATTTATATAGCGCCAACAGTTTACAACCCTTACAATGTAAAGGGAGACAATACCGCAACAATACAATGTAATACAAGAGGGTTGAGGAAGGCCCTGCTCCTCCGAGCTTACAATCTAATAGGGAGGGTGTGACAGGAGTCACTTTGGGTGGGGGGTTTGTGGAACTCAGCTTACCTTGGAGAGCTCTGGAGACTCCATGTCCAGCTCCCCTGGCCCCTCTTATGTGTAAACAACGCTCCGTCCATAAGGGGCACAGCTTGACTGAGAACCCCACTATGATCTGTGCTATTTAGACACACTGTACAGCCACACTGGAATGTTGTATATATGTATATATTGTGTGTTGTCTCATACTGTTGTAGACTCTTTGCTGGGATCGTTTGGGGTGTGGTTGTTTTCCAATGTTCTGTTGTGTCTGTCTGCCTTGGATATTATGGGATGTGTATGTAGATTAGCTGTGAGATTGGTAGGAGCGAATTCCTCCAACAGCTCTTCCTGCTGATGAGAAATTTGAACACACCTGACCTGTGTGTCTATTGTTATTGGACAGTTTACCCCGCCCTGAATCCAAGGGTGGGGGGGATTGTCTCTGAGTTGTATATCTGCTCCTTGAAGATTCTGAGGCCACATGGGAAAAGGTGTTCTCGTCAGCTAAGACTTAAGCCGCGTACACACGATCGGATTTTTAGACGCAAAATGCGTGATGACAGGCTGTTGGCGAAAAATCTGACCGTTTGTACGCCCCATTGGGCAATTGTCAGATTTTCTGCGGACAAATGTTGGATGGCAGGCTTTAAAATTTTTCCGTGGACAAATGTCTGTTGTCGGATTTTCCAAGCGTGTGTACACAAGTCCGTCGGACAAAAGTCCAAAGTACAAACAAGCATGCTCGGAAGCAAGGACGAGCCGGAAGCGGTCGGTCTTGTAAACTAGCGTTCTTAATGGAGAATTAACATTCGTGATGTGGCAAATTATGAAATGCAGCGCACAATTCTCTTCTTCTTTAATGGGATAATAATGAAGCTGTTGGAGTTATTGGAAACAAATTTTCAAAGGCTTTTTTTTCTAGTGATAGCAAGAATAATATTATTATGTTTTTTGTTTTTTTGTTTTTATTTGTGCAAGTTACCACAACACCATTATCCCGTAGTTTGTAAGAACAAAGATACAACTATATTGGTGTCCCTTGTCAGTTTTACATTGTATTTTTTTTTAATGTAACTGCCTACTCCCAAACTGTCATTTGAAGTAAAACACATTGCCAAGTATTATTCTACACAATTTTTTTTATTGTGCATTAAAAAAAGAAAACAAATAAAATTAGACATGCTATCTGCCAATAGAACTTAACTAAATAGTGCATTCAATGCATCCAAAAAATATAGAAAATATACCAAATCAAATCATTATTATTCAACCAAAAAATAAAATAAAAGCCTCATGCATGTGTCCTGCTTCTTAATATAGGGGGTCAACAATGCCAAGAGTTGGTGAAAGCAGGGGTCCGTCATCCGGAAAAAATTCCAAAAATCATCCGGATTATTCTCCTGGAGCTCCCGCAGCAAAGGCATATGACATAAATGGTCACAATTAATAAAGCAACCAATTTTTGGTCCAAGAACTCCTCCTCCTGTTCCTGGACTGAACTTGGATGGCGTCATCTGGAAACTCCGCCCCCTTGTGACATCACAGACCCATCATGCCCCAGCTGTGAAGTCAAAAGGGTTGGGGTCTCTGAATGACCTCATCTGCTCCATTGCAGCATCGAAGGAGGTTCCTTTTTTTAATTTTCAGTGGGAGCGGCAGCAGAAGAAGACGTAGAAGACCGGAGGATGAAGCGGGGGAAGAAGAAGCCGGAGGAAGACCGGAGAAAGAAGCGGGGGAAGAAGACATTTTTAATAAAGGACTTGTTAAAAACTCGTCTTTTGTCACGCTACACTACTTTTTTTGGTGAATGAGTAGGGGTACAATGTACCCGATACCCATTCACATAGGGGGGGCAGGATCTGGAGGCCCCCTTGTTAAATGGCGCTCGCAGATTCCGATAAGTTCCCGCCCACAGACCCCGACAACCACCGGACTGGGTTGTCGGGAAGAGGCACTAGTTGCTTTGGAGGGGGACCCCAAAGCACCCTCCCCATGTTGAGGGCATGCGGCCTGGTACGGTTCAGGAGGGGGGGTGCTCACTCGTCCCCCCCTTTCCTGACCTCCAGGCTGCATGCTCGGATATAGGTCTGGCATGGATTTTGGGGGGAACCCCTCGCCAATTTTTTTTAAATTTTGGCATGGGGTTCCCGTTAATATCTATACCAGACCCAAAGGGCCTGGTATGTACTAGGGGGGACCCCACGCTGTTTTTTAAAAATGTTTACATCTATATTGCCAGGAGCCGGCAATACATTACAGCCGCGAGAAAGTTTAAATGCCATTTTTTTCCTTTAGAAATTTCATTATTGCTGCAGCATGTTCTACACATTGCACATATGCACCACTTTAAAGGCAGACTAAGGAGACCCCCCAGGCACGATATTTAAAGGAGTATGTCAATTTTATTTTTTCACTTTAAGCATCATTAAAATCACTGCTCCTTTAAAAAAGATTGTTTTAAAAAAGTTTTTTTGAATTGATACATGTCCCCCAGTCCCCATACACTGTTTATGGTCAATAATTTGCATACAAGCCTTCAATGAGGACTTTGGATTTTGCAGGTTCGAGCCCCATTGACTTCAACTATTCCCACATATGCCAATGTGACAGGCATATTCCCCGGCAATAGCACGCTTTCCATTTGCATGTCCACCGAGTTGAAGTCTTAATTGACTTTAATTGGGTGCTATTAAATGTAGAGCACCTATACTTCCTGGGAATCTTAGTAAATCAACCCCACAGTGTCTTGAAAAAGTATTCATACCCCTTGAAATGTTCCACATTTTGTCATGTTACAACCAAAAACGTAAATGGATTTTTTTGGGATTTTGTGTGATAGACCAACACAAAGTGGCACATAATTGTGAAGTGGAAGGAAAATGATAAACGGTTTTCAACATTTTTTACAAATAAATATGTGAAAAGTGTGGGGGGGGGGGGCATTTGTATTCAGCCCCTTTACTCTGATACCCCTAACTAAAATCTAGTGGAAGCAATTGCCTTCAGAAGTCACCTAATTAGTAAATAGAGTCCACCTGTGTGTCATTTAATCTCAGTATAAATACAGCTGTTCTGTGAAGCCCTCAAAGGTTTTTTAGAAAACCTTAGTGAACAAACAGCATCATGAAGGTCAAGGAACACACCAGACAGGTCAGGGATAAAGTTGTGGAGAAGTATAAAGCAAGGTTAGGTTATAGAATAAATATCGTAAGCTTTGAACATCTCATGGAGCTCTGTTCAATCCGTCATCCGAAAATGGAAAGAGTATGGCACAACTGCAAACCTACCAAGACATGGCCGTCCACCTAAACTGACCGGCCGGGCAAGGAGAACATTCATCAGAGAAGCAGCCAAGAGGTCCATGGTAACTCTGGAGGAGCTGCAGAGATCCACAGCTCAGGTAGGAGAATCTGTGCACAGGACAACTATTAGTCGTGCTCTCCACAAATCTGCCCTTTATGGAAGAGTGGCAAGAGGAAAGTTATTGTTGAAAGGAAACAATAAGAAGTCCCATTTGAGGTTTGCGGGAAGCCATGTGGGGGACAAAGCAAAAATGTGGAATAAGATGCTCTGGTCAGATGAAACCAAAATTGAACTGTTTGGCCTAAAAGCAAAATGCTATGTGTGGCAGAAAACTAACACTGCACATCACCCTGAACACACCATCCCCACCGTGAAACATGGTGGTGGCAGCATCATGTTGTGGGGATGCTTTTCTTCAGCAGGGACAGGGAAGCTGGTCAGAGTTGATGGGAAGATGGATGGAGCCAAATACAGGGCAATCTCAGAAGAAAACCTATTAGAGTCTGTAAAAGACTTGAAACTGGGGTGTAGGTTCACCTTCCAGCAGGACAATAACCCCAAACATACAGCCAGAGCTACAATGGGGTGGTTTAGATCAGGGGTAGGCAACCAGTAGCCCTCCAGCTGTTGTGGAACCAAATTTCCCATGAGGCATTGCAAGGCTGGCAGTTACAATTACTCCCAGAGGCATGATGGCCCCAGGTTGCCTACCCCTGGTTTAGATAAAAGCATATTCATGTGTTAGAATGGCCCTGTCAAAGTCCAGACCTAAATCCAATTGAGAATCTGTGGCAAGACTTTAAAATTGCTGTTCACAGACGCTCTCCATCCAATCTGACAGAGCTTGAGAGATTTTGCAAAGAAGAAGAATGGGCAAAAATGTCCCTCTCTAGATGTGCAAAGCTGGTAGAGACATCCCCAAAAAGACTTGCAGCTGTAATTGCAGTGAAAGGTGGTTCTACAAAGTATTGACTCAGGGGGGGCGCCATACAAATGCCACCCCACACTTTTCACATATTTATTTGTAAACATTTTTGAAAACCATTTATCATTTTCCTTCCACTTCACAATTATGTGCCACTTTGTGTTGGTCTATCACATTAAATCCCAATAAAATAAATTTACGTTTTTGGTTGTAACATGACAAAATGTAGTAAATTTCAAAAAGTATGATTACTTTTTCAAGGCACTGTAGGTGATGATCAGCAAAAATATGTTGGATTTTCTTCCTTTTTGATTAAAGAAGAACTCCAGGTATGGATATTTTCACAGTTTGAACCAACATGACTATGCGTACTGTGGGATCCCTCTAGAATCTGGAAATCCAGGCGCCACTACTCCAGTGACCACCGCAAGCTTCCGGGTCCCATGCAGAGTGGCAGCCATGCTACATTGTTAACTCGGAAGGTCGGCCGTTCAACACAGCCACCATTCAGAGATCACTTTGCTTTTTCTCAGTATGGGACCTGCATATTAGATTTTTTTTGGTTTTGGGTTTAATACCGCTGTAAAAAGTACTGCCAGTGTTGAGGTCCTGGCGGCCCGTGTGGATTAGTTGACCTACAGAATAGATGATCAATAAAACAATGTGCATGTAAAAAGATATCTATGTACTGAGATAGAGATATAGACGCACAGGCTTTCTAGAGGTGTTTTTTGGTTATCGGCATAAAATGATAAAAAAAAAAAAACGTTTTGGTAAATGTGCACGGTATTAAATTGTGGAAAAGACATAAAAACGTCAAAATGGAAAAAGCTGCGATTCCATCTTGATTAGGATCTCATTAAGTCTCCCTGCATATTAGAGAGCTGCTGTTAAGCTTTCCGGATAACATATAATGAGTTTCCTGTTCAAACCATAAAGACATAAAATCCATTTCCAAAGTTGGTGGTGTTGGAAAACAGAATACACATACCTGAAGGATTAGAACAAATCCACCAGTATTATGCTTTCTATCCAGTCACCTTTGTTTTACTTTATTTATTTATCACTTCGAAACACGAGGCAAACATCTGATCACATGAAAATAGGAGTGTATACCCAGTGGCGGCTGGTGCTCAAAATTTTTGGGTGGGGCGCAAACAAACTGAAAAATACTGAACCCCCATCAATTGCAGCCTCACTGTGCCCATCATATGCAGCCATTGTGCCCATTATATGCACCAACTTGTGCCCATCATATGCAGCCACTTGTGCCCATCATATGCAGCCACTGTGCCTATCATTTGCAGCCACTTGTGCCCATGAAATGCAGCCACTTGTGCCCATCGTATGCAGCCACTGTGCCCATCATATGCAGCCACTGTGCGCCATCATATGCAGCCACTTGTGCCCATCATATGCAGCCACTTGTGCCCATCAAATGCAGCCTCTTGTGACCATCATATGCAGCCACTTGTGCCCAGTATTTGCAGCCACTTGTGCCCATCATATGCAGCCATTTGTGCCAATCAAATGCAGCCACTTGTGCCAATCAAATGCAGCCACTTGTGCCCGTCATATGCAGCCATTTGTGCCCAGTATATGCAGCCACTTGTGCCCATCATATGCAGCCACTTGTGCCCATCATATGCAGCCACTTGTGCCAATCAAATGCAGCCACTTGTGCCAATCAAATGCAGCCACTTGTGCCCATCATATGCAGCCACTTGTGCCCATCAAATGCAGCCACTTGTGCCCATTATATGCAGCCACTTGTGCCAATCAAACGCAGCCACTTGTGCCAATCAAATGCAGCCACTTGTGCCCATCATATGCAGCCATTTGTGCCAGTCAAATGCAGCCACTTGTGCCCATCAGATGCAGCCACATGTGCCCAGTATATGCAGCCACTTGTGCCCATCAAATGCAGCCAGGCTCGGCTGTCACTTCACTAACCCCCCACTGCAGCCGGTCCGGCGGCACTTACCGCTAGTGTGGTGGGGCTCTGCTCCTCTCCTGGGGTGACAGGGCTCTCTTCCTCAGTGGGAAGCGGTGGCTGCTGCTCCTGTGTCCGCTCAGCTCATCTTCAGGCTTCCTCTGCTGTGTCTCCTCTTCCGCCAAAGCATTAGGCATCCAATAGGATTGCCTAATGCTTTGGCCAATCGGAAGACAGGTCTCACTGACCTGCCTGCTAATTGGCAGGGAGGAACGTTAGTGTGAAAATAGTGAAAAAATAACTTGCTATGCCACACAAAAGTGTGGGATCGGGACGCAGTGCTCTGCCCCCCCCCCCCCGAGCCCACCCTATTTTAAAGCCTATTAGAGCCTCTGGCTCTAATTACGTGCTTCAAAATACACACACCCCCACCTATCCCCCCCATAGTATTTCATGTGTCCGGCGTCCTGAAATGGCTGCATTTGATGGCCACAAGTGGCTGCAATATACAATATTATATAGGGACAGATGAAAGACCGCTTACCTATAACAGCCAAGAAATCTCCATTTACTGATGCTGGAGAGTAACCGGAAGTGACTTGGTTGGAGATTTCGACGAGTTGGCTATTTTGACAGAACACCGGAACTCCTGGCCCCTCCTTCCTGCCACGTGCCCCCCCCCCCACCACCACCACCACAGCAAAACGAGCTGCACAGTGGAGGTAAGTCTGATATGTTTGTTATTTGTTTGTTTTTTTTAAAACAAACCCTTACAATCACTTTTTAAGGCCTCGTGCAGGCGGCTGCTGTAAAAAACTCAAGTTTTTGTAAGTTTAGGTGTTGTTTTTTTTCCTGGCTTTGAACTCCTCTCTGTTATCCATGTACACATGAACGTTTTTAGTGGTTTAGTAGCTCTAAAATCCCATTCAGGTGAGGGAATTCTGACCACAAAAAAAAAAAAAAACGCTGAACGTTGTTAAACGCACATAAATGCTAGGCGCTTTTAGCACTTAGCACAAATAAACTCCCAAACGCCAAACACTGCTAGGCTCTGCTAAACTGGTTTGAAATAATGCAGCTTAGGTGAGTTTTTAGCGCTAATTTACTCCTGTCGGGATAAACAGCGTTTACAGGAAACCATTGTGCACGAGGCCTCATACAGAAGACTTTCTGTGCACAAGGAGTTACCAGCAGGCAGGGTCAGAATGAATGGACTGGAAACAAAGCACCCCGGGTGGCTGCTGGTGATCACAATCATTGGACAGCGATCAGCTGACAAAGTGGTGTTATCCAAGCATTGTTTTTTTCCGGTAAACATGAACAGAGAAGGGCAGACCTCTCAAACTCGCCGAAACACGGAATATTCACAAATTCATTTCTTTTCAATGAAGACACAAACTCAGAAGTTTTTATAATATGTATGGCAGGCTAACAAACAATCGTACAATTGCTAAATCATGTGCTTTTTATTAATATTATTATTATTCAGGATTTATATTGCGCCAACAGTTTGTGCAGCACTTTAAAAAACAGAGGGAGACAATACAGTTACAATATTTAATTTATTACATGTACTTACAGTACCTTGAAAAAGTATTCACACCCCTTGAGATTTTCCACATTTTGTCATGTAACAACCAAAAACGTAAATGTATTTTTTGGGGATTTTATGTGATAGACCAACACAAAGTGGCACATAATTGTGAAGTGGAAGGAAAATGATAAATGGTTTTCAATTTTTTTTACAAATAAATATGTGAAAAGTGTGGGGGTACATTAGTATGGCGCCCCCCGGAGTCAATACTTTGTAGAACCGCCTTTCACTGCAATTACAGCTGCAAGTCTTTTTGGGGATGTCTCTACCAGCTTTGCACTTCTAGAGAGGACATTTTTGCCCATTCTTCTTCTTTGCAAAATAGCTCAAGCTCTGTCAGATTGGATGGAGAGCGTCTGTGAACAGCAATTTTCAAGTCTTGCCGCAGATTCTCAATTGGATTTAGGTCTGGACTGTGACTGGGCCATTCTAACACATGAATATACTTTGATCTAAACCATTCCATTGTAGCTCTGGCTGTATGTTTAGGGTCGTTGTCCTGCTGGAAGGTGAACCTCCGCCCCAGTCTCAAGTCTTTTGCAGACTCTAATGCCGTGTACACACAAGCAGACTTTTCGGCATCAAAGGTCCGACGGTCTTTCCGACGGACTTTTGACGGACTTTCCCAATGAACGGACTTTCCTACACACGATCACACCAAAGTCCGACGGATTCGTACGTGATGACGTAGGACCGGACTAAAATAAGGAAGTTCATAGCCAGTAGCCAATAGCGTTGGTTTTCGTCCGTCGGACTAGCATACAGACGAACTGATTTTTCGACCGGACTCTAGTCCGTCGGAAAGATTTGAAACATGTTCTAAATCTAAAGTCCGTCACATTTTCAACAGAAAAGGTCCGCTGCAGGTCCGATGAAGCCCACACACGGTCGAATTGTCCGACGGATTAGTTCCGTCTGACAAGTTTCGTCGAAAAGTCCGCTCGTGTGTACACGGCATAACAAGTTTTCTTCTAAGATTTCCCTGTATTTGGCTCCATCCATCTTCCCATCAACTCTGACCAGCTTCCCTGTCCCTGCTGAAGAAAAGAATCCCCACAACATGATGCTGCCACCACCATGTTTCTAGGTGGGGATGGTGTGTTCAGTTTTCTGCCACACATAGCATTTAACTTTAAGCCAAAAAATTCAATTTTGGTCTCATCTGACCAGAGCACCTTCTTCCATGTTTGCTGTGTCCTCCACATGTCTTCTCACAAACGGCAAACAGGACTTCTTATGACTTTCTTTCACCAATGTCTTTCTTCTTGTCACTCTTCCATAAAGGGCAGATTTGTGGAGAACACGACTAATAGTTATCCTGTGGACAGATTCTCCCACCTGAGCTGTGGATCTCTGCAGCTCCTCCAGAGTTACCATGGACCTCTTGGCTCTTCTCTGATGAATGCTCTCCTTGCCCGGCCGGTCAGTTTAGGTGGACGGCCATGTCTTGGTAGGTTTGCAGTTGTGCCATACTCTTTCCATTTTCGGATGATGTATTGAACAGTGCTCCGTGAGATGTTCAAAGCTTGGGATAATTTTTTATAACCTAGCCATGCTTGAAACTTCTCCACAACTTTATCCCCAACCTGTCTGGTGTGTTCCTTGGCCTTTATGATGCTGTTTGTTCACTAAGGTTCTCTAACAAACCTCTGAGGGCTTCACAGAACAGCTGTATTTATACTGAGATTAAATTACACACAGGTGGACTCTATTTACTAATTAGGTGACTTCTGGAGGCAATTGGTTCCACTAGATTTTAGTTAGGGGTATCAGAGTAAAGGGGGCTGAATACAAATGCCCCACCACACTTTTCACATTTATTTGTAAAAAAAAATTGAAAACCATTTATCATTTTCCTTCCACTTCACAATTATGTGCCACTTTGTGTTGGTCTATCACATAAAATCCCAATTAAATACATTTACGTTTTTGGTTGTGACATGAAAAAATGTGGAAAATGTCAAGGGGTATAAATACCTTTTCAAGGCACTGTATATAGCTGCATCATAAATAAATATAATTAAAGTGGTTGTAAACCCACTTTGTAATTTTCAGGCAATCCATAGTGTTCCATAATGCCCTGTGTATGTGCTCTATTAAAAAAATGCCGTTCTATACCCTATTTCATAGCAGCGTTCGGCGCCCATGTGACCGCCCACCGTTCCCTCTCACGATCTGACAGCTACAGTGGGAGGGGCTGGCAATCCCCCGCTGACATCAGACAGGGGGAGAGGAGGAGAGTAGCGGAGGTCACGTGAGCACCGAGTGGCGCTGTGAGATAAGGTATATATAGAACAGCATTTTTTTAATAAAGCACATACACAGGGCATTATGGAACACAGGGGATTGCCTGAAAATTACAAAGTTATTCCAGCAGCAGGAGGAGAGGGGTGGGCACTGACACAGATGACAGGCGGGGGGGGGGGAGAGAACAGAGGAGAGAGAGCGGATGACGGAGGCACGGAGACACGATTTTCATTATTCGTTACTCGAGTCTTGAATGTATCTGAATTTCTGAATCGCGATAGCAACAAATGTCAACGGATCCATAATAAATTCAAAACGAATTGGAAAAATTCAAAAATGAATTTGAAAAAATGTGAAAATGGACTTAAATTTGAAATCAAAACATAATTGCAATAAATACAGTAAGGTATAAAAGTGAAATAAGATGATGATAAGAATAGAAAAGAATAGAATAGAAATGAACTGCTTTGTGCACTGCTCCAAATCATTTGGTGGAGGGGGGATTATGGTGTGGGGTTGTTTTTCAGGGGTTGGGCTTGGCCTCTTAGTTCCTGTGAAGGGAACTCTTAAAGCGGGGGTCCTGCCAATTTTTTTTTTTTTTAAGTCAGCAGCAACTTTTAAAATATGGACACTCGCCTGTCCAGGGCGCCCGCGATGTCGGCACCCGAAGCCGATCTGTCCCTCGGCTCTCGGGTGGAGGCACCGTCATCTTCGGTAGGGGAATCAGGAAGTGAAACCTTGCGGCTTTACAGCCTGGTTCCCTACTGCGCATGAGCGAGTCGCGCTGCGCGATTCCACTGGTCCCTGCTGTCTTCTGGGACCTGTGTGTCTCCCAGAAGACAGCAGGGGAGGGGGGAGGCGTCAGATATGGCATAGATATCCGCGGGTACCCGCGGATATCTATGCCTGGAAGTGGGAGCAAATACCTGGATTATACATGTATCTCCTCTCCTCTCCCCCCCCCCCGAAAGATGCCAAATGTGACACTGGAGGGGGGGAGAATTCCGATAAGCGGAAGTTCCATATTTGGGTGGAACTCCGCGTTAGGGTGTCAGCATACCAAGACATTTTGGACAATTTCATGCTCCCAACTTTGTGGGAACAGTTTGGGGACGGCCCCTTCCTGTTCCAACATGACTGCGCACCAGTGCACAAAGCAAGGTCCATAAAGACATGGATGAGTGAGTTTGGGGTGGAGGAACTTGACTGTCCTGCACAGAGTCCTGACCTCAACCCTGATAGAACACCTTTGGCATGAATTAGATAGGAGACTGAGCCAGGCCTTCTCGCCAAACATCAATGCCTGACCTCACAAATGCTCTTCTGGAAGAATGGTCAAACACTCCCATAGACACACGCCTAAACCTTGTGGACAGCCTTCCCAGAAGAGTTGAAGCTGTTATAGCTGCAAAGGGCGGAGCCAACTCAATATTGAACCCTACAGACTAATGCCGCGTACACACGGTCGGACTTTTCGTCTACAAAAGTCCGACGGACGCCGACGGACTAAAGCTGGCTGACAATCCGATCGTGTGTGGGCTTCCCTGGACTTTCAGCTGACTTTTCCAGCAGCAAATCTGACGGACTTTAGATTTGAAACATGCTTCAAATCTTTACCTCGTAACTACGCCGGACCCAGAAATCCGCTCGTCTGTGTGCTAGTCCAACGGGCAAAAACCCACGCTAGGGCAGCTATTGGCTACTGGCTATCAACTTCCTTATTTTAGTCCGGTGTACGTCATCACGTACGAATCCGTCGGACTTTTGTGTGATCATATGTAGGCAAGTCCGCTCGTAAGAAAGTCTGCCGCAAGTCCGACAAAAGTCTGTCGAAAGTCTGTCGGACTTTTGTAGATGAAAAGTCCGACCGTGTGTACGCGGCATAAGACTGGGATACCATTAAAGTTCATGTGCGTGTAAAGGCGGGCGTCCCAATACTTTTGATAATATAGTGTACTGTATGTGCAATGTATTGTCCTTAAATGGATGGTGACATATGTGCAATGTATTGTCCTCATAATAAATAAAGTAAATAATTTGTATCTTTCATATGTTGATCAGATCCATATATCTTCTAAAATAAAGCATTCAGCTCTGAATGATTGCCTCCTGTCACAGCGTCTCTATCTCCATCCCATAGAAGAGAGTTTTCCTCCTCATTTCTCTCTCGGTGAAACCTTGATAAATGATTCCACTTTATGTTTCCAAAGTGTTTCATTTTTTAACCTGTCTTCAAAAGAAGGGGGGAAAAGGAGCAGAGTTAACAAATGTTACAGCCTGCTCCACAAACAAAAGGCCTGCTTGCCATTCATTAAAATGTGTTGGTAAGTTAACAAAAGCAGGAATTTAGTGTATTGGTGAGAGGAATTTCAGAGCTGGACAATGCTACATATGTCTGTAATCCCTCATTCCTCCCACTGTTTAGCCAACAAGTATACTGCGAGGGGGGGGGGGGGGGGAAGAGAAGAAATGACACATTTGGCATTAAACTAAATCAGCCAATCACAGTTTGCCTGATGTGAAGGAGCCAATGAAATGGAGGGGTTGCTGTACAATGTAAAGATTCTTGGTCTAGGTCAGCCTTTCTCAACCTCTTCAACACAGAGGAACCCTTGAAATAGTTCTCCAGTCTCGGGGAACCCCTGCTAAAAATTAGAAATCTACAACTCACGATACAATAGTGCGATGGTCAGTGGGAAGAATGGTCCTTACACTTGTGGTCATTGGGAAGTATTACCTCCTTACAGATAGTTAAAAGACCAATGGTGTCAGTGGGAACTTATCTCAGAGGCAGAAATTGCCCAATGCTGAAGGAACCCCTAGCAACCTCTGGAGGAACCCTGGTTGAGAATGGCTGGTCTAGGTCTTGCATGGGAATCTGGAATATAATGGTGTGGTGTTCCAGCTGGGGGGGGGGGGGTGAAGAAAAGTTTTTGCTCTGTGGGATATGAACGCTCCTTATACCATTCGTATCAAACGGGACACTCTCTGTGCCCAATTGGCACAGGGGATCTCATTTTATGGCATTCTTTCCTTGCCTGATTGCAGAAGGTGAAACCGCAGATATCTGTGATGGGTTTGGGAACTGTCATGGGATAACTATGGCATTTTGAAATCATCTAGTTCTTACCTGGAGGTATCCGTACCCCTTGGGAATCAAATGAAGTGAGTAGGTAGGGAAATGGATCCCTAAATCATTTTAAATAAATTATTATAAATTATTTAATTAAAATAATTAAATAATATAAATTCTAAATAATCTCAGCCCTATCTCCTGCAGGACCAGCCTGTCCAACTCAGTCACCCATTGCTTCTGGGGCCGCTCTCCTAGGAACGCCATCCGCAACACCTGCTGGTCACCGGCCCGGTGCTCAGGGGTTGGAAAGCACTTGCCATGTTGCATACCAGCGACCAATTCAGAGTCCTACCCGAATCTGCTGCCTGAGCTCCAGGTATTCATCCTCAGACACAGTCCAGGAGTATAATGAAAGGACGCCCCGCAGCAGCTCCGGGAACTTTGATGCCAGATCCATATCTCCACTGGGGTCACCGAAGTCTGCTATCCTGATCTTGGATCCCGGCGGAGGTTTGGATGTCCCAGACTGCAGGAAGCATCCCACTGCTTGCCACCAATGTAACGAAACGTCCCACACTCTGCTTGAATGCTTTCGTCATATTCTGCTTCCTTCAGTCTGAATATACACATCAGATATTCCAAACTGCTGACAACCAAGAACTAGGCAGTACTCGTTCTGGCTGCTTAACATGAACTGTTTATTTGAACACAAGTACACAGAGTTATTCAAACTTCTCATCAGTAAACTGTCCAATCAGCAGGGAGAGCTGTTGGAGGAATTCCCCCTCCCTCCTCACAGCAATTACACATGTACATCCCATAATAAGAACTCCCATAATAATCCCAACCAAGAACTAGGCAGTACTCGTTCTGGCTGCTTAACATGAACTGTTTATTTGAACACAAGTACACAGAGTTATTCAAACTTCTCATCAGTAGACTGTTCAATCAGCAGGGAGAGCTATTGGAGGAATTCCCCTCTCCCTCCTCACAGCAATTACACATGCACATCCCATAATACTTTAAGACAGACAGACACAATAGAACAATGGAAAACAGCCACACCCCAAATGACCCAACAGAGAGCACACCATAGTATGAGACAATATACAATATATTTATATATATATATATATATATATATATATATACCACATTCCAGTGTAGTTGTACAGTGAGTCCAATTAGTGCAGATCAGACTGGGGTTTTCAGTCACCCTGTGCCCCTAATAGACACAGGGTAACTTAGACATAGGAGGTGCATGGGGAGCTGAAACAAGGGTTTCCCAACCTCTCCAAGGGATTCTGGGTTCCACTGGCCCCCCTGCCCAATGTGACTTCCGTCACGCTCTGAAAAAAAACCAAAAAAACATAAAAACAGAGGATCTCGTTTTACAGCATTCTTTCCTTGCCTGATTGCAGAAGGTGAAGCCGCAGATATCTGTGATGGGTTTGGGAACTGTCATGGGATAACTATGACATTTTAAAATCGTCTAGTTCATACCTGAAGGTATCTGTACCTCTTGGGAATCAAATAAAGGGAGTAGGTAGGGAAGTGGATCTCTAAATAATTTTAAATAAATTATTATAAATGATTTAAATAAAAAAAAATTTGAAAATGTGAAATTTCGGAAATTCGGAATTTTGGAAATTCGGAATTTCAAAATTCGGAATTTCAAAATTCGGAAATTCAAAATTTCAGAAATTTGAAAATTCGAAATATCGGAAATTTGGAAATTCGAAATTTTGGAAATTCGAAATCTGGAAATTAGAAGTTTGGAAATTAGAATCTCGTAAATTTCGAAATTCCCGAAAACTCAAAATTTCGGCAATTCGGAAGTTCGGAAATTCGGAAATTCAATATTCGGAAATTGGAAATTTAAAATTCGGAAAATTGGAAATGCGAAATTTGAAAATTCGGAAATTTGAAAATGCGGAAATTCGAAATTTGAAAATTAGAATCTCGGAAATGTCGAAATTTGAAATTTCAAGAATTGAAAAATTTCGTAAACTCAAAATTTCGTAAAATCTAAATTTCGGAAATTGGGAAGTTCGGAAATTGGGAAGTTCAGAAATTCGGAAATCTGAAATTCGGAAATTGGAAATTTGAAAATTCTGAAATTTGAAAATACGGAAATTCGAAATTTGAAAATTCTGAAATTTGAAAATACGGAAATTTGGAATTCGGAATTCGAAAATTTGAAATGCGGACATTTGAAAATTCAGAAATTCGCAATTGGGAAATTCGAAAATTCGGAAATTCAAAAATCCGATTTTTGAATTTTCGAATTTTCAATTTTCCTAAAAAAAAAGCAAAAAAAACCGAATGAAACGAAAACAAATGAATTTTTTGTCAGTGCACATGTCTAATAATATTGTCGGTAACTGGAGCTCCATTCCATGTTGGATTGCAGCCAAAATCTTGCTGATTGTAGCTACCTTGTGTATTTGTGATTTGACATTTTAAATACATAAATATGATAACATTCCTATGATTTTCTTTCAGCTGTTATATTCATACCCATATGTAAAGTAAAAACAGGTTACTACTGACATCATACTGGTACCCAATAGGACTAACGATGGTAAATATGATAAGTCTGACCAAGACGATCTTGGGCCTGATGCCAGCTGGTTGAACCAATGACCATGGGATATCAGGGGTATGGCTGGTTAGCTCTATGTTGCAGAGCTCTATCCACCTGCTATGGTCAGAGACACCTTTGGAAAATGGGAAGTTTAATTCATAACGTGGAAAAAGCAGCAAGAGGAGTGAGATTATGTCAAATTCAGTGCAAGTATAACAAAAAAATGCAGCCAAGCATAACTCAAATACTAGTTTTTGTTACTAGAGGCGTCTCTCGTCGCAGGCAAATACCATTCTGTTCCATTTCTTTTATAATCGAAATCAAGGAAACGTATCCACTGACAAAGATAAAAGGTATCTATGGTCAAAATGTAAAATCATGTATTTATTCATTTCCACATTGTATTTCAACTCAATCCATGTTTGCTTCGATCGGTGTTCTGCCACAGGTGCTTTGTGATGAGCTTCCTTTTGTCTCATGCTACAAAGGTCATACTAAGTATGCAAAAGCATGCCAAAAGGAATTGTGGAGAGTAGCAATCACTGAATAGTACAAATAGTTCCCTATGATGTAAGCTACACAGGTATCAGCAATGTTCCAACTGTGTGCAATGAATTGCTACTACTTGTGCAGGTTACAGCTACCTGTTAAAGTGTATGTAGCAGTGGCGGCCCTTGGCTTTGGTGTGATCGCTGCCTTCCTGTCCGTCCGTCTCCCATGGGGGGAGGGGGTTATGGCGCCTCCCCGTCCGTCTCTCCCACAGGGGCGGGGGGTGTGGGCGATCGCTGCCTTCCTGTCCGTCCGTCTCCCGCGGGGGAGGGGGTTATGGCGCCTCCCCATCCGTCTCTCCCACAGGGGCGGGGGGTGTGGGCGATTGCTGCCTTCCTGTCCGTCCATCTCCCGCGGGGGAGGGGGTTATGGCACCTTCCCGTCCGTCTCTCTCCCATGGGGAGGGGGTGTGGGCAATCGCTGCCTTCCTGTCCGTCCGTCTCCCGCGGGGGAGGGGGTTATGGCGCCTCCCCATCCGTCTCTCCCACAGGGGCGGGGAGGGTGTGGGCGATCGCTGCCTTCCTGTCCGTCCATCTCCCGCGGGGGTTATGGCACCTTCCCGTCCGTCTCTCTCCCATGGGGCGGGGGGGGGTGTGGGCAATCGCTGCCTTCTTGTCCGTCCGTCTCCCGCGGGGGAGGGGGTTATGGCGCCTCCCCATCCGTCTCTCCCACAGGGGTGGGGGGGCGTGGGCGTTCGCTGCCTTCCTGTCCGCCCGTCTCCCATGGGGGGGAGGGGGTTATGGCGCCTCCCCGTCCGTCTCTCTCCCATGGGGTGGGGGAGTGTGGGCGATCGCTGCCTTCCTGTCCGTCCGTCTCCCGCGGGGGAGGGGGTTATGGTGCCTTCCCGTCCGTCTCTCTCCAATGGGGCGGGGGGGGGGTGTGGGCGATCGCTCCCTTTCTGTCCGTCCATCTCCGGCGGGGGAGGGGGTTATGGCGCCTTCCCGTCCGTCTCTCTCCCATGGGGCGGGGGTGTGTGGGCGATCGCTGCCTTCCTGTCCGTCCATCTCCCGCGGGGGAGGGGGTTATGGTGCCTCCCCGTCCATCTCTCCCACAGGGGTGGGGGGGTGTGGGCGATCGCTGCCTTCCTGTCCGTCCGTCTCCTGCGGGGGAGGGGGTTATGGCACCATCCCGTGTGTCTCTCTCCCACAGGGGCGGGGGGCGCAGGCGATGGCTGCCTTCCTATCTGTCCATTTCCCACGGGGTAGGGAGTTATGGCGCCTACCCGTCCATCTCTCCCACGGGGGGGGGGGGGGGGGGGGTTGTGGGCGATGGCTGCCTTCCTGTCTGTCCGTCTCCCGTGGGGGAGGGGGTTATGGCGCCTCCCCATCCATTTCTCCCACGGGGGCGGGGGGGTGTGGGCGATTGCTGCCTTCCTATTTGTCCATTTCCCACGGGGGAGGGGGTTATGGCGCCTACCCGTCAGTCTCTCCCACGGGGGTGGGGGCAATAGCTACCTTCCTGTCTTTCTCCCGTAGGCTATAGAACTCAATCAGTCTCCAGGTATCGTTTTTTTGCAGAAACACAATGAAAGGGAGTTCCTGATTGGTTTGCTGAAGATAACACAAACAGTTGCGTAGACCCTTTCATCGCCAGACCTTTGCAGCTTCCCATATGCCAAATCCACTTCAATACACTGAAACCTTATTTTGATGCAGCGACGTTAAACAACGGGTGGTCTCTCGGCTGCTGTTTCACAATGCGTGCCAGCAGGGCTGAACAGAAATGAAATGCTGGGCCTTGTAGTTTTATGAGAGGTGGAAATGAATTCATTGTCATGGCATGCTTTGGGTGGTGTTGTTCAGGAACCAGACTGCAGGGGGACCGGTGATCTGCGCAGAAGGAACATGGCTGGAGGCCGGGACAAGTGTTTTCCCAAAGAGTTTACTAAACGTATTTCATGGAGCTGCAAATCAACAAGTCAGGCGTGCACAAGATTGAACTCTTAATCCTCGTACACACGATTGGACTTTCCGGCGGGAATTGTGTGATGACAGGCTCTTGGCGACAACAATCCAATTGTTGTCGGATTTTCCGCTGACAAATGTTGGATGGCAGGTTTTAAAATTTTCCGCGGACAAATGTCTGTTGTCGGATTTTCTGAGCGTGTGTACACAAGTCCGTCACACAAAAGTCCAAAGTACAAACACGCATGCTCGGAAGCAGAAGCGGTCGGTCTTGTAAACTAGCGTCCATAATGGAGAATTAACATTCGTGACGCGGCAAATTCTGAAATCTGGAAATGCAGCGCACAATTCTCTTCTTCTTAACGGGATAATAATGAAGCTGCTTTGCTGGTGATACTGATGGAGTTATTGCAAACTAATTTTTTCTAGTGATATCAAGAATAATATTATTATGCTTGTTATTTTTATTTGGGCAAGTTACCACAACACCATTATCCCGTAGTTTTTAAGAACAAAGATACAACTATGTTGGTGTCCCTTATTAATTTTACATTGTATTTTTTTAAATGTAACTGCCGAATCCCAAACTGTCATTTGAAGTAAAACACATCGCCAAGTATTATTCTACACAATTTTTTTATTGTGCATTAAAAAAAGAAAACAAAAATAAAATTAGACATGATATCTGCCTATAGAACCTAACCAAAAAGTCCATTCTATGCATCCAAAACTATGGAAAATATACCAAATTAAATCATTTATAATTCAACCAAAAAATAAAATAAAAGCCTCATGCATGTGTCCTGCTTCTTAATGTAGGGGGTCAGCAATGCCAAGAGTTGGTGAAAGCAGGGTTCGTCATCCGGAGATAACTTTGAAAATCTCCCGGATTATTCTCCTGGAGCTCCCGCAGCAAAGGCATATGACAGAATTGGTCACGATTAATAAAGCAACCAATTTTTGGTCCAAGAACTCCTCCTGTTCCTGGACTGGACTTGGGTCAAAGCAATAACTCCAAGGCCAAGAATAAATAACACGTTATCTCCTCCGGTTCCGCAACATGGCTGGTTGATGAACGGCCGTTCAGAAACTAACTGAAAAGCACGAAATGAAAAGCGCAAAATGAAAAGCACAAATCAACACTCACCAAACTTCTACTAACACAAAATTAGCAGAAGGAGCCCAAAGGGTGGCGCTAAAGGGCTGAAAAACCACGTAGTACGTCACTACGTTCGTGTTTGTTGGCCGACAATTCCTTGCCGTTTGTATGCAAGACAAAATCCAGGCACATGCCTTCAGACAAAAGTCTGAGGTTTTGTCTGCGGAAAATCCGATCGTGTGTACGAGGCTTTAGACTCTTTCTTCACTTCTGCTAAAGTTATTACTATATTTGATAAAACTGTGCAAGACCATCACAATGTAAAGGTTTTAGAGTTATGTTTCTATTCATGCAACAAACATGAAATAAAAACAATGTATACAAAGAAAATAAAGAACAGAAAATACATACGAAAGCATTGATTGGGGTATAACTTTTGTATTTTTTTCATGAGAAATTGCCCACTGGGGAGTGCTGTTTATCTGTAAGCTGTTTCTACCCAGCAGCCTTTCGTACAATCTCCCCGAAACAATCAAATAAGATTGCGAATGTCTAATGTGCTCGGGAAGCTCATTAGACATATAATTGCATTGGTATGTGTCACATTTTCTTAGAGGAAATGAAATGATACCCAATAGAGCCTATCCCCATACAATGAGCGACTCCACATATCCACTAACCGGCACAGAGGACTCTGGGGATGATTTACTAGAACTGGAGAGTGCAAAATCTGGTGCAAGTGTGCATGGAAACCAATCAGTTTCCAGGTTTTACTGTCAAAACTTAAAGGGTAACTCCACTTTCGTGGGGGGGGGGGGGGGGGGGAAATAGCAAATAAAAGAAAAAATACTATAGCGTATACACAAGTCATATTGTAATTGAATGGTATTAAAAATTACCTTCCCTTTTCAATTTGCACCCGCTGCCATTTTCTGAGAATACATTGCAATATGGCTACCTGGAGTTGTTCTGTACAGAGAATGTGTACTGACCCCTCTCCAGAAACATCATTTCCTGCTTGTCTGATTGGCTCACCAATTTTCCCTGAAGTCTGCACTAAGATACAAGTCAGATTTCAGGCATCCCCTGCAACAAAAATGTCATTTTTGGTGAGATAATTCCAATAGGAACACGTCTAAAGGGATGCAGGCCCAGCAGATTTCCTCATTAGTGCTCTGCAGGTGCACACCCGATAGATAATGAAACCCCTCCCATTAGACCCAGAACAGAGGTAGAGAGGAACATACAGAGATTTCTTCAGAATAACAAAAGGTAGGAATCTGAAACAAAGGTTTTTTTCTTCTCAACAAAAGTGGAGTTACGCTTTAAGCAGTGTTAATTTTAGTCTTGGGACTAAAATGGCATTTTAGTATTAGTCTCATTTTAGTCTTCTGCAATTGTTTTAGTTTTAGTCGTATTTAGTCGACTAAATCTCCAGTGAATTTCAGTAATTGCAATTTAGTTTTAGTCATAGTCTTTTGGCTAAAATGGCTTTTAGTTTTAGTTGTATTTTAGTCATCTCAATTGTTTTAGTTTTAGTTGTATTTTAGTCGACTAAAATATTATTCATTTAGTCGACTAAAATGTTTTAGTCATTTTAGTCGACTAAATTAACACTGGCTTTAAGTGAACAAGCTGAAGTTAGAAGCTGATTGGCTACCAGTGCGCAGCTGCACCAGATTTTGCACTCTCCAGTTTTAGTAAACCCCATGACTACAATACAAAGCCACCCAATTGCTCTCCCTATGGTATGTGATGTTACATTTGTGAATCTATGACTTTTCTGTACAATGTAGTTGAATTCCAGAGAATCTGTGTCTCCAGACAACAGGGCAGAGCAAACACGTGAGCACTCAAGTCTTCTTTTCATTTTAACCAGCTTACTAAGAGACAATTTTAATTTAATACACACACACACTTTAAAGTGGTTCTAGAACATGGGTGCTCTACATGTGGCCCTCCAGCTGTTGCGGAACTATAAGTACCATCATACCTCTGCCTTTGGGAGTCATGCTTGTAACCTAAGGCGTGTGCAGGGTGTGCGCTGGGTGTGCCTGGGCACACCCTAATCACTGCAATGCCTCATAAGATTTGTAGTTTCGCAGCAGCTGGAGGGCCACAGGTTGAGTGCCAAATGTTTCTAGAGCGGGGGGTTCAGCAACCTGTAGATCTCGGCCAGGTGACTTCTAGATGGCGGTCTGGGCTCGCTGACCCTCCATCCCAGAGCATCAAACCGAGTGCAATGTAGAGGAACTACTTGTAAAGTTGAAGCTGTAGTAGGGAACAAGAGCTGCATACATCCGGTGCCTCCTCTGTGGCTCCTGTCCCATGCGGAGTGATACCAACTGCAGTGCACCTCTTATCCCGGGTGGTGGTCTCCAGAGTGGTGCCAGCAGCAGGAAATGAGAGATCTTCAGGTCAGTGTGAAGTAATACACTGGGCATAATAGTACAGGACTGCTATCACAATAATGCGCTGTGGTTTCCTAAGGGTTTGCTGTATTTAGCCATAGCCTGGTGATCTTTGACTACTCCCATGTTGTTCAGGTAGATCTCCACCTCTTTAAGGTTGCCTACCCCTGTTCTAGAGGCTCAATGCTCTAAACATGAAGGTAAAAAAAAAACTTCTCTGTGCAGCAGCCCCCCCACCCCCTCCAACGTAAGGCCCCTTTCACACAGGGAGGACCTGCTCAGTTGGGTTACATCCAGTGGCGGCTGGTGCTCACATTTTTTTGGGGGGGGAGGGGCGAACAAACTTGGCCCCCTCACACCCCCCACCCCCCAAAAAAATTGAGCACCAGCCGCCACTGGATGTAACCCAACTGGTGTATCTGTGACACCAAAAACGAGAAAGTTGCCGCGTTACTCCGGCGGTGGCAGCATAGAGATCAGCCATGGCACACAGGGTGATTAGGGTGTGCCCAGGCACATCCAGCACACTCCCTGTGCAAGCCTATGGTTTATAAGCATGACTCTGACTCCTAAAGGCAAAGTCATGATTGGACTTGTAGTTCTGCACACCCCCCTGTGCACGCCTATGGTTTACAAGCATGACTCCTAAAGGCAAAGGCATGATGGGACTTGTAGTTCTGCAACAGCTGGAGGGACACAAGTTGAGCACCCATGGTTTAGGACTTTCTACATTTCCTGTGTCCCTCAATGGATTATAATGAGAAAACTGTTTTTGGGGGGGGGGGGGGTGCGGCTAACATACCTGGCCCCCTCACTCCCCCCACCCCCCAAAAAAAATTGAGCACCAGCCGCCACTAGATGTAACCCAACTGGTGTATCTGTGACACCAAAAACGAGAAAGTTGCCGTGTTACTCCGGCGGCGGCAGCATAGAGATCAGCCATGGCACACAGGGTGATTAAGGTGTGCCCAGGCACACCCAGCGCACCCCCTGCACACGCCTATTGTTACAAGCATGACTCCTAAAGGCAAAAGCATGATGGGACTTGTAGTTCTGCAACAGCTGGAGGGCCACAAGTTGATTACCCAAGGTTTAGAACATTTGTTGTATCCTAAAATGGATTATAATGAGAACACTTTTTTTTGGGGGGGGGGGATGCAGAAAAAAAAAAAAAAGACTATTATACAGGTGCTGTGGACAACCTGTTGAGCTCCACTTGCTGGCCAGCTACAAGGTTTGGCGTCCCGGGACTTGTAGTCCCCCAGCAGCTGCCGAGGCACAAGTTGGTCACATCTGCTTTTAAAGTTATTTATCAATGAAGGACAATGAGCGGGACGCTTTCTATATGGCGGCGAAGTATCAATGAACTCCCCAATCCAGCCCTCCCACATTTTCTCCTCTGTACTCAGCAGCTGTCAGGATGGATACAGAAGGTGAGCTGACTGGGCCTGTAAAAAAAAAAAAAAAAAAAAAGCCTTTACTACATTTCATCTCAAATATACACAGGCCAGGGGGACCGGAGCATTGAAAGGGCCTCCCGCGTCCAGCGGCCTCGCAGCAGATGTGGACTGTTCCGCAGTGTCAGAATGCCAATTAGATATTAAACATGGCAGGGGAAGGGTGGAGAATTCCAAACAAATGAATGATGAATGGCAACAGAGCGTCCGCCCTCTGCTGAGTCCTGCTGTTCTTTTGTAAAATGATTTGTGGCAAATTTGTTTTGTCACTGAGGCACATTTCCCCCTCTGTGCATTTAAGTGGTTTTATTTTTCACCCCAAAAGAAACGCGTTTAAAGAAAAAAAATACAATGTCAAAAAAAAAAAACGAAATCCCACCGGGGGGGGGGGGGCTTTTCTCTATAGATTTCCCGAAAAAAAACAAAAAAACATCGACGCTACCGAGGAAGAGACGCGAGGTTTAAAACACACGTTTGGGTAACAAACTCTGCAAATAAAACCTGCTAAATTTAATATAAATTGAATAAAAATGTTTAAAAATGGCAAAAATAATAAAAATTAACATAATGGGCAAAAAAGTAAAAAAAAAAAAAAAAATCTGAAATAAAGTTAGAAAATGTTTTCAATGAAACTGAATAAAAATTGTAACAATTGAAAGGGAATGTAACCTGTGGGGTGAATGAAGGGTGTTTAGAGTGGTCGGTGGTGGAAACATTGTATTTATTTGGGTTGGAGTGGAATTCCAGCAACAGATGAAAGTATTTATTAGCTGACATGGAATGTTAGCTGTTCGGTATTGTCTGTTGGAAAGAAACAGAGCGTGTATTCTGGACGTTCATCTGATGCCTCTGGTTTTGTTGTTGACTTAAATTAGGGAGGGAACTGTGACAAAAATATTTAGTTTTACTTTGACCCGCAGAGGTCAGATTTGATCATTTCTGCCATCCTCCAATGTTTTATGGCCTGCTAACAATTATGTGGCCAGCACAGGCCGCCTCCTATACAAGTCATTAGGACTGTTCTCTGCACTGACCCCCCATGTATACTCCGACTTCAACCTTTCTGTAAACACGTCTCCCATCCCATAATCAATGGAGACTTCTAGAAAGAACGGGACACCTTCATTCACCTCCTAGATCATCTTTCCAAACTTCTCCAAAAAGTTTATTTACATTCAATCTATCTGCAAGGAGAATGGACATTTGTGATTATTGGGGGAACAGTTTTCATACATATTGATAATATTCACAGTATTATAGGGGGAATAAGGCAGAAGTGAAATGATAGGTAGATAGATAGATAGATAGGTAGATAGATAGATAGATAGATAGATAGATAGATAGATAGATAGATAGATAGATAGATAGATAGATAGATAGATAGATATTGATAGATAGATAGATAGATAGATAGATAGATAGATAGATAGATAGATAGATATTGATTAATAGATAGATCAATAGAGATAGATAGATAGATAGATAGATAGATAGATAGATAGATAGATAGATAGATAGATAAACAGATAGATAGATAGATAGATACATAGATAGATAGATACATAGATAGATAGATAGATAGATAGATAGATAGATAGATAGATAGATAGATAGATAGATAGATAGATAGATAGATAGATAGATAGATAGATAGATAGATAAACAGATAGATAGATAGATAGATAGATAGATAGATAAATAGATAGATAAACAGATAGATAGATAGATAGATAGATAGATAGATAGATAGATAGATAGATAGATAGATAGATAGATATTGATAGATAGATAGATAGATAGATAGATAGATATTGATTAATAGATAGATCAATAGAGATAGATAGATAGATAGATAGATAGATAGATAGATAGATAGATAGATAGATAGATAGATATTGATTAATAGATAGATCAATAGAGATAGATAGATAGATAGATAGATAGATAGATAGATAGATAGATAGATAGATAGATATTGATTAATAGATAGATCAATAGAGATAGATAGATAGATAGATAGATAGATAGATAGACAGACAGACAGACAGACAGACAGACAGACAGATAGATAGATAGATAGATAGATAGATAGATAGATAGATAGATAGATAGATAGATAGATAGATATTAAGCAATATATAGATCGATAGATAGATAGATAGATAGATAGATAGATAGATAGATAGATAGATAGATAGATAGATAGATAGATAGATATTAGCTCAGTGAGGAGAGCTCTGTGAGCTGATTGGAGGCTAAAGGACACACCCCTCTTCACACAGCCAACAAGAACAGAGCTGAGGCTGTCAATTAGATGGAAGTCCCTCCCCGTCACCTTTTTTCTCTTGGTGTCAGGAAAACATGTCAGAAATGCAGCAGACAGAAATGTCACCGATGGGCACTGATGGGTGACACTGACAGGCAGCACTGATGGGTGACAGTGACGGGCGGCACTGATAGGTGACACTGACGGGCGGCACTGATTGGCAGCACTGGTGGGGACTTATTGGCAGCACTGGTGGGGACTTCACTGATAAACAATACACTGATAGTCAATGTACATGTCCCTTTTGGAGAAGCCAGTTATCGTCTCTCTTCTCCTCTGCTCATGCTGTCAGCAGGAGGAAAAGAGAGCCAATAACCAGCCTCTATTTACTTCCGTGATCAGCTGTGATTGGGCACAGCTGATCACGTGGTAAAGAGCTGCTCTGGACACGCGCTGCCCGAGCCACGCAGCGGGCGTGATTACAGGAGGCCGTCATATAGTGTGGTTGGCAAGTGATTAAAAAGAAAAAAAAAATATGTATTTTGGCTCCTGCTGTGAACAAATAAACCTGCACATTGACATCAAACACCTTTAACCACTTAAGGACCGGAAGGATTTACCCCCTTCCTGACCAGGCCATTTTTTGTGACACGGCACTGCGTCACTTTAACTGATAATTGCGCGGTCGTGCGACGTTGTACCTAAATACAACTTATGCCCTTTTTTTCCCACAAATAGAGCTTTTTTATTTGATCACCTCTGCGGTTTTTATTTTTTGCGCTATAAACATAAACACAAGTGTAAATTTTGAAAAAAAAAAACATTTTTTTTACTTTTTGCTATAATAAATATCCCAAAAAAATGTAAAAAAACAAATTTCTTCGTCAGTTTAGCCCAATATTTATTCTACTACATATTTTTTGTAAAAAAAAAATTACAATAAGTGTATATTGATTGGTTTGCACAAAAGTTATAGCGTCTACAAAAAAGGGGATAGATTTTTGGCATTTTTATTATTCATTTATTTTTTTTCACTAGTAATGGCGAGGATCAGCGATTTTTAGCGGGACTGCGACATTGCGGCGGACAGATCGGACACTTTTGACACTTTTTTTGGGACCAGTGACACTTATACAGCGATCAGTGCTAAAAATAGCCACTGATTACTGTATATATGTCACTGGCAGGGAAGGTTTTAACACTTGGGGGCGATCAAGGGGTTAACTGTGTGTCTTATGGTGTTTCTAACTGTGGGGGAGATGGGACTGCCAGGAGGAGGAAACATATCGCTCTTCCTAATCAGTAGGAACAACAGATCTGTCTCCTCTCATCCTGACAGAACGGGGATCTGTCTGTTTACATTGACAGATCTCCGTTCTGTCTCTCTCAGAAGCGATCGCGGGTACCCGGCGGACATGGCGGCTACCGGGCACGTGCAGCGGCTCCGCCGTCGTCCTAGAGCTCTTGAAGCGGCCGACGTACCATGGCAGCGATTCCCCTCCACATAGGCGGATGAATGAAGAAACTTGCAGGGCTGTGTTGTGAACAGACAGGCTCTCTGCTTATCTGATTCTAAGCTCCCTCCCCGACACAAATTTCCAGCTGCTTTTATCTCCTGTGTCGGAGAACTTGTCAGAAATGAACATGCTGATAACAGAGGAACGGAGCACCAGAAAGACACAGGACTTAGAGCTTTGGAGAGAGATAAGTAATCACTGCAGACATATGTGCCCAGGTCAAATCTCATGAATGCTGTTTACATCCACTTTATGAACAAGCTGAAGTTAGAAGCTGATTGGCTCTCATGCACAGCTGCACCAGATTCTGAGCGCTCCAGTTTTAGTAAACCAACCCCCCAATGCGTTAAGAGATGAAAGTCTGCTCATGTAAACTCAAGTGTATTTAATGCATATCAACGGGGCCCTGCTATGTCACTCGGCCGCGCTCGGGGTCAGATCGGTCCCTGTGCGCCTGGGGCTAATAACAGGACTGTGCATGCCCCAAGACCGGGCCTTTTTGGGGACCCACTCGGGGGCTCCAGCCCCCCTCGGCCCCCCCTTCCCGACACCACTGCCCCAATGTGAGCTAAATGCAACAAACGTGGTGTGAAACTAGGTTTAGGGACGGTTCACACTTTTTTGCAAAAATCTGTAAAACACGCATTTTACCCGGTGTTACCGCAAACGCACAGCAATGTGTGTAGTGCAGTGCGGCGTGTTACTAGGCATTCGTTTAGAATAGTATCCCGACGCTCTAACACAACGCACTGCAGGGCACATGCATTGTTACACAGCACAAGCACAGATGTGCCGCACCTCGCATTAAAGGAAGTGTGGGATTCATCATTTAGGTGTGATGCGGCATATTAAATACACGGGCTTCTTAATGCAGTAAGAAAGAAGGGGCTTAAGGCGTAGAGCCTTGGGACTTTAGAGGTGTCAATGTTCAGAATATATATTGAAACCACATTAAGGTAAAAGAGAAAATTTTATTACAAAATAATTTAAAAGGAGCCTGATAAAGGCTACGTATAATACAGTATTTTTTCAAAAAGATAAATATAAAATGTAACAACAATTTATATTACAGATACCACTTGTTTTCTCAACATGTTTCGCTCTGTGGAGCTTCTTCAGGAGATCATATGGTACCATTAATAAGAACTGGAATTTGCATAGAGAAAAGGAATAATCAGTACAGGCTTCTTAATGCAATGATATGCATTCAATGTGAGTGAATTAAAGCAGTACTGACCCCCCCCCCCCCCCCAAAAAAAAACACATTCTTGAATGTGGTGGCTGCATTCGTTTTCCTTTTTTTTTTTACCCCTTTATTTTCTCCTAGTGATCCTGGCAGTCATGCTGGCCGTACATGCACAGAATTTTAGGCCGAAACTGATCGCTTTTTAAAAGATCATTTCGACAATCGTGCCGTTGGTGTCCCAAATTCACAGACAATTTTTCGACCGTGGGCCCTGCGGCTAATGTCGATGGAAACGATCATTAAAAAGATCATGGAAACAATCCTGAAAACGATCATGGAAATGAGATCATGGAAACGATCATTAAAACGATCATGAAAACAATTATGAAAACGATCATGGAAACGATCATGGAAGCGATCGTGGAAACGATTATGGAAACGATCATGAAAACGATCATGGAAACGATTATGGAAACGATCATTAAAACAATCATGGAAACGATCAGGAAAACGATCATGGAAATGATCATGGAAATGAGATCATGAAAACGATCAAGAAAACAATCATTAAAACGATCATGGAAACAATCATTAAAACGATCATGGAAACAATCATGGAAACGATCATGAAAACGATCATGGAAACTATCATGAAAATGGTCATGGAAACGATCATAAAAATGATCATGGAAACGATCATGGAAACGATCATGGAAACAATCATGAAAACGATCATAGAAAAGATCATGGAAACGATCATGGAAACGATCATGGAAATGATCATAAAAACGATCATGGAAACGATCATGAAAACGATCATAGAAACAATCATGGAAACGATCATGGAAACGATCATAAGAACGATCATGGAAACGATCATGGAAATGAGATCATGAAAAAGATCATGGAAACAATCATGAAAACGATCATGGAAACGATCGTGGAAATAAGATCATGAAAACGATCATGGAAACGATTATGTAAAAACGATCATGGAAACGATCATAAAAACGATCATAGAAACGATCATGAAAAAGATCATAGAAACAATCATGGAAACGATCATGAAAACGATCATGGAAAAGATCATGGAAACGATCATGGAAATGAGATCATGGAAACGATCATTAAAACGATCATGAAAACAATTATGAAAACGATCATGGAAACGATCATGGAAGCGATCGTGGAAACGATTATGGAAACGATCATGAAAACGATCATGGAAACGATTATGGAAACGATCATTAAAACAATCATGGAAACGATCAGGAAAACGATCATGGAAATGATCATGGAAATGAGATCATGAAAACGATCAAGAAAACAATCATTAAAACGATCATGGAAACAATCATTAAAACGATCATAAAAACGATCATGGAAACAATCATGGAAACGATCATGGAAACGATCATAAAAATGATCATGGAAACGATCATGGAAACGATCATGGAAACGATCATGGAAACGATCATAAAAACGATCATGGAAACGATCATGAAAACGATCATAGAAACAATCATGGAAACGATCATGGAAATGATCATAAAAACGATCATGGAAACGATCATGAAAACGATCATAGAAACAATCATGGAAACGATCATGGAAACGATCATGGAAACGATCATAAGAACGATCATGGAAACGATCATGGAAATGAGATCATGAAAAAGATCATGGAAACAATCATGAAAACGATCATGGAAACGATCGTGGAAATAAGATCATGAAAACGATCATGGAAACGATTATGTAAAAACGATCATGGAAACGATCATAAAAACGATCATGGAAACGATCATGAAAACGATCATGGAAACGATCATGAAAACGATCATAGAAACGATCATGAAAAAGATCATAGAAACAATCATGGAAACGATCATGAAAACGATCATGGAAAAGATCATGGAAACGATCATGAAAAAGATCATGAAAACGATCATAAAAACGATCATGGAAACGATCATGGAAACGATCATGGAAACGATCATGAAAACGATCATGGAAACGATCATGGAAACGATCATGAAAACGATCATAAAAACGATCATGGAAACGATCATAAAAACGATCATAAAAACGATCATGGAAACTATCATAGAAACGATCATGGAAACGATCATGAAAACGATCATGGAAACGATCATAAAAACGATCATGGAAACTATCATGGAAAAGATCATAGAAACGATCATGAAAAAGATCATAGAAACAATCATGGAAACGATCATGGAAACGATCATGGAAAAGATCATGGAAAAGATCATGGAAACGATCATGGAAACGATCATGAAAACGATCATGAAAACGATCATAAAAACGATCATGGAAACGATCATGAAAACGATCATGAAAACGATCATGGAAACGATCATGAAAACGATCATGGAAACGATCATGGAAACGATCATGAAAACGATCATAAAAACGATCATGGAAACGATCATAAAAACGATCATAAAAACGATCATGGAAACTATCATAGAAACGATCATGGAAACTATCATGGAAATGAGATCATGAAAAAGATCATGAAAATGATCATGAAAAAGATCATGGAAACTATCATGAAAAAGATCATGGAAACTATCATGAAAAAGATCATGGAAACGATCATGGAAATGAGATCATGGAAACGATCATGGAAAAAAGTTTATTCTGTCAGTTATCGGCCCATTCGCTCTCGACCAACGAATAATCGTTTGCCGGAATTCTGTGCGTGTACGGCCAGCATAAGTCCGTTATTTTTAAACTTCCTTTAAACACTTGCCGACCGTATACTGCAATGTTTCTCAACTCCAGTCCTCAAGTACCCCCAACAGGTCATGTTTTCGGGCTCTCCATTATTTTGCACAGGTGATTTGTTCAGTTTTACTGCCTTAGTAGCTCTTTCATGTGGGGGAAATACTGAAAACATGACCTGTTGGGGGTACATGAGGACTGGAGTTGAGAAACATTGGTATGCTGGTATGTATTCCGGGTCTGAGGTGCATGCCGGTGGCCCACTCCCGATGTGATTGGACACAGTGGGAGCTGATCGGCGGGTACGCCAGCTTCAGTACAAAAGAAAAAAATCCCAAAGGTGATCAAACACCACCAAAAGAAAGCTCTATTTGTGGGGGGAAAAAAGAATATACAAAAAAAAAGAACAATAAAAATAGCCATAAATCTATCCCCTATTTCGTAGACAATATAACTTTTGCGCAAACCAATCAATATACACTTATTGGGATTTTTTTTTTTTTACCAAAAATATGTAGAAGTATACATATTGGCTTAAAGTTAAACTGAGGAAGAAATTCGTTTTTTTATTTTTAAAAATTGGGATATTTATTATAGCAAAAAATAAAAAATATTGTTTTTTTTCTTCAAAATTGTCGCTCTTTTTTTGTTTATAGCACCAAAAAAAAACAAAAAAAACGCAGAGGTGATCAAATACCACCAAAAGAAAGCTCTATTTGTGAGGAAAAAAAAAAAAGCATATAAAAAAAATAATAACAAAAATGCCATAAATCTATCCCCTATTTCGTAGACGCTATAACTTTTGCGCAAACCGATCAATGTACGCTTATTGGGATGTTTTTTACCACCAAAAAAAAAGCTCTATTTGTGGGGAAAAAAAAGGATACCCTGTTTCCCCGAAAATAAGACCTAGCGTGATTGTCGGTGATGACTGCAATATAAGCCCTACCCCCCAAATAAACCCTACCCTGTTTCCTCAAAAATAAGCCCTACCCTGAAAATAAGACCTACAAGGACTTTAACTAGGGCTTATTTGGTGGGTAGGGCTTATATTGCAGCCATCACCGACAATCACGCTAGGTCTTATTTTTGAGGAAACAGGATATACATTTTTTTTTTGTGTACAGTGTCGCACGACCGCGCAATTGTCCGTTAAAGTAACGCAGTGCCATATTGCAAAATACGGCCTGGTCATGAAGGGGTGGGGGGGGGGGGGAGTGGGGGCTAAATCTTCCTGAGGTCAAGTGGTCAACAGACCAAGTTGTCCAGCAAAAGTGTCAGTTAGAGGGTTGAGACGCATACATTGACAGACGGTGCCATGTTCCTGGGATTTGGGGCGGCCCTGTTTTGGAGGAATTGATCTCTATAGTGGGTGTGGCCATTTTCTTACTGCTAAAACGTTCAGAGACTTTAGGAGGAATCCTCGGTGTCCCCCCCCCCCCCCCCCCACACATCTCTGCATCTTTCTGTACCAATCGCTCTGATTTGTATTTGGTCATTTTCCGGTGATTCTCCCCCGCCGGTGTCACCGGCTCTACCTGGATTATGATGTAGAGTATGGGAGAATGCTCCCCTACCTGGCTTGGAAATCAATGGAGATGGAAATGATGGGCGCTTCCTGTTTTGTGGAAAAGTGGGAGGAGATGGGAACACGCTGATAATGTCTTTCAGGTGTCAATATCCAGAGAGGCTTTTCCTGGACATGTCACAGTGTGATGGGATAAACGCCGCTCTGTCAACAAGGCCCTCGGATGAGGCAAAATACTGAATGGAATGTGACAGCTTGTTCCAGGGGCCACACATCAGTCCCCGACAGTCCCCGACACCCAGGAAGATTCAGAAGAATACCTAATGATGACCGTATTCAATAACGACATGTTGCAGTTTTGGGCTTCATCTCAGTGGGACTCATTCTCATTCTAGCTCCGTCATCCTCTTCACCTCTGACAGTAAATCTTCTGTCTGTCGCTCTCTAAAGCTGATAAATACATATAAGGAGAGATTTTACCTGTCAGAAGGATTTGTGTTTGTGTCCAGCCAGTCCTGAGATTTACACAGACTTGCTGGACAATACGGTCAGACTAGTGACCTGATTTACCCCTACAGCTAGGTCACATCCCTGCCCCCACTCAGTAAAAGGAGCAGCCGACTGATGGGTTCCTCCTGTCAGCATTGCTCTTACTCTATGATTGGACAGTAAGGGAGCAGGAGACTGATGGGTTCCCCCTGTCAGCATTGCTCTCACTCTATGATTGGACAGTAAGGGAGCAGGAGACTAATGGGTTCCCCCTGTCAGCATTGCTCTCACTCTATGATTGGACAGTAAGGGAGCAGCAGACTGATGAGCTCCTCCTGTCAGCATTGCTCTTACTCTATGATTGGACAGTAAAGGAGCAGCAGCAGACTGATGAGCTCCTCCTGTCAGCATTGCTCTTATGCCGCGTACACACGGTAGGACTTTCTGGAAAGCTAGGTCCGACGTACTTGTAGTCCCCCCTCCTGGCGGACTACCGCCGGACTTTCTGAACGGCTGCACTTGCCTACACACGGCCGGACTTTCCGGAATCCGGTCTTCCCGACGGACTTCCGCCGGACTTTCAGAATGAACGGACTTTCCCACACACGGACAAGTCCGTTCCTTTTGAACGTGACTTAGGTACGACGGGACTAGAAAAGGAAGTCAATCTCGCCGCTTTTATCGGCGAAATTGAAACCTTGCGAGCCCCGTCACAGGCATCCCAGGCCCTTAGGTCTGGTATGAAACTTTAAGGGGAACCCCCTACGCCAAAAAACCGGCGTGGGGGTCCCCCCAAAATCCATACCAGACCCCGATCTGAGCACGCAGCCCGGCCGGTCAGGAAAGGGGGTGGGGACGAGCGAGCGCCCCCCCCCCTCCTGAACCGTACCAGGCCGCATGCCCTCAACATGGGGGGGGTGCTTTGGGGGAGGGGGCGCCCTGCGGTGCCCCCCCACCACAAAGCACCTTGCCCCCATGTTGATGAGGACAAGGGCCTCTTCCCGACAACCCTGGCCGTTGGTTGTTGGGGTCTGCGGGCGAGGTGCTTATCGGAATCCGGGAGCCCCCTATAATAAGAGGGCCCCCAGATCCCGGCCCCCCCACCCTATGTGAATGAGTATGGGGTACATGGTACCCCTACCCATTCACCTAGGGAAAAAGTGTCAATAATAAAACACACTACACAGGTTTTTAAAATAATTTATTAAACAGCTCCGGGGGGGGGGGGGAATCTTCCTCCGGCTTCGGGGGTCTTCTTCCGGCTTCGGGGGTCCCTCCGGTTCATCTTCTCCCGGCGTCCGGTTGGTTCTTCTCCGCTCTCTCCGGCCTCTTCTCCCGGCCCCTCCGCTGTCTTTAGGTAGCTCTATTGCCAGCGGAGGTCCGGACTTCTTTGATTGGACAGTAGGGATGAGCTTCGTGTTCGAGTCGAACCCATGTTCGACTCGAACATCGGCTGTTCGGTCGTTCGCCGAATTGCGAACGATATGGGCCGTTCGCGCCAAATTCGTGTGGCGCGTCACGGCCCATAATTCACTGCGGCATCGCAGTGCATTGCTGGCTGATGATTGGCCAAGCATGCACTATGACCCGCATGCTTGGCCAATCACAGCGCCGTCAGTAGAGAGAGCTGTAATTGGCCAAAGCCAGGGTGGCTTTGGCCAATTATGGCTCAGGGGATTTAGTACACACCCCACACTATATAAGGCCGCCTGCACGGCGGCCCTGTGTAGTGTGTTCCGGTGTGCTGAGAGATAGAGAGAGAGAGAGACAGTGTCATTTGATTTGAGTTAGATAGATTAGGCAGAACAGTCAGTCAGTTAGCTGCACTTACAGTGTATTGTGTATATATATGCATCCCAGGTGTTGCATATATATATATATACACTGTATTCAGTTTAGCTAGATCCGTTCCTGTTATCTTCTATCTAGACTATTTACATTTAGTGCAGTGTGTCCTGCTCACAGTGTTCAGCTAGATCCGTTCCTGCTATTTACATTCAGTGCAGTGCGTCCTGCTCACAGTGTTCAGCTAGATCCGTTCCTGGTATTTACATTTAGTGCAGTGCGTCCTGCTCACAGTGTTCAGCTACATCCGTTCCTGCTATTTACATTCAGTGCAGTGCGTCCTGCTCACAGTGTTCAGCTAGATCCGTTCCTGCTATTTACATTCAGTGCAGTGCGTCCTGCTCACAGTGTTCAGCTAGATCCGTTCCTGCTATTTACATTCAGTGCAGTGCGTCCTGCTCACAGTGTTCAGCTAGATCCGTTCCTGGTATTTACATTTAGTGCAGTGCGTCCTGCTCACAGTGTTCAGCTAGATCCGTTCCTGCTATTTACATTCAGTGCAGTGCGTCCTGCTCACAGTGTTCAGCTAGATCCGTTCCTGCTATATACATTTAGTGCAGTGCGTCCTGCTCACAGTGTTCAGCTAGATCCGTTCCTGCTATTTACATTCAGTGCAGTGCGTCCTGCTCACAGTGTTCAGCTAGATCCGTTCCTGCTATTTACATTCAGTGCAGTGCGTCCTGCTCACAGTGTTCAGCTAGATCCGTTCCTGCTATTTACATTCAGTGCAGTGCGTCCTGCTCACAGTGTTCAGCTAGATCCGTTCCTGGTATTTACATTTAGTGCAGTGCGTCCTGCTCACAGTGTTCAGCTACATCCGTTCCTGCTATTTACATTCAGTGCAGTGCGTCCTGCTCACAGTGTTCAGCTAGATCCGTTCCTGCTATTTACATTCAGTGCAGTGCGTCCTGCTCACAGTGTTCAGCTAGATCCGTTCCTGCTATTTACATTCAGTGCAGTGCGTCCTGCTCACAGTGTTCAGCTAGATCCGTTCCTGGTATTTACATTTAGTGCAGTGCGTCCTGCTCACAGTGTTCAGCTAGATCCGTTCCTGCTATTTACATTCAGTGCAGTGCGTCCTGCTCACAGTGTTCAGCTAGATCCGTTCCTGCTATATACATTTAGTGCAGTACGTCCTGCTCACAGTGTTCAGCTAGATCCGTTCCTGTTATCTTCCTACTGACAGGCAGGCTTGTCTGGTTACAGTATATAAAGCTACCTGAAGAAAATTACAGGTGTTCTTTTTGATCCTATTAGTACCACGGTCAGGCAGCTAGACTATTTACATTTAGTACAGTGTGTCCTGCTCACAGTGTTCATCTAGATCCGTTCCTGTTATCTTCCTACTGACAGGCAGGCTTGTCTGGTTACAGTATATAAAGCTACCTGAAGAAAATTACAGGTGTTCTTTTTGATCCTATTAGTACCACGGTCAGGCAGCTAGACTATTTACATTTAGTACAGTGTGTCCTGCTCACAGTGTTCAGCTAGATCCGTTCCTGTTATCTTCCTACTGACAGGCAGGCTTGTCTGGTTACAGTATATAAAGCTACCTTAAGAAAATTACAGGTGTTCTTTTTGATCCTATTAGTACCACGGTCAGGCAGCTAGACTATTTACATTTAGTACAGTGCGTCCTGCTCACAGTGTTCAGCTAGATCCGTTCCTGCTATATACATTTAGTGCAGTACGTCCTGCTCACAGTGTTCAGCTAGATCCGTTCCTGTTATCTTCCTACTGACAGGCAGGCTTGTCTGGTTACAGTATATAAAGCTACCTGAAGAAAATTACAGGTGTTCTATCCCAGCTTAGTGCAGCTACAGGCCATTAGTATGTCTGGAAGGCCAAGAAGGAGAGGCAGACAGTCACAAGCCAATAAGAGAGGGCAAGCAGGCTCTGTGTCTAGTGCTGGTCGTGGAGACGGTGCATCCTCATCAGCACGTGGCCATGGGACACGCTTGGCCTTTTTTTCGGCAGCTGGCCGTGTTGAGCCGCAACATGCGGAAGACTTGGTCGAGTGGATGACCAAGCCGTCCTCATCCTCCTCATCCTCTCTCACCCATGCCCAGGGTGCTTTGTCTGGCAAAGCAGCGGCCTCTTCCCTCAGCTCAATGTCATCAGTGACTCCTTCCCTAGCTCCACCATGTCCTCATGAGGATTCCCTCGAACTGTTTGACCACAGTGTTGGGTACATGCTCCAGGAGGATGCCCAGCGTTTGGAAGGCTCTGATGATGATACTGAGCTCAATGAAGGCAGTAACATGAGCACGGACAGAGGGGGTGCCCAAGAAGGACAGCAATCTGGCAGTCATGCTCCCCCTGCTGCAGCATACTGCCAGGTTTGCTCCAGTGATGAGGAGGGAGGGGATGATGAGGTCACTGACTCAACGTGGGTGCCTGATAGGAGAGAGGAGGAGGAGGAGGAGGAGGAGGAGGTGGCACATCACCAACTAGGCAGGATGCCCTCCAGGGGCCAGCCTAAGGGCAGCACATTGACTGCATCACACCCCAAAGCTCCACATGTGCAGGGCGCTGCAGTCTCTGCGCGTTATTCAAAAAGTTCTTTGGTGTGGGCCTTTTTTGAGACGAGTGCATCAGATCGCACCGCTGCTATTTGCAACATATGTCTCAAGCGTATCTCGCGTGGCCAAAACATCTCCCGCTTGGGTACCACATGCTTGACCAGACATATGTTGACCTGCCATGCAGTTCGTTGGCAAGCGTATCTGAAAGACCCACACCAAAGAACAAAGACGATCTCTCCTTGCTCCTCATCAGCTGAGATTTCCAACCCCACTAGACCTTCAGTCCTCTCTGAGACCTGCAGTGAGAGGAATGAAGGTGTAGAATTAGGTGTGTCACAGCCAAGTACTTGTGGGCAATCTGCTTTTGGTACACCGACGTCAGATTGTACCAGGCAAATTTCCCTGCCCCAGCTGCTGCACCGCCGAAAGAAGTTTGCTCCCAGCCATCCACATGCCCAGCGGTTGAATGCTAGCTTGGCAAAATTGCTAGCACTTCAACTGCTGCCTTTTCAGTTGGTAGACTCTGCCCCCTTCCGTGAGTTTGTGGAATGTGCGGTTCCTCAGTGGCAGGTACCCAAACGCCACTTTTTCTCACGGAAGGCGATTCCGGCTCTCTACCGGCATGTGGAAGGCAATGTCCATGCCTCGCTGGACAGGGCGGTCAGCGGTAAGGTGCATATTACCGCTGACTCATGGTCCAGCAGGCATGGACAGGGACGTTACTTAAGTTTCACGGCGCATTGGATGACTCTGCTGGCAGCTGGGAAGGATGCAGGACAAGGTGCAGTAGTGTTGGAGGTTGTTCCGCCACCACGCCTCCAAAATGCTGATTGTGACACACCTCTCTCCTCCACCCCCTCCTCTTCTTCTTCCTCCATGGCCTCTTCCTCGGAACCAGCGGTGCTCCGTAGGCGTTCAAGGGGCTACGCAAGTACGCAGGCCAAAAGATGCCATGCGGTGCTTGAGCTGGTGTGCTTGGGGGACAGGAGCCACACTGGGGCAGAGGTTCTGTCAGCTCTGCAGGGGCAGGTTCAGAGGTGGTTGACGCCACGCCAACTTAAGGCAGGAATGGTGGTTTGCGACAATGGCACCAACCTCCTCTCTGCCCTCCGACAGGGACAACTGACCCATGTGCCCTGTTTGGCTCACGTCCTTAACTTGGTGGTGCAGCGGTTCTTGGGCAGGTACCCGGGCTTACAGGATGTCCTGAGGCAGGCCAGGAAAGTCTCTGTGCATTTCCGCCGGTCATATAATGCCAGTGCTCGGCTGACGGACCTCCAAAAGGAGTTTAACCTGCCCAAGAACCGCCTAATCTGTGACATGCCCACCAGGTGGAACTCGACGTTGGCCATGCTGCAGCGGCTGCACACGAAGCAGAGGGCCATCAATGAGTACCTGTGCGACTATGGCACCAGGACAGGGTCAGGGGACCTTGGTTTTTTTTCCCCACGCCAGTGGGCCATGATCAGGGATGCATGCACTGTCCTGTCACCATTCGAGGAGGCCACGAGGATGGTGAGCACTGACAGTGCATGCATCAGTGACACTGTCCCCCTTGTCCACCTGTTGGAGCACACGCTGCGTGGAATAATGGACAGGGCACTTGAGGCAGAACAGAGGCAGGAAGAGGAGGACTTCCTTAGCTCTCAAGGCCCCCTTTATCCAGACAGTGTTCCTGCGTGCCCGCCGATCACACAGGAAGAGGACGAGGAGGAGGAGGAGGAGGAGGAGGAAGATCGTGTCAGTATGGAGGTGGAGCCTGGCACTCAGCATCAGCAGTCTTTAAGGGATCAGTCCCAAGGAACACATGGACTTGTACGTGGCTGGGAGGAGGTGGCTGCGGACGTTGTTGTCCTTAGTGACCCAGAGGACTCCGGACCGAATGCCTCAGCAAACCTACGCTGCATGGCCTCCCTGATCCTGCAAAGCCTGCGTAAGGATCCTCGTATTCGTGGTATCAAGGAGAAGGACCAATACTGGCTGGCAACCCTCCTTGATCCACGTTACAAGGGTAAGGTTGCGGACCTTATCTTGCCATCGCAGAGGGAGCAGAGGATGAAACATCTTCGGGAGGCCTTGCAGAAAGGTCTGTGCAACGCGTTCCCAGAGACTGGGAGGTTACAAACTCCTGTTTCTGGACAACGTGTTGCTGAGGCTTCGGTCAGTCAAAGAAGGAGCGGTGGAGAAGGTGGCCGTCTGACCGATGCGTTCAGACAATTTTTTGGTCCGCAGCCCCAAGGTATGATCGGTTCCAGCAACCATCGCCAGCGTCTGTTTTACATGGTGCAGGAATACCTAGGGGCAAGATCAGACTTGGACACCTTTCCCACCGAAAATCCTCTGGGTTACTGGGTCTTGAGGATGGATCACTGGCCAGAGCTTGCACAGTATGCAATTGAGCTACTGGCCTGTCCTGCATCCAGCGTTCTTTCGGAACGCACATTCAGTGCTGCTGGAGGCGTGGTAACCGATCACAGGGTGCGTCTGTCCACCGACTCGGTCGATCGGCTGACCTTCATAAAAATGAATCAGTCTTGGATCACCACCAGCTACCAAGCACCTGATGCAGATGTAACCGAATAATTTTTTTTGAAATCTCAGATCCCTTCAAAGACTGCCTATGCTGATGCTGAGTGACTATCCCTGAGTAATTATCCTCTTCCTCCTCAATCATCACGCTGATAGCTTGTAAGAACATTTTTGGTTCTGGGCGCCACCACCAGTGCCTAAGGCACAATTTTTCAGCCCCTGTTTAACAGGGGCGTGTAATTACAATTTTTGATGCAATACTTTGCAGCAGGGCTTGTTCCTGCGTTTCAACTAGAGTGTCTGTGAGGGGTTGCAGTGTTGTGGCACCAGCACCAGTGCCTAAGACCCAATTTTTCTGCCCCTGTCTAACAGGGGCGTGTAATTACAATTTTTGATGCAATACTTTGCAGCAGGGCTCGTTCCTGCGTTCCAACTAGAGTGTCTGTGAGGGGTTGCAGTGTTGTGGCACCAGCACCAGTGCCTAAGGCCTAATTTTTCAGCTCCTGTTCAACAGGGGCATGTAATTACAATTCTTGATCTAATATTTCACAGCAGGGCCCTGTGAGGGCTTACAGTGTTTTGGCCACAGCAACACCTAAGGCCCAAATTTCTGCTGAGTATATAGGGCAGGACCCTACCTTCAAACATCTAACTTACAAACGACTCCTACTTGCAAACGGAAGGAGACAACAGGAAGTGAGATGAAATCTACCCCTAAGGAAGGGAAATTCTCTCCTGTAAGAGTTAATATGGGAAAACAATTTCTCCTTTCCACTGATGCTTTCCAATCCTTGTTCCACAAAAAAACCCAAATTTTCAAAAAACATTTTTCATTGGGACAAAAAAGTGAGGTGAAATCTTCTGAAGAGGAGGAAAGACGCAAAACAAATGTCACAGGGGTGATAACCCTTCCCTATGTTTTCCAAAAAGCTTAGAAAAGATTTTTTGGCTGGAGCTAAACACATTAAAAATGTTCAAAATTACAAACAGATTCTACTTAACAACAAACCTACAGTCCCTGTCTTGTTTGCACCGCCTGTATACTGCTGTTCAGAGTATATAGGGCCTGGTGGCCCCACACCTTTCCTTATTTTAATTTGGGTGTGGGGTTCCCCTTAATATCCATACAAGACCCAAAGGGCCTGGTAATGGACTGGGGGGTACCCATGCCGTTTGTCTCACTGATTTTCATCCATATTGCCATGACCCGACATGACATTAAACTCGCAAGCAGTTTTAAATGAGATTTTTTCCTTTAAAAATGACATTTGGTGCAGGGACTGTTCTAAACATGGGAAACACGCGTCACTTTACAGGCATACTATAGACACCCCCCAGGTACGATATTTAAAGGAATATTTCACTTTTTTTTTTTTACTTTAAGCATCATTAAAATCACTGCTCCCGAAAAAACGGCCGTTTTTAAAAGTTTTTTTTGCATTGATACATGTCCCCTGGGGTAGGACCCGGGTCCCCAAACCCTTTTTAGGACAATACCATGCAAATTAGCCTTTAAAATGAGCACTTTTGATTTCGAACGTTCGAGTCCCATAGACGTCAATGGGGTTCTAACGTTCGTGCGAACTTTCGGTCCGTTCGCGGGTTCTGGTGCGAACCGAACCGGGGGGTGTTCGGCTCATCCCTATTGGACAGTAAGGGAGCAGCAGCAGACTGATAAGCTCCTCCTGTCAGCATTGCTCTTACTCTGTGATTGGACAGTAAAGGAGCAGCAGCAGACTGATGAGTTCCTCCTGCCAGCATGTTCCTCCTCCTCCGTTCATGTGACCTGTAGTATAACTAATTGGCTCTGAGTGCCGCCCCTCCCCCTTCCAATCTGATTTGTAGAATGCAGAAAATAACAGAAGGCTGATATGAAGAGATATTTACTTACTTGCACTATTTATATTTACAAATAGGGATTTGTAAAAGAATTACATAATTTTTTTAATGGCTAATTGAAGGTCATTTTGTCACTATGGTAAAAAGATAAACTGTCCACAAACACATAGCAAGTGTGACTTAGAGGTGACCTCTCTTATCTCTCCCAGCATGCCGCATTCTATACTGAATTGTCAATGGAGTGGCTGAGATCCCTCTTACTTTTCTTTATCTGTGCTTCCTAAGAATTGCAGAACACCGTCCCTCTTTTCACTGGGTTACAGAACACCACCCCTCTTTTCACCGTGTTACAGAACACCACCCTTCTTTTCACCGTGTTACAGAACACCACCCTTCTTTTCACCGTGTTACAGAACACCACCCCTCTTTTCACCGTGTTACAGAACACCACCCTTCTTTTCACCGTGTTACAGAACACCACCCCTCTTTTCACCATGTTACAGAACACCACCCCTCTTTCACTGTGTTACAGAACACCACCCCTCTTTTTACCGTGTTACAGAACACCACCCCTCTTTCACTGTGTTACAGAACACCACCCCTCTTTTCACTGGGTTACAGAACACCACCCCTCTTTTCACTGGGTTACAGAACACCACCCCTCTTTTCACCGTGTTACAGAACACCACCCTTCTTTTCACCGTGTTACAGAACACCACCCCTCTTTTCACCATGTTACAGAACACCACCCCTCTTTCACTGTGTTACAGAACACCACCCCTCTTTTCACTGGGTTACAGAACACCACCCCTCTTTTCACCAGGTTACAGAACACCACCCCTCTTTTCACTGTGTTACAGAACACCACCCCTCTTTTCATCGGTTTAGAGAACACCACCCTTCTTTTTACTGTGTTACAGAACACCACCCTTCTTTTCACTGTGTTACAGAACACCACCCCTCTTTTCACTGTGTTACAGAACACCACCCCTCTTTTCACTGTGTTACAGAACACCCCCCCTCTTTTCACTGTGTTACAGAACACCACCCCTCTTTTCACCGGTTTAGAGAACTCCACCCCTCTTTTCACTGGGTTACAGAACTCCACCCCTCTTTTCACTGGGTTACAGAACACCACCCTTCTTTTCACCGTGTTACAGAACACCACCCCTCTTTCACTGTGTTACAGAACACCACCCCTCTTTTCACTGGGTTACAGAACACCACCCCTCTTTTCACCAGGTTACAGAACACCACCCCTCTTTTCACTGTGTTACAGAACACCACCCCTCTTTTCACTGTGTTACAGAACACCCCCCCCCTCTTTTCACTGTGTTACAGAACACCACCCCTCTTTTCACCGGTTTAGAGAACTCCACCTCTCTTTTCACTGGGTTACAGAACTCCACCCCTCTTTTCACTGGGTTACAGAACACCACCCCTCTTTTCACTGTGTTACAGAACTCCACCCCTCTTTTCACTGTGTTACAGAACACCACCCTTCTTTTCACTGGGTTACAGAACACCACCCTTCTTTTTACTGAGTTACAGAACACCACCCCTATTTTCACTGGGTTACAGAACACCACCCTTCTTTTCACCGTGTTACAGAACACCGTCCCTCTTTTCACTGTGTTACAGAACACCACCCCTCTTTTCACTGTGTTACAGAACACCGCCCCTCTTTTCACTGTGTTACAGAACACCACCCCTCTTTTCACTGGGTTACAGAACTTCACCCCTCTTTTCACTGTGTTACAGAACACCGCCCCTCTTTTCACTGGGTTACAGAACACCACCCCTCTTTTCACTGGGTTACAGAACACCACCCCTCTTTTCACCGTGTTACAGAACACCACCCCTCTTTTCACCATGTTACAGAACACCACCCTTCTTTTCACCGTGTTACAGAACACCACCCCTCTTTTCACTGGGTTACAGAACACCACCCTTCTTTTCACCGTGTTACAGAACACCACCCCTCTTTTCACCGTGTTACAGAACACCACCCTTCTTTTCACCGTGTTACAGAACACCACCCCTCTTTTCACCATGTTACAGAACACCACCCCTCTTTCACTGTGTTACAGAACACCACCCCTCTTTTTACCGTGTTACAGAACACCACCCCTCTTTCACTGTGTTACAGAACACCACCCCTCTTTTCACTGGGTTACAGAACACCACCCCTCTTTTCACTGGGTTACAGAACACCGCCCCTCTTTTCACTGGGTTACAGAACACCACCCCTCTTTTCACCAGGTTACAGAACACCACCCCTCTTTTCACTGTGTTACAGAACACCACCCCTCTTTTCATCGGTTTAGAGAACACCACCCTTCTTTTTACTGTGTTACAGAACACCGCCCCTCTTTTCACTGTGTTACAGAACACCACCCCTCTTTTCACTGGGTTACAGAACTCCACCCCTCTTTTCACTGGGTTACAGAACACCACCCCTCTTTTCACCAGTTTAGAGAACACCACCCTTCTTTTCACTGGGTTACAGAACACCACCCTTCTTTTCACTGAGTTATAGAACACCACCCCTATTTTCACTGGGTTACAGAACACCACCCCTCTTTTCACTGGATTAGCAAATAACGCCCACAATGTCAGTAGAGAAGATGTTACACGTCCTTCTACATGAGCAAAACATGATAATTCGATGGGGGAGGGGATGGGGGGGTTCAGATACCCCCTTATATATGAGACTCCCTATGACTGCCAGATGCTGTGTACTGTAGTGGAGTCTTATATCAGACATTGATAAATGCGGAGGGTTTGGCGGGTAAGTGATATCCTTCACCGGCTCAACCAGCTTATTACAAATGCATCTTCAATAAATTGAGTTATCCAATAAAGAGAATCACTAAATATCCAAACCTTCTGGATCCACAACTCAAAGTCATCCCACAAACCTCGCATGGCTCCTGATGAAGGCGGGATCCTGGAAACGTCGTTCCCTCCAAGCTGGCCAATCTGCTCCACTAGTAATAATACCCCCTCCATGTATATTATATTTTAGGGCCCTTCCGCTTGTCTTGTTCCGCACACAGAGGTCAGGGCTGCAGTCTGACCATAAAAGGTGTCCCTTCAATTCTGTACAAAATATAATAACAATCAAAACTGATCAAAAGTATAACTAAAAAGCAAAACTTTTTTATTGTTTTTTACTTTTGGATACAGTGGGGAGGGATTAGTTTTCTATTGCTGTGTGTGTCAGCGTTGTCAACTGTCAGTATTTTTTTACTGGCAGCCAGTAAAAATCCAGGCACTTTTCTCCTGTCAGTAAATGGGAAAAGGTTGCCAGTTAAAAATATAGCTGTGACACTCGGCTTGGAATTGCGCATGTGCAGTTTCCGGTCCGGAACCAGGTGAGATCATCCAAATGCCTGCTACGGTGTGTTTGGACGGTGCTGGCCAGGAGGGAGGGGGGTTAGTCTGGCGGAGGCGGTGCCTGAGTGTGTCGTGTACTAGGATGGTGCAAGGGAGCCGAGCGGAGCAGCCGGAGCCTCATGTGCGGGTCTGCGGGAAGAGTTTCCACCTCATCCCTTTAAACCCGAACACCTATGAATTGCACAGGTTCTGTGGCTGATTACAGCTGTAATTAAACTCACTTGGTGCCTTATCTGCATTAAATTAGCCTCAGAACCCGTGTAATTCAAAAGTGTTAGGGGGTCAGGGTTAGACTTAGGGGGTTAGGGGGTTGGGGTTAAGGGGTTAGAGTTAGGGGGTTAAGGAGTTAGGGTTAAGGTTAAGATTAGGGGGTTAGGAGGTTAGGGTTTCCCCTTGAAGAACAAGGCTAGGACTCAGGGATTGGAATAGGGACCTCCCCCAAAGGTAAAGGGTCAGGAGGTGGGTCCCCAGAGGTCAATGGTCAAGAGGCGTGGCACAGTAAATAGATAAATAATAAATTATTCTCTTATATAGCATAATAATATATGATTTGGCTTGTACCTTTTCAGCAGCAGAATATTCTCATTCTCCCTCTTAACTGTGTGAAAAAAAACACGGGATTGTGGGTAAATCTTATTCCCATAAACACGTTTTTTCCTTGTAGTTAAGAGGGCTGGGCTGGAAGGGAGTATTTGTCTTTTAGACACGCTCCCTTCTATGACACTGCAGTGAGAGGCGTGCCTCCACTGCAGCATTTTTATTGGACAGCTGGGGCTTATGGTACTTTACCATTGGTCCAGTGCCTCTGACAAGAAGTGAGGAGAGGCACTGTGAGCTCATCTTCTCAGTCTGCTGCAAACAGAGTGTGCCAGCTTGTATTTAAAGTGGCTGCTCTGTATGCAGCTTCTGACAGGCTGCGCAAGGAGTCCCGTATCTCCTGAACCATAGATCGTAGGAGCCCCGAATTTTGACCAGTGGTTGGGTATGACTTCAGCTACGTACTCCCCAATTTGGGGTCCCAGATCGCCAAGCTATGAGCCTCAAAGCTTGATTGTTTTTGGTTTTTTTTATGTTCATGACTGCACGTCCCTGGTGTGCGCCCGTTCCAATTTCTTGCCCTTCTGAGTTCCGTCCCTGAGCTACTTACTTGCTATATGAAATGTAAATTAACCTGTTCCCGGCCGGCTCACGCAGATATACTGCGGCAGAATGGCTCCCCTAGACGAATTCCCGTACAGGTACATCCTACCCGTTTTCGGCCACCAGAGGCGGGGGACCCTCTGTGCGTCGCCGGCGGGCACGATCGCCACCGGCCACGCGCGATCGCATGCATGAGCGCCAGCATGGGGATTTGTGTGTGTAAAAACACAAATCCCTGTGCAGTCAGAGGAGAGGAGCCATATTGTTTGTTCCTACTAAGTAGGGCGCTTTAAAATTATTTTTCTTATTCATTTTACTTTATATTTTTTATTTTTACACTGTCCTTTTAAAAAAAAAAAATTTGGGTCACTTTTATTCCTATTACAGGGAATGTAAACATCCCTTGTAATAGAAAAAAAGCATGACAGGTCCTCTTAAATGTGAGACCTGGGGTCAAAAAGACTCACATTTACACTTAAATGCAATAAAAGAAAAATAATCTCTTTTTTTTTTACGTCGCTTCCGTCATCCAATGCTATGGAGCCGAGCGGGGGCCATCCTTCCCTCACTCGGCATCCAGCCTCACAGGGGAAAGGACCCGATCGTCTCCGCCACTGCTGACAGCTCTGGTAAGTGGCGGAGAAGACCGGAGTGCAGTGGGAAGGGGGGGCCTCTCCCACCCCCGATAAAAGTGATCTCGCAGGGAACCAGCTATCTGGTGCCATAACAACGGTGTTCAACGTCAAAGTACCGACGTATAATGACGGCGGTCGGGCCGCAAGTAGTTAACCACTTGCCGACCGCCTCACGCCTATATACGTGAGCAGAATGGCACGGGCAGGCAAAATCACGTACCTGGTACGTGATTGCCTTCCCGCGGGCGGGGGGTCCAATCGGACCCCCCCCGGTGCCAGCAGCAGTCGGCATTTGGCTGGGAGAGTTGAGAGACGAGGGGGAGGCCATCCGATCGTGGCCCCCCCCTCGCGATCGCTCCCAGCCAATGAGAAACATCCCCTGCCTCTGTATAGTACACAGAGGCAGAGGATGTGATGTCATCTCTCCTTGGCTCGGGAGTTCCGTTCCAGCGCCGAGGAGAGAAGACATGTGAGTGAGTGCACAACACTACACAACACAGTAGAACATGCCAGGCACACATTACACCCCCGATCGCCCCCCGATCCCCCCCCAATCACCCCCCCCCCCCTCACAAACTGACACCAAGCAGGTTTTTTTTTCTTTTTTTTTTTTTTTTCTGATTACTGCATAGTGTCAGTTTGTGACAGTTAGAAGTGTTAGGACAATTAGGGTTAGCCCCCTGTAGGTCTAGGGTACCCCCCTAACCCCCCCTAATAAAGTTTTAACCCCTTGATCACCCCCCGTCACCAGTGTCACTAAGCGATCATTTTTCTGATCGCTGTATTAGTGTCGCTGGTGACGCTAGTTAGGGAGGTAAATATTTAGGTTCGCCGTCAGCGTTTTATAGCGTCAGGGACCCCCATATACTACCTAATAAATGTTTTAACCCCTTGATTGCCCCCTAGTTAACCCTTTCACCACTGATCACCGTATAACTGTTACGGGTGACGCTGGTTAGTTTGTTTATTTTTTATAGTGTCAGGGCACCCGCTGTTCATTACCGAATAAAGGTTTAGCCCCCTGATCGCCCGGCGGTGATATGCGTCGCCCCAGGCAGCGTCAGATTAGCGCCAGTACCGCTAACACCCACACACGCAGCATACGCCTCCCTTAGTGGTATAGTATCTGAACGCATCAATATCTGATCCGATCAGATCTATACTAGCGTCCCCAGCAGTTTAGGGTTCCCAAAAACGCAGTGTTAGCGGAATCAGCCCAGATACCTGCTATCACCTGCGTTTTGCCCCTCCGCCCGGCCCAGCCCACCTAAGTGCAGTATCGATCGATCACTGACACTTACAAAACACTAAACGCATAACTGCAGCGTTCTCAGAGTCAGGCCTGATCCCTGCGATCGCTAACAGTTTTTTTTGGTAGCGTTTTGGTGAACTGGCAAGCGCCAGCGGCCTAGTACACCCCGGTCGTAGTCAAACCAGCACTGCAGGAACACTTGGTGACGTGGCGAGTCCCATAAGTGCAGTTCAAGCTGGTGAGGTGGCAAGCACAAGTAGTGTCCCGCTGCCACCAAAAAGACAAACACAGGCCCGTCGTGCCCATAATGCCCTTCCTGCTGCATTCGCCAATCCTAATTGGGAACCCACCGCTTCTGCAGCGCCCGTACTTCCCCCATTCACATCCCCAACCAAATGCAGTCGGCTGCATGAAAGGCATTTTTATGTCCTCCCGAGTACCCCTACCCAACGAACCCCCCCAAAAAAGATGTTGTGTCTGCAGCAAGCGCGGATATAGGCGTGACACCCGCTATTATTGTCCCTCCTGTCCTGACAATCCTGGTCTTTGCATTGGTGAATGTTTTGAACGCTACCATACACTAGTTGAGTATTAGCGTAGGGTACAGCATTCCACAGATTAGGACATACTTTCACAGGGTCTCCCAAGATGCCATCGCATTTTGAGAGACCCGAACCTGGAACCGGTTACAGTTATAAAAGTTACAAGTTTGCAAAAAAAACACAAACAAAAATAAAAAAAAATAGTTGTCGTTTTATTGTTCTCTCTCTCTCTCTCTATTCTCTCTCTATTGTTCTGCTCTTTTTTACTGTGTTCTATTCTGCAATGTTTTATTGTTATTATGTTTTATCATGTTTGCTCTTCAGGTATGCAATTTTTTATACTTTACTGTTTACTGTGCTTTATTGTTAACCATTTTTTTGTCTTCAGGTACGCCATTCACGACTTTGAGTGGTTATACCAGAATGATGCCTGCAGGTTTAGGTATCATCTTGGTATCATTCTTTTCAGCCAGCGGTCGGCTTTCATGTAAAAGCAATCCTAGCGGCTAATTAGCCTCTAGACTGCTTTTACAAGCAGTGGGAGGGAATGACCCCCCCACCGTCTTCCGGGTTTTTCTATGGCTCTCCTGTCTCAACAGGGAACCTGAGAAAGCAGCCGGTGATTCAGCCAGCTGACCATAGAGCTGATCAGAGACCAGAGTGGCTCCAAACATCTCTATGGTCTAAGAAACCAGAAGCTACGAGCATTTTATGACTTAGATTTCGCCGGATGTAAACAGCGCCATTGGGAAATTGGGGAAGCATTTTATCACACCGATCTTGGTGTGGTCAGATGCTTTGAGGGCAGAGGAGAGATCTAGGGTCTAATAGACCCCAATTTTTTCAAAAAAGAGTACCTGTCACTACCTATTGCTATCATAGGGGATATTTACATTCCCTGAGATAACAATAAAAATGATTTAAAAAAATAAAAATGAAAGGAACAGTTTAAAAATAAGATAAAAAAGCAAAAAAAGAATAAAGAAAAAAAACCAAAAAAAAACAAAACACCCCTGTCCCCCCTGCTCTCGCGCTAAGGCGAACGCAAGCGTCGGTCTGGCGTCAAATGTAAACAGCAATTGCACCATGCATGTGAGGTATCACCGCGAAGGCCAGATCGAGGGCAGTATTTTTAGCAGTAGACCTCCTCTGTAAATCTAAAGTGGTAACCTGTAAAGGCTTTTAAAGGCTTTTAAAAATGTATCAATTTTGTTGCCACTGCACGTTTGTGCGCAATTTTAAAGCATGTCATGTTTGGTATCCATGTACTCGGCTTAATATCATCTTTTTTATTCCATCAAACATTTGGGCAATATAGTGTGTTTTAGTGCATTAAAATTTAAAAAAGTGTGTTTTTTCCACAAAAAATGCGTTTGAAAAATCGCTGCGCAAATACCGTGTGAAAAAAAAAATGAAACACCCACCATTTTAATCTGTAGGGCATTTGCTTTAAAATATATATATAATGTTTGGGGGTTCAAAGTAATTTTCTTGCAAAAAAAATTAATTTTTTCACGTAATCAAAAAGTGTCAGAAAGGGTTTTGTCTTCAAGTGGTTAGAAGAGTGGGTGATGTGTGACATAAGCTTCTAAATGTTGTGCATAAAATGCCAGGATAGTTCAAACCCCCCCCCCCCCAATGACCCCATTTTGGAAAGTAGACACCCCAAGCTATTTGCTGAGAGTCATGTCGAGTCCATGGAATATTTTATATTGTGACACAAGTTGCGGGAAAGAGACAAATTTTTTTTTTTTTTTTTTTGCACAAAGTTGTCACTAAATGATATATTGCTCAAACATGCCATGGGGATATGTGAAATTACACCCCAAAATACATTCTGCTGCTTCTCCTGAGTACGGGGATACCACATGTGTGGGACTCTTTGGGAGCCTAGCCGCGCACTGGACCCCGAAAACCAAGCACCGCCTTCAGGCTTTCTAAGGGCGTAAATTTTTGATTTCACTCTTCTCTGCCTATCACAGTTTCGGAGGCCATGGAATGCCCAGGTGGCACAAAACCCCCCCAAATGACCCCATTTTGGAAAGTAGACACCCCAAGCTATTTGCTGAGAGGTATAGTGAGTATTTTGCAGACCTCACTTTTTGTCACAAAGTTTTGAAAATTGAAAAAAGAAAAAAAAAAAAAAATTTCTGGTCTTTCTTCATTTTCATAAACAAATGAGAGCTGCAAAATACTCACCATGCCTCTCAGCAAATAGCTTGGGGTGTCTACTTTCCAAAATGGGGTCATTTGGGGGGGTTTTGTGCCATCTTGGCATTTTATGGCCTTCAAAACTGTGATAGGTAGTGAGGCGTGAAATCAAAAATTCACGCCCTTAGAAATCCTGAAGGCGGTGATTGGATTTCGGGGCCCCGTACGCGGCTAGGCTCCCAAAAAGTCCCACACATGTGGTATCCCCATACTCAGGAGAAGCAGCTGAATGTATTTTGGGGTGCAATTCCACATATGCCCATGGCCTGTGTGAGCAATATATCATTTAGTGACAACTTTTTGTAATTTTTTTTTTTTTTTTGTCATTATTCAATCACTTGGGACAAAAAAAAAATATTCAATGGGTTCAACATGCCTCTCAGCAATTTCCTTGGGGTGTCTACTTTCCAAAATGGGGTCATTTGGGGGGGGGGGGGTTTGTACTGCCCTGCCATTTTAGCACCTCAAGAAATGACATAGGCAGTCATAAATTAAAAGCTGTGTAAATTCCAGAAAATGTACCCTAGTTTGTAGACGCTATAACTTTTGCGCAAACCAATAAATATACGCTTGACATTTTTTTTACCAAAGACATGTGGCTGAATACATTTTGGCCTAAATGTATGACTAAAATTTAGTTTATTGGATTTTTTTTATAACAAAAAGTAGAAAATATCATTTTTTTTTCAAAATTTTCGGTCTTTTTCCGTTTATAGCGCAAAAAATAAAAACGGCAGAGGTGATCAAATACCATCAAAAGAAAGCTCTATTTGTGGGAAGAAAAGGACGCAAACTTTGTTTGGGTACAGCATTGCATGACTGCGCAATTAGCAGTTAAAGCGACGCAGTGCCGAATTGTAAAAAGTGCTCTGGTCAGGAAGGGGGTAAAATCTTCCGGGGCTGAAGTGGTTAAAACAACTTATTGTGTGTAACCAGATGCTGGGCTACAGTAATATATAGACGCAGACATTTCCTTTTACAGTGGAACCTCGGATTACGAGCATAAGCCGTTCCAAGAGTATGCTTGTAATCCAAAATACTCGCGTATCAAAGCGAGTTTTCCCATTGAAGTCAATGGAAACCAAAATAATTTGCTCCGCGTTGACTTCAATGGGATGCAATACCGAATGCAGCCAGAGGCAGGGGGCGCCGGAGAGCCTCTGAAATGTCCAAAAAGGCCCGAATACACTGCGACTGACCTCGGCAAACCTCAGAAAGACTTCCTACCCGAGATTTGCCTAGGTCAGCCATGCTGTACTCGGGTCTTTCCGTGCATTTCCCAACGTGACATTCAGGTCTGCTCGGTTCTGGCGCCCCCCACCTCAGGCCAAAAGCGGTACTGCACACCGCTTTGCACACCGCTTTGGCCTGAATCGTGCTTGTTTTGCGAGACAACACTCGCAAACCGAGTTACGATTTTTAAAAATACAGCGTATTGCGAAACGCTTGTTAACCGCGTTACTCAAAATCCGAGTTTCCACTGTATTCTTCTCTCCCTCTACTGAGGTCATTCTCCTCCAACCAGCAGGGGGAGAGCTAAAGCCAAGCAAGACTTTTATGCAGAGCGCTAAGACTCCTGGGAGTTGTAGTTTAAAATGGTAGTCATAAATAAAGGGATGATTGGACTCCTTACACTACAGATCCCAATACTCACTGACACTGTGCAGTATGAAGTGGGGAGAGGGGATTTTTATTTTTAAAAAAAAACAGCTTGGGAAAGTTCTTCCTCTTGGCACCGAGGGAGTTAGAGAGGATCTGGATAGTTGCCTGCCAGCGGAAGACCATACCAGTGGGGATCCGAGCCATAGACTGGGAGTGAGGACATCCAGGGGCAGTGCAGCACTGCCCAAATCACAGCACCTACAGGGACACTGGAGCATCCATTCACCATCTGTTTCCCACTGTTGATCACCAGAGGCTTTCAGGGAGAGGCCAAGCGGGCCCCGCTTCTACAGCGAGAGGTCACCACAGCATCCTGGGGACTGGTGAGAGGGCTATTTCACCCATTGCTGATACTGGTAGCAGGGACTGAGCCACTGAGAACAGGAAACAAAGTGTACTCAATCCATACCGCACCCATAATGCACTCTATGCCGCACTTATTCCAAACCTAGACTGCACCTATAACAACCCTCTACTGCATTATACCGAACCTTTACCACATCTGAAATACATATACCTTACACCTATGCCGAGACTAAACTGTACCTCTACTGCATGTAGGGGTTGTATAGCTAAGCTAAGTAGGGCAATAACTTCTCCGCACAATGTGGAAACCTTGCAAGAAGATCTGAACAAATTAATGGGGTGGGCAGATACATGGCAAATTTAATGTAGAAAAATGTAAAATAATGCATTTGGGTGGCAAAAATATGAATGCAATCTATACACTGGGGGGGAGAACCTCTGGGGGAATCTAGGATGGAAAAGGACCTGGGGGTCCTAGTAGATGATAGGCTCAGCAATGGCATGCAATGTCAAGCTGCTGCTAACAAAGCAAACAGAATATTGGCATTAAAAAGGGGATCAACTCCAGAGATAAAACGATAATTCTCCCGCTCTACAAGACTCTGGTCCGGCCGCACCTGGAGTATGCTGTCCAGTTCTGGGCTCCAGTCCTCAGGAAGGATGTACTGGAAATGGAGCGAGTACAAAGAAGGGCAACAAAGCTAATAAAGGGTCTGGAGGATCTTAGTTATCAGGAAAGGTTGCGAGCACTGAACTTATTCTCTCTGGAGAAGAGACGCTTGAGAGGGGATATGATTTCAATATATAAATACCGTACTGGTAACTCCACAATAGGGATAAAACTTTTTCGCGGAAGGGAGTTTAACAAGACACGTGGCCACTCATTAAAATTAGAAAAATTAGAAGAAAATAGGTTTAACCTTAAACTATGTAGAGGGTTCTTTACTGTAAGAGCGTCAAGGATGTGGAATTCCCTTCCACAGGCGGTGGTCTCAGCAGGGGGGGCATTGATAGTTTTCAAAAAACTATTAGATAAGCACCTGAATGACTGCAAAATACAGGGATATACAATGTAATACTGACATATAATCACACACATAGGTTGGACTTGATGGACTTTTTTTCAACCTCGCCTACTATGTAACTATAGCTTGGAGCAGGGACAATGCAAGGATTTTTGACTACACAGGCGAAGGTGCATTTTGGTGGCCCCCCAACAACTCCCCATATGGCATACACTTAATTTGTGCTCTATTAAGCTATAGTGGTTAGAGTGCTTAGAGTGTGTGTGTGTTTAACTTACAGGAAATGGCACACGGGACGGTCAGAGATTGCATACATGACACATGGGACAGTCAGAGACTGCCTATGTGGCACGCGGGATGGGCAGAGACTGCAGGCGTGGCACAAGAGACAGTCAGAGACTGCAGGCGTGGCACAAGAGACAGTCAGAGACTGCAGGCGTGGCACAATAGACGGTCAGAGACTGCAGTCGTGGCACAAGAGACAGTCAGAGACTGCAGGCGTGCCACAAGAGACAGTCAGAGACTGCAGGCATGGCACAAGAGACGGTCAGAGACTGCAGGCGTGGCACAATAGACGGTCAGAGATGGCAGGCGTGGCACAAGAGATGGTCAGAGACTGCAGGCATGGCACAAGAGACGGTCAGAGACTGCAGGCGTGCCACAAGAGATGGTCAGAGACTGCAGGCGTGGCACAAGAGACGGTCAGAGACTGCAGGCATGGCAAAAAAGACAGAGACTGCATCCATGGCACATGGTAGAGCTCCACGATTAATCGCCAAGAATCGTTATCGCGATTTTTTCCCCGTTGCGATCTTGACAAAAGTACCGTATTTATCGGCGTATAACACGCACTTTTTTCCCCTTAAAATCAGGGGAAAATCGCGGGTGCGTGTTATACGCCGATCCCCTGCGATCCGGAGCTGCCAGATCTTCAAAATCACTGACCGCGATTTGAAAATGGCGCCACCGGCGCCGAAATACACAGAGCCGGTCCTCCGCTCTTCTCGGCCACTTTCGGCTTCACTCGAGCGCCGCCCGAACCTAGCCGAGTGTACTTGGCTAGGTTCGGATAGCTCCGCTCACAGTCACGCCCATCCCGGGCGGGACTACGAGTGAAGCCGAAAGTGAACGAGAGCCGCTGAGAAGAGCCGAGGACCGGCACTGTGTATTTTGCCGCCGGCGGCGCCATTTTCAAATCGTGGTCGGCGATTTTGAAGGCTGTACTGGGGAAGGCTGCACTGGGGAAGGCTGCACTGACAAGGCTGCACTGGGGAAGGCTGCACTGGGGAAGGCTGCACTGACAAGGCTGCACTGACTAGGCTGCACTGACATGGCTGCACTGGGGAAGGCTGCACTGGGGAGGGCTGCACTGGGGAAGGCTGCACTGACAAGGCTGCACTGGGGAAGGCTGCACTGACAAGGCTGCACTGGGGAAGGCTGCACTGACAAGGCTGCACTGGGGAAGGCTGCACTCACAAGGCTGCACTGACATGGCTGCACTGGGGCAAGGCTGCACTGAGAAGGCTGCAATGATGGGCATTTAAATGTAAGTTTTTTTCCCTTCAACTTCCCTCCTAAAAGTTTTTTTTCCCTTAAAATTCCCTCCTAAATTGGGGTGCTTGTTATACGCCGATAAATACGGTATTTCCCGATTCCTTCTATGCAGAGAATTCTCTCTGCTCTGCTGAAGCCACAGCCCTCAAAAGAAAGGAAAAAAAAAAAAAAAACGGGCAGTCTGCCAAGTATCACAACATTCTTTAGCAGTGGAACTTAAGTCTAAACATTGTAACAATTTGTCAATGGAATAGATTTGTGTGTGTAAATGAGGAAAGTTTAACCACTTAAACACTAAACCCTTTTCTGACATTTATTGGTTTCAAGTTAAAATCATTTTCTTTTTGCTAGATATATATTTTTTTTTTGTAAAGACCCTAGAGAATAAAATGGTGGTTGTTGCAACATTTTATGTCACACTGTATTTGCGCAGCGGTCTTTCAAATGCAATTTTTTTGTAAAAAAATTACTTTAATGAATTAAAAAAAGAAAAAAAAAAAAAACTAACCAGCAAAGTTAGCCCAATTTTTTTTGTATAATGTGAAAGATTTTACGCCGCGAGAATCGTGATCTTTTTATTTTAAGCAAAAAAATTGTGATTCTCATTTTGGCCAGAATCGTGCAGCTCTAGCACACGGGACGGTTAGAAATTGCATACATGACGCACACGGTACGGTCATTATAATAAAACGAGCTAAAATTTGTGTATGGGAACCAGGGCCGGGACAAGGGGCTGGTACCCGCTGATTGGCATCTGCTGTGAGTAACCATAGCTGAAGCGGCGCACCCCCTATGCCGAACTGCAGAATTACATATATAAATATTTACATATAGATATGCAATCTAAATCTGCTATATTGCGGTCGTGAGCTGGTTAACAGAAGCGGGTACTGCAGTATAAATACCTACCAGACACTGCAGATACCATTCACTTCAAGGGCAGCAAAAAGAAAAGGTTCACTGAGTGTTTGTGTGTGCCATTTAGGCGAATCTTTTAAGGCCACTAGAGTGCCTTTTGAAATCTATGTATACGGGGCCATTTTATTAGACAAAGGTAAGGGAGAAGAAGGGATTACTTAGATTGGCTAAGAATGAAGGAATGCAAACGGAGTGTCATTTTGTCATAAAGAACATCTGAAGACAAGTGTGACTTCCTCCACCAGAGCTCAACAGACCTACAGAATGTTTGAAGGTAACAATCACAGTTATTCTGAGCCAGCTCTGGTAAACAATACATTCTCCAGGCCTCCTCTGCTGATAACGGGCCACAGCCAACTCTCAAGACCAATACACACTATATTACCTAAAGTATTGGGACGCCTGCCTTTACACGCACATGAACTTTAATGGCATCCCAGTCTTAGTCCGTAGGGTTCAATATTGAGTTGGCCCACTCTTTGTAGCTATAACAGCTTCAACTCTTCTGGGAAGGCTGTCCACAAGGTTTAGGAGTGTGTCTATGGGAATGTTTGACCATTCTTCCAGGAGAGCATTTGTGAGGTCAGGCACTGAGGTTGGACGAGAAGGCCTGGCTTGCAGTCTCCGCTCTAATTCATCCCAAAGGTGTTCTATCGGGTTGAAGGCTCTGCATCTGGTGACCGAGGAATCACGTTGAGGATACCAGCTCTGACTGTTGAACCTGCAGTAGTACTTCTGGTACTATACTGAGGGTACATAATACAGAACAAACGGACAAGAAGGCGAAAAAAGCATTTATTCAATAAAAGCGGATAAAAGTGAACACTCACAAAATAGCAACTAGAGATAGCCATCAGGCCACACAAAGCCATGCAGTGCGGACACCAAATGTCAAGAACATAAAAGGGGTGTAGAGCTGACACATTTCAGGGCGCACCCAATTCCTTCCTGCATTCAGTTGGAGGCAGGTTAGGTGAACAGTACTAAAGTTCAGGTACCAGATCCGAACCTCATTGAAGTCAACAGGAGTCTTATTTAGATATTTACAGTCCACCTCTATTTAGGTATAATATACTACTTGTGGTACTACTGTATACTGAAGGTACCATGGGGAAAACATTACTTGATCTCCTGCAGATTTTGTAAGTTTGCCCACTTACAGAGAAATGAAGGGTTTATAGTTTTTATCATAGGTCTATTTTAAATGATAGAGACAGAATATCAACCAAAAATCCAGAAAAAACACATGAAACAAATGTTATAAATTGAGTTGCAGTTCAGTGAGTAAAATAAGTATTTGATCCTCAAGAAAAACATGACTTAGTAGTTGGTGGAGAAACCCTTGTTGGGAAGCACAGAGGTCAGACGTTTCTTGTAGTTGGTGATCAGGTTTGCACACATCTCAGGAGGGATTTTGGACCACTCTTCTTTACAGATCTTCTCTAAATCCTTAAGATTTCTTGGCTGTCGCTTGGCAACTCGAATTTTCAGCTCCCTCCATACATTTTTCTATACGATTAAGGTCTGGAGACTGACTAGGCCACTCCATGGGTTTAATGTGCTTCTTCTTGAGCCACTCCTTTGTTGCCTTGGCGGTATGTTTTGGGTCATTGTCATGCTGGAAGACCCATCCATGACCCATCTTCAGTGTTCTGGCTGAGGGAAGAAGGTTCTCATCCAAGATTTTACAATACATGGCCCCGTCCATTGGCCTCTCAATGCGGCAAAGTCGGCCTGTACCTTTAGCAGAGAAACAGCCCCAACGCATAATGTTTCCACCTCCATGCTTGACTGTAGGGATGGTGTTCTTAGGGTCATCGTCAACATTTTTCTTCCTCCAAACACGGCGAGTCGAGTTGATGCCAAAGAGCTCAATTTTGGTCTCATCTGACCACAGAACGTCCTCCCAACCCTTCTCTGAATCATTTAGAGGTTCATTGGCAAACTTCAGACAGGCCTGCACATGTGACTTCTTGAGAAGGGGGACCTTGTGGGCGCTGCAGGATTTCAATCCATGGTGGTGTATTGTGTTACCAATGGTTTGTTTGGTGACTGTGGTCCCAAATGCCTTGAGGTCATTCACAAGCTTCTCCTGTGTAGTTCTGGGCTGATCCCTCACTTTTCCCATGATCATCCTTACCCCATGAGCCAAAATCTCGCACGGAGCTCCAGACACGAGGGTGATTGATGGTTATTTTGTATTTTCTTCCATTTGTAAATAATCGCTCCGACAGTTGTCTCCTTCCCACCAAGCTTCTTGCTGATGGTCTTGTAGCCCATTCCAGCCTTGTGCAGGTCTACAATCTTGTCCCTGACGTCCTTTGACAGCTCTTTGGTCTTGCCCATGATGGTGAGGATTGAATAGAAGAAAGAGATTCTGTGGACAGGTGACCTCTTATACACATAACGAGTTGTCGTTAGGAGAACCTTCTTGAATTGACAGGAATAATCTGTGTACCACCTGAGCACCTACTGTAGCCAGTCTGTGGGAGCCAGAATTATTGTTGGTTGGCAGGGGATCATGGCAGGTTGGCAGGTATTTTACTCACTGAACTGCATTGTTTAATGTGTTTTTTTCTAGATTTTTGGTTGGTATTCTGTCTCTATCATATAAAATACACCTATGATAAAAAATTATAGACCCTTCACTTCATTGTAAGTGGGCAAACTTACTAAATCTGCAGGAGATCAAATCATTATTTTCCCCACTGTGGTACTTGTGGTACTACACTGACGGTGTATATAATGTGGCTGTTAGAGGTGTACAGTGCACCTCTGCCACTGTAAGCCTGGTTTGCTGTAGCCGCTCTTATATGAAGGAATCCCATCCATGAGGCTTGGAAGAATACGCTCCCATGACAGGAGTCACAGCTTCTGTTGGGAAGAAATAACACTCCTTATTTACCTACCTAACATTTCCTCCTAATACACTCATGCCAGTAAAGAGTTTTTGCACATTTGCGTGTGACAGGAACCTTATTTATGAGCTCATCTGGTATGAGTTAGGCCAGCTCTGGGGATGGAAACTGTTTTGCATGAGGATTATTGAGCCCCTTTGTTTGTGTAGTTAATACAACCAGAGTCTGAAAATCCTGTCTGGTTTTGCTTTGTTTTGCTCTTTCTATTAACTTGATGTATAACTCGGTGGCAGCTGCCACATATTTTATATACAAAAAAAAAAAAAAAATCTGCCACACAAGCTCATTTCTAGTAACAATGTAAAGTTTCCTCTTTACTATATTTCAGAGTTTTTCACTGTGGCAAATTGCAAGACTGGCTGAACAGAATTACAAATCTTCTGTAAGTCTGTTCAGTCTACATATCACACAGTAAAACCTCGGTTTGAGAGTAACTTGGTTTGAAAGCGCAAGCAAAATGTTTTAATAAATTTTGCCTTGATATACAAGCCATGTCTTGATATAAGAGTAGCGTCATGTCACAACTGAGTATAAAAAAAGAATAGAGGAGCCTCTAATTGTAGCAATATGGTTACATTTAATGAAGGTACAACATTTAGCAACTTATTGCTACACTTAGAGGAGCCTCTCTTCTCTTTTATACCCTGTAAAAAAAAATAATGCTTTGATATACAAGTGCTTTGGATTACAAGCATGTTTCTGGAACGAATTATGCTCGCAAACCAAGGTTTTACTGTATACAGTATACATCATGTGTATTTAGCTTTTTTTTCCCCAGTTGCACTATAACCTTTTATCTGTTTACAGTAGTCAGCACACTAACCAGCGGCGGCCCCGTCCATAAGGGGCGCAGGGGTCCATAAGGGGCGCCCCCCCCCCCCATATCTATGCATCCGGCCCCTAATCTCCATGCAGGGCACCGGACGCATAGAGTTCTACGTTTTATTTTTAGCGAAGCACATGATTATAGCTGGAGGCTCTAGCTGGCTTCAAAAAGGGTGGGCTTGGGGTGCAGAGCACCGCACCCCGAGCCCACCCACTTGTGACAATAGCGAATCAACATTCGCCATGGTCTTCCTGCTTCTCCTCCCGGGCCAATCAGGACAGGAAGCGGGTCCTAAAACCGGATTGGGCCAGGAGGAGAGGCCGGGGAAGCCGCCGAAGGCGTCCGGGACCTGGATGGGGAAACTGCGGGGGGGCTGGCGGGCTTTCGAGTGGGGCTTGTGAGCCGGGCTGGCTGGCTGACGGGGGGGGTTTGTTTGCCGTCGCCCCTAAAAATGGAGCACCAGCTGCCACTGACACCAACAACTGATGTCTACGTGGTTCCTATGCACACTGCTACACACTATTCCAGGGCCGTTGATAAGGCAGTACAGACAGCCCTCCTGTAATGGGCCACATCAGTTCAAAAGGGGGGCCAAGGCAGCTGCTGAGCTGTATGGACTTATTGCAGACACTGATACTTTTGGGCCTCTCCCTGCAGCACTGCAAGTTCCTCCTCCTCTCCCTCCCTCGAGCTGCACTACAGAGGAATTTGTTCTAGCACATGCGCCCCTTCCATCTGTTGTCTGGGCCCCCCTTGTATGCCCCTTCCCCCCCCCCCCCCGCAGCGCTGCCGGTTTCCCTCCTCTCCTGCTGGCAGCTGCTGTGGGCACAAAGGGTGCTGTTTCTGGATTGAAAGCGGGGGAAGGGGCTGGTAAATATGTCATTTACTTGCCCTTACCTTTCCTGAATAAACACAGTGAGCAATCTGTACCAATTACTCCTGTGTTTATAAATCAATGAAGCATAGTAAACTGTGTTTATTATGCTTTTGTTTGTGAATGAGCAGGAAGCCTCAGAGAGCTCCCTATCAGTAGCAGCTGGTGTTAAACTTTTTTTTTGGGGGGGGAGCGGCAAACAAACCCCCCCACAGGTCCGCAAGCACTCAGCCTCTCCACAGTGACGGTCCTGCCCACCCCCCCCCCACCCCCCCACCTGCACTCACACGCACCCTACTTTGATTTTCACGACTGCCTTGGCTTCTCCTCCTGGGCCAACCGGATCCGCCTCCTGTCCTGATTATCGGGGAGGAGAAGCCGGAAGACAATAGCGAATATCGATTCGCTATTGTCACAAGTGGGTGGGCTCAGGGCGCAGTGCTCTGCGCAACGAGCCCAACCTTTTTCAAGCCAATTAGAGTCTCCGGCTCTAATCATGTGGCTTGCAAAAAAAAGAAAAAACTCATACAAACGTATGAGTCTGGCACCCTGCAGGGGGGGGGGGGGCGGCACCCCTGCGCTCCTAATGGACCGGATGCTCTATTCATTAATCTGGGCAGCTGGGGTGAGACTAGTGAATCTATGTCCTCAGTTACATTCGGCCTGGGGGGGGGGGGGGGGGTTATGGCTGTATTTATAGCAGCAGCCCTGCAATGTTCTATGCCTTCTTAGATAAGGACGTTTAAATTACTGCATTTATTGGCATATAACACCCACTTTTTCACCCTGAAAATCGGGTGCAAATAGTGTGTGCGTGTTATACGCCGATACTGCAATTTGGGCTGCCTAGGAGGGAACGGGGAGGGGGGGGCGTCTGAGAATCTCCTGTGTACTCAGCGGCCTCTGTAATGGGAAGTCCCGTCTCCTGGGCCGGTGTCTTGCCAAGAAAGTTACTCCGGTGGATAAGGACCCCTCTGTACTGTGCATGCGCTGCGCTTGCGCAGTACGAACGACTACAGAGCCGCCGAAAGTCTCCGAAGTTGAACAGCTGATCGTCAGCTCTACACGGCACCTGCGCACTGAGTCCAGGTTCAAGCACCACTGTCCAAGTGGACATAGAGTTAGAAAAAAACTATGCCGAGTGAAGCAAGGCCGTGCCCGAAGCGTGGCGAGCGAAGCGTGGCGAGGGGCCCTGTTACAGGCGCCATGTACAGCTGACTCACAGGTGTTCAACTTCGGCTATTTTCAGCGGCTCGTACTGCTCAAGGCTGCGCCTGCACAGTACAGGGGAGTCCTTATCCGCCGGGGGGTGGAACTTTCTCGGCAGAACACCGGCATTGGACCACTGTTCTGTCTATCCTAGAAGCTTGCCCAGGAGGCGGGATTTAGTATTAAAGAGGCCGCCGAGTAAACAGGAGATTCTCGCTGTATGTAATCTGACGGACGCTCGTCCTGCCCCCCCCCCCCCCCCCTCCTTGTCCCCTCCGAGGCAGCAGTAATCTGAGGTGAGGCTGCAGATGGGCATTGATCAGGCTGCATTGATGGGCAATGATGAGGCTGCATTGATGGGCACTGACCTTTATTTTGCTTCAAAGTTATTTATTTAAAATTTTACTTTTTTTTCCCTCCTAAAATGATGGTGCATGTTATACACCTGTGCGTGTTATACTCCGATAAATACGGTCATTTAGCCACCAGCAAACAAACGTTGACATCTTTATTTAATAATTTTTGCAGGGACGCCGATGTTACAAGTGGCACAAAACATTTAAAGCCAAATAATGATAATAATAATGATTATAACGGAGAGCTGTAGCTTCCTCCTCTATAATAAGATGTGTGCGGTACGTATTCCCTATACTTCATCATATTTCACAGATCATTATAGTATCTACTCCCTATATTCTGTAAAGTCCAGTAACGTTCCTGTATAAGATCAGTATAATGCATCTGACATTTATTAAAGCAATCACCAAATAAATTGGTTTTAATTCCTCATATTTTTGTATGCCTCCCGTTGGTTTTCTTGTTCTGTAAGCTACCTTTTTTATATTATTTATGGTCTGTTGTGATCACGAAATATAATTCAGACATGTATTTGCAAATTAGTCCTCATTATCTAAACGTATACAGTATTGGTGATTAAATTCCCTGCGTGTAATTGAATCTTGACATGACATCACGAGAGGCTTTCAATGCAATTATATGCTATACATGGAGGTTTAATAAAGAGGATAATTGCGGCTCGCTCTCATTCACGTAGGTGTGTTTACTACATATGTATGAAAAGGTCTGTTCTCAGCTGTGCAAGCAGATTACAAGAGGTGCTACTAGACAGTACCTCTACTAGAAAAGTACAAGAAAATAAGGAGTTTATTGTACAACCCTCGGGATCCTTATTAATCAAATGATTACATCTTTTTATACATAACAATAATATAGTAATAAGGTGCAGTCATTTTACATTTTCTTCCTGTGTGACCATTCCACACCCCCACTCCAGTCCTAGTGGGGGAACGAAGCAGAGCCAGTCTGGACTAAGGTAGTCAATTTGATACATAACAAAAAATCCGATCATCATCTCAGCCTATTCTTTTATTCCTGTGCTATTTACTCTGTTCTGTCAGTCAGCAAGAAAAACTCCCTTTTTTTTAATTTTAATTTTTTTGGCATACTACCGGGGCTGGGACAAGGGAGGGCGGGAGGGGAAGGCACCTCAAGTGCAGAGCCCTGAAGTAGAGCAATGGGCACACTACCGGGGCTGGGACAGGGAAGGGCAGGAGGGGGAGGCGCCCCAAGTGCAGGGCCCTGAAGTAGAGCAATGGGCACACTACCGGGGCTGGGACAGGGAAGGGCAGGAGGGGAAGGCACCTCAAGTGCAGAGCCCTGAAGTAGAGCAATGGGCACACTACCGGGGCTGGGACAGGGAAGGGCAGGAGGGGGAGGCGCCCCAAGTGCAGGGCCCTGAAGTAGAGCGATGGGCACACTACATGGGCTGGGATAATGGAGGGTGGGAAGAGAAGGCGCCCCAAGTGCAGGGCCCTGAAGTAGAGCGATGGGCACACTACATGGGCTGGGATAATGGAGGGTGGGAAGAGAAGGCGCCCCAAGTGCAGGGCCCTGAAGTAGAGCGATGGGCACACTACATGGGCTGGGATAATGGAGGGTGGGAAGAGAAGGCGCCCCAAGTGCAGGGCCCTGAAGTAGAGCGATGGGCACACTACATGGGCTGGGATAATGGAGGGTGGGAAGAGAAGGCGCCCCAAGTGCAGGGCCCTGAAGTAGAGCGATGGGCACACTACATGGGTTGGGATAATGGAGGGTGGGAAGAGAAGGCGCCCCAAGTGCAGGGCCCTGAAGTAGAGCGATGGGCACACTACCAGGGCTGGGACAAGGGAGGGGGGGTAGGGCAGGCACCCCAAGTGCGGGGCCCTGAAGTAGAGCGATGGACACACTACCAGGGCTGGGACAAGGGAGCGTGGGAGGGGGCAGTCACCCCAGGTGCAGGCCCCTGAAGCAGATTGATAGGAACATTACCAGGGTTGGGACAGGGGAAGGTGGGGGGGGGAGGCGCCCCAAGTGCAGCGCTCTGAAGTAGAGCAATGGGTACACTACCAGGGCTGGGATAAGGGAGGGTGGGAGGGGAAGGCGCCCCAAGTGCAGGGCCCTGAAGTAGAGCGATGGCCACACCACCAGGGCTGGGACAGGGGAGGCTGGGAGGGGAAGGCGTCTCAAGTGCAGGGCTCTGAAGTAGAGCAATGGGCACACTACTAGGGCTGGGACAAGGGAGCGTGGGAGGGGCAGTCACCCCATGTGCAGGCCCCTGAAGCAGATTTATAGGAACATTACCAGGGTTGGGACAGGGGAAGGCGGGAGGGGAAGGTGCCCCAAGTGCAGCGCTCTGAAGTAGAGCAATAGGCACACTACCAGGGCTGGGACAAGGGAGGGGGTAGGGCAGGCGCCCCAAGTGCAGGGCCCTGAAGTAGAGCGATGGGCACACTACCAGGGCTGGGACAAGGGAGGGGGGTAGGGCAGGCGCCCCAAGTGCAGGGCCCTGAAGTAGAGCGATGGGCACACTACCAGGGCTGGTACAAGGGAGCGTGGGAGGGGCAGTCACCCCAGGTGCAGGCCCCTGAAGCAGATTGATAGGAACATTACCAGGGTTGGGACAGGGGAAGGTGGGGGGGAAGGCGCCCCAAGTGCAGCGCTCTGAATTAGAGCAATGGGTACACTACCAGGGCTGGGACAAAGGAGGGTGGGAGGGGCAGCCACACCGAATGCAGGGTCCTGAAGTAGAGTGATGGGTGTTGTGCAGTGGGCATCACACTTCATTCGTGCTCCAGATCATTGTCTAACTGTCTGCTCTGACAGCTGTTGCTGTCACAACACGCTCCAAAAAGCCCACTCTCTGCCCTCCTTGCCCCACCTGCAAATGAACATCCGCCTTCCTACCCCCAGTTGATAGAAAGCAAGTGAATGGCCACCCACACGCAATGAACCCTCAATACCAGCAGGAGAACGGGGGAGGGGGCAAGACCACGCAAAGCAGTACATCCATCTACTCCAGCCTTTCTCAACTTTTTTCAACACACCCTTGAAATAACTTTCTAGTCCTTACAGCTAGCTACAAAGATCAATGGTGTCAGTGGAAATTACCTGAGTGGCAGAAATTGCTCATTGCTCAAGAAACCCCCAGCAACCTCTGGAAACTTAGGCTTCAATGGAAACCTGGTTAAGAACCCTGATCTACTACATGCTTTAGCAACCAGTTCTGTATCCTCACCCTGGGTGCTGGATGACTGTACAGGCAGAGAGGAGACCATACTTCTATAGGTTTTTATAAACAGTAAAGAATGGACTTGGCTGGTTGTACGAAGTAATGGTATACAACAGGGATTCTCAAGCAAAGGTTCCATTGACTAGGGTTCCTCCAGAGGTTGCTAGGGGTCCCTTGAGTAATGAGCAATCTCTGCCTCTCAGATAAGTTCCCACTCACACCATTGATCTTTCTAGCTACACTATACTACATGTCTTTACACGCACATGAACTTTAATGGCATCCCAGTCTTAGTCCATAGGGTTCAATATTGAGTTGGCCCACCCTTTGTCGCTATAACAGCTTCAACTCTTCTGGGAAGGCTGTCCACAAGGTTTAGGAGGGTGTCCATGGGAATGTTTGACCACTCTTCAGATTGAGGTCAGGACTCTGTGATCATACATTAGTGTGATGGTCATTGGGAAGAATTACCCCCTTACAGTTACACTATATTACCAAAAGTATTGGGACACCTGCCTTTACACGCACATGAACTTTAATGGCATCCCAGTCTTAGTCCGTAGGGTTCAATATTGAGTTGGCCCACTCTTTGCAGCTATAACAGCTTCAACAAGGCCATAAAGACATGGATGAGCGAGTTTGGGGTGGAGGAACTTGACTGGCCTCAACCCAATAGAACACCTTTGGGATGAAGTAGAGCGGAGACTGCGAGCCAGGCCTTCTCATCCAACATCAGTGCCTGACCCCACAAATGTGCTTCTGGAAGAATGGTCAAACATTCCCATAGACACACTCCTAAACTTTGTGGACAGCCTTCCCAGAAGAGTTGAAGCTGTTATAGCTGCAAAGGGTGGGCCAACTCAATATTGAACCCTAAAGACTAATGCCCCGTACACACGGTCGGACTTTGTTCGGACATTCCGACAACAAAATCCTAGGATTTTTTCCGACGGATGTTGGCTCAAACTTGTCTTGCATACACACGGTCACACAAAGTTGTCGGAAAATCCGATCATTCTGAATGCGGTGACGTAAAACACGTACGTCGGGACTATAAACGGGGCAGTGGCCAATAGCTTTCATCTCTTTATTTATTCTGAGCATGCGTGGCACTTTGTCCGTCGGATTTGTGTACACACGATTGGAATTTCTGACAACGAATTTTGTTGTCGGAAAATTTTATATCCTGCTCTCAAACTTTGTGTGTCGGAAAATCCGATGGAAAATGTCCGATGGAGCCTACACACGGTCGGAATTTCCGACAACAAGGTCCTATCACACATTTTCCGTCGGAAAATCCGACCGTGTGTACAGGGCATAAGACTGGGATGCCATTAAAGTTCATGTGTGTAAAGGCAGGCGTCCCAATACTTTTGGTAATATAGTGTAAGGGGGTAATTCTTCCCGATGACCATCACACTAATGTATCATGACTTGTAGATACAGTCATTTTTAGCACAGGTTCCCTGAGACCGGAAAGATATTTCAAGGGTTCCTCTGTGTTGAAAAGGTTGAGAAAGGCTGGTAAATGATAAGACATTACCCGTGAGACATCTATACATTCAGAGATTGTCATATACAGTCAACAAAGTCACAGGGTTTTATGCATTGCATAGAAGACTGTTATATGGAAAACACTTTGTAGAAGTTCTATATACAGTAAAACCTTGGTTTGAGAGTAACTTGGTTTGAGAGCGTTTTGCAAGACCAGCAAAAATTTTTAACAAACTTTGACTCGATATACAAGCGATGTCTTGATATACAAGTAGCGTCATGTCACAACTGAGTATAAAAGAGAAGAGAGGGGCCTCTAAGTGTAGCAATATGGTTACATTTAGGCTCGATTCACACAGGGGCAACACGATTTCAGCGCGACTTTGCAAGGCGACTTCAACGCGGCTTCAACGCGACTTCAGCGCGACTTTAAGCAAATTACAACACGACTTCAAGTCGCCTCCAGGACAGGCGACTTTGGCTGTGGCCAATCACAGGATAATCAGCTCTCTGGGAGGGAGGGGTTTGCCTGGGCAAACTAAATTTTTTCCCTGTAAAGTCGCTTGACTGTAGATAGAGATCCGACTTGGAGGCGACTTCCATTGATTTCTATGGTACAGGTCGCCTACAAGTCGGATCCAAGTAGTACAGGGAGTACGCTCTGAAGTCGGAGCGACTTCAGTATTGTCAATTAAGACGCTCTGATTCACGGTAATGTTAATCTCTTCTTGGGGCGACTTGGGGCGACTTGAGGGCTTACAAGTCGGATTCCAAGTTGTCCTAGTGTGAACCGAGCCTTAAAGAAGGTACAGCATTTAGAAACATATTGCTACACTTTGAGGCGCCTCTCTGCTCTTTTATACTCTGGAGCTCCTGCTGGATTTTGCTTCTAATCCCCCTTGCGAAGGCTTCCATTTGTGGATGGACATTTTATGGTTACACAACCTATCACATTGCTATAATCTTTTTACATGGACTATAAACTGAAGGACCTATGAATAAATGGTTGTGGAACAAATCATTTGAGTTTCCATTATTTCTTATGGGGAAATTCGCTTTGATATACAAGTGCTTTGGATTACAAGCATGTTTCTGGAACGAATTATGCTCGCAAACCAAGGTTTTACTGTAATGTCACATAACATGTAGAAGACTATTATGAAGGTAACGAGTTCATCTCATGCTACTTATTTGCAATGTGATGAAACCGGTTTTACTGAAAATGACCTGACAGCCAACATTAGGTTTATCTCATACTACTACCGATCAAATAAAACTGCTTCCAGTCCTAACGCTGTTACAAGGTCACATGGGTATGGGGAAAAAAAAAGAATTATTTGCATGGTTCCGCCCGCTATCCTAATATAAGAAATAAAAGTCTTTGTGTTTTTTTGGATTTGTGATGGAAGTAAGCAGTGGCGTCGCTAGGGGGTGGCTTTTGGGGCTATAGCCCCGAATCTGGGGCCCATAGCCCCGAGTCTCTGCACAGGTCCCCAAGGGGAGGGGAGGTTCTCTGGGGACCCTAATGTAAGTGGGGGCTCTCTGGGGACCCTGATGCAAGGGGGAGGCTCTTTGGGGACCCTGATTTTAAGGGGGAGGCTCTCTGGGGACCCTGATTTAAGAGGGAGGCTCTCTGTGGACCCTAATGTAAGGGGGGCTCTCTGGGAACCCTGATGTAAGTGGGGAGGCTCTCTGGGGACCCTGATGTAAGGGGGGGCTCTCCGGGGACCCTGATGTAAGGGGGGCTCTCTGGGGACCCTGATGCAAGGGGGGCTCTCTGGGGACCCTGATGCAAGGGGGGCTCTCTGGGGACCCTGATGTAAGGGGGGCTCTCTGGGGACCCTGATGTAAGGGGGGGCTCTCTGGGGACCCTGATGTAAGGGGGGCTCTCTGGGGACCCTGATGTAAGGGGGGGCTCTCTGGGGACCCTGATGTAAGGGGGGCTCTCTAGGGACCCTGATGTAAGGGGGGCTCTCTAGGGACCCTGATGTAAGGGGGGCTCTCTGGGGGCCCTGATGTAAGTGGGGGGCTCTCTGGGGACCCTGATGTAAGTGGGGGGCTCTCTGGGGATATACATACACACACACATATGTATGCCTGCCCAAACATATGACTTTCTTTACTACGCTGCTATGGGCTCTAGCCCCAGATCTTTTGTAGACCTAGCAACGCCCCTGGAAGTAAGACATGCATCTAACTCGGGGGAATTTTACTGTAGCACTGCTATGAAATAAAACCTTCCCCTGATCCCTTCCTAATTGTGGGCGAGTTTTTAATGAAAATTCTGTCCCCTTTGCACTGGTAACTTTGTCTTAGATCGTTGTTGCAATTGTTGCGAGCAAATACACACAAAAAACAAAAAAAACAAAACTGTTGCATATACTTTGCTAACCGAGGGTCAACCCGATTGTACAATAGATTTGCATCTGATTATGTCACTAATTTGCTTAATAAATGTACTGCAATCTGTTTAAAGCCCAACTAAGCCTTCCTTTTACAATATGTAAATTCATTCAGGGTGCATCAAAAGAATGAGTGTGCAAAGTCTAAAGGCTCACGCACATGGGAGTACCGAGTTTCACAACGTAAAAAATAAAAAAATTTTGCTGGCAGCAATATCCTGCGTTTTATGTTGTTTGAATGCTTTACATGCTTACAAGTGTAGAGTGTTAATGCATCCTATTGGTTTCTAGGATGCAGGTCACCATTGCCACTTAACTTCCTTTGTTGCTAGGACCCAGCCGGCTACTGACAACTAATGTCCTTTGGTGCAAGGAAGCAGGCGGCTATTGCTGCCTAACCTCCCTTCATTGCCACAACGCAGCCGTAGTCTTGTACCCCAAGGGAGTACATATGCACTGTATGCATATAAACGTTAACACATATGGGGGTTGCGCGTTCCTGCGCGATGCACTTGCATTGCAGCTTGAGCCCATTCATTTTGAACGGACGGAATTGCACTGCACTGCATCAAAAGCACTATTTAACCACTTAGGGCCGAGCCGCTTTCTGAAATTTGTTGTTTACAAGTTAAAAAACAGTTATTTTTGCTAGAAAATGACTTATAACCCCCAATCATTATATATTTTTTTCTAAAACCTTCAAGAATAAAATGGCGGTTGTTGCAATACTTTCTGTCACACCATATTTGCGCAGCGGTCTTACAAGCGCACTTTAAAAAAAAAAAAAATACACTTGTCACGGAACGTCCCTCACTTCGCTTGAGTGCTTCCGTCAGTATACCGCTTCCTAAGTTCTGGAACACGAGCCCAATGGATCTGGCTATAGGAAACCCCAAGAACTAGACAACACCAGTCTTGGAGTACATCAGAACACTCTTTATTTGAGATCTCACACACATTTATACACCAGGATGACTCAGAGACAAAGCAGAGTGAGGGACGTTCCTTGACAACACTTTTTTGAATTAATAAAATAAGACAACAGTAAAGTTTGCCCAATTTTTTTTTTATAATGTGAAAGATAATGTTACGCCGAGTAAATTGATACCCAACGTGTCACGCAATCAAAATTGCACCCGCTCGTGGAATGGCGACAAACTTTTACCCTTAAAAATCTCCATAGGCGACGTTTTAAAAAATTCTACAGGTTGCATGTTTTGAGTTACAGAGGAGGTCTAGGGCTAGAATGATTGCTCTCACTCTACTGATCGCGGTTATACCTCACATGTGTGGTTTGCTTCTGCACGTGAGCTTGGCGGGACGGGGCGCATTTAAAGTTATTTTTTTTTCTTATTTATTTTACCTTTTATTTTTTATTTTTACACTGTTCTTTAAAAAAAAAAGTGTCACTTTTATTCCTATTACAAGGAATGTAATCATCCCTTTTACTAGAAAAGGAGTATGACAGGACCTCAGATCTCATATTTACACTAAAATTCAATAAAAAAAAATAAAAAATGTTGTCATTTGAAAAAAAAAATTAAAAAAATGGCCCTTTAAGAGCTATGGGCGGAAGTGAGGTTTTGATGTCGCTTCTGTCCTGCAATGGTATGGAGATGGGTGGGGGCCATCTTCCCCTCACTCGTCTCCATACCCAGCAAGGACAAGGACCCGATCGCCTCTGCCGGTACTGACGGCTCCGGTAAGCGGCGGAGGGCACAGGAGAGCGGCGCGGGGGGCCCTCTCCCACCACCAATAAAAGTGATCTTGCGGCGAATCAGCCGCAGAGACCACTATTATCGGAAACTGGACCGCCCGCTGAAGAAGAGGATACCGGGGTTATGGCAGCTAGCTGCTGCCATGTGTTACCATTAACATGTGTGACCAGGATCCATCCTTTCTGCCAACCATCATCACAGGGAAAAAGACCTGGTGCTTCCAGTTCGAAGAGCGGCATGAAAGGCGCATGTTTTGCGGACGTGGTGGCATGAAAGGCGCACGTTTTGCGGACGTGGTGGCAATCCAAGAATGTGTGACGGCAATTCTGCGATCGGTTCCTAAAGAGTCCTTTGCTAACAGTTTCCAGAAACTTTATGAACGCCGCCAAAAGTGTGTTGGAAAGCATGGCGATTATTTTGAAGGCCAATGAAGGTAATTTGTATCTTCTGTTTTGTTTGTTTTCTGATACCATTCACCAAACATTTTAGAAACACCTCGTATACTGTGTGTAAAATGTCCGTGAGGTTTAACATGGCGACAGTGAGGTGGGAATTTTCTCATCCAGCTGTGAATATGTTGTTTATCCCTGTTTATACAGGACTATGTGTGTTGTTTATTGTATTTTACATCCACAATGCCAAGGAAACATGTATGCACCTTTTCTGAATTCTGCAGGAATCATTGGTCTCTACAACAAATGTGCCCTTTTCTGAACAAAGCACACAAAAATCCACAGTGACTTCAATTGAATTCAGCTTCTTTAAATGAAGAGTGAATACCCGGCAAAGATACGACTCTAAATAAATCATTACAGGGATATTTCATATGGGGGGAAAAAAATTCTTGAACAAAACTAAAAATAAGTAGTGCAATTTAGAAGACAATGCAGAAGAAAAGGAAAGAAAATAAAATGTGAATATGAATTGATTTTCCTGGGCTGAATATTCTGCCCTTTGCTGAAAACATGTCAGATATATCTGGAGAAAGGGGAGGGAGGGGTGCTGCCACTTCATAAATGATATGTTGCCATGGAGTAAGCACATTAATGGGAAAAATGAAATGAATGAAGCTACTTTGGAGTGTGTTCCCGGCTCTTAGATACTGTATTTATAAGGGCTTTGTAGATGGCAATTAGTACATGCAGGTGCAGAGGAAATAAAGACACTTGGGAAACAGACCCTCAGCCCGGAGAAAGCTTCCATTCTACAGCCGCAGATAGGCCCTTCAGATCTTATTTATTCCCGTCATGTCAACATGTCGTATTGCAAGACACAGCTAATGAAGAATAGCCCACAGGATATACAGAGTACAGAGAGAGCTCTGGGATATCATGTCACTATTTATCTTCAGCCTATTATATCTCCAACAATTACCGCATTCAATGGAGACCCATGTACAAACCAAGAGAAGCTAAAATGGTGAGAATACATCAGAAACATGTACTATCCACTTGCTCTGGAGCAGGACAAAAAGTTACTTTTTTCTTTCTGTATCTGAATATAATTTACTTCTGGTCTGCATTCTATATGTGCTGCGTGACTAAAGGTATTATTGAATATATTTCCACCACTTAAAAGTAGTACAAATATATTAAAAAAAAATATATACTGTATACACACTCACTGGCCACTTTATTAGGTACACCTTGCTAACACCAGGTTGGACCCCATTTTGCCTTCAGAACTGCCCTAATTCTTCACAGCATAGGTCAGGGGTAGGCAACTTTTTGAGCACAGTGTGCCAAAAAATGTTTTCAAAGAAATTGAGCGTGCCGATTTTATAACAAAAAAATGTCAACTTCACATTCCCAATCACGAAAAGGATTTTTTTATAAAGTAAATGCTGTAAACTACTTTTTGAGTAATACCGGTAGTGACAAATCGACATCTTGCACTCTCATGCCTCAGATCAGCCCCAATTCCTGGACCTTCACACCTCAGATCACTGTACACTCTGCTCATCTGCCCCATCGTAGTAACCCCCTGCACATCTGCTCCACCTCCGTACCCCCATGCTCTTCTGTCTCACCACTGAACCACCTTCTCATCAGTCCTGACACCGAACCCATCTGCTCATCTGCCCCACCACTGTAACCCTCTTTCTCATCTGCCCCACCATTATACCTCCTGCACATCTTTCTCACCTCTGTTCCCCCTGCTCTTCTGTCCCACCAATGTACCTCCTTTTTCCTCTGCCCCGCCACTGTACCCCCCTGCACATCTGCCCCACCTCTGTACCCCCTGCTCCTCTGCCCCACCACTGTAACCCCTTGCTCATCTGTCCCACCAGTGTACCCCCCTGCTCTTCTGCCCCACTACTGTAACCCCTCATCATCTGTCTCAAAAATGCACCTCCTTTCACATCTGCCCCACCACTGTACCCCCCCCCCCCTGTTCTTCTCTCACAACACTGAACCCCCCCTGCTTTTCTGTCCCACCGCTGAACCACCTTCTCATCTCTCCCACCACTGTACCTCCTGCACATCTGCCCCACCTCTGTACCCCCCTGCTCATCTGTCCTCTGCTCTTCTGTCCCACTGCTAAACCCCCTTCTCATCTGGCCCAACATGAACCTCCCCTGCTTATTTGTCCCATCACTGTACCCCCCCCCCCACTCTTCTGTCCCACCGCTGAACCACCTTTTCATCTCTCCCACCACTGTACCCCTCTGCACATCTGCCCCTGCCTCTGTACCCCCCCCCCCCATTCTTCTGTCCCACTGCTGAACCCTCCTGCTATTCTGTCCCACCACTGTAACCTCCCTGCACATCTGTTCCACCGCCGTATCCCCATGCTCTTCTATCTCACCTCTGAACCACATTCTCATCTGTCCCACCACTGTATCTCCTACACATCTGTCTCACCTCTATACCCTCTGCTCATCTGTCCCACCAATGAACATCATTTCTCCTCTGCCCTGCCACCTTACCCCCCTGCTTTTCTGCCCCACCTCTGCCCCCCCCCATGCTCTTCTACCCCACCACTGTACCCCCCTGCTCTTCTGCCCCACTGCAGAACCTCCTTCTCATCTGCCCCAACACTGAACCCCCCCTCTCATCTGTTCCACCACTGTAACCCCCTTCTCATCTGCCCCTTCACTGCACCCTCTGCTGTTCTGTCTCACCGCTGTACCCCCTTATCATCTATTAAACCACTGTACCCCCCTCCACATCTGCCCCACCTCTGTACCCTCCTGCTCTTCTGTCCCACCGCTGACCCCCCCCCCCCCCCCCTCTGCTCATCTGCTCCACTGCTGTACCCTCTTCTCATCTATGATATGCAGAGTGGTGCAAGGAAGCAGAGATGAGATACATCTACCTGTCCTGGCACACGCATCCCCACTGATCCGCCTCTTGCATCCAACCCACGTGCTTGTATGGGATGTATGTGATGTATGGGATGTATGGGATGTATGTGATGTATGTGATGTATGGGATTTATGTGATGTATGGGATTTATGTGATGTATGGGATGTATGGGATGTATGTGATGTATGGGATGTATGGGCTGGATGTGATGTATGTGATGTATGGGATTTATGTGATGTATGGAATGAATGTGATGTATGTGATGTATGGGATGTCACATACAAGTATCTGGAATGGATGTGCAATGATGAGCTCAGGTCAGGGGCATTTTCTGAAAGTGGAGGGCCTGTGCGCAGGATCATAAGTTAGGCTCACGCAGCTGAGAAAAAGTGTGGCGCTGAGCGCCTTAGAATACGACGGGTGTGATTTTCATTGTGCTGAATACTGGCTGTGGCTTAAAACTATATATATATTTCAACAAAGTTCCCAGATGTTTGACAGTATTTCCACAAACTGTCACCTCATTGTGGTTTTCTTAATCACAGTGAAATCCCTTCTTTCTGAGATTGGTAGTGGCAACCAAGCGAGTCATCTTCCTCCAGATGTTGGGTGAACTGCACCCAATCTCTTCCCCATCACAAGAGCTGACGGTCGCAGCTACAGCAAAGTTAGAGAACCAAACAATGTTTCCCTTCTTTTACAATGTGTGGGGGCACAGTGCCCCTCCCCCTCAGTGTAGGTGGGGAATTCTGAAATTGGAATGCATTCGTGTCTCACTGACACTTCCCTGCACTGCTCTGCTGATGGGGAGGGAATGGCGTGCCGCTTTTGGCACCCATGCCGGGGGGGGGGGGGGGGGTTGCCTACCCCTGGCATCGATTCAACAAGGTGTTGGAAACATTCCTCAGAGATTTTGGTCCATAGTTACACACCACTGCCGCTCACAGGATATTTTCTCTTTTTCCCACCATTCTCTCGGTGAGTGTATAGTCCGGCTGAGATAAAGAATGAAATCCATGCAGTATTTATGAACATTAAAGCTAGACAGCAACTGAGCAGAACAAACCAAAAATGCTATTTAATAATTTTTCATATTCAAAGCAAACTCCTTCATCCATCCATGTCTCCATACTTTATTTTGCTAAGAAATCACTTTGAAAAACAACCCCCCCCCCCCCCCATAGCATTTCTGGTGGAAGCCATCCTTAAAGTGATACTAAAGTCTTTTTTTTTTTTTAATAACAAACATGTTATACTTACCTCCTCTGTGCAGTTGGTTTTGCACAGAGCAGCCCGTATCCTCCTCTTCTCTGGTCCCTCTTTGCTGCTCTTGGCCCTTCCCTCCCATCAAGTGCCCCCACAGCCAGCAGCTCTCAATGGGGGGCACCCGAGCCGAGTCACAGCTCCGTGTATCCATTCAGACACGGAGCCCCGACCCAGTCCCGCCCCCTATCACCCCTGATTGGCTGACTGGCTTTGATTGACAGCCCCAGGAGCCGATGGCACCGCTGCTGTGTCTCAGCCAATCAGGAGGAGTGTCCCGGACGGCTTAGACATCGCTGGAGAGAGAGGGGGCTCAGGTAAGTAATTAGGGGGGTTCTGGAGTGGCTGCTACACACAAAAGGTTTTTTTATCTTAAGGCATAGAATGCCTTAAGATAAAAAACCTTCTGCCTTTACAACTCCTTTAACTAAGGGCAGATGATTAAAGTAGCATTTACTTCCTGGAATCCATCTGCAATTAGATCAAGCATGCAGGCAGGATGGTGTGCTTAGCTGAGAAAGCTCCTCCTCCTCTCCTGAAGACTCCTGGAATGTATGACATCATTTGCCTAGGCAAGAAACCAGGAAGCAACTGAAGAAATGCAAAAAAAAAAAAGTTTAAAACAAATAAATATAACATACTTTCCTGTCTATTTACTAATGCTAGCAGCATAAGGAGTAACCGCTTTCCGACTGTATAACTTACATTTACGGCGGGAAGGCGGCTCTGCTGCGCAGGATCACCTACCTAGTACGTGATCCTGCACGTCTGGGGCGCGCACACGCACTGCCAGCGGCCCGCTCCCGCTGTGATTAAGCGGGTACCGCCGTCTCGATGTCAGCCGGCACCCGCCGATCCTTCGGTACAGAGGGAGAATGGCGAGCTGTAAACAAGGCAGGTCGCCTTTCTGTAAGTACAGAAGGCATGAATCTGATCCATGCCTTCCCCTAGTAAAAGCTCCTCCCCCACAGTAAGAAAACACCAGCTAGGCACACAGTTAACCCTTTGATCGCCCCGATGTTTAACTCCTTTCCCAGCCAGTGGTATTAGTACAGTGACAGTGTATATCTTTAGCACTGATCACTGTATTAGTGTAAAAAAAAGTGTCAAAAGTGTCAGTTAGTGTCCGATTGTCCACCACAATAATGCACAGCGGGAGCGGGCTGCTGGCAGCGCGCGTGCGCGCCCCAGACCCAGCAGTGCAGGATCACGTACTAGGTATGTGATCCTGCGCAGCAGAGCCGCCTCGCCACTGTATATGTAAGTTATACAGTCGGAAAGCAGTTTAGCTATAAGTTGGTGATCTCCGCCATTATACATAAAATAAAATAAAATAAAATTTAAAAAAAAATATCCCATAGTTTGTAGGCGCTTTAACTTTTTTGCCAACCAATCAATATACATTTATTGGGATTTTTTTTTTTACCAAAAATATGTAGCAGAATACATATTGGCCTAAATTGATGAAGAAATTAGATTTTTTAATTAATTTTTTTTTGTGGATATGTATTATAGCAGAAAGTATAAAATATTGGTGTTTTTTTTCAAAATTGTCTGATTTTTTTTGTTTATAGCGCACAAAATAAAAACTGCAGAGGTGATCAAATACCACCAAAAGAAAGCTCTACTTGTGGGGAAAAAAAAATTACATACATTTTATTTGGGTACAGCGTCGCAGGACCACGCAATTGTCAGTTAAAGTAACGCACATGATTGGATGATGGAAGTCATTAGAGCTTCTGCCCATTTACTAAGCTCTGGAGCAACTGCTCTTGCAGGGTGCAATTGCACTTTGCAAAGTGCACAGTCAATTTGCCTTTAGTAAATCCACCCCATAGAGACTCTAAAGAGACTGGAGCAGATAACCGATGAGCAACAAAGAACCGGGTGGGCAGGTGAGGAGTGGGGAAACAAAATTTATTAAAAATAAAATAAATTTAAAAAAATCACATGCACATAAGTAATCACAGCCTTTGCTCAATGTTTTGGTGAAGCACCTTTGCCACCAGTTACAGCCTCAAGTCTTTTTGAGTATGATGCTACAAGCTTGGCACACCTATTTCTGGGCAGTTTCTCCCATTCTTCTTTGCAGGACCTCTCAAGCTCCATCAGGTTGGATGGGGAGGGTCGGTGCACAGCCATCTTCAGATCTCTCCAGAGATGTTCAATCAGGTTCAAGTCTGGGCTCTGGCTGGGCCACTCAAGGACTTTCTCAGAGTTGTCCCGTAGACTCTCCTTTGTTATCTTGGCTGTGTACTTAGGGTCGTTGTCTTGTTGGAAGATGAACCTTCACTCCAGTCTGAGGTCCAGAGTGATCTGGAGCAGGTTTTCGTCAAGGATGTCTCCGTACATTGGTGCATTCATCTTTCCCTCAATCCTGACTAGTCTCCCAGTTCCTCCTGCTGAAAAATATCCCCACAGCATGATGCTGCCACCACCATGCTTCACTGTAGGGATGGTATTGGCCAGATGATGAGCGGTGCCTGGTTTCCTCCAGACATGATTCTTGCCATTCAGGCCAAAGAGTTCAATCTTTGTTTCATCAGACCAGAGAATTTTGTTTCTCATGGTCTGAGAGTCCTTCGGGGTCCATTTGTCAAACTCCAGGTGGGCTGTCATGTGCCTTTTACTGAGGAGTGTCTTCCGTCCGGTCATTCCACCATACAGGCCTGATTGGTGGAGTGCTGCAGAGATGGTTGTTCTTCTGGAAGGTTCTCCTCTCTCCACAGAGAAATGCTGGAGCTCTGTCAGAGTGACTATCGGGTTCTTGGTCACCTCCCGGACTAAGACCCTTCTCCCCCGATATCTCAGTTTGGCCGGGCGGTCCACAACAGGAAGAGTCCTGGTGGTTTCAAACTTCTTCCATTTACAGATGATGGAGGCCACTGTGATTATTGGGACCTTCAATGCTGCAGAAATGTTTCTGTACCCTTCCCCCGATCTGTGCCTCCATACAATCCTGTCTCGGAGGTCTACAGACCATTCCTTGGACCTCATGGCTTGGTTTGTGCTCTGACATGCGCTGATAACTGTGGGATATTATATAGACAGGTGTGTGCCTTTCCAAATCATGTCCAATCAACAGAAATTACCACAGGTGGACTTCAATCACGTTGTAGAAACATCTCAAGGATGATCAGTGGAAACAGGAGGCACCTGAGCTCAATTCTGAGTGTCATGGCCAAGGCTGTGAATACTTATGTACATGGGAGTTTTGTTTTATTATTTTTAATAAATTTGCAAAGATTACAAACAAACTTCTTTCACGTTGTCATTATGGGGTATTTTTTGTAGAATTTGGAGGAAAATAATGGATTCAATACATTTTGGAACAAGGCTGTAACATAACAAAATGTGGAAAAAGTGAAGTGTTGTGAATACTTTCCGGATGCACTGTAGACTTGCAGTCAGACTTCTAGTGGTAGAGTGGCCTGCTTTATCACTCTTTACACAACTTGTTCATACTATTTCTTATTTTTTACCTTCATTTACACACAAGCGTTATTATCTTACCACACCTTGTGCAGGTGGATTATGTGTTCCTTCAACACTTCAGAGTAAAACCACAAGCCTGTCAGTTGAGATCTCATCTAAACTACAAATTCTTGTGATGGAAGCTTTGGTTTTGGTCTTATATAGCGGTGAAGGTATCTTTAATGAAATTAAAAAAAAAAAAATTGCTGCTTTGAAATACACTATTAACCATCAATCGGTTAAAGCAAACCTGCCACAAACCTGGTTACTTTCCACGTTTTAAAACAATCAGCAGAGATATGTGCGGCTGATGTAATACGCCAACTGATTCTATAAACATAAGCTTTTTTTTTTTGGAGTCTCTAGATCAGGGGTGCCAAACTCAATTTCATCTCGGGCCACATCAGCATTATAGTTGCCCTCAAAGGGATGATTGTATCTGTAAGACTAGATGTCTAGAGCACCCCCCCCCCTCCTACATCAGAAGTCAAGAGTCCCTCCCTTACATCACAGTGCACCCCCTTTTACCTGTTGCCAGGAAAAGGCAGGTGGGGGAGCTGGGAAGCAAAAAGTGCGGGGTCTGGAGGAGGACCAGAGGAGGTCTAGAGTCAGCTGCCGGAGTCCACTGAATGCTGAGACCAGGGGAGGCGAAGACGAGGGGGGGTGCTGCGGCTGCAGAAAGAGGTGCAGGATCTGTAGGAAGAGTTCTTTCCTCCTCTCTGTTGCTGATTGCTGAGACAAGGTGGGGGCAGAGACGACGGGGGTGCCACAGCTACAGAAAAGGTGTGAGGGCCACATGAAATGGCCTGGCTGGCCTGATTCGGTCCGTGGGCCTTGTGTTTTTGACACATGTGCTCTAGAGGGACACAGGATTGTAGAATAGTCTATGATAGGGTTTCTCAACCTGGGTTCCTCTAGAGTTAGCTAGAGGTTCCTTGAACAATGAACATTTTCTGCCTCTCAGATAAGTTTCCCACTGACACCATTGATCTTTTTAGCTATCTGTAAGGGGGTAATTCTTCCCAATGACCACAAGTGTAAGTCTCTCGGCGCCGCTGATCGGCTCATGTGAGAGAGAGACTCGGGCGGCAGCACAGAACAAGCAAATGAGTGTGAGACAATGACATATATCAGTGCTATTATTTCGGGGGGGGGGGGGGGGCAATTGCCCTGTTGCCCCCCTGATCCGCCCCTGGTGTAAGGAGCATTCTTCCTATAGACCATCACACTAATGTATCATGATTTGTAGATATAGTCCTTTTTAGCAGGGGTTCCCAGAGACCGGAAAGTTATTTCACAGGTTCCTCCATGTTGAATAGGGTTGAGAAAGGTTGCTCTATGACATGTGAGTTATACTTCCACCTACATGTCATAGATTATTCTACAATACTGTGTCCCTCAATGGTCAATGAAGAAAGATTGTTTTTCTTTTGTATTTACTGTAAAATCTTTTTTCATGGGAGTCCATTGAGGGACACAGGGTTGTAGAATAGTCTCTGATATTTGTAGGCGGCAGTAGAATCCACACGTCATAGACTATTCTACAATCCTGTGTTCCTCAATGGACGATAAAATAAATGTAGGCTTGGTCCCACCCACTTCAACCTCTGTAAGGGTCATTGGGGCTGCCAATCACAGGGCCCACCTCAAATTTTACAGGAAAAGTCAAGATCTGCTTATAAATGTAGCTGCCCATATCTTTGCATTAACCAATAGTTTTGACATGCAATTTTTACTGAAGGTAACCGCTGCTTATGCATTTTATTAAACAATAAATTTATTGTTAATTAAATTAAATATTGTTCAGTTTGTGAGGGGTTTACTCTAAAATGTTCTGAATTTGCTAACATGGCTACTTTCAGAGAAAACAGATGGCTTGACGATCTGGTGTGAACTCTTCACTACTTTTAGCTACTTTTTCTAAACTTAAAAATTTTGGCTAAAATTAGGTACAGCAAACTCTGAATACAAAAATAGTTGCTTGAGCCTCAAGGCGTGATCATAGCCAGTTGTGTTTTGTAAATCTATCCATTGGCCACTGGCTAAATCCACCCTGTCCCAGAGCTGCCCAGAGTAAAACACAGCCCTCCACTGAGCTCGCGGGAGATGGATAAAACTCGTAACGGCGCCACAAGGACGCCGCACGTGCGTCGTGTATGGAGTGATGTCGATGCGCAGTGGCAGCACACCCGCGCCCCCCCCCCCAGAAACCATTCCCACCATAGGGCGAGGGGAGAAGGAGGCCGCCAGTGCGCATCGCAGCTCCTGGTCCAGAGGAGGTGGGACGGCCCACGGATGCCGACAACTGCGGCCCACGGATGCCCACGGTTGTCGGCACTATACCTCCAATTGCACAGACCTATGAAATTTACCACCCTGGGGGGAGTGTCCTCATCCCACCCCTTAATTTGTTGATAGAGGTTCAACTATTCAGATATATCTCTTTAATTTCAGACACATCACGCGCTTGCTTCTGAAGCCTCATGCTAGTACTTGCAAGCAGGGGATAAATTCCGTACGAATCTGGGATTGCGTTGTTTTCAGCACCATGGAGAGCGGACCTCGGAGCTCGGGAATGCTTGATATCCGTGCAGGTTTTTGTGGACCTCAGACTAGTACAAACTATGCAATCTACTCCGTCACAGCCCTGGCATGCTGAACTGGTAATAACACTGGCTTATTTAACTAATTATGCTTTTAAGGAGGTCCCACGGCCTGTCCTTATCACGCAGCACAATGTTTTCATACCATATCAGCAGGCATGACTCTAATTTCCCAGAATGATGTACTGAGGGGTCAAGGCCTGCAGATTTATGGGATTAAGAGTAAAAATTTACTAAGGTACTGAGACAGATGAATCAGCTTTTACTGCATTACAGAGAGAAATGTAAAACAGAATGTGGTTTTTATAGTGAAGGTGATAAATTGTTTATTGTAGAAAGTTACCCTCTTATCATTGAGTGAAGAAAGCCGTGTCAACATTCTCTAGATAACCGAGGCCAGCTGATGCCTATTTCAATGTAAAAACTGCTTTTTATGCCACGTATACACGAGCGGACTTTAGGCAGACTTTGTCCTGCGGACTTTTCGACGGACTTTACGACGGACTTTCGGAATGAACGGACTTGCCTACACACGATCAACCAAAGTCCGACGGATTTGTACGTGATGACGTACGACCGGACTAGAACTAGGAAGTCCATAGCCAGTAGCCAATAGCTGCCCTAGCGTCGGTTTTTGTCCGTCGGACTAGCATACAGACGAGCGGACTTTTCAACCGGACTTGAGTCCGTCGAAAAGATTTGAAACATGTTTCATTTCTAGGTCCGTCGAACTTTTGGGGAAAAAAAGTCCACTGGAGCCCACACACGATTGAATTGCCCGACGGACTCCGGTCCGCCGAACCAAGTATGCCGTAAAGTCCGGTCGTGTGTACGCGGCATTAGGAGCCATTTTCTACTATTTTTCACAGCTTCACAGGCAAAGTTCGACTTAGTAAGGGCCAGAGAACACAGTCCATTCCTCTGATCCCGACCTCACAGAACAAGGCGATTCCTGGTTTTAGATCCACCAGGCTGTATCATTCCCATTTGTAGACTTACCGGTGGGGATGATTTACAAAAAGGAAAAAAGGCTGTTCACCTTGCAAGGGAATTTTTACTTTGCAAAGGAATTTTGCAACTAATTTGTTCATTGTGCTTATTTTCCCTTCTTCTTCTCTCTTCCCCCAAGTGGAAGAGGCTCATACCAAATTTAGTTATGGCTTGCATTGAAAAAAAAAAAAAAAAAAAAATCAGACGTCTCATTGTGGCAGGAGAGGTTGAAAGGATTCTAGCAAAGCTTCACGTTCCAGCCTTGTTCGCTGCCCACATGCTCAGAGTGGACAGTTGGTAAGAACAGGCTCTTCACCCAGAGGTGATCAGATCATAGGAGGTGTGTCTAAAAAGTTCAGTTCAGTCAATGGTCCGCTATCTCAACGGCAACATGGGCCAGGTGCACACACAAGCACATGGCTATCCAGAGACACATCGAGAAGCGCCACCTAGCATGGGGTACACGCGACCATCAGGGTAAACCAGCTGTGGGGAGTCGAACATAGTCAGTGTGAGAGGTAGGGTCACAGTGCAATTGAGCAACGCGGGAACATCAAGTTCTGCTAAAAATTGGGGAAAAAGGCGACGGAGATGCATGAAATGCTGGTGCAAGTGTACAGGACGGAAGCCGTGAGCAGAAAATGTGTTTGCGACTTCGGTTCAAACGCTTTCGTGTTGGGAAGGAAACGACTGAGGATGAGCCACGTTTCGAGTTGGCCGTCGACAAGCAGAACCCCAGACATGATCGAGCGAGTGCGACAAATGCTGGCACGAGAACGGTGACTGACTCTACGATTAATGTCGGAGGATTTGGGCATTAGCAAGGACACGGTGCACTTGGGTTAGCGGAAGATCTGTTCCCGGTTTGTGCTGCACAAGCTGACAGACGAACAGCTGCCGTGTTCAGCTAGAGTTGCACATGACTGGACAGTGGATGTTGCTGCACGATAATGCGCCTGCGCGCTGTGCAATCCGTGTGCGCCATTCCTTGGCTCAGCGCAGCGTACCTGTTCTCGATCTTCCACTATACTCCCCTAAGTTGGCACCTGCAGACTTCTTTCTGTTTCCTCGCCTGAAGAGCGTCATGAAAGGCGCACATTTTGGGTACGTGGCGGCAATCCAAGATTGTGTGACAGCGGTTCTGCGATCGATTCCTAAAGAGGCCTTTGCTGACAGTTTCCAGAAGCATTATGAAGGTTGCCAAAAGTGTGTTGTAAAGGATGGCGATTATTTTGAAGGCCAATTAAGGAAATTTGTTTGTATCTTCTGTTTTGTTTGTTTTCTGATTCCATTCACCAGACTTTTTATCCACACCTCGTATGCCTCAGGTGGAGGACACCTAATGTGGACCTCTCGACCTGCAGGTTCAATAGCAATTTGGTTTGTCTCCAGATGCAAGGATCTTTTAGTGGCAGCAGTGGATTCCATGGTGACAGGACTGGTGCAAGGATTTTTGACACCCTAGGCGGAAACCTCATTTTGTCGCCCCCCGTTGGCTCCACCCCTGACCCCACCCCTTTTGCCCTGCCCATGTGACAGGAGGTGGCGCTTTACAGGAAGCACCAGCTCTGCTTCCTCTAGCGCTGGCTCCAGTGTTGCACTGCGCCTCTAATTACGCTACCGGTCGGACGGAGCAGCTTCTTGAGACTGAGTTAGTTACATGCTGCAGCCTGCAGAGCATGCAGGCGCAGAGGGAAACCAGTGGCCGGGCGCCCCTAGGCAGCAGTGCGCCCTAGGCGGTTGCCTAGTTTGCCTAGTGGTAGCACCGGCCCTGCATGGTGACCCTCTGGGGTCAGTACAACCTAATCTATCCCTTTCCATATCTGAAGCTCCTTCCTTGTCGGCTCCACACTGGCGTCGCTTTGTCAGAACAAAACCCGACTGGCCCTGCAGCTGAGAGGTTCAGCAATGAGACAGACAAATCACCCAGAGCTCCAGTGTGTTGATAGAGAGAACAGTTTCCACTGGTGACTACGTTTCTGTGTGGGTACTGAGAGGGTGTCAAGGATGTCACCCCCTAGCCTGTAAGGCTGGCATTTGTTGCAAGAATCTTCCAGAACAATGAAAGGACTTGAAAGTGTAGCAAGGCTAGCACTGGAGCTAGGACCTTGGTGAACACTAAAAGTGCAGAAGGCAAAACAAAGAGAACAGCAACAGACTGATAGTAAGCAAAATGGAGGTAGCGCTGGTGCAGTGAAAAATATAGGGACACGTAAATGTGCAGCCTTGATATTTACAGGTTCTGGAAAGTCTCCCTGATGGAGGGAGGCTATGACCAACTTCTTTCCAAGCCAAATAATTATGCTCAAATGAAGGCATTGAGTGCCTTAATCCATTAAAGGGCAGATACCCGCTTTTGGTTTGGTAACAGTGAACAGGTTTGAGAAGAAACTTTGAAACCTTTCTGCTCGAGGAACAATGGTCATAACTCATCGACTTAGATTGTTTTGCCAAAGCCACCAAAAGACCCGTTAGCCTGTGTGAAAAGGTTGGAAGATTTGACAGGATGAAGAAAGGTGGAGGCAGAGACTGAAACTCTAGTTCGTAGCCCCAAGACACCATGTCTTTTAACCATGCATTGGAGACGCTGGTTGTCCAGGTGTCCCTAAAGGCTAATACATGTTCTTCCACTTTGGAAAGCTGGGGCACGTCTCCTCTTTATGGGGAGGATTTGTCCGCAGGTGTGGAGAACTTGGTAGCCCAGGACATAAAATGGAACTGGGTTCCAGATTTTGGCCTTGCTTTAGAGGCCAGGAATAGATAAGAAACTCTTTTGCCTTCAGGGGAAAAATAAAGTTTGTTCTTTTTGTTGTGGCACAGGAGTACATTTAGTAACAGTAACATCTGAAAAAGTTCTCAAGTGAAGCCCAAAAGAGACGTTCTCCATCAAAGGGCATTGGAGCAAATACTTTTTCAGACCATACAGGATTCACAAGAGGAGCGTCCTGCTTCTTAGTAAACTCCCCCTTCTTTGGGATATTGTTCAGCAAAGTACTTTGGAGAACAAATAATTTGTCAGGAGTCCTATGCTTCTACATAATTGCTGTCCATTGGAGTAGTGGAGGGGAAGTTTTGCCAACCAGGAATTTTGCTAGCCGGCAAAGCTACGCAAGGCTTGTTTGACCCTCATGGAAACATTGAATGGTCCATTCAATAAGGTCAGAAGACACCCAATGGAGTTTCTGCTTGTGGGCACACTAGTGGTTTAGTGTGTGAGAAATAAGAAAAAACTATTTGAAAGACATCTGATTATTATACCTACAACCTTTGAGATTGAAGCCATAAGTAGACATTCATTTTTTTTCTTTTCTTTTTTTTTTGCATTGCTGAAACGTGGATTGTTTTTTGATATATAATTTTATTTGTTTGCACAAGTGTTTGCTGAATATTATTGGCACACTTTACACATGAACTTTGTGGACATTGCACTAATGTTATTTAAATTAAAGCGGAACTTCAGTCATTTTTTCAAATTTCCATCTATTAAATCTTCTGCCCTTGTTGTTGTTTTAACTTTGGATAGTAAAACATTTTTTTTCTACCAGTAAATACCTTATACAGACAACTTCCTGTTTCTTGTCTGGTAAAAAGCCTAGGCTTATGACATCATGCACAGCTCTCTCTCTCTCACTCTTCTGAGAGTTTGCCAGGAAGGGAGGGGTGGCTGAGTCATAAGAGGGCCAATGAGAGCTGCAGAGCTGGAGTTGTGCCCCTGTGTGTGTCTGTGTAAATCCAGGAAGTGAACAGGCAGCAGCTTCAGCTGCCCACAGTTAAAATGACTGCAGCCAGACTCAGTGGAGGGAGATTTCTGCAGCATATTTGGCAAGTACAGAATCACAGTCTATATAAAATAATATGCAAAGTGGTTGGAGGGAAGCCTCAGAATGGCAACAATGTTTTTATTACAAATTTGAGCAGACTGCAGTTCCTCTTTAAGATTGTTTTGCACATGAAGTAGTGAACTAATGGACAGTGCCTTGAAAAAGTATTCATACCACTTGAAATTTTGCAAATTATGTCTTGTCACAACCAAAAATGTAAATGAATTTTATTGGGATTTTATGTGAAAGACCAACAGAAAGTGGCACATAATTGGGAAGTGGAAGGAAAATGATAAGTGTTTTTCAACATTTTTTACAAATAAACATGTGAAAAGTGTGGCGTGCCTTTGTACTCAGTCCCCTTTACTCCAATACCCCTAACTAAAATATTTTGCCTTCAGAAGTCACCTAATTAGTAAATAGAGTAATCTCAGTATAAACACAGCTGTTCTGTGAAGCCCTTAGAGGTTTGTTAGAGAACATTAGTGAACAAACAGCATCATGAAGGCCAATGAACACACCAGACAGGTCAGGGATAAAGTTGTGGAGAAGTTTAAAGCAGGGTTAGGTTAAAATATCCCAAGCTTTGAACATCTCACGGAGCACTGTTCAATCCATCATTCGAAAATGGAAAGAGGATGGCACAACTGCAAACCTACCAAGACATGGCCGTCCACCTAAACTGACAGGCCGGGCAAGGAGAGCATTCATCAGAGAAGAGCCAAGAGGTTCATGGTAACTCTGGAGGAGCTGCAGAGATCCACAGCTCAGGTGGGAAAATCTGTCCACAGGACAACTATTAGTCGTGTTCTCCACAAATCTGGCCTTTATGGAAGAGTGACAAGAAGAAAGCCATTGTTAGAAGAAAGCCATAAGAAGTCCTGTTTGCAGTTTGCGAGAAGCCATGTGGGGGACACAGCAAACATGTGGAAGAAGGTGCTCTGGTCAGATTAGACCAAAGTGGAACTTTTATGCCTAAAAGCAAAACGCTATGTGTGGTGGAAAACTAACACTGCACATCACCCTGAACACACCATCCCCACCGTGAAATATGGTGGTGGCAGCATCCTATTGTGGGGATGCTTTTCTTCAGCAGGGACAGGGAAGCTGCTCAGAGTTGATGGGAAGATGGATGGAGCCAAATACAGGGCAATCTTAGAAGAAAACATGTTAGAGTCTGCAAAAGACTTGGGGTGTCTTCTACCCTTTGCCACCTCCCATAGCAGTGTCCCCTGCCCCTTCACATTATCTCCCCCAGTAATGTCTTCTGCCCCTCTGCCCCCCACATCCAAAAGAGAAGACTTCCTGGAGCAAGGAAGACATAGTCCCTGTACTGTCCCTAATCCTCAGGACCTCTCCCTACCTCTAAGTACTGTCCCTGCCAGCCAAGGAACCTGTCCCTACACTAGCCACTCGCATAAAGTGCATCAAATCCGGGAGCCAGAGTCTTAAAAAGACTCTGACCCAAGATGACTTCTAGAGTCACATGGGGTGCCAGCGTCCAATTGGGCACATTTCTTTTTGTGACGTCAGAAAATCATAGAGGAACCAAGTTCCTCATAACTTCCTTCCCCTTCTGCATTGCTGCTTCGGTCGAGAGCCACCTGCAGTGGGGAGTACAGATTGCACCTGCCTACAAGTGGAAGAGGGAGATACACCTAAGGGAGTTAGTGAAGACTCTGAAGAGTGCATAGACTCAAACAAAGGACAATGATCCAAGCTATCAGTGTAAGGACCTCTTGGGAGGAATGTTGCAGGCCACCCTAGAGCTGTTAGAGAATTGTGAGCTGGAGAGGCCCACTTATTGTGGTACAAGGAAGGCAATGTATACACAGCAAAAGTACCACAGGTACACACAACCCACTATGGGGGCAGAAGATTTTATTATATGGCCAAAGGTTAGGCACTGTTAGGCAGCAGCAAGGACAAGCAATGTAAGACCTGTGACCCTCGCCTGGAGAGTAGAGGCAGGAAACTGCAATACTTAATAAAGCTGTAAAAAAGCAGTGGGAGTGTAAACACAACACAGCTGTGAGTGACACGGCACTAATTGTCCAATGCTTTAACCCTTTCAGGGAAAAATAAGAAAACAATGGCAATTAGACTTGTGCACAATGGAAAATTTTGTTTCGTTTCGTTTTCATTCGTAAAATACATGATTTCGTTCTGTTATATTCGTTATGTTACGTTAATTTGTTTTCGGATAATTTGTTATTTTTGTAGAGTCTTTATATTTGTTATACAAAATCAATTTGTTTTGCATGTATATCGATACGATTCAAAATGTATGTATGTGATAACGTGATAACGATTCATAGTTTGGAAAGTTGTCTGTTTATTAAATCCATTAACACTAGGGATGAGCTCGATGTTCGAGTCGAACGTTCACATGGGGGGGCTGGATCTAGGGGCCCTTCCAGATTCCAATAAGCCACCGCCCGCAGACCCCCACAACCACCGGGCAAGGGTTGTGGGGATGAGGCCCTTTTCCCCATCAACATGGGGACAAGGTGCTCTGGGGGGGACCCCAAAGCACCCTCCCCATGTTGAGGGCAAGCGGTTTGGTATGGTTCAGGAGGGGGGGGGCGCTCGCTCGCCCCCCCTTCCTGGCCTGCCATGGCTGCTTGCTAGGATAAGGGTCTATTAAGGATTTTGGGGGGGACCCCACGCCATTTTTTTTCAAATTTTGGCATGTAGTTCCCCTTAAAATCCATACCAGACCCGAAGGGCTTGGTATGGATTTTGGGGGGGGGGACCGCACGCTGTTTTTAAAAAAAATCTTGACAGAGTTCCCCTTAATATCCATACCAGACCCGAAGGGCCTGGTATGGACTGGGAAGGGGGGGAACCTACGCTGATTTTTCCATTGATTTTTATCTATATTGCCGGGATCCGGCAATGCATTACAGCCACGAGCAATTTTAAATGACATTTTTTCCTTTAGAAATGTAATTTTGCTGCAGCACAGCAAAACACATAAGAAAGATGTGCCACTTTACAGTCAGACTAAGGGGACGCCCCAGGCATGATATTTAAAGGAATATTTTATTTTTATTGTTTCACTTTAAGCATTTTTAAAATCACTGCTCCTGAAAAAACGGCCTTTTTAAAAACTTTTTTTGCATTGATACATGTCCCCTGGGGCAGTACCCGGGTCCCCAAACACTTTTTATGGCAATAACTTACATATAAGCCTTTAAAATGAACACTTTGGATTTTTCACATTCGTGTCCCATAGACGTTAAAGGTGTTCGCACACATTTTTTGTCTGTTCGCATGGTCTGGTGTGAACCGAACCTTGGGGGGGGGGGGGTGTTCAGCTCATCCCTAATTAACACACACAATGACAATATCTCTTCTCCTATGCTCAAATACAATACAACACCCTTCCCACTCAATTCTCAGGAATGCACTTTGCCAGTAATCCAACCTCCAGCACAAAATTAATCAGCTGATTGGACTGTAAGATTTCCTCTGAGTTGACTTTTTGTTTCATCAGAGCTTTATCAAATAAATGGGAGGGTTTTTTTTCGAAATGCTCGGTTAACACTGCCACGACTTGGGATCCAACTTGTGAGACTCCAAGTCGTGTGACATGTGAAATCCCATTTAAGTCAACGAGAGCTGTCTTAATTAGCACTACTGGAGTCGCTCCGACTTTAGAAAAGGTTCCTTTACTACGTTCAAGGTGACTTCTATCTGACTTGTGCCCATAGCCTTTAATCGAAGTTGCCTTCACGTTGGATCAGGTTAATTTTATTGTACATTTTGCAAGTACGAAAGAAAAACAAACAGAGCAAACTGTGCTCAGATATCACAGCACAATGTAAGCAAAGTGTCCATTCTATAAATGAACGGTGGATAATGGAAGTAGTGGTTATACATCTTAAAGTCATCAAGAAAGACAAAATGTACAGAATGATAATAACGTTCAATATGTATGTATAACAGTTGAAAAGGAAACAGTAGAGACTCCTCAAATGGGGCCTAACCCCAGTTAGTACCTTAAATAGCTGGTGGTATGGTGCGGTCTGAGTCTACCCACAAATCCCAAATTTTATGAAATGTGCAAGGGCAACCCTTCACTTCATACATCAGTATATAGGAGCGCCTGATTGATAAGGGTAAGCTAGGAAGTTATAGTGGGGGTTGGGGGGGGGCTGTGGATTTTCAGTGTATCATAACCGATTTTTTGGCTTTCTAGATAGAGATTCATCATCAATAGATCCAAGCAAACACCTCAAGGGGTTACAGATATTACGTATTTAGGTGATGGAATTGATAAAAGCCGTGACTTCAGACCAGAAACGTCTAAACGGTGGGCACTGCCACACCTTATGGTAGAACGTGCCATCTTCCAAAGAGCATTTGGAACAGATGGCAGAGGGCACCGTCTTCAAATGGATAAAGGAGACTGGGAGTATAATAGGGCCTATAAAGAAACTTGGCCCGGATTACTTTATCCCTTGATGAAGGGACTTGTAAAGGAAGGATTTCCTGAAAAACTTTGTCAGTAAGTTCTGGAATATCTGTGCGCCACCTAGATTCAGTCAGATTAGGTCTCAGATTTAGAGTGAATCAGAGAGGAATACTACATAGAAATAAGTTTAGAGTGTGAAGGGTCATTCAGAAGGCGCTCTAGAGGAGAAGGTTGTATAACGAGATATTGCGTAGGCCAACTTGAGCCACAGCCGTATGTCTAGGGTTGCCACCTCATCCCTTTAAATTAGCCTCAGAACCTGTGTAATTCAAATGTGTTCGGGTTTAAAAGGATGGGGTGGCAACCCTACTTATGTCGTAATTGAAGATACCGAAAATAGGCTGTGGAGGGAAGATTAAAGTCTCTGTGAAAATCGGTAAAAGAACGAAAGGTATCCAATAAAAATAGATGGGAGATTAATTTAACGTTGTGTCGGAACCAAAATGCCCCGTCCGTCCTCTGAAAAAAAATCCCTTCAGTTGTGGATTGTTCCATAAAAGAGCGGTGGGTGAATGTACGGGAGTCGTGCCGGATGGGAGTAAATTAAAGAGTTTGAAAACCTGTATAATTATGGATAAAAAGCTTGTACTTTCCATGCCCGAAGTGGCTTGACGATGTATTAAATTTTGTAGGGATTCGTAGGATGTGAGAATAGCATCCTCTAGTGCTGTGTGGAAGGGGTTTTACTTGGCTGGCCAATGGCTTTTCTTTTTTGTTTGCCAGTGTCCAATACCTCGTAAAGGCGGCAGTATAACCCAGTGTTCCCTAAATTCGAATGATCCTGTGTCCCTTAAGAAATAGCAAATATGGCTCGGTGTCAGGGCTGGGCTCAGCCTTTCCTTCTCTGAGCTGGCTGCTCAGCTGTCGGCTATTTGCCACCTCCCATCTCTCTCCACAGTTACTCAGCTGTTGATGATCCTGCTTGTCAGTCCAGAGGAGCTCTGCCTTCGCCTTGGTCACATCACAAGAAACTATCTCCTGCGTTCCTGTTTAAAGACTGGCTTTGCTGACATCCCTTCTGGCTCCAGATCCTGCTTGCTGTTCCACTACATTGATCCCTGACTTCTGGCTTGGCTGACTATCCGTTCTGGTTACTGAACTTTGGCTATGTTTTGACTACGTTTGTTCTTTTTACTTTTATTATTAAACAAGTGTGATTTAACTGTACTTCTGTCTCGGCCTGATTTCATGGTTTCTGACACTCGGCCACTTGAGGTGAACATGTTTACAATTATCTAGCTTGTGTTGGAGACCGCGCTGGACTGACTGGACTGGTCACTGGTGGTTCTGTCTGTATTTGTGTGGGCAAAAAAGGAAGCAATGCCTTATTGTGAATAGTGCCCAATTATGGATGGTGGCGACAGGCCCTCTTGGGGTTTGGGCAGCTGCCTTTTTCTGTGCGACCTTACAGTCCTTTCAGCATGTAGACTTGGATAAAAAGAAAGGAGCAACAGTCCTGAAGAATGGAGAGCCTATTCCCCTGAAATGCGTTGGCTTGATGTACACGTTGCTACTTTTTATTAAACGTCTATGAAACATACTTTAGAAGTTGAATTTCTCTGGACACCGGGCGCTCCTTTTTTTTTTTATCCAGGTTTACAATTATAACATTCATTTTTTTTAAATTCTGTACATATTTGAATTTATCTTGACCTCCTGTAATGCCCTGGACAGCCACATGCAGACTGGGAGAAGGAGGGGCAGCATTAGAAGCCAATCGGGCATCATGGAAACAGGAAGAGAGAGCAGGGTGATAACTTATCATTGTGTCTTCTTCTTTGTCCAATCAGCATGATGGGGGGGTTTCCCCAAGCTGTACTGCTGCTGTAGTGGCCGTTGGCTATGCTGTCAGTCGGGGTGTTTACATCGGAAGTGGGCGGCACAGTGGTGTAGTGGGTAGCACTTTCGCCAAGCAGTAAGAAGGGTCGCTGGTTCGAATCCCAACCACGGCGCTACCTGCCTGGAGTTTGCATGTTCTCCCTGTGCCTGCATGGGTTTCCTCAGGGTACTCCGGTTTCCTCCCACACTCCAAAGACATGCTGGTAAGGTTAATTGGATCCTGTCTAAATTGTCCCCTAGTATGTATGAATGTGAGTTAGGGACCTTAGAGTGTAAGGGTAGGGACTGATGTGAATGTACAATGTATATGTAAAGCGCTGAGTAAATTGACGGTGCTATAAGTACCTGAAATAAAAAAATAAAAGAATGCAAATAAAGTGGTTTCCAAATGTGTATCTTGTTTGCTTATTAAAAATAGAAAAGTGTGGCGCTAGTGAATGGTGAAACTCCTGTTGCTAAACAGGTGAATATAGTTATTTGAGGAGGAGTGAAAACACTTTCAGTGTAAATAAGTGAAGTGAAGAGTGGTTATTTTGTAAAACATCCAAAAAAAATTATAATAAAAATGAGAATGAGAACTTATATGTGTGGAGAAGTAGGGTACTCAGTGATAACCTATAGGTTGAATAGGAGACAGTTATGCATATGAAACCTTATTCCAAAGGAAAACAGAGCAAGTAAATATAAATGCAAGATATCTCGATAAGCTGAGTATGTTGTTTAACGAAACTAATATTCAATAGAAATGGGAGCCAAGAGGGAGGACATCAAAATCCCTAAGGGAGGACAAACATAAATGGAAACTCAAAAGTCTCTCAAATGACAAGATGGGGCAGTCCCATTCAGTCCCACAAACAACAGGGTGCAAACCGTCTTCTTAAGAGGTAGTTAAAGGTTGTTAAAAGGGGTCCTGATAAATACGCTGAATCTTGACTCATGTGGATGATTCCAACCAGGAGAAAGAAAAAGCAAAAGGATGCCCTTACCAGATCAGGTGGACTCACAGGCCGTGGTGGTGAGTCAAACGAGCATGTACCGTCAGACGGTGTGGAGTGAAGATTTGTGGGAAGACTTGTGGAACATCTTGTCAGCAGTCCTCAACTGAAGAACCAACTTGGAGTCCGGGGTCCCCAGGGTGCGGTTTCGATCGCCGAATGACCGTTTCCTCAGAGGTCCGTCATATGTGCAAATAGGCAAGAAAAAGAAAAAAACCTCCACATAGTGTAAATCCTTGATTTGCAAAAAGCATAAGAGCACTTTATTTGAGCAGTGTACTCCAAAAAGAATTTTTACAAACGGGGGGCAGTAAAAACTCGGCTCAATATAAAAACCGGCATAAAAAGGTATAAAAACAGCGCAGTGGGTAGTGGTGGGGTATAATCATATGGACCCGACGCGTTTCGCCTCCAAAGGCTTCTGCTGGGGTATGATTATACCCCACCACTACCCACTGCCCTGTTTTTATACCTTTTTATGCCGGTTTTTATATTGAGCCGAGTTTTTACTGCCCCCCGTTTGTAAAAATTCTTTTTCTTTCTCCTGGTTGGAATCATCCACATGAGTCAAGATTCAGCGTATTTATCAGGACCCCTCTTAACAACCTTTAACTACCTCTTAAGAAGACGGTTTGCACCCTGTTGTTTGTGGGACTGAATGGGACTGCCCCATCTTGTTTGCTTATTGCCTGAAGTTTAAAACAGGGAACCAGATTCTTGCTAAAATGCCCATCAAGCCAAATGTGACATTTTCTATGAGCCCCTCCTCATCCTAAATGGCACACTATGTTATCTTTGCAGACTGCTGCTGGAAATACTGCAGATTCCTGGACAGCAGCCATGTAAATACAAACACACAGACCTCAAATCCAGAGATATTCCAATATTTCCCTGGGGGACAGTAAAGAAAACAGAGTTGTGTATCTTACAATGTTTTCATTGTATATTGAACCACAGAAGGGACTTGTAATCGATATCGGTATTTCTAGATGGCCGGTGCAAGGAATTGTAAACTATTCTCTCTGAGCCACCAGACTCTGCAAAAAATAAAGAGGTTTAAATGGAAAGTCTAGGTAAATAGTTGGGTCTGTTCTGAGCGTGGAGGGTTTTTTTGTTGTTATTTTATTTTCTTTTTTTCTATTTTTCTTTTTTTTTCCTTTTTCTTTTTTTTCCTTTTTCTTTCTTTTTTTTTTCCTTTTTTGTTTTTATTTTTTCTGAGTACAGAGTTTAAATGATAATGACCCTCTTCCTCCTGTGTTGAAACATCAAAAAGAAACTTTTTTTTTTTTTTAACAGTATGAGAAAAAGAAAAAAAATTAGTTGTTTTGTGTTTATTTGCTGAGGAAAATTGATTATATCCTCCTCTTCTCTACCAGAAAAAAATACAAAAAAAAAAAAGATTTCTCTATGTTTCCCTGATTTTCCTTCACTTCCTACCTCCTGGAACTTTTGTCACTGGGACAATAAGTGAGGGGAAATCTCTCCAATAAAGTCCTGTACCATGGTCACCAAAACAAACTGATAAATAAATATATTCCGCTGTGGGGTCATAGACAGTAATTTATACACATTTTATTTTTAATTTCTTTTTCTTTTTCGGAAAACATTGGTCTCCTCTTTCTGGTAATCTCTCTAAAAAGTGTTCTATGCCATGGTCACCAAAACTGATAATGACCCCGTGGGGGTCATAGACAGCAACAAAAACCTGATAGAAGTTCTAAAACTCCTGCACTAGATCCAAAACTTTTTTATATAAATTTTATTTTTATTTTTTTATTTTGTTTATTTTTTTTAAAAACTGGTCCCACCTGTCTGGTAATATCTCCAATAGCGTCCTGTACCATGGTCGTTAAAACAAACTGATAATGAATATATTCCCCTATGGGGTCATAGACAGCAATAAAAAAACCTAACACTCCTGCACTAGACCCAAAACTATTTTATATAAATATTATTTTTTCAAACTTTATTTTATTTTATAAAAATTGGTCTCACTTTTTTGGTAATATCTCCAATAGCATCCTATACCATGGTCACCAAAACAAACTGATTATGAATATATTCCCCCATGGGGTCTTAGACAGCAATAAAAACCTGACAGAAGTTCTAAAACTCCTGCACTAGGTCCAACAATATTTTTATAAAAATTTTATTTTTAAAAGTTTTATTTTTAAATATTTTATTTTAATTTTATAAAAATTGGTCCCACCTTTCTGGTAACATTTCCAATAGCGTCCTGTGCCATGGTCACCGAAACAAATTGATAATAAATATATATCCCCTGTGGGGTCTTAGACAGCAATAAAAACCTGATAAAAGTCCCAACACTAGAATGTATTATACATTATAATTTTTTTTTTCTTATTTTATAATAATTGGTCTCACCTGTCTGGTAATATCTCCAATAGCGTCCTGTACCATGGTCATCAAAACAAACTGATAATGAATATATTCCCCTGTGGGGTCATAGATAGCAATAAACAAAAACCTAACACTCCTTCACTAGATCCAAAACTATTTTATAAAAATATTATTTTTTAAAACTTTATTTTATTTTACAAAAATTGGTCTCACCTTTATGGTAATATGTCCAAATCATGTCACCAAAACAAACTGATAATGAATATATTCCCCCATGGGGTCATAGACAGCAATAAAAACCTGTTCTAAAGTTTTAAGTTCTAAAACTCCTGCACTAGGTCCAAAACTAATTTATACAAACTTTATTTTTACATTTTTTTTGGAAAACATTGGACTCTTCTTTTTGATCTCTCTAATAGCGTTCTGTGCCATGGTCACCGAAACAAACTGATAATGAATATATTCCGCTGTGGGGTCTTAGACAGCAATAAAAACCTGATAAAAGTCCCAACACTAGAATATATTATATATATATATATATATTTTTTTTTTTTTTTATCAGAATTGGTCTAACCTTTATGGTAATATGTCCAACAGCGTCCTGTGCCATGGTCACCAAAAAAAAACTGATAATGTATAAAGTCCCCCATGGGGTCTTAGGCAGCAATAAAAAAAACTGACAGAAGTTCTAAAACTCCTGCACTAGGTCCAAAAATATTTTTATAAAAATTTTATTTTTAAATATTTTATTTTATAAAAATTGGTCCCACCTTTCTGGTAACATTTCCAATAGCGTCCTGTGCCACGGTCACCGAAACAAACTGATAGTGAATATATTCCCCTGTGGGGTCTTAGACAGCAATAAAAACCTGATAAAAGTCCCAACACTAGAATGTATTATATATTATAAATCTTTTTTTCTTATTTTATAAAAATTGGTCTCACCTTTATGGTAATATGTCCAACATCCTGTCACCAAAACAAACTGATAATGAATGTATTCCCCTGTGGGGTCTTAGACAGCAGTAAAAACCTGACAGAAGTTCTAAAACTCCTGCACTAGATCCAAACTATTTTTATAAAAATTGTATTATTATTATTATTATAATACAGGATTTATATAGCGCCAACAGTTTGCGTAATGCTTTACAATGTTAGGGCAGACAGTATAGTTACAATACAATTGAATACAGGAGGAATCAGAGTTCCCTGCTCATTAGAGCTTACATTTAGAAAAAAAAAATTAAATGTTATTTCTTTTATTCTTTTAAAAAATATTTTATTTTATAAAAATTGCTCTCACTTTTCTGGCAATATTTTTTTTATCTTTGATTATGAAGCATGCAACAGGAAGAAGGAGACTTTTTATTGCAACAAGAGAAGTGAGTTGTCATCACTGTGGCAGATACAAGCTTCCAGCCTCGCAATTTTTTTTTTTTTTTTTTTTTTTTACTAAAGGCCCCAGATGGGGGGGGGGGGGTCAGTAATTGAGAACGATCTGGGTGTTCGGGTAGATCAAAGATTTATTAATAGCATTCAATTCAGTTTCCAAAGAAAGCAAAATACAGTACCTCCTGGTAAGAAAAGAGGTGTAGACTCCAGAGAGAGCCATATTCTGCCCCGGTACAAAACATCAGTAAGGCTGCATTCACACTTGAGCGTAAGGTCTTTGAGCGGTTTTTTTTTTAGCGTGTTTTTGCGCGACTTGCACGTTTGTATGTAGCGTTTTTGGGCTTTTATTTCTTCTTTTAATTACTATTCATTTATTATATCGTTTTTTCATTAGAGATAGGTGTTCGAGTTCAGTTTAGGTTAGGGTTAGGATTAGAAGATGGGGTTATTTATTTTTTTTCTTTATGTTTATTTTATGTATTATTATATGAATATTATAAAAATGAATAAATAAATGTAAAATAAATACACAAATAAATAAAAATCATAAATAAAAAATAAATACATTCAATAAATTAATACTAAGTAACAATAAACAAAAAATTAACACTTACCCCTTAAAAAAAATAAAATAATAATAAATAACTAAACACCCTAAACCTAACACAAAAATAAATAATTATTATTTAATGTTATTAATAATGTAATTTTTTTTTTGAGTTTGGGTGTTTAATGTTATTTTATTATTATTATTATTAATAACTAATAACAATGTTTTTTTTTTTTAATGTTCGAGGTTAATTACTATTTATGATTGTATTATTACATATTATTAATTTATTTTGCTTATTTATGATGATTTTTAGTTATTTGTGTATTTATTTTACATTTATTTATTGATATATTATTACTATTTTATTTTTAAAATTTTTCATTCAAACAGAAAATCGCGCAAAAACACAAAACAAAGCACGCGAATACGCACAAAAACGCGCGAATGGCGTGTTTCCATTTGTTCCTATGGGAATGAAAACGCACCAAAAAAGCCCAAATTTGCCCGATTTGAGCGACAAAAACGCTCCAGAACCTGTTTGAGCTTCAGGCGTTTGGCTTCAGGTGATTTGGAGTGGAGATGTGAACCCTCTCCATAGTAAATCATTGATTTTTTTCTCCCTCCGGCGTTTTGGAGCTTCAAGCTTCCATCTACAAAACGCTGAGGTGTGAATGCAGCCTAAGAAAAAAGGAACATGCAGTTCAGTTTTGAATACAAATTCACAAAAAAAAAAAGATGGCGAAGAACTGGAGAGGGTACAGAGAAGGGCAATCAAACTGATAAAAGGCATGAAGGACCTCAGCTTTGAGGAAAGATCCAAATGTATTTTTCCTCCAGAAGAGGAGAAGCTTGGGGAATTTCCCTTGGACAAAATAGCGGTCATAAATATCAAGCCGTTACCATGATCTAACTCCTTTTACCACCACCGCCCTATGCCATACGTCCTGGTCACCCCTGGCCACACGCACCCCTGCCATGTTTCCCCGGGCTCAGCAGACCCAGGACCGACATGGAGGGTGCCACAGAGAAAAGAGGAGGAAGATCTCCCCTTCCTCTTACTGACCTGGAAGCAACATGTAAAACGTCATTTCCAGGTCCTGATGTCATTTTCCTTAGCCAGTGGCCAGGGAAGAATTTTGTTATGTTACAGCCTTATTCCAAAATGGATTAAACTCATTCATTTCCTAAAAATTCTTCAAACAATCCCCCATAATGACAACGTGAAAGAAGTTTGTTTAAAATCTTTGCAAATTCTTTAAAAATAAAAAACTAAAAAAATCCCATGTACATAAGTATCACAGCCTTTGCCATGACACTCAAAATTGAGCTCAGGTGCATCTCGTTTCCACTGATCACCCTTGAGATGTTTCTACAACTTGATTGGACTCCACCTGTGGTAAATTCAGTTAATTGGACATGATTTGGAAAGGTGCACACACCTGTCTATATAAGGTCCCACAGTTATCAGTGCATGTCAGAGCACAAACCAAGCCATGAAGTCCAAGCAATTGTCTGTAGACCTCCGAGACAGGATTGTGTGGAGGCACAGATCTGGGAAAGGGTACAGGAACATTTCTGCAGCATTGGAGGTCCCAATAAGCACAGTGGCCTCCATCATTAATAAATGGAGGAAATTTGGAACCACCAGGACTCTTCCTGTAGGGGGCCTCCCGGCCAAACTGAGCGATCGGGGGAGAAGGGCCTTAGTCAGGGAGGTGACCAAGAACCCGATGGTCACTCTGACAGAGCTCCAGCATTTCTCTGTGAAGAGAGGAGAACCTTCCAGAAGAACCACCATCTCTGCAGCACTCCACTGATCAGGCCTGTATGGTAGAGTACAAATAGATATAAATGCAGCGCTAAGTGATACAGAAAACGGGGTGACAACATACCCTAAAAATAGTGTAAAGTTACTGATGGTTGTAATTATATACCAAAACAAGTAAAGTGAAAAGACAATCTCCAATAACTAGAAAAGGTGTCCATAATGAAGTAAAAGTTCAACAATAAATGGAACGCAATATTGTTCATAGGAAAAAGAGGGATATATGTGGATGGTGCCTTTCAACCAATAGGTAAACGAAACAGTGGTCTTAATGTATTCAGGGTCCACACACAGATTGTACTGGCAGAAGAAATGAATACGCTTACCAGAAAGGGTGGACACACTCACCATACGGCGGTATGTCGGTCAGGCTTTGGGATCAACCAATCCTGAGGGTGCTTGATAGAAGGCAATGGTGGTGTGAAGATGGGTTCCAATGGCCTCATCTGGAGCAACCATAGATGGATGGTGATGCTCGGATCCCCAGCTGATGGACGGACTCACATTCACGGAGAGCAGACAGCTGGAGCATGCAGACTCCACCACACAGGATATCAGATCATATGGAGAAAGGAAAAGATCTCCACATAGTGCATGAATCCAGTATAAAAGGTTTATTTAAAAAAAACGCCAGGAAAAAAAGGATATACAGACACCTGGTCTGGTGAGTAATAGCAGTGATCACAAATGGGTATATAAAATCGCGTGGTGACAGGGCACAAACGGCTCAGCAACCCGACATGTTTGGGACAATGGTCCTTCAACTGGGGCATACCAGTTGAATATGCCCCAGTTGAAGGACCATTGTCCGAAACATGTTGGGTTGCTGAGCCATTTGTGCCCTGTCACCACGTGATTTTATATACCCATTTGTGATCACTGCTATTACTCACCAGACCAGGTGTTTGTATATCCTTTTTTTCCTGGCTTTTTTTAAATATACTGGATTCATGCACTATGTGGAGATCTTTTCCTTTCTCCATATGATCTGATATCCTGTGTGGTGGAGTCTGCATGCTCCAGCTGTCTGCTCTCCATGAATGTGAGTCCGTCCATCAGCTGGGGATCCGAGCATCACCATCGATCTATGGTTGCTCCAGTTGAGGCCATTGGAACGCATCTTCACACCACCATTGCCTTCTATCAAGCACCCCTCATTATGGACACCTTTTCTAGTTATTGGGGATTGTCTTTTCACTTTACTTGTTTTGGTATATAATTACAACCATCAGTAACTTTACACTATTTTTAGGGTGATATGTTGTCACCCCGTTTTCTGTATCACTTAGCGCTGCATTTATATCTATTTGTATTTCATTGCATGGTTTGCTACACTGTTGATGCTGGCTGCTATCACCTATATATTTTTTTGTTTATAGTAGCGCAACTTTCCTTTTTTTTTTTTTTCTGTATGGTAGAGTGACCAGATGGAAGCCACTCCTCAGTAAAAGGCACACGACAGCCCACCTGAAGGACTCTCAGACCACGAGAAACAAAATTCTCTGGTCTGATGAAACAAAGATTGAACTCTTTGGCCTGAATGGCAAGCGTCATGTCAGGAGGAAACCAGGCACCGCTCATCACCTGGCCAATACCATCCCTACAGTGAAGCATGGTGGTGGTAGCATCATGCTGTGGGGATGTTTTTCAGCGGCAGGAACTGGGATACTAGTCAGGAGTCGAGGGAAAGATGAATACAGCAATGTACAGAGACATCCTTGATGAAAACCGGCTCCAGAGCGCTCTGGACCTCAGACTGGGGCGAAGGTAGAGTGACCAGAGGGAAGCCACTCCTCAGTAAAAGGCACATGACGGCCCGCCTGGAGTTTGCCAAAAGGCACCTGAAGGACTCTCAGACCATGAGAAAAAAAAATTCTCTGGTCTGATGAAACAAAGATCGAACTCTTTGGCCTGAATTGCAAGCGTCATGTCTGAAGGAAACCAGGCACCGCTCATCACCTGGCCAATACCATCCCTACTGTGAAGCATGATGGTGGCAGCATCATGCTATGGGGATGTTTTTCAGCAGCAGGAACTGGGAGACTAGTCAGGAGTCGAGGGAAAGATGAATACAGCAATGTACAGAGAAATCCTTGATGAAAATCGTCTCCAGAGCGCTCTGGACCTCAGACCTGGGGCCAAGGTTCATCTTCCAACAGGACAACGACCCTAAACACACAGGTAAGCTGTCTGGGGGGCCCCATGGTTTCTAACAGCAGCCCTGTGTGTGTGTGTGCATATCTCCTCCGGCAGAATACAGCCACTTACTTTTTAATTGATTTCTAATATATGCCAAACCAATGGCTACAAGAAATTCAAGTCAAATCCCCCAAATCCCGGCCCCCTTTGTAATCCATGTATATGAAGGCGCTTATTACCCAGCACAACTGTTATTGGAAGGATCAGACGCCTATAAGCTCAGGGAACAGAAGTATTACAAAACATTTTCCAATCTCCTGCGATATTCCAGCCTGGTTACCCATATCCCTTTCCCCCCTGTAATACGACAGTAAGAAATACAAACAAACACAGAGCAAATTAATAGGCGTCTTTCTTCCCTCTTCCAGCTTGTGTGTTATCTTTATTTCCATTTATTTTTCTTCCTACAAATTGATTTTCGTTTTGGTGTTCCAATTACAGGCTACCCTCAGCAAAAAAAAAAAATGTAATCCTAACTCAAAGAAAATAGTCATTCATTTCGCCAGGGCCGAGAGACAAAGCCGTGCCTATTGCTGCCGCAAGCGTTCGATACCGGAGGCGCAGACGCTGACCTTCAAACGACTTTCAAACAGTCTTCCTCTGCTCTGAACCTAGCTTGTGATTAATAGTCGACAAGGACGAAGTTTTGCCCGCCCGGTGCCGGGAAGGGGTTAACAGGCCAGGTAATGGAATCGAGTAAAAAGATAAAGACTCGCAAGCTTATCCATTCACCAAAATCAAAGGGAATTATTTAGAAATGAAAAAAAAAATAACAAAACGCTGTATATAAAGTACTTTCCGGGGCCTGCTTCTCTTTCACCCACGCTGTGGCCACGCATTGATTTTCCCATTATCTGACCACAGAAATTCCGTTTCCTTTGGCAAGAGGCAGTCAGCGCTGAGAAAACAAGAGGCCAATGGTTTTAATAAATGGATATATATCAGGCAAGAACACAGTAAAGTATTATTATGTGCCTCGTAACACTGTAATCATAAACCCCCGGCCTTTGTCTGAATCCATGAATAGCGGCTATGCAGCTTTCCGAAAACTCTTCGCATCTCCTGTACAGATTGGATATCCGATAGGTACACAAACAACAGAAAGCTAATTTTACTACTACTCTCCACCGTCTTTAATAATAGATCAACTTTCTCCATTACGGATCATTGAAACAATATCAGTATAGTTTAAAAAAAAAAAAGGGACACGTATGAAGTGCTTGTTATAACTAAAAATAAGCTGCTTACAGTTATAAATAAAAGGAGCAAGCGATCCAAGGTGCACACACCCTCAGCAGCTGTTAGTGCTTTCGCTCCGCCCCAATGCGGTGCCCTTATAATAGGGCCTAACGTCAGCACTTCCTGGTAGTGTGTAGTAGACACGTGCAGTTCGTTTCATTCCGAATTCGTTTTTTTAAACGAATTTCAACAAATTCGTTAAATCGGAAACATCTGAATCAACGAAAACCCGTTTGACGAATTTTTTCCGAATATTCGTAAATTAGAATATTGGAAAATTTGCAAATTCAAAAATTCGTAAATTTGAATTTCGAATTTGAAATTAACGAAAACCCATTTAACACATTTTTCCGAATATTCGAAAATTCATGAATTCGGAAACTCGTAAACTCAAAATTCTAAAATCCGAAAACCCGAAAATTCAAAACTTCTAAAATAATAACTATTAAGTTATAGGTATTAGAATTTCCTTTCAAATTTGGCTGTTGGTGAATGTAACGAATGCGAATTATCCTTGAAAACCCTTCTCTTCAAAGAAGCCCCCCCTACCCACACCTAACAACTGTTTTTTCATTTTCTCCATCAGTTCATCCCCCACAGTTATTACCTTTTTGTTTCCACTTGACCCTTCCTTCTAGATTGTAAGCTCTAATGAGCAGGGTCCTCTGATCCCTCCTGTATTGATTTGTATTGTAAGTGTACTGTCTGCCCTCATGTTGTAAAGTGCTGTGCAGACTGTTGGCGCTATATAAATCCTGTATAATAATAATCCGAAATAACGAATGCCGCATCTAAGCAAATGGAACGTAAAGAATTACTAATAATAAATAACAATAATAATAATAATAACAAGGTTTTATTATTATTACCTATTAAAAATTTGTTCCATTCCATCAGTTTAGATGTGGCATTCGTTATTTCGGATAATTCGTAACTTCGTATAAATTCGTATTCGTTACATTCACTAACAGCCAAATTTGAAAGGAAATTCCAATACCTATAATTTAATATTAGTTATTATTGGTTAGTCAGTTATTCTTTAGAATTTTCAGATTTTCGTGCTTTAGAATTTTCAGATTTTCGTGTTTTAGAATTTTCAGATTTTCGTGCTTTAGAATTTTCGTATTCTCTTTCTTATGTTCGGATTTTTGAATTTATGAATTTACGAAATTACGAATTTTCGAATTTATGAATTTATGAATTGCGATCATAACAAATGATCTGAACCCCCCCCCCAAAAAAAAAAAACCCTGAATAAAACGAAAACTAAAACGAACAAATTTTCGGGCAGTGCACATGTCTAGTGTGTAGGTAGGTGCAGTCTATTTTCTCCAGCACAGGTGGTGCTCATCCGCAGCAGCAATGCAGGTGCAGGAGGAAGTTCCTCTATGGTTTCCTCGGTCGCAATTGGATGCTGGCACCCCATGTGACTTTGAAGGCCATCTTGGGTCAGGCAGAGTTTGACGGGCATTTTGCGAGTGGCTAGAGTAGGTATGGGTTCACCCATCTGTCAGGGATAGTGCCCCAGATAGCAAGCAAATGTGCTGCAAGTTTGAAAATGCCTTTCTAAGCTATTGTTAGACTTGCCGGTCTTCACAAGTTTGTTGCACAATTGCAGCAAGTCCGTATTGCATGACTCCAGAATCAACTTTGTTTGCAAACATTCTGCAAGTATGCTGCAGGTTCTGGTTCAGTTATGTTGTGCAATAGTCATCCCACCACAGGGGTCACTGTGGCTGAATTTTCATGCTGTAGACATGCAGAGCTCTTGCTGTAGACCCACCACTGCAACTTTGCTCTTGCTAGAGTGCTCACCACGCAAATTTGCTACAAATTGGAAAAGTGTCAACTAGAACCTGTGCTTCAAGTGCTCTGCAAGTGTACAACTTGCCAGTAAAAATGGGCAGCACGTGAACAACACTTACAATTCAAAACAGCCACAAATTTGTGCCAAGTTGTCCTTGCTATCTGGGGAGGAACTTAGTTCCTCTATGGTTTCCTCAGTCACAGAGAGGCAGCATCCAATTGGATGCTGGTACCCCATGTGAATTTGACAGCCATCTTGGGTTAGGCAGAGTCTATTTAAGACCCTTGCTCCCAAGTTTGCATTGTGTGAGTGGATAGAGTAGGGACAGGCTACCCATCTGTCAAGGACAGTGCCCCAGATAGCAAGCAATTGAGCTGCAAGTTTGCTAAGCAATTGCTAGACTTGCCAGGCTTCACATGTTTGTTGCACAATTGCAGCAAATCTGCATTCTTTGCAAACATTCTGCAAGTCTGCTGCGAGTTCTGGTTCAGTTATGTTGTGCAATAGTCATCCCACCACAGGGGTCACTGTGGATGAATTTTCATTCTGTAGACTTGCAGAACTCTTGTTGTAGACTAACCACTGCAACTTTGCTCTTACTAGAGACTTGCCACGCAAATGTGCTACAAATTGTAAAAGTGTCAACTAGAACTCGTGCTTCAAGTGCTTTGCAAGTGTAAAACCTGCCAGTGAAAATGTGCAGCAAGTTACCAAGACTTACAATTCAACACAGCCACAAAATTTGTGGCAAGTTACCCTTGCTATTTGGGGCTTGAGGTCAGGGAGAGGTTCTGGAGAAGTAGGGAAAGTGCAGGGACCAACCATTCTTCCTGGAAACTTCCCACTTGGGTACAGACTGGTCAGACCGCATTCTACTCCTCGAGACAGACGCTGTTGGATTCCCTACATCGAGTGCTCTAAAAATGGTCATGGAGTGCTAAAACCTGATAGTTGAGGAAAGCCGGGAGATATCCCCGCCGGGAGCTGAGGGGGCGTAAAACTGCAGACAGCCAAGGCGGAGAACACCACACTCGAGGGGAGAGATGGAAAGTGTCCATGGTGAGCTGCAGGATGATGCCTGAAAACAGCTTCAATGTGTGATCCAGGAAGTGTCCAGCACGAAACGCGTCAAGCTTTTAAATGCAGTTTTTTATTCAATCATGCTTGTATATTATACCCTTTTCTTATATTTTTTTATCAGGTGCAATAATGGAATTTTCACATTGTTTATTATATGCCCATCAGCTTGTCATATCTGCTATGTACCATGTCCTATGCGTATTTATATGAATAAACTTTCTCTTTATCGTGCAATTCATTTGTTTTTGTCCAACACACATCTCACTCAAAGTCCCAAATTTCCCCCTAAGGCACCACTAAGTTAGAAATCCTATTTTGATCACTACTGTCCCCACCTGAGATAAGTGTTACCAGCAGCATTTGCCAACGACCTTCCCTCACCCTCCAATCCATTCCTCCTCCTTTTTCTCTTCACTAAATATAAATACTCAGAGATGAAAAAGTGCTTTTTCATGGACCTGTTATTGACTGGGGTATTAGACAGAGGCCCATAAATATACCATCCTCAAGATGTCTGCATACAACCGCTCCCCATAGGCGTGCGCACAAGGTATGCCAGGTGTGCCCAGGCACACCCTAATCACCCTATGCAGCACAGATTCCCCCTACTACCATGCCCCCCCCCCCCCCCCACCGGCTTCCCTCCACTCCTCTCTTCTACCCCCAGCTGTTGCTGCGGGGATGTTTTAGGATGAGTAGGGGAAGGGGCCAGTAAATATGTAATTTACCGGCCCCTTCCTTTCTGAATGAACATCGCGAGTGATCGGTACTGTGTGTTTGAGCTTTGGGGTGCACACCCTAATTCAATAGGTTGCGCACACCTATGCCGCTCCCAACCACATCTGCTAAAGACAAGTTCTCTTTATGAAGACATCAGGGGTCTATCAGACTTCCAATGTCTACCCTGCCCTCCACTGGAGCTAATCAAGCACGGATTATCTACTACAGTAGCCAGGGAATAAATGAACAAAATGCTTCCAGCTTCATTATTCGTAGAGGAGATCAGGGAACAGATGTTTCTCGATCTCCTCCTGCCCTCACTGTTGGCGCAGTTTACTAAGGTACTGGGCTCCCAGGAGGAACAGAGGAGCCAGAGAACCACTGCTTATACCTCTATTTGTACTGGTGTACACTGTCATCGAGACAGAAAGTGATGGGAACACAAACATTTTACAAATGTCACCAGAAAAAGAGTTCCAATGAAGAGACTTGTTCCATAGACAACTATCTAACAAGGAAATTCCCCTCACTTTGGAGAGATTTCCCCCACTTCCTATTGCAACTTTAGGGCAGAAAGTGAAAGGGAATCTACCTGATGAGCCACAAACTGCAAAAAATACATTGGGTTGGATGGTAATCCTTCTCTACTCAACCCAAAACTATAAAGGGCATGTTATGGCTTTACCTACTGTGACAGTGCCAGGCCCTGTAATGTAAGAGACAATGACACAGGACTCGCATTAAGGTTTAATGTGAGGTTCCAGACTATTGCTTCTGACAGGAAAAAGCTGCGTTTTTGGCTATGTATTCTGTAGTCCTGGATTGGGGCCTGGAGCTTGAAGGTTCCAAAGTGTCTTGGGTGAGACAGAATCTTCAATCCTGTGTCCAGACTTTACTGGTTGCCTGCAGACTGTGTGCAGGGTCATTATACTGTATACTCAAACCCGAGGGTAGCTCAGGGCTCCCAGTTTGGAGACAGCTTCCATATTGGAGACAGGAGGTCTCAACCAGAGGTCAGAGGTGCCCAAGCCAGAAGTCAAGAGACAGGAGGTCTCATTCATTGGTGGGAGGTGCCCCAACCAGCAGCCAGGAGACAGGTCTCAACCAGAGGTCAGAGGTGCCCAAGCCAGAAGTCAAGAGACAGGAGGTCTCATCCATTGGTTGTAGGTGCCTCGACCAGCAGCCAGGTGACAGGAGGTCGTGTCCCAGGAGTCAGGAGAACCCCTATCCAAAGGCCAGGAGTGGGCCATGCAGCAGGGTGCTGTGACTAAAGGCTAAGTGAGTTAAGTGAACCAGGAGAGTTGGGCAACACAGTGAGAGGGACTGGTAAGAAGAGCAGCGATGCTGTTGACAAGGGAGCCAGGAGGCTCAGCGTTGAGTATAGCTCAGGGCTCCCAGTTTGGAAACAGCTTCCATATTGGAGACAGGAGGTCTCAACCAGGGGTCAGAGGTGCCCATGCTAGAAGTCAAGAGACAGGAAGTCTCATCCATTGGTCAGAGGTGCTCCAACCAGCAGCCAGGAGGTCTCAACCAGAGGTCAGAGGTGCCCAAACCAGAAGTCAAAAGACAGGAGGTTTCATCCATTAGTCGGAGATGCCTCAACCAGCAGCGAGGAGACAGGAGGTCTCATCCAAGGAGTCAGTTCCTATTGGGGAGTCAGGAGAATCCCTATCCAGAGGCTAGGAGTGGGCCATGCAGCAGGGTGCTGTGACTAAAAGCTAAGCGAGCCAAGTGAACCAGGAGAGCTGGGCAACACAGTGAGAGGGACTGGTAAGAAGAGCAGCGGTGCTGCTGACAAGGGAGCCAGGGGGCTCAGCATTTTCAGCTGACATTTCCTGTTGATGTGGAAGAACCCCCTGTGTTGGCAACTAATGTTTACGTGAACTTTCAGTTTAGTCCAATAAAAGTGGGCTGCCATGTGCTAAATTACAGTTAGGACTCGCGCAACTCATTGGAAAATGCACTTACCACATGAGCATAGTCACCCCAATACCAAACTACACAAACCTAGGCAATTCAGGCAAAGGTTACCTTTAGTGAAAGCCACACGCCAAACGATCAATAGATTCAGATATACATGCAGATGATGTTATATCAAATGTGCACTTTTCATGTATAAAGTCGAAGTTGGTCTGACCCCTGTTGCCTTTCTATTGGTTCTTCAATGTAACGGGGCAAAGTAAATTTACAAACAAGGAAAGGTCAAGATTGCACACAATTCCAATTTGCCTAGAGCTCTGGATCTAGAGATGGCTCTGACAAGTAGTTTTCATAAAGCTGAAGGCAACCTCTGTTTTTCATCATATTTGAAATGCTCGGCTGGTGACAGACTCACTTTAACGTCACAAATACAACCTGTGTCATAAAAGTTTCTTCCTTCCACTGCTTCCCATCCCGTTGCTACTCTGATCTATGCCTCCCCTTTGAATCACCCTATTTAACTATCAGATTGTCCATTACCCACGGTTAAATTGCCATTCATGGCAATGTATCACAATTATATTTCTCTTTACAGAATGGGAAATGTCGTCCTGGCATAATGTTTGTCAGTCTCACTTCTATAATTTCATATCAACAATAATTGAACTCCAGAATTTCACCTAGGCCAAGCAATCTTGTCATTTCATTTAGGGGTTTTCATTATCTTCCTGTGAAAAGAAAAATGCAGTCTTGTTCGGACAGCTTAAGTAATTCTCGAGCGAAAAAACCGTGCATTGTGATTACTACAAAAGGATTCCGTTTTTATCCATTAGGCTTTTCAATTATGCCTTGATGTTTTCACTAGAAAGAACAAATGAGAGGAGCACAGGATGAACAAAAGAAGGTAATATATTATCCGTGGTCATATGTCAGTATTGACAAAAATAAAAATGAAATTCAAAAATAAATGCAGGTGAAAACGAAGGTTATATTACTAATGCTTCATTAAATAAAAAACACAGACTTTGACGGCATGGGAGAACTTCATGGACCACATAGTCAGGACGTTTAACATGTCTCCTGGGAGAATAAGGAGACTCTTATTCTAAAAATCCAGCCACTTCTTGCTATACCTAGGAGAAGAACTTTAAACTCCTATCCAGATGATACAGGGACCCTCAATCTCTTCATAAAATTATCCCATCTGTCCCTCCCTCATGTTGGAGGTGCGATGACGCAGAAGAAAATTACCTCCACATTTGGTGGAATTGTAAGGCCTTACAACCCCTCTGGTCTCAGGTTTTCGCCATATACAGTAGTCTATATGATCGGCCAACGACACCCACCCCAGAGATACCTCTATTATCTATGCTCCCTGGCTCCGTAGCCTCTCAAAAACTTACACTTCTACGCTTTTTCCTGTCAGCCGCCAGACAACTTATCCCCCTATTCTGGAATTCTGGAAGACTACTACCACCCCCCCCCTATGTCCTCCTGGGTCTCAGTGGTCAATGACATTATGCACATGGAGCTAATGATAGCTCTGGACAGTGATACCTTCAACAAATTTAAAATGATCTGGCTAACTTGGATGGACTAGCCTACTTCTGATTCCCTGAAAGCGTTGTTGACACCCCATAGCTAAGCCAGACACACCTTCTAACCATGATTTCCCGATTTTTTGCACCGGGGTCTGCTCAGCCCCTTCTATCCTCCCTTTCCCCCTTGCTACACCTACACCTTTCCCCTTCCCAACCTCCTAATCCCTTTTCCCTCTCCCTCTTTTTCTTTCTCCCTCCTTCCCCCCAATTTTATGTTTCCTTGACGGGAACCCAGATGTTCTCCTCCCCATCCCTTATATTTCTTTCTTGCAATGCACCACGGGCTCAAGCGCTACCTTTTGGATGATGGTCATACCCGTATGCCACACCGGATTATATCCTAGAGTGTATCGGTTAAAAGACCTAAACTGTATTGCCTCCTGTACTGAACATCTGGTTTATACATATGTTGTGTTGTTTCACTTTGTTAAACGCAATAAAAATATATTTCACTCTAAAAATCCAGCCACTCACAATCTACAGTAACAAGTAACATCGATCCACAGGTAGAGGGGGAAAAAAAAATCTTGTGGTCAACTGAGCCTAATTTCACCCTGACCAGGAAAACAACCCTATCTGACCAGCAAAGGCAAACAGATCCATTTTCCCCGGTCAAAACATTCTCTGTGGTGGGTAATGAGGTGCACCCAGTATCACAGTTCTAATTGAAATGTCAGTTGGTTAGGCGCTTTAAAGTCAACGTGTTTCAGGGGAAAGCCACCCCCTTCCTCAGGGCTGGAGCAGAAGATGCGATTAGAATCACGATGAGATATAATAGGAGACTTACACTCACCGGCCACTTTATTAGGTCCACCTCGCTAGTAACGGGTTGGACCCCCTTTTGCCTTCATTCTTCGTGGCATAGATTCAACAAGGTGTTGGAAAAATTCCTCAGAGATTTTGGTCCATAGTCACATGATAGCATCACGCAGTTGCTGCAGATTTGTCGGCTGCACATCCATAATGCCAATTTCCGGTTCCACCACATCGGTTCTCTATTGGATTGAGATCTGGTGACTGTGGAGGCCATTGGAGTACAGGGACCTCATTGTCCAGTGGTGAGATGATTTGAGCTTTGTGACATGGTGCATTATCCTGCTGGAAAGAGCCATCAGAAGATGTTTATACGATGCTCATCTGGTACTAAGAGGCCCAAAGTGTGCCAAGAAAATATCCCCCCACACCATTACACCACCACCAGCCTGAACCATTGATACAAGGCAGGATGGATCCATGCTTTCATGTTGTTTACGCCAAATTCTGACCCTACCATCTGAATGTTGCCGCTGAAATCAGGACTTATCAGACCAGGCAACGTTTTTTCCAATCTTCTATCGTGCAATTCTGGTGAGCCTGTGCGACTTGTAGCCTCAGTTTTCTGTTCTTAGCTGACAGAAGTGGCACCCGGTGTGGTCTTCTGCTGCTGTAGCCCATCTGCTTCAAGGTTCGATGTGCTGTGCATTCAGAGATGGTATTCTGCATACCTTGGTTGTAACGAGTGGTTATTTGAGTTACTGTTGCCTTTCTATCATCTCGAACCAGTCTGCCCATTCTCCTCTGACTTCTAACATCAACAAGGCATTTTCCTCCACACAACTGATGCTCACTGGATAGTTTCTCTTTTTCTGATTATTCTCTGTAAATCCGAGAGATGGTTGTGCGTGAAAATCCCAGTACATCAGCAGTTTTTGAAAAGACCAGCCCGTCTGGCACCAACAACCTTGCCACATTCAAAGTCACTTGAACCCCCTTTGTTCCCCATTCTGATGCTCGGTTTGAACTTCAGCAAGTCTATATCTATATATCTATATCTATATCTATATCTATATCTATCTATCTTCACCATGTCTATATGCCGAAATGCATTGAGTTGCTGTCATGTAATTGGCTGATTAGCAAGCAACTGAACAGGTGTACCTAATAAAGTAGCCGATGAGTGTATATTAGCAGGGGCGTAGCTACAGGGGCCGCAAGGGTTGCACTTAGGACCCGGCCCCATGCTCCAGGGGGGCTCGGGTCGCAAGAATGGGGCGGCATATAGCAGAATCAATCCCCACCTCCTGCAGCCGCTGAATGCCTGCGTCTCCTCTTTTCCCTCCTGCAGGCATTCAGCAGCTGCAGGAGGCAGGAATCAAATCCTCTATATGTTACTGTCCTGTCGCCCCTCCTATCCAGTTTCCCACTGCTGCCCCTGGACCCCTCTTCTCCAGCTCCACACTGAGTAGCTTGGGAACACACCTTAACATTATGGCACGCCAAGCAACCCGCTGCTCTCAAGAGTGAGACATCCCTGAGCTGCCGGGATCCAGATCACCAAGCGGGTGAGAGGGGGGATAAGCCACCCTAACATTACGCCACTAAAGGGGGGCCCCAGCAGGGTTGCTTGCTGCAGGGCTCTGAGTTGAGAGCGTATATCTCTCATACGGCTCATAGCCTGCACTGACATTCTCACCGCCCCGCACAGGCAGGACAGGAGAGAGCCGATATGCTCCTTCTCCTCCTGCTCATACGTTCCATTGCTTCAGTTTGCTTAAGTGTGCATGTGCCGATGACGTCAGCACATGAAATACAGGGATATCTCATAAAACGTGCAGGTTTAGGAGATATCCAGTGTAGCTACAGGTAAGCCTAATTATAGGCTTGCCTGTAGTATAAAGTGGTTGTAAAGGGTTTACAACCACTTTAACGACTCTCCTTTCCTCAACCAGACACATCGTGGGAAGAAAGGACTGCCGATAACTGTCAAGTCTGTTTACATGTGATCAGCTGATCACATGGTAAGGGGCCGCTGTGGTTAGCCCTTTACCGTGACTAGCTGTGTCACAGAGCATGCTGGATGCAGACCCCTGGCGGCCTGCGGGAGGCAGGGTTCTGGGAGGATGTCCATGAACACCTTCCCAGAACTGGAAGCCCAGGGCTTGGATGGAAGGTGGCAGGGGTTAGGGGGCTCCTTCATGGTTTCTTGCCCTAAAGGTTCGGGGCCCTGAAGGTTCTAGTTATGCCTTTATATATTAGACTTGATAAAAACTGTCAAATGTTATTGTATTATGAACTGTTGGCATGGTCCAAAATAATGGCCCAGCATGGATCAAAATATTGCCAGTCTTATCCTTAGTGCCTACAACTTTGTATGCCATAGGTTGTAAGTAAAACTTCTAGTCTGTTGGTAAAGTGAGTCCCCAGGCCTTTTTCTCCCCAAATCCCTTTCAGTTCCAGAGTGTTTTTTGTTTTGTTTCGGCAACGTCTCGGTTTCGCATATAATATATTTTAGATTTTGTTAGATTTTGTAGTCTACCCTAATGCTGTGTACACACGACCGGACTTTCGACGGACTGAATCACGTCAGACTTTTCGACGGACTTCCGTCAAATCGGACTTGTCTACACACAATCACACCAAAGTCCGACGGATTCGACCGTGATGACGTACGACCGGACTTGAATAAGGAAGCTCATAGCCAGTAGCCAATAGCTGCCCTAGCGTCGGTTTTTGTCCGTCGGACTAGCATACAGACGAACAGATTTTTCGACCAGACTCAAGTCCGTCGGAAAGATTTGAAACATGTTCTAAATCTAAAGTCCGTCACATTTTCGACAGAAAAGGTCCGCTGCAGGTCCGATGAAGCCCACACACGGTCGAATTGTAAGACGGATTCTTTCCGTTGGACAAGTTTGGTCGAAAAGTCCGGCCGTGTGTACACGGCATAAGGGATTTCCTTGGAAGCAATTTCTCTTTCAATATGTTTTCAACCTCGAGTACACAGGATGCCGGGGATGACGTCACTTCCGGTGGGACGGTGGTGGGTCAGTAGGCAGGCGACACGTTTGCGGAGCAATGCGCTCCTTCCTCATCCCCCGGCACCCTGTGTGCTCGAGGTCCAGGAAACGTTGGTAACCACTGGCACAACACGCACCCACTTCACCAGCGTTCTGCCACAGATGGACTCCCTCCCAGACAGCTGTTCCCTCATCTCTGACATGCTTGTTTTTAACCTTGTGAGTACATATGCACCATTTGCTTATTAAAATTGAATAACTTACCGCACTTAGAGTGGCGCCTTTGTGCTGCCTTTCCCCAGCCTGATAACACCCTTAGCTGTAGGGTCAGTCATGCAAAAAAATTCTCAAGTGGGGTAAGAGTTTGAAGACTGGATGATGACGTGATCACTTGGGCGTCAACATTTTTGATTTAGAGATATCTAAAGATTACTTGTGAGTGCATTAGGAAAAGCTCAGAATGCTCGATAAGGACACCAGGTTGTAAATTCTGTACACGTCTTTGGAGGCTCGCCACTTAAACCTAGTTGGCTCCAGGTACCCCTGGGATAAACATCGGATTACATATGATTGTGAGCAATGGGAGCATACGGGGACACGAGTTTCCTGGAAAACATAACTATTTTTAGGGCCTGTTGAAATCTGGACCATACAAATGACATCAATACAATTATGTCTTTTATACATCACTTTAATCATACTACAATTTATATATTTTTTGCAGACATTCTGGTCTATGAGTAATGCATTTACCGTAACTAACATTCACAAAGTGCAAATTTCTCAGTCCATATACCCCCCCTTCATAAACTATTTTCTTCTTGTGGTTTAGACCCTACACAATCGTTTCATTAAACAGTTGGTGAGATCATCTCATGAAATTTGAACTTTGAAGTTATAGAAATGATTTTAATGGGATAATTCTTTGAACTGAACATTTTATGGGACCATACAGGATATGTGTGGTATAGATTGACTCAGCATAATATATTGTTGTTTGCACAGACCGGTGTGTCATGTTTCTGCAGTCAAGCTGTGTGCCCGGGAAATATAAGCGAATTATGTTGTTTTCTGTAAAATGACTACTGATACACAGGTGGAAAAATTGACATAAAGGGCAATAAAAAAAACTGGATACATGAAGCAGCTTTCTTGTCATATATAAGCCCAGACCAAGAGCTTTAATTATCGTCACACATCCATCAAGAATTCTTAATAAAAAATAACTGCGGCTTTAATATACGTGTGAGGTAGTGCCAGACTTTGTCAGTGGTGGGTAGGTCTGTGATGGCGTGACTGGTGAAGGGTACTCGGGCGTAGGTTCATTCATATATGTGAAGATAGTCAAGGTAGGTAAGGAGTAGAACAGAGAATCCTGGAAACCTGAGCTGGTTCTAGAGCAATCATCACTTTATTGGCGTATTACTTAAAAACACATGCAATGCATTTCAGGGACTTGTGTTCCTCCTTCTTCGGGCTTTGGTAGCGTTAGATCTGTTGAATCCGGGCACCACAGTCTGTGAACTAATATAATATTGCTGTCCCTGAGAGTCTATTGGGCCTGCAATGGTACTTGTTTGCTACTCAGGCACAACAGACACTCCAGAACACCAATATCATATAAGGACATAGCAGTGGTGGCTGGTGTTTTTTTTTGCGGGTGGTGGGCGGATTGCAAGCAGCGGCTCCTGTGTCCTCTCCTCCTCAGTTTTCAGTGGTGGGGAGAGGCTCCTGTGTCCTCTCCTCCTCGGCTTTGGCAGCCGGCGGGTTGCGGGTAGTGGCTCCTGTGTCCTCTCCTCCTCTGCTTTCGGCGATGGGCAGAGACTCCTGTGTCCTCTCCTCCTCGGCTTTGGCAGCGGGCAGCTGGCGGGTTGCGGGCAGTAGCTCCTGTGTCCTCTCCTCTTCGGCTTCGGCGGCTTCCGCCGTGTGGCTCCTCCCTCCTCCTCCTAGACATCCAATAGGATTGCCTGTCCTTTCAGGCAATCGGGTGATGGGTCTCAAGACCCGCTTCCTGATTAGCTGGGAGGAGGACCAGTGTGGCGATAGCGAATATTTATTCGCACGGCTGCACATGCACACAAGGCAGGGGGCAGGCAGGTCACAATCTGAGCTGCCGGGTGAAAGCAGTGGGCTTGTATGTAAAAAAAGGACACTCAGAGGGCCTGGGATGGGCCTGCTGGCCCCCACCTTGCGTGCATGTGCACAGTTGAGCAGGGCAAAGAGGGAGGGGCTGTACTGGGCTGTACTGGGCTGCATGGGGGGGGGGCTGAGCAGAGAGTGCGCCCCTGGGGAAAAGGGCTTGCCCTGTCACCCTGTGTAAGTGAAACTGGAAACTCAGAGGGCCCAAGCTGGGCCTGGGCAGACCCCATGCCCGGCCGGCCCGGGCCCCCTAAGTTTACTGATTTACCTACGCAGGGTGATGTGGCAAGTGCTTTTCCCCAACAACACAATGTAAAACCTAATCTGTGACAGGGAGGCTTCATGGGCCCCCCTAGAGCATGGGCGGGGTTGCCATTGAGACCCTTGCAAGCTGGACCCCTCAAGCTCTGCCCATGCAAACAACATTTCTGAGCTAAACTGGCCATAGACTGTATGAATTTCAGCTTGTTCCTGAGAAAGCAGCCAACATTTGCTTAGTGCAGTGGTTCTCAACCCATCTAGTGCTGTGACCCCTTGATAAAATTTCCCAAGTTGTGGGGACCCCTAACAGTAAAATTATTTTCGTTGGTCGCGTTTGCTGGCACAGTGGCGGCTTTTGCTGGCACAGTGGCAACAATTGATGGGCACAGTGGCTGCACAGTGGCGACGTTTGCTGGCACAGTGGCGACAATTGATGGGCACAGTGGCTGCGTTTGGCACAGTGGCAACAATTAAAGGGCACAGTGGCTGCGTTTAAAGGCACAGGGGGCGAAGTTTGCTGGCACAGTGGTGACAATTGATGGGCACAGTGGCTGCGTTTGGCACAGTGGCAACAATTAAAGGGCACAGTGGCTGTGTCTGATGGCACAGTGGCTGCGTTTGATGGCACAGTGGTGACGTTTGCTAGCACAGTGGTGACAATTGATGGGCACAGTGGCTGCGTTTGGTACAGTGGCAACAATTAAAGGGCACAGTGGCTGCATTTGATGGCACAGTGGCAGCGTTTGCTGGCACAGTGCTGACAATTGTTGGGCACAGTGGCTGTGTTTGATAGCACAGTGGCGACAATTGATGGGCACAGTGGCGACGTTTGCTGGCACAGTGGCGACAATTGATGGACACAGTGGCTGCGTTTGGCACAGTGGCAACAATTAAAGGGCACAGTTCCTGCGTTTGCTGGCACAGTGGCGACAATTGATGGGCACAGTGGCTGCATTTGATGGCACAGTTGCGGCGTTTTAATGGGGGGTTTTTTCTGATTTTTTCAGTTTGTTTGCGCCCCACCACTGATTTATATATAAACGTCCCGGTTGGTTCCTCAAAAGTGGTTATTCCGTGCCAGTGCTAGATATACAAAGTGTATAGCACCCAAACATGTATCTAGCACTGGCACGGAATAACCACTTTTGAGGAACCAACTGGGACGTTTATATATATATATATATATATATATATATATATATATATATATATATATATATATATATATATATATATATATATATATATATATATATATATATATATATATAAATGTTAAGTACCACAATAAAAAAAATGTTGTCTTGTCAGCTTTTCCTGTGTGTCTGACTTACCAGAAGTCACAGGTGTTCTTCTTCAGCAAGTGATGTTTCGTTGCCTCCCTCTTGGTACACTCGTCCGCAGCAAGCGGACTTCGGTGGGTGTAAAAAGATGTCCGCTTGCCGACTTCTAAGTCTAAGCCTTACTGCGGACGAGAGTTCCAAGATGGCGGCGACGGAACGTCACTTCCGTGCAGTCCCTCCTCTCCAGGAAGTGACATCTCCCTGGCCGAGACGGACAGACTCCGGCAGTAACTTTGGGTCCATCTTGGCCAGCATCTCGGCCAGCATTCGCGACCCCCTGGAGAATGGGCAATCGATCCCCCAGGAGGTCGCGACCCCCAGGTTGAGAACCGCTGGCTTAGTGGATGACCCTGTTGGCTGTCTTCCACCAACATCCTTTGTTTGAAAACTCTAAGGAGATAGGTGGAAAATTGTTGACCAAAAAAGATCGGCAGCCATTGAGATGCAGCCTCTGAAGGCTGAAAAAATAAAACTATTAGTGCTTTGCCAGCTTTAGAAGAAGGAATAGGAGGTGAACTCCCAACTACTTCTATATTTTATATGTGAAGTCCATTGTGTCACTTGATGAAGAACACATTTGCTTCTCCGTCAACAGTCTAGTTCAAAATACATTCGAGAGAATGATTGGTGGTATCTGCCATAGCTTTGGGAAGGTGGCAAACGACTACATTCAGGGCTGAAAAGGGGCTTCAGCTGTAAGAAGTAACACCTTCCCTGACATTATTACTTCAAGGTCAGCCTCAAAGTGGAGAAAATCAGTGTGGGGTCACCAATGGAAATTACTGCACAACAGATAGGAAATAGACTATGAACAAATGTATTTATGACTATATAACTTCTACTTCGCTTATACTAACAGGACCCGGACCACAAACTGAGCACATTTTTAATCAGTAAAATTTGCAGCACTTATTATTGGAGAAAAATAATTATCTAGAAAACAAGCTTTACTCCTAAAATGTTTTATTTGGGCATTAACAAAAAAGTGTTAAACCCTTTATGTGGCAATGAACCCCTAATAAATGAAGTTCCAAATTTGAAATACTGTAACTACGTTAAGTTCTGCCTTGATGCCGGGAGGAATTTATTATGAAGACATCAACATAACAGGACAAAATATAAAACAAACGCGTGTTCAATATTTTCTGTAGATAAAATTGTAGTAATTTAATAGACAAAGTGCATTAAAAACACTCACTTTTAAGTATCGTTAATCAGGCACAGTAGGGTCTGGTTACACCGATGTCTCTACTAACTTTGCACATCTAGATTTTGCAATATTTGCCCACTCTTCTTTGCAGAATTGCTCAAGTTCTGTTACATTTGATGGTGACAGTTTGTGGACTGCAAGTCATTCCACAGATTTTCAATGCGGTTTAGGACTGGTCTCTGACTAGGCCATGCAAGGACATTCACCGCCTTCTCCTCCAACCACTGTGGGCTCATTGTTGCTGTGTGCTTTGGGTCATTGTCATGTTGGAAGGTAAACCTTCTTCCCATTGACAACATTCTGGCAGAGGGCAACAGAGTTTCCTCAAGAACTTGATGGTATTTTGCCCCATCCTTCTTGCTGCAAAGGCCAGTTATAGGTCAGGGTGGGTGCCATTTGTTCGTACTGTTGGTGAATTGGTGAGGGGACGCACTGGATACCTACACACATTGTGCTTTTACTGGGTGTCCAGTGTGTTCATATACCTTTAACGAGTGGTGGACTCCCTCCAGGCAAGCCTGCCCTTAATTTATCCATTAATATATATATGTACAGTTGCAATAAAAAGTATGTGAACCCTTTTGGAATGATATGGATTTCTGCACAAATTGGTCATAAAATGTGATCTGATCTTCATCTAAGTCACATCAATAGACAATCACAGTCTGCTTAAACTAATAACACACAAAGAATTAAATGTTACCATGTTTTTTTTTTAACACACCATGTAAAAATTCACAGTGCAAGTGGAAAAAGTATGCGAACCCTTGGATTTAATAGCTGGTTGAACCTCCTTTGGCAGCAATAACTTCAACCAAACGTTTCCTGTAGTTGCAGATAAGACGTGCACAACGGTCAGGAGTAATTCTTGACCATTCCTCTTTACAGAACTGTTTCAGTTCAGCAATATTCTTGGGACGTCTGGTGTGAATCCCTTTCTTGAGGTCATGCCACAGCACCTCAATCGGGTTGAGGTCAGGACTCTCACTGTGCCACTCCAGAAGGTGTATTTTCTTCTGTTTAAGCCATTCTGTTGTTGATTTACTTCTATGCTTTGGGCCGTTGTCCTGTTGCAACACCCATCTCCTGTTGAGCTTCAGCTGGTGGACAGATGGCCTTAAGTTCTCCTGCAAAATGTCTTGATAAACTTCGGAATTCATTTTTCCTTCGATGATAGCAATCTGTCCAGGCCCTGACACAGCAAAGCAGCCCCAAACCATGATGCCCCCACCACCATACTTCACAGTTGGGATGAGGTTTTGATGTTGGTGTGCTGTGCCTCTTTTTCTCCATACATAGTGTTGTGTGTTTCTTCCAAACAACTCAACTTTGGTTTCATCTGTCCACAGAATATTTTGCCAGTACTGCTGTGGAACATCCAGGTGCTCTTGTGCAAACTGTAAACGTGCAGCAATGTTTTTTTGGACAGCAGTGGCTTCCTCTGTGGTGTCCTCCCATGAAATCCATTCTTGTTTAGTGTTTTACGTATCGTAGATTCGCTAACAGGGATGTTAGCATATGCCAGAGACTTTTGTAAGTCTTTAGCTGACACTCTAGGATTCTTCTTCACCTCATTGAGCAGTCTGCGCTCTGCTCTTGCAGTCATCTTTACAGGATGCCCACTCCTAGGGAGAGAAGCAGCAGTGCTGAACTTTCTCCATTTATAGACAATTTCTCTTACCATGGACTGATGAACAGCAAGGCTTTTGGAGAAACTTGTATAACCCTTTCCAGCTTTATGCAAGCCAACAATTCTTAATCGTAGGTCTTCTGAAAGCTCTTTTGTACGAGGCATCATTCACATCAGGCAATGCTTCTTGTGAAAAGCGAACCCAGAACTAGTGTGTGTTTTTTATAGGGAAAGGCAACTGTAACCTACACCTCCAATCTCATCTCATTGATTGGACTTCAGTTGCCTGACACCTCACTCCAATTAGCTCTTAGAGATCTCATTAGTCTAGGGGTTCACATACTTTTTCCACCTGCACTGTGAATGTTTACATGGTGTGTTCAATAAAAACATGGTAACATTTAATTCTTTGTGTGTATTAGTTTAAGCAGATTGTGATTGTCTACTGTTGTGAAGATCAGATCACATTTTATGACCAATTTGTGCAGAAATCCATATAATTCCAAAAGGGTTCACATACTTTTTATTGCAACTGTATATAAACAGTATCTCACAAAAGTGTGTACACCCCTCGCATTTTTGAAAATATTTTCTTCTATCTTTTCATGTGACAACACTGAAGAAATTACACTTTGCTACAATGTAAAGTAGTGAGTGTACAGCTTGTATAACAGTGTAAATTTGCTGTCCCCTCAAGATAACTCAACACACCAATAATGTGTAAACCGCTGGCAACAAAAGTCAGTACACCCCTAAGTGAAAATGTCCACATTGGGCCCAATTAGCCATTTCATTTGACTGGTTAGTGTTACAAGGTCTCAGGTGTGAATGGGCAGCATGTGTGTTAAATTTGGTGTTATCGCTCTCACTCTCTCATACTGGTACTCACTTTTGTGAGACACTGTATATGTGCTCCAATGTGGGAGACTCTCAGAGTTAGGACTGCCGTACACTGGGGTGTCATGATGTGGCCGCTGCAGCTTACGCATATATTTGCAAATGTGTGCAAACGAAACCCTCTGTTTTTAACCTGAACTATTAGATAGAGTCAATTCAGTTTGCTGCAGGTCGGCTGGTAAGAGAGCTGGGAATTTTTGTTTGGGGGTTTTAACCCTTCCCCTACTTTTTCCAAAGTGATCAAAAAAAAAGTTTAGCCTTTAGTTACATCAGAACTAGTCAAATACAATGCTTTTTCTAGTGGCTCATCTACAAATTCCAGTCTTTTTTTTTTAAAATCAGATCATTTTTTGGGAAGGTTTTGTTATTTTTTTGGCATTTAAAAGAACATACAAAAAAAAAAAAAAAGAAAAAAGATACAACAAGCAAAAAAATAAAAACAGAATCATACTGCACTCACCACACAGACAGCATTAATATTCAAAAAGTGCAGTAACATGGGATTAAGGGGCCCATTAGTGCCATATATGCTATAAGGCCACATTTACACCAAAACGCGGTGTGGGAAAAGTGCACTGCACCGGAACATGCTGCCCTTTGCAAGGCGTGGGCGGGTGCCACTTAGTTGTTTTTGCCACCCCAAACGCATCTCACAAATGCAGTGCGTTTACAACCACCAAACCACATGTTACATTGCACAGTGCAATCTGAAAAAAGTAGGGCCTGCAGTACTTTTTCCACGTTCCCATGCCTTTTTCTGCCCATTCAAATGTACGGGAAAGCGCGGGAACGTCTGTTTTTCATTGTGAACTGGCACTAACTGAATATGCATACTTTACAAAGGTAGAAATATCTGTCGATGTCTCTTAAATTTTAAATACAGAACTGCTACCTGACCTCAACCGTGTTGTCATTTGCTACAAATATAGAGCGATACAATTACTGGGACTAAAATAATCTATGAATAGAGAGCACGCTCTCTCTCAGGCTCACATAGCTACCACAAAAGGTTGTAGGTTTCCATTTGCATTCGGTCTCGCTTTGATGTTATATATCAGTCTAGTGACCTAGGTAGGGTAATATCCGCTGGTCCTCCTTCAGGTGTGTGTATGTAGCCCGGTGTTAATTTTGGCAGCAAATTTAGATTTAGTTTTATTCTTAAGCCTGATACACATGATCGAATTTTCAGACGGGAAATGTGTGATGACAGACTGTTGGCGGAAAATCAGACCGTTTGTACGCTCCATCGGACAATTGTTGTCACATTTTCTGCGGACAAATGTTGGCTGGCAGGTTTTAACATTTTCCGCGGACAAATGTGTGTTGTCGGATTTTCCGAGCGTGTGTACACAAGTCCGTCGGACAAAAGTCCAAAGTATAAACACGCATGCTCGGAAGCAAGGGCGAGCCGGAAGCGGTCGGTCTTGTAAACTAGCGCTCGTAATGGAGAAATAACATTTGTGACGCGGCAAATTATGAAATCTCCAAATGCAGCGCACAATTCTCTTCTTCTTTATAATGGGATAATAATGAAGCTGTTTTGCTGGTGATACTGATGGAGTTATTGCAAACAAATTTTCAAAGGCTTTTTTTTCTAGTGATATCAAGAATAATATTATTAAGCTTTTTTTATTTTTTATTTGGGCAAGTTACCACAACACCATTATCCCGTAGTTTTTAAGAACAAAGATACAACTATGTTGGTCTCCCTTGTCAATTTTACATTATTTTTAAAAATGTAACTGCCGACTCCCAAACTGTCATTTGACGTATAACACATAGCCAAGTATTATTCTACAAATTTTTTTTAATTGTGCATTAAAAAAACAAAAGAAAAATAAAATTAGGTATGCTATCTGCCAATAGAACTTAACCAAAAAGTGCATCCAAAAATATAGAAAATATAACAAATCAAATCATTATTATTCAACCAAAAAATAAAATAAAAGCCTCATGCATGTGTCCTGCTTTTTAATATAGGGGGGGGGGGGGGGGGCAACAATGCCAAGAGTTGGTGAAAGTAGGGGGTCCGTCATCCGGAGATAATTCCGAAAATCATCCGGATTATTCTCCTGGAGCTCCTGCAGCAAAGGCATATGACATAATTGGTCACGATTAGTAAAGCAACCAATTTTTAGTTCAAGAAATCCTCCTCCTCCTGTTCCTGGACTGGACTTGGGTCAAAGCAATAACTCCAAGGCCAATAATAAATAACACGTTATATCCTCCGATTCCACAACATGTCTGGTTGACGAATGGCCGTTCAGAAACGAACTGAAAAGCGTGAAATGAAAAGCGCAAATCAACACTCACCAAACTTCTACTAACACGAATTTAGCAGAAGGAGCCTAAAGGGTAGCACTACAGAGCTTAAAAAACACGTAGTGCGTCACTACGTTCGTGTTTGTTGGCCGACAATTCTTTGCCGTTTGTATGCAAGACAAAATCCAGGCACTCGCCCTTCGGACAAAAGTCAGAGGTTTTGTCTACGGAAAATCCGATCGTGTGTCTTTAGTCTTTTGACTAAAATGGCATTGTGGTTTTAGACACATTTTAGTCTTCTGCAATTGTTTTAGTTTTAGTGATATTTAGTCGACTAAATCTCCAGTACATTTTAGTCGCCTAAAACTCATAGCCCTATATTCAAGGCATATTCTCAAGAGCGTATTGTGTATTTTATTGAGTAGGTACTGTATGTCATTTTCAGCTAATATCTGGATAGTTTAGAAAATCTCCAGAGCATGTGAATCAGGGTACTCGGTTCAACATGGCATCTGGGGCATGAGAGGCAAGAGTCCCCTCGGCCAAAGCAATAGCCACTGCAGGGCTTTGTAGGCCCTATAAAGAATAAATAGTTGGGTGAGTCTCCTACAGGCCAAACATTAAACCAAGGACACAATTTGTAAAGATAGTATCTAGTTGTTCATCAGTTAATTGCCTCTAGCAAGAGCAAAATTGCAGTGGTGAGCCTTCAGCAAGAGCTCTGTAAGTCACAGTGACCCCTGTGGTGGGATGACTATTGCACAACGTAACTGAACCAGAACATGCAGCAGACTTGCAGAATGTTTGCAAAGAAGGTTGATCTGGAGTCATGCAATGCGGACTTGCTGCAATTGTGCAACAAACTTGTGAAGCCCGGCAAGTTCAGCAAAAGCTTAGCAAGTCATTTTCAAACTTGCAGCACCATTGCTTGCTATCTGGGTAGAGGTGGAGATGTTTGCACTGCAGTCGGTGTCCAGGTTGTGGTCCTCCGACTCCCCCGAGCAGGCCGTGATCACAAAGAAAACACTGGATGAATCATCGGGGGAACACAGGAAGCCCAGCTGCTATGGCCCAGCTGCTATTTGTCGAATGTCTTGCTCCCATTAAGTGGGGGGGGGGGTGAGAGTGTAGTAAAATAGTGTAGATATGTGATATAACACTTTGTTTAGCTGTAGAGATAAATATCATGTCCTGCTCTTCTGTTCCAGGCTCAAGCACTTTTCCTCTGGGGGGGGGGGGCAGCCGCTGGCTTCCAGCCAATCCCAGAGGGGGCGCTGTTTAAAAAGGCTAGCATGTGGATTGCTAAGGGTTTGAGCAACACCTCCATGCAATGGCAGCTGGGCCTCCTGTGGTCCCCAATGATTCATCCAGAGATTTTCTCTGTGATCACAGCCTGCTCGTGGGAGTTGGAGGACCACAACCTGGACACCGACTGCAGTGCAAACAACTCCATCTCTACCCAGATGGCAAGAAATGGTGCTGCAAGTTTGAAAATGACTTGCTAAGCTTTTGCTAGACGTTGCCGGGCTTCACAAGTTTGTTGCACAATTGCAGCGAGTCCGCATTGCATGACTCCAGATCAACCTTCTTTGCAAACATTCTGCAAGTCTGCTGCATTTTCTGGTTCAGTTATGTTGTGCAATAGTCATCCCACCACAGGGGGTCACTGTGGCTGAGTTTTCCTGCTGTAGACTTGCAGAGCTCTTACTGTAGACTCTCCACTGCAATTTTGCCCTTGCTAGAGACTTGCCACCCAAATTTGCTACAAATTGGAGAAGTGTCAACTAGAACTTGTGCTTCAAGTGCTCTGCAAGTGTACAACTTGCCAAGGAAAGTGTGCAGCAAGTTAACAGACCTACAATTCAACACTGCCGCAAATTTGTGGCAAGTTATCCTTGATATCTGGGTAGGAGCTCTGGTGAAGACCAGGTGGTGTGTTAGATTCTGTGCCTTGGACCTTTTAAGTGCTCTCCGCCGAGCGAACAGCTGGCCAAGTACTCCATGTCCACTCTGCATAGCTCCCAACTGTCCCTGATTTGGAGCAAAGTCCCTCTGTCCCTCTTTCCTCCTCATTTGTCCCTCATTTTGGTCTGATCCATATAGATGTATATAAAACGCACTTTTTATCTATCAAAAAGTTTTTTTCCCAGCACTAAACCTTTCATCTGATTTCTAAATTGCTGCATTTGTAAATTCCAAAAGCCAAAATAAAGGAATAGTAGTGGTTAAAAAAAAAGCACTTGTGGGTTTAACAAATCTTGTTTTTTTTGTACAATTCTCCTTCAAGGAGGCGTGGCAAGGGGTGTGTCCTATGCCTGCATACTTTTGCTGATAGGTGTCCCTCATTCCCATCTCAAAAAGTTGGGAGGTGTGACTCTGTGGCCTTCATTACTCCACGTGGCTGCTACAAGAAGGGCTAATTCACACATTGTGCAGCAATAGATGTTTTACTACATTATAAAACTCACCGCAAGGACACGAAGGAAACATGTCCCATTCACACTGCAATGCAGCTCGGAGTTGCTCTGCAACTTGCTGCGATAAAATGCAGACATGCTGCATTTCATCGCAGCACACGGTAGAGAATCGCATGGCACTGTACAGCAGAGCAGCGTATCGACCTGCTGTAAAGCGCCATGAATGAAGTGTACGTTTGTCCAAAACAAAAAAGGAACTGTGTGATGTGCGGAATCACACACCACATTTCCCCCTAATGAAGGCGGGAGCGGATAGCTGCTGGGCAGGTAATAAGCAGGTAATAAGCTTCTGCAGCTGCCCGCTCTGGTGTGAACCCAGCCAAAACCCTGAGCAGCCGCTCTGCCCCTAGTGGGAGCGGGGTTTTCTAATCCGTGGTAATTTAATCAGCCTCAAAGGATAAGTTCACTTTCGGCAACATGTTACATGTTTCGACCCATTTTTAGGGTGGTAACATGTAACGTGTTCCCGCTCCTGCAGCCGCTGAGGGATCCGCTGCCTCTGTGTCACAGCAGTGCGGGGAGAGGTTCCCCATACCGGCGGTCACTGTTTTAAAAAGAGCGCAGCTGTGTGGGGCTCCGCCCACGCGGCCGCGTCATTCATTCACAGAGTTCTGCGAATGAATGAACTACAAGTAACGACCTACTATGCGGATGTCGGCTTGTAATTCTCAATGAACCACCATGGCACTGTTGATTGTTCCTGTCAGTGTGAAACTGCCTGGCTGTATGTACGGGGCACACAGCTCACACTGACACACTAGTCCTGCTTGGCATCAGAGATCTGACATCTGCTGATTGCTGGTGCAATGCTTTCCAGGCACCTAAAAAAAATAAAAAAATAAAATAAAAAAATGCCCATTTTTTTACCTGCAAAAAACATGTGCATTTTTTTTTTTAAGGTGAACTTATCCTTTAAGGGCCCCTTCACACCAAAATCACACAGAAAACTGAGCCCTGGAACCCGGCGGGGACGCGCTGTCTCTCTGCCCGGGGTTCTCCGCTCTTGATTGGATAGATTAATAGCAGCACAGCTATTGGCTCCCACTGCTGTCAATCAAATCCAATGGCGTGGGCGCCGGGGGGCGGGGCTGAGTCATACATTCTGCGGCTATGGCCGCCGAATGCTGGACTCGGGAGCGCGGCCGCAAGGTAACCCCCCCACCGGGAAAGCGCTTCTCCTAGGGGGTTATCTGATGTGGGGAGGAGCCACGAGAGCCGCCGGGGGACCCCCGAAGAGGAGGATCGGGGCCACTCTGTGCAAAACGAGCTGCACAGTGGAGGTAAGTATAATATGTTTGTTATTTGAAAAAAAAACAAACCCTAATGGGGCGTACACACGGTCGGACTTTTCGACCGGACTGGTCCGACGGACCAAATCCGATCATGTGTGGGCTTCATCGGGCCTTCAGCGGAATTTTCCAGTCGCAAATCTGACGGACTTTGGATTTGGAACATGCTTCAAATCTTTACGTCGTAACTCCGCTGGACCCAGAAATCCGCTCGTCTGTATGCTAGTCCGACGGACAAAAACCGAGGCTAGGGCAGCTATTGGCTACTGGCTATCAACTTCCTTTTTTTAGTCCAGTGTACGTCATTACGTACGAATCCGTCGTACTTTGGTGTGATCGTGTGTAGGCAAGTCCGTTCGTTAGAAAGTCCATCGGAAGTCCGTCGAAAGTCCGCTGGAAAGTCTGTCGGACCATAACAATCACTTTAAGTGGTTAAACATCTTATCTCTTCTGTTTTTAATACATACCTATTATGCTGCGTACACATGAATCGCACATTCCGACAGCAAAATCCATGTTTTTTTTCTGACGGATGTTGGCTCAAACTTGACTTGCATACACACGGTCACACAAATCTTGTTGGAAATTCCGATCGCCAAGAACGCGGTGACGTACCACCCATATGACAAGCCGAGAAAAGGAAGTTCAATAGCCAGTGCGGCTCTTCTGCTTGATTCCGAGCATGCGTGGCACTTGGTGCGTCGGAATTGTGTACACACACGATCGGAATTTACGACAACGTATTTTGTTGTCGGAAAACTTGAGATCCAGATCTCAAATTTTGTTTGTCAGAAATTCCGACGGAAAACGCACACACGGTCGGAATTTCCGACAACATGCTCCCATCAAACATTTCCCGACGGAAAATCGGACCGTGTGTACGCGGCATTAGATTGATCTCCTTATTTCCTACCCCATTGCAAAATGAACCAATAGAATAGAATTGTAGCGCTGGTAGATTTATGATCTACCCACTGATAGGTAAATTTAGTAACTTGTTCGTTAGGGAAGTTAGATTTGCCTCTGTTCCAGCTTGGCTGACGTTGCGTGCGTATCTATACTGAGCCGGCGGGTGTCGCTGTTACCACTGGTTAGTGCTGGAAGGGTAACGTGTCTAAGCGTATGGGTGCTCCTCTGTCCCGGAGACAACTCGGTGGAGGTGGTCCTCCGAGTTGCATTCTGGGAGAGGGTATTTATGGGACAGACGTCATATTTTGGGGTTCGTTTTACAGCCACCTGCTGGCCCTCCTGGCCGACAGGTATGCGTTAGTGCTACCTCGTGGTCCTCCGTTCCAGAGGCCCGTGTCGCTGCGGCATGTGGGTGGGCCCAGAAGCATGTCTGGGACCTACCACAGCAGCCGAGGAATGGTCCTGAGCTGTCTATCCAGAGTGAAGAAGCTGGACAACCGAGAAGATCCCAGGGGAGGACCCGTCATGGAAGGATCACGCAGAGTGCTGGTCTGGAGAGGGGCCTGGTGACTCGGTTGGAGGACGTATCCTAAAGTAGTTCCACAGCATGTAGAAAAATGGGGGGACAGAAGCGGGACTTTATATGAGGCATGTGGGTGAATATGTTGGGCCAATGATGAGGGTGGGGTGTGGGAAAATGAACAAAAAATATAAATTAAAATTATATGGATGGAGTGGGAATGAGATATATAAGGTCAACATGGATAATGATGAGAGGTCATAATAGCAAAAAAGTTTATTAGCATGGATATTCGAATCAGATACAGTCAATAAGGGAAAGGGCACATATAAAACCAAAATAAAACATGTTAGCAACGATGTATGGACCAGCAGGGTTCATAAATAGTTATACAGTTGCAAGGACATATATACATTGTACAGTCAGTGTATACATTAATGGATCTGGACTCTACAACATATTGACAGCAATGTATGGACAGGCGAGGTACATAGGTAGGTAGTGCATTGACAAGAGCACACATGCATAGTACAGACAATGAATGCATCAATAGATCTAAACTCTACGCGTTTCATGGCTTTGAACCAATCGTCAGGAGTCTGATGCGATTAAACTGTAACAGAAGCAATAGAGTATCTGTTATTGTATGGATAAGTAATTGTGGAGAACATATGCTGAAAATATGATCTTCTGCATACTCACAAATTGTGCAATGTTTGGTTTGTGATGACCTGTGTGTTGCAATGTGATGTTGGTCTGGGTCCATGGAGTCTCCCCCGGGGTTGAGGCAGAGAGCGCACCCCAATGATGCCGGCCACAGTAGCCCAAGTCACACAGGCACCCACAGGACCGGCAGGCAGGGACGTCCGACAAGGACAGGGAGTGTAGAGGAGCTGGGGAAAAAACGTAAAAAGTGGAGGTGTGAGAGATGTGTGGGGTGGGGGATAGTGGTGTTGGGAATGAGTGGGGTGGGAGTAGTATAACGTGCCCCTAAGTGTGTGGAAAGAAGCTAGGGGGAGTGGAAGTGATGGGAAAGGTAAGGCATAAGCAAGAAAAACCAAGGTGGCTGGAGTGGGTGAAGGGAGGTGGTAGGATATGAGGGAATTACCTGAGTGGTGGGTGCCCAGCCGAGCCAGACGTCTGGTGTGCATGGCGGAAATGTGGGATGCCTGGCCAGATGGAGCCTCAAATAGCCACAAACATGCGGCGCGCTCACGCCAACGTCACGCGCGGGCGTGATGACGCGGTAAGGGGAGGGGAGGCCGATGGATGCGGCCGCCTAAGCAACCCTACAGCGTTTGAGCCCGGAGAAGGAAAGACACTAGACGTACCGTCTGCGGCGGCCAAGACGCCGCAGGCGGGGTGTAGGAGGCATGACGTCGACGCGCCGAGGCCAGTATATTTGGGATGGAGGCATTTGGGTGTTTCTCTACCAAAATAATGTGGATTGGTCACAACCCCCTTTTGACGTAGTTCCACAGCATAGTACTGCCGGGTTGGCTTAGAGGTCCAAGTACTGTGTCTGACATTTACCGCAAAATTTAACATATCCTGTGGCAGAGGATTGTACGGATTCATTTCAAGCAAGTCTGTGGCAGAGACTTTTGTTCGTGCTACGTACTGGCTGCTAGGCAAGTGAGAGAAGCCTATCCAGGCGAGCAGAGATTGTGTCCCACAAAGGGGATTGCATTGGATTACAATATTCAACTTTAAAGGACGTTCTCAAGAATTTTAGAGAAAGGTATTTAAGTTTCCCTGTAGCTTCCCTCCTGCCTCTTTCCTGCTACTTCCTTCGTTACTTGGTTCAATAAAGCATTAAAAACTTACTTAAGTGTTGGTGCTTTCATCGTCCAGAGGTAAACTCAACGGAACCCTAGACCCGATGCCGGTGAAACAGGAGTGTCGAGAGTGAAGGTAACAAGCCCGTTTAAATCAGCAGCTCCACCGAGAGTTATTGCTACAGAATTTTAGAAGGCTTTCGATGTAATACTTTATTGGTTTATTTGTTGCTCTCCTCGTTACATTTTTTACATTGTTATGTATACTCATCCTGTTCATAAATCCATAAGTTTAGCTCTATTGCTATTTGAATATTGTACCACCATCCTTATATGTACTCAATTCGTCAATCTTTGTTACCGTATATACTCGAATATAAGCCGACCCGAATATAAGTCGAGGCACCTAATTTTACCACAAAAAACTAGGAAAACTTATAGACTCGAGTATAAGCCTAGGGTGGGAAATCCGCAGCTACTGTAAGTGGAAATGAGGGTCAACAATGCCCATTTGCAGCCTCACTGTGCCCATTTGCAGCCATAGGTCCCCTGAACTCCAAACTCGGTAGTTAAGGGTTCCTAGATGCCCCCTAGCTGCAGCCAAAATTTGAGGTCTCTGGACCCAAAGGGTCCCGAAATGACATTGCTGCAGATGGACACAGTTGACCGACTTCGGGGCCCGGTATCTGGTGGCCACTTGGTGCTAGGAACCCCAAATTTGGTATGCAAACACAGTGGATCTAGCACTACAACATATCCATAGCTGGGGTTCCTAGCACTAAGTGGCCCCGAGATACAGGGCCCCAAATTTGGTTCGGAAAATGTCAAGCACTTTTCTGCAGCAGAGAATGTCATTTTCCGAACCGACTTTGGGGCCCGAAATGACATTGCTGCAGATGGACACAGTTAACCGTATTTGGGGCCCCGTATCTCAGGGCCACTTGGTGCTAGGAACCTCAGCTTTGGATATGTTGTAGTGCTAGTTCCACTTGGGTTCCTAACATCAAGTGGCCCCCGAGATACGGGGCCCCAGAGTCGGTTCAGAAAATGTCATTCTCTGCTGCAGAAAAGTGCTTGACTCGAGTATAAGCCGAGGGGGGGGGGGGGCATTTTCAGCACAAAAAAATGTGCTGAAAAAGCTTATACTCGAGTATATACAGTATATTTAAAAAATAATAAACAATTTTGACGAGAAATATACTATTTCTTACCCTTTAAAAGCCTCCACACCAGACCCCTGACAGAGATCCAGCCAATGTCAACAAAAATGCAATGGCAATAATAATCTGCTTTCTCCTCTAATGCACCCGCTGTAAACATTTCCTGCAAGTCATAAAAAAAAACGCCAAAGCCATTTACCAGGGCAGTGAAACATTTTATAACCCAACCAGGAAAAACCAAGTGTGCTCAGCGTTACCATAAGCGCGGCTTTCACGTCGCAGAAATTCGGGGAGAAAAAGACGGTATTTCCGGGGACAGGTATCTGTAGAATGAGATCTCTCCTTATGAAAAGAAGGGTTTGGGAGCTGAGAACGAGTTCCATACAATGTACGCTTCTTCAGACCACTTCCTTCATATTCCCCTTCCATGATTCTTTGTATTGACAGATGCCATTTGTTCGTTTACGACGTGATAATAAAATCCTTCACATTGAGTGGATGTTTTTTCTCCCCCCCCCCCCTCCTCCCCCTTCTTAACTCAGAGGTAGCAAATGGCTGTCCTACCCCATGGTAAAAGAAACTTTCCATTAAAGATTAAACTGGGAGGCTGATGTGATGAAGTATGTTTTACAAGCAGATGAATTCTTAACACACAAGGGCCATTACAAGAAGAGGCTGTTATATTTAGATGCCATTCTTGTCGTACAAAGCACTACTTCTAATTAATACCATTATTTATTTACAGCACGGAAAATACAATGGCCTGGGAAAGACGATATATTAGTGATAACGGCTCAGTTGGAAAATCGGCACAGTGAGTTTTCCAGCGATCGCCTAATTATCTACAAAGTGACAAAAAATAGGTCCGCGCTCCCAGTTAGCTGGAGCAGCGGGAGCGTGGTCTTCTCTTTTTTTTTTTTACCATTTTGATCATTATTATTATAATACAGGATTTATATGGCAGTTTACGCAGCGCTTTACAACTTCAGGGTAGACAGTACAACTACAATACACTCAAACCACTTAAGGACCGGGCCTATTTTTCAAACTTTCAAACTTAAAATCAGGGTTTTGTTTTTTTTTTTTCTAGAAAATTACTTAGAAACCCCAAACATTACCGTATATACTTGAGTATAAGCCGAGTTTTTCAGTACATTTTTTTGTGCTGAAAATGCCCCCCTCGGCTTATACTCGAGTCAAGCACTTTTCTGCTGCAGAGAATGACATTTTCCAAACTGAATTTGGGGCCCCGTATCTCAGGGCCACTTGGTGCTAGGAACCCCAAATTTAGTGTGCAAACCCAGTGGAACTAGCACTACAACATATCCAAAGCTGGCATTCTTAGCACTAAGTGGCCCCAAGATACGGGGCCCCAAAGTTGGTTCAGAAAATGTCAAGCACTTTTCTGCAGCAGAGAATGACATTTTCCAAACTGACTTTGGGGCCCCGTATCTCGGGGCAACTTGGTGCTGGGAACTCCAGCTTTGGATATGTTGTAGTACTGGATTTGCACACTAAAACTGGGGTTCCTAGCACCAAGTGTCCCCGAGATACGTGGCCCCAAAATCGGTTCAGAAAATGTCATTCTCTGCTACAGAAAAGTGCTTGACATTTTCCAAACCGACTTTGGGGCCCCGTATCTCGGGACCACTTGGTGCTAGGATATGTTGTAGTGCTAGTTCCTCTGAGTTCGCACACCGAATTTGGGGTTCTTAGCACCAAGTGGCCCCGAGATATGGGGCCCCAAATTCGGTCAACTGTGTCCATCTGCAGCAATGTCATTTCGGGACCATTTGGTTCCAGAGACCCCAAATTTTGGCTGCAGCTAGGGGGCATCTGGGAACCCTTAACTACTGAGTTTGAAGTTCGGGGGACCTATGGCTGCAAATGGGCACAGTGAGGCATGCAAAAGGGCACATTGAGGCTGCAAATGGGCATTGTTGACCCTCTTTTCCACTTACAGAAGCTGCACATTTCTCACCCTAGGCTTATACTCGAGTCAATACGTTTTCCCAGTTTTTTGTGGTAAAATTAGATGTCTCGGCTTATATTCGGGTCAGCTTATACTCGAGTATATACGGTATATATTTATATTTTTTCAGACACCCTAGAGCATAAAATGGACGTTGTTGCAATACTTTATGTCACACTGTATTTGCGCAGCGGTCTTACAAACGCAATTTTTTTGGGAAAAAATACACTTTTTTGAATCAAAAAATAAGAAAACAGTAAAGTTAGCCCAATTTTTTTTTTTTTTTACATTGTGAAAGATGCTGTTAGGCTGAGTAATTTGATACCCAACATGTCACACTTCAAAATTGCGCCCGCTCGTGGAATGGCAACAAACTTTGACCCTTAAAAATTTTCATAGGCGATGTTTAAAAATCTCTACAGTTCTCTCTGGCAGGACCCAGTAGGGTATCCCCACGGGCTCCGCAGGCTCATTGTTCCTCCTGGACCGACACGCCACCTGCACAGTCTGAAGGTAAACTATAAATGAAGGTATCTAATACAAATAGATTTAATATCTAGATGTATAACTAGATTCTCCTCTCTCCCCCTCTCCTCTTTGGATTACTCTTGTATCTGTGAGACACCGCTGCACATCATCATCCTTGAGCTGTTCCTACAACTTGATTGGAGTCCACCTGTGGTAAATTCAGTTGATTGGACATGATTTGGAAAGGCACACACCTGTCTATATAAGGTCCCACAGTTACCAGTGCATGTCAGAGCACAAACCAAGCCATGAAGTCCAAGGAATTTTCTGTAGACCTCCGAGACAGGATTGTATGGAGGCACAGATCTGGGAAAGGGTACAGAAAAGTTTCACAATGAGCACAGTGGCGTCCATCAAGAAGTTTGGGACCACCAGGACTCTTACTAGAGCGGGCCGCCCGGCCAAACTGAGTGATCAGGGAGAAGGGCCTTAGTCAGGGAGGTGACCAAGAACCCAATGGTCACATTGACAAAGCTCCAGTTTCTCTGTGGAGAGAGAAGAACCTTCCAGAAGAACAACCATCTCTGCAGCCCGGAGTTTGCCAAAAGGCACCTGAAGGACTCTCAGACCATGAGAAACAAGCAGAGAGCTGGGAACTGTCAGTCTCTGGCTCTCTGCTTGTTTCTCATGGTCCGAGAGTCCTTCAGGTGCCTTTTGGCAAACTCACTACACATTCTTTTGATAAGCCTTCCCAGAATATTGGAGGTTCATGTTTAGCGGTTTGCCTTGGGTCCAGTTTTTAAAAAAAGCCAGGTCCACCCCAAATAACAAGGATAACTTGCCACAAATTTGTGGCAGTGTTGAATTGCAAGTCTGGTAACTTGCTGCACATTTTCACTGGCAATTTGTACACTGGCAGAGCACTTGAAGCACAGGTTCTAGTTGACACTTTTCCAATTTGTAGCAAATTTGCGTGGCAAGTCTCTAGTAAGAGCAAAGTTGCAGTGGTGAGTCTACAGCAAAAGCTCTGCAAGTCCGCAGCATGAAAATTCAGCCACAGTGACCCCCTGTGGTGGGAAGACTATTGCACAACATAACTGGACCAGAACTTGCAGCAGACTTGCAGAATGTTCGCAAAGAAAGTTGATTTGGAGTCATGCAACACAGACTTGCTGCAATTGTGCAATGAACTTGTGAAGCCCGGCAAGTCTAGCAATAGCTTAGCAAGTCATTTTCAAACTTGCAGCTCAATTGCTTGCTACCTGGGACTGACAAAACTGAGTGCCGGGGATTCATCAGCTTTGCAATGAATTTCTCCTCCAGTGTTGCTTCTCCAAAAAAAAATATTTCTAGATCAGTGACTATACAATATCTCCAGTTATAAAGATGCTTTGGGGAATCTACAATGTGCCGTTTATAATAATGCTGTGCATAAAGCATTATGATGAAAGTTATCCTCAGAGTAAAAATGCACAAAACCAACGAAACCTACTTTTTTGTTAGGAATGTGGCATATGCTGCTCATCTGGCAGCACGGGGGTTAAAGATCTTATTTCTTTCTCTAAGCCTCCCCACCATGGAGCAGTTTACCATAACAATACAACCAAAAGGCATATGCTTGCTGCTCCACAAGGTGATAATTACTGGCATTTTGTTCCAGTCCTCAGGTGGGGAGGGTTTATCATTTGCATGATCATTTATTAGCAAACAGTAAAAAGAGATGTTTGCCTGAAGGATAGAATAGTTTAATCATAGGGAAACAATTTGCAGCACACAAACCGCATTCCTGGTTTGCTGCACACTGTGACTAGAAGAAATCCGTTTTATAAGTAGCAGAAATTAATTCCTGCATTTCCACTGGTGCCCATAGCTGAATCTCCCATCTATAAACATCAGTGGGGAACCATCCTGGATAGACTTTAAATGTTCTTTGAAAGGAGGAAGCCTTTATCTGGTAAAGTACGATACGCACGCAAGACATTTCTCAGCCTCAGATGTGTATATATACGCTTCTAGCAGTTAACGGCCATGACATTTTCAGGATGAACCAATATTTAAAGCTCTATTGAACGCAAGAAGAAAAGTAGCGCAGCCACCGATCCTTAAAGCAGAAGTTCAGCTTTTTATTTGACTTGTTCTGGCCAAGCTGGCCCAACCGCGCTACAACCTCAATTCCCAAAGAAAAAAGTTGGGGCGCTGTGTAAAAATCTACATCATAAAAGAATGCAATGGTTTGCACAAACCCGTATTTTATTCACAATCGAAAATAGAAAACATATCATATGTTTAACCACTTGACCTCCGGGAAGATTTACCCCCCCTTCTTGACCAGGCCATTTTTTTTTTGCGAAACGGCACTGCGTCGCTTTAACTGACAATTGCTAAGCTGTACCCGAAATAACATTAACATAGAGCTTTCTTTTTGTGGTTTTTGATCACCTCTGCGGTTTTTATTTTTTGCGCAAAAAAAAAAAAAAAAGCGACGATTTTGAAAAAAAAAACTATATTTTTTGCTATAATAAATATCCGTCAAAAAAACATAAAAAAACTAATTTCTTCCTCAGTTTAGGCCAATATGTATTCTTCTACATATTTTTGGTAAAAAAAAAAAAAAATCGCAATAAGCAAAAGTTATAGCTTCTACAAAATAGGGGATATATTTATGGCATTTTTATTATTATTACTTTTTTTTTTTTTTACTAGTAATGGCAGTGATCAGAGGGACTGCGACATTGCGGCGGACAGATTGGACACTTTTGACACTTTTTTGGGACCAGTGACATCTATACAGCGATCAGAGCTATAAAAAATGCACTGATTACTGTATAAATGACACTGGCAGGCAGTGGCGTCGCTAGGGGGTGGCTTTTGGGGCTATAGCCCAGAATCTGGGGCCCATAGCCCAGAGTCTCTGCAGGGGTCCCCAAGGGGAGGGGAGGCTCTCTGGGGATCCTGATGTAAGTGGGGGGGGCTCTCTGGGGACCCTGATGCAAGGGGGAGGCTCTCTGGGGGCCCTGATGTAAGGGGGGCTCTCTGGGGACCCTGATGTAAGAAGGGGGCTCTCTGGGGATATATATATATATATACACACACACGTATATTATTGTATATACATGTGTATGCCTGCCCAAGCGTATGACTTTCTTTAATACGCTGTTATGGGCTCTATCCCCCAGATCTTTTGTAGACCTAGCAACGCCCCTGCTGGCAGGGAAGGGGTTAACACTAGGGGGCAATCAAGGGGTTAAATGTGTTCCCTGGGAGGGGTTTCTAACTGGGGGGGGGGGGGACGACTGACTAGAGGAGGAGAGAGATAGCTGTTTCTGATCACTAGGAACAGACGATCTCACTCTACTCCCCTGTCAGAACAGGGATCTGTTTGTTTACATTGACAGATCCCTGTCCTGTCTCTCTGTGGAGCAATCGCGGGTGGCCGGTCACGCGCACCGGCTCTGGCGGCGTGCAACGGGCGCGCGCCCACTGTATCTATTGCATGAATCGACATACAGCTACGGTGATTCGCGCAATAGAGCCGGCCTGCCGCTGTATAATGACGGCGGCTGGTCGGCAAGCGGTTAAAGAGTTTGTTTTGGCCAAGCTGGCCCAACCACACTACAACCTCAATTCCAAAAGAATGCAATGATTTGCAAATCTCATAAACCCATATTTTATTCACAATCGAAAGTAGAAAACATATCAAATGTTTAACCATTTATCCCCCTTCATGACCAGACCATTTTTTTGCGATACGGCACTGCGTTACTTTAACTGACAATTGCGCGGTCGTGCGACGCTGTACCCAAATAAAATTGATGTCCTTTTTTCCCCACAAATAGAGCTTTCTTTTGGTGGTATTTGATCACCATTGCTTTTTTTTAGTTTTTTGCGCTATAAACAAAAAAAAAAGACCGTCAATTTTTAAAAAAAGAAAAAAGAAATTTTTACTTTCTGCTTTAAAAAAATCGAATTTCTTCATGAATTTGAATTATATATTCTATCCCAATAAGCGTATATTGATTGGTTTGTGCAAAAGTTATCACGTCTACAAACTATGAGATATTTTTTTTTTTTTTTAATTTTTTAATCAGTCAATTTTTAAATTTTTTTTAATCAGCAACTAGCAGGACTGTGATATCACGGAACACAGTTGACCGCTGACAATGGTCACCAGGACAAACAGAGAAGATGAATCTCCCCGGTGAGGACACAGACAGCAATAAAGATCCCACTCCATTCAACACATAAAAAAAGTTTGTGTTTTAAATACACTTGTAACTTTGTAACCTTGCAATCTTGCAGACCTGCCAATACATCATGTTTTTTTTTTTTGGCAACAAAATACCAACGAAGTCAATGTTGATACCACTATCCAACATCATCCTAAAATAAATTCTTGCTATGCCCTTGCTAGAGTAACCGCAGAAAAAGTGCACAAGCTATGTGCAAACTTTACAAAAGAGCAGTTAGAGGAGTCCAGACACGGTGGCGGAGGAGGATTCATCTCACACAGCCGATGTCATTAGGAATGTTGTCATCTCGTCTCTTCTATAATATGGGACTGTATGGGATCCTCGCCAGCAGAGGATCGATAGCAATGTGTAAATGTCCCTTTGATGCAGTTGGACTCCTCAAAGAAAGTGAAACATCTAAATCACTCAGGAGTTCGCTGATAGAAAAGTTTCTTAAAATGTGACCAACGTGGTTATTCAAAGCCAAGGACTAACACTGGATATAAAGGCCCGTTCACACCTCTGGTTTTTTATCCTTTTGCGTTGTAACACGTTATCAGTGCATGACAACATACAAAAGGTGTGAATCCTGGACTTCTTCCCTAATGCTAGTCAGCAAGAACAACAGGTTTGTCGATATTTATGAGGACTGTTTATGTTCAACATTTTAGTTTTTTAGAAAAGGGAAGATTTCCTGACAGACCACTTTATACTGTAAGGGCTCGTTCACATGTGAGGTTGGGGGGGTGGTAAACCCCTGTCCCCTTTAGATACAGAAGAAGCAGTGGGGAGTGTACACATGCCATGGCCATGGAAGGAATTATAACCCCTGTCACTTTCCTGCAGGTGCCTTGCAAGCACCATGCAACTGGGTGCAATGCATGTGGTTTTGGCACTTTAGTGTGGGATTCAAGGGGTTAATGCAAGTGGCAGAGGAGATGATACCACGGCCGAAACTGGGGGGGCAGGGGGTCATGTGCCCCAGGCGCTGTATTAAGAGGAGTGCAGCGGGGGGGGGGGGTCAGTATCCAGGAGAAGGTTGGAAGACAGAAAGGGAGGTGGGACAGCACAACCACATCTACAGCACAGCCTGCCATGGGGGCACCATGGAGAAGAAGATAGCAAATGATGACTCCGAGGATTAATAAAAAATCTTGTAAAAATGAATAGTATTGTAAAATGAAATAAAATAATAAAAGTAAAGAACTACTGAGAACATCCGCTGCCCTACTGAGACCATCTGCTGCCCTACTGAGACCATCCACTGCCCTACTGAGACCATCCACTGTTCTACTGAGACCATCCACTGCTCTACTGAGACCATCCACTGCCCTACTGAGACCATCCACTGTCCTACTGAGACCATCCACTGCCCTACTGAGACCATCCACTGCCCTACTGAGACCATCCACTGCCCTACTGAGACCATCCACTGTCCTACTGAGACCATCCACTGTCCTACTGAGACCATCCACTGCCCTACTGAGACCATCCACTGTCCTACTGAGACCATCCACTGCCCTACTGAGACCATCCACTGCCCTACTGAGACCATCCACTGTCCTACTGAGACCATCCACTGCTCTACTGAGACCATCCACTGCCCTACTGAGACCATCCACTGCCCTACTGAGACCATCCACTGTCCTACTGAGACCATCCACTGTCCTACTGAGACCATCCACTGTCCTACTGAGACCATCCACTGTCCTACTGAGACCATCCACTGCCCTACTGAGACCATCCACTGCCCTACTGAGACCATCCACTGTCCTACTGAGACCATCCACTGCTCTACTGAGACCATCCACTGCCCTACTGAGACCATCCACTGCCCTACTGAGACCATCCACTGTCCTACTGAGACCATCCACTGCTCTACTGAGACCATCCACTGCCCTACTGAGACCATCCACTGCCCTACTGAGACCATCCACTGTCCTACTGAGACCATCCACTGCTCTACTGAGACCATCCACTGCCCTACTGAGACCATCCACTGCCCTACTGAGACCGTCCACTGCCCTACTGACACCATCCACTGCCCTACTGACACCATCCACTGCCCTACTGAGACCGTCCACTGCCCTACTGACACCATCCACTGCCCTACTGACACCATCCACTGCCCTAGTGAGACCATCCACTGCTCTACTGAGACCATCCGCTGCCCTACTGAGACCATCCACTGCCCTACTGAGACCATCCACTGCCCTAGTGAGACCATCCACTGCTCTACTGAGACCATCTACTGCCCTACTGAGACCATCCACTGCCCTACTGGGACCATCCTCTGCCCTACTGAGACCATCTGCTGCTCTACTGACACATTTAACCCTATGTTCGCCCTATTTCCAGCCTGTGTCATAAGTACAGTGACAGTGCATATTTTTAGTACTGATATTAGTGTCACTGGTTCCTACAAAATGTCAGTTAGTGTCCGATTGTCTGCTGCAATATCGCAGTCCTGCTATAAGTCGCTGACCGCCAACACTAGTACTTACTAGTAAATAAATAAATAAATAAATAAATAAATAAATAAAAATCCCAGTATATATCCCATAGTTTGTAGACGCTATAACTTTTAACGCAAACCAATTAAAATACGCTTATTGGGATTTTTTTTTCCTACCAAAGACTTGTAGCAAAATACATATTGTCCTACATTTATGAAGAAATTGGATTATTTTATTTTTTTTATTGGATGTGTTTTGTATTCAATCTCTTTTTTATTAATTTTATGAACAATTTATACAAATACATATACATTCATATACCTTACTTTATAACTTTAAATAATATCCTGTGTCCCAGACAAAAGGCAATAATTGCTTGTATTGAGATCTATCTTCCCTTTCTATATCCTTCCATCTTTCCTTTGTCACCTACACAGGGCCTCATGCATTGTCTCCAATCCCAATCACCCCACAACTTTAACACAAAAAAAAAAAAAAAAAAAACTAACAAAAAAACAAAAAAATAAAAAAAAAACTCCCACCTCCATGGGGTGGTATGTTCCCTTTCATAAATATTGTATCATGTTTGTCGAGAACCAAAACTCTTCCCATTGTTGCCATATTTTTGGCATTTGATTCGTTACGTTCTCTTCTCTCCTTATCTGTTCCTCTATATCAGTGATGGCGAACCTTGGCACCCCAGATGTTTTGGAACTACATTTCCCATGATGCTCATGCACTCTGCAGTGTAGATGAGCATCATGGGAAATGTAGTTCCAAAACATCTGGGGTGCCAAGGTTCGCAATCACTGCTCTATATGCTGTATTTCGTTCATTTCACAAACCCATTCCCCTATTGTAGGACTTTTCGTTTTTCGCCATCTTCGGGCTATTATTGTCCTGGCAGCTGTTTATCATATGGTGAAGAATATCCGTCTTTATGGATTTCATTGACCCTGGTATTATGGATAGTATCGATATATTAACATTTGGTTGTATCTCGATTCCTGACACCATCTGATATATTTCAAATATCCTATAACAGAAATCCCTCACCATATGACACCCATACCATATCCATTCCTCTATCCTTAAGACATCTCCAACAAATCTCTGTATTGTCTTTATTTATTTTATTTAGGTCCACTGGGCTCCAATACCACCTCATCATGATTTTATAATTTCTTTCTTGATGTTTAACCGCTACCGATAATTTATGTATTCGTGAAAATGCCTTGTCCCGTTCTATTAATGGAATCGGACTCTCTATTTCGTTTTCCCATTTTCTCATACATGCTAATTCATTGAGGGGTCCGGAGGGAAGTAAAAGTTTATAGTCCCTTCTTGTTTCTTCCAATTTTTGAGAGAGTCCTTGATTTTTTCTCCAGGGTTTGGTAGATGTTTCAAAGTTTATTCTGGGCCAGTATGGTAGTTTTACGTCAGGGAGCTGGAGAATCTTTAAGAATTCGGGTACATTCTCCAAATCTCTGAAGGCTGCTGTTAGGCCTTCATATTGCGCTTTAAGCTGAAATGGAAATTTCCATCTGTATTGAATGTCTGTGTTTTTTGAAGAAGTTCCAGGAGGGGTTTCAATGCTCTTCTCAGGTTTAATGTATGTTTGGAGAGATACAGAAATAGTGTTAATTGTGCCCCTTCAAACTCTATATTTTTACTTTGTCAAGCAGCTAACATGATCTTCTCTTTTATTTGGAAATAATGTATCCTACATATTACATCTCTTGGTCTTGTGGGGTCTGGTTTTCTAGGCCCCATTACTCTATTAGGGCGTACACACGGTCGGACTTTGTTCGGACATTCCGACAACAAAATCCTAGGATTTTTTCTGACGGATGTTGGCTCAAACTTGTTTTGTCTACACACGGTCACACAAAGTTGTCGGTAAATCCGATCGTTCTAAACGCGGTGACGTAAAACGCGTACGTCGAGACTATAAACGGGGCAGTGGCCAATAGCTTTCATCTCTTTATAGATTCTGAGCATGCGTGGCACTTTGTCCGTCGGATTTGTGTACACACGATCGGAATTTCCAACAACGGATTTTGTTGTCGGAAAATTTTATCTCCTGCTCTCCAACTTTGTGTGTCGGAAAATCCGATGGAAAATGTCCGATGGAGCCCACACACGGTCGGAATTTCCGACAACACGCTCTGATCGGAGATTTTCCATCGGAAAATCCGACCGTGTGTACGGGGCATTAGAGCTTGATCGAGTATTATTTCCATTGTAGGGGGGGTTTGTGTTAATCTATTAAATATATTCTATAGTGTTGGTGTCAGATCCTTTGGACTCACAATTTCAGGCATGCCTCTAACCCTTATGTTATTTCTTCTATTTCTGTTATCTTGGTCATCTATAACATTTATGGCCTGTTTTAAGCATCGATCTTGCTCCTGTATTTTTCCTTCTACTTGTGCCATGTTTTGCTCCATAGCCGCCATTCTGATATCTATTGTTCTGTTTTATATGAGTTTTCTAACCTATACACATATTGATCCATATCTTCTCTTGTAGGTAGGGAGTAAATCTAGACTTTCATATCCCATTTCTACTTCTCCATTTCATCTGTCTCTGTTATCGATCGAATTATATTGATTGGTGAGCTATTCCTGAATTGCCCCATCGCCTCCTCTTCCGTAGTTCCTAGGGTTGTGGATGATTCCGATTTCTCCTTCTCCATTTCATCTATCTCTGTTGTCGATCTAATTATATCGATTGGTGAGCTATTCCTGAATTGCCCCATCTCCTCCTCCTCCGTAGTTCCTAGGGTTGTGGATGATTCTATTATATTTAATAACCCTTGTGATGTTTGTGAGGATTGTAGTTGCTGAAAAAACTCCTTTATGTCTGTTGTTTGGGTTGATTGTGCCCCTGTATTGCTCTTATTTGTATCATCCATTTTACTTTTCTTATCTTTCTTTTTCAAGGTCTCCGCTGGGCTCCAACCAATCCGGCAACACTCCCCTCCGATCCCCTGACCTCACCAGGCACCACCTCCAATCCCGAAGTGAGCCGAGAGCCTCCGACCACCGCCAAGGCTTCCACGAGGTTCCGGCTACGGTCCAGGGGTGTTCACTAGCCAGACACCGGCTTCCCAGCACTGCAGCCCCTGAGCAAAAGGGATATCACGCCCCCCGAAAAGTTGCCAGATGAAGCCAGATATGAGCTAATCCAGGCCTGCCACAGTTGCTATGCAAAAGTTTATGACATTGAAGTCTACTGCTCTAAAATAGCTGATCTGATGGTTAGCTGCTCAGCCTTCTCTTTGCATGCTCCATTGCGACATGCTGTCTCAACGCGCGGCCATCTTGGTCAACAGCAGCTCCTCCTCCCCCTTATTGGATGTGTTTTATAGCAGAAATATTGTTTGGGTTTTTTTAAAAAAAAATTCGGTCTTTTGTTTATAGTGCAAAAAAATAGTGATCAAATACCACCAAAAGAAAGCTCTATTTGTGGGGGGGACATAAATTTTGTGTATAGCGTCGCATGACCGTGCAATTTTCAGTTAGGCTTCATGCACACGGGACATTTTTACAGCTGCTGTTTTTGGCTTGATGTATTTTTTTCTGCAGCCAGTAAACTCCCCAGCATGTTCTCATATGTGTTCATGCACACATAGGCTGTTATAAGCGTTTTTGGCACGGGCGTTTTCTGGTTGGAAACCCCCCCCCCCAGAACTAGAGGGTTTTAAGAGGAGTTTTTCGGCTGTAAAAACGCTCTAACTCTGATAAAAGCTTAAAAATGCTGAAAATGCAGCTATTCTGCGTTTATCAGTGTTTTTGATCCATAAGCTTTTGTGGGAGTATATATATATATATATATATATATATATATATATATATATATATATATATATTACTGAATTGCAGGAAGGCTTTGTCTCTAAGCGAATCGCATCCCCTGAGGAAGCCCAATTACAAGGCGAAACATGTTGGAGATCTTTAATAATGCTGCTATGAACATAAGGACCATATTACATGGGCTATACCTTGAAATGTTTTTATGTGAACATGATATTTTAGCTTTTTGTTAAATTAAATATTGAATTTTAATTACCGGTAAATAAGATCCTTTGGTTCCACTTTGTGTCGCACCTGAAAAGTCCCATACAAATTTGTTGCTATTTTCATCTAGTCAAGGGATGTGGTGCTCAACCTGATGGTAATCTATCCAATCCACAATAGAATATGTTCTCACTTTTGTGAGAGTATCGTTTTGCTAAAAAAAAAAACGCTGAAAAACGGTACTGCAAAAATGCTGCAAAACTAATTCTGCAGCTACAGCTTTCTACAGCGAATGCAACTGGCGCTTACTTTATGCATGAGGCATAAAGTAACGCAGTGCCTTTTTGCAAAAAATGGCCTGGTCATAAAGGGGGGGTAAATCTTCTGGAGGACAAGTGGTTAAAATATTTAAAAAAAACAAAAACTGTAAACTCTATTGGCTGTAATGCCATTGCATATATTACCTGAATATAATACCAACATTACCCACTTAAGGACTGGAAGAATTTCACCCTTAATGACCAGGCCATTTTTTGCGATACAGCGCTGCGTCGCTTTAACTGACAATTGCGCGGTCGTCAATTGACTGGTGAGCTGCTCCGGTTGCTATTACAAGAGAGCCGACCTCTGGCTCTGAAAAAAAAAAAAAAAAAAAGCGGTACCGGGATGATGCCGGCAGCTGTAGGCATCATCGCGGTATACCCACCGAAAAGCCCAGCGACGTACCGTTACGTCGCGGGACGGGAAGTAGTTAAGTCAAAATATTTTCGGTGATGGAACAAACACTGGTATTGGGCGTTTTTTCCTGATACATGCATCTTTCAGACCCCCAATCCCGATGTGCAGGAAGCGTTTACTGTGCATGAAAAAAAAAAAAAGGCAATTTCCCCAATGGGGCTTTGGACAGCAATGTAAACATAGTCAAAATTGTAATCAATGTTTAGAAAATTATTTATTCACAGATTAACAGAAATCAAAGTATAGTTAATATCCAATGTATGAAAATCTGGCCAAATGATTTAATACATATTCCACAACATGACATGCAAACAACATATACAAAAAAACGTAAAACATGGTTACATAGTAGGGGCTATGGGGTGTTGTATCACCGACGCGTTTCGACCATAAAGTGGTCATCTTCAGGGGGATTGTAGACTCTATGAGACATATAAATTATCTTCAGAATTTTGAAACATATAATCCTTCATCACAATAGGGTATAACATGGTAGTAAATTTACGCAGCGCTTTACATATACATTGTACACTCACATCAGTCCCTACCCTCAAGGAGCTTACAATCTAAGGTCCCTAACTCACATTCATACATACTAGGGACAATTTAGACAGGATCCTATTAACCTACCAGTATGTCTTTGGAGTGTGGGAGGAAACCGGAGTACCCGGAGGAAACCCACGCAGGCATAGGGAGAACATGCAAACTCCAGGCAGGTAGTGTCGTGGTTGGGATTCGAACCAGCGACCTTTTTACTATATAAGATAGAGATTTTTACCAGCATTCTCTGTAGACCCGAGAGATGGTTGTGCGTTTACTGTGCATGTGCATACCTCCCAACGTTTTGAGTTTTGAGATGGGAATGAGGGACACCTACCAGCAAACGTAATGTAGGCATGGGACACGCCCCCTGCCACACCCCCTTAAAGGAGAATTTAAGGTTAATCAAAAAAAGGTTAATCAAATTCACAAGGGCTTTTTTTTACCACTACTATTCCTTTATATTGGCTTTTAAAATGTACAAATGCAGCAATTTAGAAATGGGATGAAAGGTTTATAGCGGGGAAACACTTTTTGAAAGATAAAAAGTGCATTTTATATACAGCTATATGGACGAGACCAAAATGAGGGACAGATGAGGGGGAAAGCGGGACAGAGGGAGGGACATTGCTCCAAATCAGGGACAGTCCCTCGAAATCAGGGACAGTTGGGGGCTATTGCGTGTGGCAGAGCTCAGTGTTACCTGGGCTGGATTATGATGTCTTGGTGTGTTGATTCCTGCAAAGGTGGACCAGCCTGTCCATGGCCACCCACGTGAGCTATTTTGGATTGAATGAGCTAAACCGCTGAGAAGAGCCATTTCTTACACCCAATAAACTCACATTCTTTGCCAGGAAACGTGAACAAAGTTTCTGTCAATTCTCTGTGTACATAAAGTGTGCATTCTGTGAATGAAATATGATGAAAAGCCGAGATGAAAAGGATGTAAGGTGTCACAACCCAGCCTGGGGCAGCACATGATCACAGAACTTCTTCTTGTAGACTTCTGATGTTCTGCAATAAGTTATAAGCCCGAGTATGAATTACGTAGAGCCGGGTGACTAAGTCCATTCTAGTCACACCTGAAGAATGAACTGTTTCAAACATGAAATCCACTGAAACATAAGTCCATAAATAAACAGAGCCACCTTGTCTGACTAATCTTTTCCCATCCCTTATCTCCAGCAATGGATCCTAAACCAACCCCCCCCCCCCCCCCTCCAGCCCCCAACCCTGCTCACTGCCGGGAAGGAACCACTCACTGAGGACTTCTGGGAAGGAATTCCTTTCAATTAAATAGGTTTATGAGTCTTGTCATGACTTCACATGACGAGAGTGGTGGTGGGGGGGAAAAGAGGGCCCACTACCTAGAACCTCAACCCAGAGAGAACCAGAGAGATCCATCCACCCGCTGTGTGAAATGATTAGAAGGATCTCATATTATGTCATAAGGAGGAGGAACTCATAAACACTGCAAAAAACAGACGTTCTTGTCTTTCATAGGTCCTCCCTTCGACCTATATATAATAAAAAAAAACTATATTAGTACAATACAGACTGGAGGTGTTTCAGCACTCTAGAACCCCACACCTCGCTGGATATTTTCTCTTTTTTTCTCACCATTCTCTGTAGACCCGAGAGAGTGTTGTGCGTGAAAATCCCAGTAGATCGGTAGTTTTTGAAATACTCAGACCAGCCCGTCCGGCACCAACATCCAAGCCACATTCAAAGTCACTTAAATCCCCTTTCTTCCCACATTCTGATGCTCGGTTTGAACTTCAGCAAGTCCTCTTCACCACGTCTAGATGCCTAAAGGCATTGAGTTGCTGCCATGTGATTGGCTGATTAGCAATTTGTGTTGTCCAGCAGTTGAGCAGGAGTACCTAATAAAGTGGCCGGTGCGTGCAAACACTTTCTAATGGTGTCCAAGGCCCTCCCGCCGCCTCCTCTTCCTGCATTGCACTGCTATAATCAGTTTAAAAAGTTCAAAACTAAAACAAACGTTAACCATGTTAAGACCAGGCCTGATCTGACACTTCTCACATATATGTAAAAAATCAGCATTATTTTACAAGAAATTAACCCCAAACATTATATGTTTTTAAGCAGACGCCCTAGAGCAGTGATGGCGAACCTTGGCACCCCAGATGTTTTGGAACTACATTTCCCATGATGCTCAGCTACACTGCAGAGCGCAGGAGCATCATGGGAAATGTAGTTCCAAAACATCTGGGGTGCCAAGGTTCACTGCCCTAGAGAATAAAATGGTGGGTGTTGATATTCTTTTATGTTACGCGGAATTTGCAGAATGTAATGTACATTTTTTGGAAGAAATACACTTGAACAAACTTGAGAGCACACAAACACAATATAATACCCATTTTTTTGTAAAATATAAAAGGATGATGTTATACTGAGTAAATAGATACCAAACATGTCACGCTTTAACCACTTCAGCCCCGGAAGATTTGGCTGCTGAATGACCGGGCTATTTTTTTGTGATTCGGCACTGCGTCGCTTTAACTGACAATTGAGCGGTCGTGCGACGTTGTACCCAAACAAAATTGACGTCCTTTTTTTTTCCCACAATTGAGCTTCCTTTTGGTGGTATTTGATCACCTCTGCTGTTTTTATTTTTTGCGCTATAAACAAAAATAGCGACAACTTTTGTACTTTTTGCTATAATAAATAGCCCCTTTTTAAAAAAAAAAAAAAGCAAATAATTTTCCTCGGTTTAGGCTGATATGTATTCTTCTACATATTTTTGGTAAAAAAAAACCGCAATAAGCATATATTGATTGGTTTGCACAAAAGTTATAGCGTCTACAATATAGGGGATAGATTTATAGCATTTTTATTATTATTTATTTTTTTACTAGTAATGGCGGCTATCTGCGATTTTTATTGGGACTGCGACATTATGGCGGACACATCGGACAATTTTGACACATTTTTGGGACCACTGGCATTAATACAGCGATCAGTGCTATAAAATTGCACTGATTACTGTATAAATGTCACTGGCAGGGAAGAGGTTAATACTAGGGGGCGATCAAGGGGTTAACTGTGTTCCCTGGGAGGTGATCCTAACTGAAGGGGGAGGGGACTGACTGGAGGAAGTGACGGATCGTGGTTCCTAGCTAATAGGAACACACAATCTGTCACTGCTCTCAGAACAGGGATTTGTGTGTTTACACACACACTTCCGTGTTCTGTCCCTCATGCTCACGAGCATTGAGACCCCCGCTGTGCAGAGGGCGTGTGCCTGCCATTCAGACCCCCGCGAGCCGGCGTATAGCTATGACGGTTCGCGGGATCGTGCCGACCTGCCGCAGTAAAATTATGGCGGCTGGTCGGCAAGCGGTTAAAACTGTACACACCTGTGGAAAGGTGACAAACTACAGTACATTAAATTATTAATAGGCGACAATTTAAAAGCCTTAAATCTACCACTTTAGATTTACACAGGAGGTCTAGTGCTAGAATTATTTCTCTCGATCTGAAATTCGCGATGATACCTCACATGTGTGGTGCAATCGCAGTTTATGTATGCATGCAGGACCGATGCAGGGGCACTTTAATTTTTTAATTTTTTTTTTTTTTATTTAAAAAAAAAAAAATGATCACCTTTATTGCTATCACAAAGGATGAACGACACCCCTTATGATAGCATGGGCAGTGACATGTACTCTTTACTGAGATATCTGGGGTCTATTAGAACCCAGATCTCTCCTTTCCCCTAAAAGCATCAGATCAAAACCTTAAACGCATCAGATCAAACCAAGATGCGTGCTTTCCCAAGCCAGTAATGACATCAAGTGAAACCGGAAGTGACAAAATACCCATCTGCATGCACCTGTTTTAAAATATTTTTTAATTTTTCATTTAATCCTTTTTTAAATAAAATAATTTTTTCCTTTTTTATTAATACTATTTTTTATTTCTATATTACATTTATAATATATCTTATTTATTCATGCTGTTTTGCACAATATATTTATTCATCAATGTCGGGATACTTGGACTAGAACATAGCATTTTAATATGTGTTTTAATATGTGTTTCAACAATACCTGTAAAATACATTAATGACACTATTTATAGTACTGGTAATCTTGCACGGAATTTGTATAATGGATTAAGAATGTAGTTTAGTTATTCTACTATGCACGGCGATTACGAACTTCTGCCTAGTAAAACACACCTTTAACAAGCTCAGTTTTGGGGGGGGTGACTAATACCATTACGGACTTCGGTCGGTATTATCACACCCAAAAATGGCCGCCAGGATGGATATCTTCCGTTGTCTGGGAATGACAGACTTCGGTCTGCATTATCACGCCAAAAATGGCCGCCAGAGCGGACATTTTTTCGTCATTCAGAGATGGGCGGTATAGGAGGACGGGACGACATACCCACACTGAGCGGTTATTATTACTCAGTTATTTTTATACAATATGATAGGATATTGATGCAAAACTTAGTTCGCATCTTTATTAAGAAGCGAACTTCGGATTTGAAATATTACAATAAGGACCGTCATTTTGCACACAGGCTTCAACATAGCGGGCTTCGGTCTGCATATCACACCCAAAATGGCCGACGGGACTTCTGTCTGCAATATCACTTGAAAAATGCAATTATCAATGAAGTATGTAAATCACTAAGTACTCTAAACAGGAAATGTAGCAAGCACTATGCACGCTCCAGATGACGTCAGAGTGACGAAACGCGAAGGGCGGAGTCAGCATATGTCCTTGCATCACTTCCTGTCACAGGCGTTGGTGCCAGCAACAAATGCCTTTGTTAATTCTACTGTATGTGAGTACCTTTTCATGCGTTTGTTAATAAAACAGTTTGATACTGTATTAAGCTATTTGGGCTCCCTCTCTCTCTTCCATGACGTGCAACATATAAATGGAATCTCCTCATAGCCAGTACTAAGGACGGTCTTCTTTCTATATTGCTACACAGTGGCACATACTGTGGATGCTTTTTACCCCAGGAGGGGGAGAAGAATCTGGTGAGTGCAGCTGGAATAGGAGCACGAAATAAGATATGCACGGTGTGCTGACTCACTGAAAAGTCCATCAGACTAGAAAGAGGATTTTCTTCACGGGCACAAGAGCACTTTATAACTCATAAACTATTTTATTTATATATTATTGTATTTGGTGTTTTTTTTTCAATGGTTTTTCTATTATTTTTAATTTTTGAAATGGACATTATAGTAATGTAGACATAGGAGATCTGCCTGTTGTTTGGTTTTAAAAACAATTATTAGCACTTCAGAACGTTTCAGCATGCATATGTATTGCAATTGCACCTTAGATTGTTTAAGTATGCACAACAATTTTATTTAGTGTTTTTATTTTATCCTAACGGGTACTATATATATTGACTTTCCACGCCAAGGATCACACACTTTGTTTGATTTTTAGTTTTAATGCAAGACCACATAGTACAAGTAGTTTTTGGTTTGGTTTTATTTGATATCACACAATTGATACACATTGGTGACATTTTTAATTATACTGTACAATATCTTCTAATGCCCCGTACACGCGGTCGGATTTTCCGGCGGAAAATGTGCGATCGGAGCGTGTTGTCGGAAATTCCGACCACGTCTGAGCTCCAACGGACTTTTTCCATCGGATTTTCCGACACACAAAGTTTGAGAGCAGGCTATAAAATTTTCCGACAACAAAATCCGTTGTCGGAATTTCCGATCGTGTGTACACAAATTCGACGCACAAAGTGCCACGCATGCTCAGAATAAATAAAGAGATGAAAGCTATTGGCTGCTGCCCCGTTTATAGTCCCAACGTACGTGTTTTACGTCACCGCGTTCAGAATGATCGGATTTTCCGACAACTTTGTGTGACCGTGTGTATGCAAGACAAGTTTGAGCCAACATCCGTCGGAAAAAATCCATGGATTTTGTTGTCGGAATGTCCGATAAATGTCCGACCGTGTGTACGGGGCATTAGTCTTTAGGATTTTTTCCAAAGGAAGCAGCTTATGTATCCTTACACCACTATTTGTTAGCAGTAGAACAGCGCCATATCTACTTTGTTTTCTCATCATGAAATACTCATCGTTTCCAGTATCTTAGACCAGGGGTCTCCAAACTTTCTAAGCAAAGGGCCAGTTTACTGTCCTTTAGGCTTTAGGGGGGGCGTATTGTGGTCAGTGGAAGTACAAAATGCCATGGGCATCAGTGCCCCATCATTGTTTTTAAATGGGAGGAATATTGGCAATATCAATAAGAAGAACAGTGCACCATTAATGGTGTCAGTAGAGGGAATGGTGCTCCATCATTGGTGTCAGTTGGTGAAATAGTGCCCCAAGGGCCAGATAAAGGCAAGCAAAGGGACACATCCGGCCCCCCAGGCCACAATTTGGAGCCCACTATCTTAGACCATAGAGATGAGTCGGGGATGATTCAGTCCTCTGTCATGTCTATGGTCAGCCAGCAGAACCACCAACCTTGGTCCTAGGCTCCCTGATGGGACGGTAGAGCCCGGGAAGGCAGCAGAAGGGGGGGGGCATCGTTGACTGAAAAAGACCCATACTAAGATGATGCCTGTAGCTGCATTCTTTTAGAACAAACTAGAGAGGCATCAGTGATGAAGATACATCTGGAGAAAAGCCAAAGTTCCCGGCTGGGTTATCACCGATGGTGTGCTTCATACACAGGACACAGAGCCCCCTTTTAAAAGGAGCAATAAATCTTCCCTGAGACTTCATTCTTTCTGAGATGTCTTTACAGCTCAGTAAAATGAATTTACTTCTCACCCTGTGATGTTGTCATCTCCAGATTTATGATCCGTTTGTGAAGGGCTTCTTGCTTTGAAATCAACACTAAGGTTTATTCCTGATGCCTGAGCTCAGGGTTTAATCTAGCAGGAATAACACCTAGGCTTCTACCGCTAATTAAACGACCTCCAATGGACCAATCAGGATCACACTGACTGTCGGGATATTATTGTGGTGTCACGTTCAATAAATAAATAATTTCAATCTGATGATATTTTTCTTCGTAGATAACAAATTTAAAGATAGGAATTCCACTTTTAACCCTATTTTCCATAATCTCTCCACTAGACTTTACAAAATGATACTGTTGGGTTGGCTACAAAGAGTTGAGTTGAGTTAAGTTTCACCTTGATATAGCGTGGTCATTTACCCCGTAGGGTCCCGACGTGCTTGGCGGTGTCCCTGTAAAAAAACCCAGAGGCTAGGAGGAAACAGCAGCAGGGAAGCAGCATGAGAGATGGAACAAGAGAGGCTACGCAGGAAAGGCTTGTGTGAAGAGCCAAGTCTTCAGTTTCCTTCGAAAGACCAAGTAGGGGCCCCCTGGAGCTCAACAGGGAGGCTGTTCCACAGCACGGCACCCTAGTGGGAGAAAGCTCGGCCACCACGCTGGGTCTTCTTAGGCACAGAGATGTGGAGGAGGTCTCTTCTGCCCAATCTAAGTGATCTTCCCAGAACTCGTTTGTAGAAGCGTGAACAGAGGTAACTCGGAGCAAGGCTTCTCATGATTTTGAACATGATACAACCTGCTTTAAACAGAGTACGTTGGTAGACCGGCAGAGATGTATGCCCTGGTAATGTTTCCGATTCTAGTCATTTCTGCAAACAATGGGCTACTGGAAATGGCCCGGACACCGGTGTCCAGAAAATGGCCCGGACACCGGCAGAACTTAGTTGTGAAATTTTTGCTTTCGGAACTTTTCTCATGGTTAGCGGGGTCAAAACAACAAACTTTTTTTGACCGTAGTGATAACAAAAATGGCAGGATGAAAAATGTTTTCTCAGAGACGCAAAATTCTGATGGTGACTGTGACAAATTGTAATGAAACCTGTTTAATACGTCTGGGATTCCACTCAAATAACAGGTCTGTTTGACAGTTTAAGGGCTTTCAAACAAAATTCAGCTGAATCTATTATAGCACTGTCCTGACCCCCCCCCCCCCCCCCCCCACAGGAGCCGCTGGTAATTTGGGCATACGCCGCCAGCCACATGGCATTTTCAGCATTCTTCCTTTCGCTCAAAAGATGACTCTAGGGGTTTCTTTTGGGTTTTTCTTGGAACAGTAACTTGGATAGGGATGGAGAGCATGGGATACCCTGGAACTGAGAAAATACACAACTTGGAGGACTGCTAGGCTTCTGGCTGTTCTGTACAAAGAAAATTCAGGCTGTAGCGACACAACCTCAGGCTGTGCTGTACCCTCTTGTCTGTCTTGTGTACGCTCCTGGCTGACGACTTGCTGAAGTTCAAACTGAGCATCAGAATGGGGAAAAAAGGGGATTTAAAGCGGAGTTCCAGTCATAATTTTTTTTTTTTTACATTATTCTGCTGCATTCAATCTAAATAACAACCTTTGGAAAAAAATTTTTTTTTTTTACTCACCTTTTCAGGTCTATTGCTAGGGGGTCCCTCGTAATCTGCCTCTTCCTCTCCAAGGCGCCTGACATCATTTCCCATGGCGCCCGTGCTTGCTAGTGCTCCTGGGAGATGTCTTTCATCATTTCCCAGGAGTCACTGGGCAGAGCCGAGGGCTTTGTTGCCATCACAAGGCGGGGCGGGCACTTCCGATGACAATGCCCGTTGTGATGGCAAATTAACAGTGGGAACTCCGCTTTAAGTGACCTTGAACGTGGTATGGTCGTTGGTGCCAGACGGGCTGGTCTGAGTATTTCAAAAACTGCTGATTTTCACGCACAACCATCTATCGGGTTGACATAGAACGGTTCAAAAAAGAGAAAATATCCAGTGAGTGACAGTTGTTTGGAGGAAAATTCCTTGTTGATGTCAGAGGTCAGAGGAGAATGGGCAGACTGGTTCCAGATGATAGAAAGGCGACAGTAACTCAAATAACCACTCGTTACACCCAAGGTATGCAGAACACAATCTCTGAATGCACAACACATCAAACCTTGAAGCAGATGGGCTACAGCAGCAGAAGACCACATCGGGTGGCACTCCTGTTAGCTAAGAACAGGAAACTGAGGCTACAATTCTCACAGTTTTACCAAAATTGGACAATAGAAGATTGGAAAACGTTGCCTGGTCTGATGAGTCTGGATTTCAGCTGCAACATTCAGATGGTTGGGTCAGAATTTGGCGCATGGATCCATCCTGCCTTGTATCAACAGTTCAGGCTGGTGGTGGTATAATGGTGGGGGGGATAATTTCTTGGCACACTTTGGGCCCCTCAGTACCAATTCAGCATCGTTTAAACACCAAAGCCTACCTGAGTATTGTTGCTGACCATGTCCATCCCTTTATGACTACAGTGTCCCCATCTTCTGATGGCTCCTTCCCGCAGGATAATGCCCCATGTCACAAAGCTCCAATCATCTCACCACTGGACAATGAGGTCCCTGTACTCCAATGGCCTCCACACTCACCACATCTCATCCAATAGAGCACCTTTGGGAGGTGGTGGGTGACATCATGGATGTGCAGCCGACAAATCTGCAGCAAGTGCGTGATGTTATCATGTCACTATGGAGGAAAATCTCTGAGGAATGTTTCCAACACCTAATTGAATCTATGCCACGAAGTATGAAGGCAAAAGGGGGTCCAACCTGTGACTAGCAAATACCTAATAGAGTGGCTGGGGAATGTATATGTCAAAATTTCAAGCAATTTCAACCAGCTTTCATTCACAAAAATGACCAAATAGATTAATGCTACCACCTACCGTTTTGATCATTTTACTGTTCGAATGATAGATACGGTCAAAGATAAGTTGCGTTGCAGTTATATTTAAAGGAGAGCTAAAGGCAAAACTTGTTTTTTCTTTTTGGATATAGTAAAGGAGGGTTATCACCCCTGTAAGTTGTTTTCTTTTTCCATCTCTGTCCCATTGTGGAGATTTCCCTTCACCTCCTGTCCCAGAGCCAAAACAGGAAGTGAGAGGAAATCCATCCAAAAGGGGGGGAATCTCGGGGGTGTCACCAGAATTAGTTCCCCATTGGAAGATTTCCCCTCCATGTTCAGCTCCAGCTGCTTACAGAGAAGAGAGAAGGGGGAGCAGTTCCACTTCAGAGAGTAAGCCTGCCTGCTGTCACATCCATCATGTAGGGGGATTGCTGGGACCTGTAGCCCCCCCTGTAGATAACAGCCCTTGATACGGCCACAATGGACTCTGCCATAGATGGACTCTTGCCTGTGCAGGTACGCTGGGGCAGCCACAAGCCTGAGTTAGGGATTAGTGATGTTAGGAAAAGACTGCACACTTTCTTCTGTTACGCTAAGTTTCCAGTAAGGCTTTTGAAACTTTGTCCTTGTCTAGTCTGAAGTTACTAAAGGAGTGTATGCAAGTAACCAGCACCACACAGAGTCTACAGCACGGGTCAGTAAAGCACAATGGTGTTTGAAGACAGCTGAGGCTCTGATGAAGAGGGTACTCCCTTGTAACGCGTAAGCCGTTTGCGATACCATCTAGTTCCTCCTAACACCCGGTCCAGGTTGCAGGTGTCTAGAAGACACAGTTCCGAATTCTTGGAGCAATGTTAACGTTTGTTTGTGAGTATGACTCTTGCTTTTATTTAAATAAAATTTATCTTTGGTAATGCGCAAGGTCGGTCCGCCCTCCCTGTTTTTCTATATGTTTCAGCCCTAAGGATACCCATTGTTCTGAGGATGGCAGCAAGACCTTTGACTTTCCATATTGTTCCCAATGGGCTGGCTACACCACTGACTTAGCTCCTGAGCGCAGGAGAGTGTTTTGTGTTGTATGAAGACAGCGCCCAGGGCCGTTTTTAAGGCAGGGCAAAAGGGGCAGCTGCTCTGGGCCCTGTCATTGTTGTGGGGCCCAAGGCAGCTGCCTCATACTTGCCAAATATCCTGGTTTAAATTCCCTTGTCCCTTGAGGTTTTAGTCCTGTGCTGTGTCCCAATATCTCAGTGTGAAATGCTGCTACTAATGCTGCCTAGCTCTGCCCTATTGTTGTGTACAGACGACTCACCTGCAGACCCTGTGTTTACATGTAAATTACCGGCATTCATATGTAAATAATGGTGCCATTTATATGTAAATAGCAGCGGCCAGTGGCATTGATATGTTTATCATGCTCCCCTGAGGTCATATCCACAGTAATCTCTAGCAACCAATCAACAAGCAGAAATCATGTGCTGTAACCTCTAGCAACTAAGCAGTGAGCCGTAATGTGTGCTGTAACCTCTAGCAACCAGTCAGTGAGCGGTAATGATACACTGTAACCTCTGGCAACCAATCACAACAGCTGTCTGATCTGATTCAGTAAACTGATTTTGAGTCTAGCTGCTATTTATTGTATGTCTCAGAGCAGGTGGAGAGCGAAACTGCATGGGAGGGCCCTAAGAAAAGTTTTGCCCAGGGTCCAATCAATATTAAAGACGGCCCTGACAGCACCGCAGGAGGAACGTGGTGCAAAGTAAAGCAATCGGTTATTAAGGATAACAGAGGTTTACCAAGCAGCCTGTCGTGAAGCGTGTGCCTGTGACAGGTGGGACAGCCCCTTGCAGCGAGGGAGTTGTTGTCGGCACTCTCTCCGTGAGCGGTCCATCTCCCATAGCAATTGGAGCAGATCAGTGTCGCAGAGGTCCTCAGCCTGTGCCCAGGTACAGAAGAAGAAGAGTTATGGCAGGGCACATATGGAGACCGCACTAGATGCTCGGTGGGTTACTGGTAGCGAGGTATTGAAGATACGCTGGACAGGTGGAGAGGGCATTGGCTCTGCGTGTCCCTCCTAAATGCAACAAGTAACCATAGTGGTTTATATCAACATGAAGAGAGTTGACTGGAGGACAGTTTGTTGCTCAAGTCTACACAGGTATACCCCGTGTGCAAGGCAAGTGACCCTGTTCAAGGTGCCCAGCATAGCAGAAAAACCAACCCTGGGGTAGACCACCTATGTGACCCATGCTTGGCGCCCAACGAGGAGGTGAACATGGAGAAAGTGTCGCCCGCCTACCCCATACCTCCCAACATTTTGAGATGGGAATGAGGGAAACCTACTAGCAAAAGTATGTAGGCATAGGACACACCCCCCTCCTGCCACACCCCCTTAAAGGAGAATTGACCCAAAAAAAGGTTAATTAAATCCACAAGGGTATTTTTTTTACCACTACTATTCTTTTACATTGGCTTTTAAAATTTACGAATGCAACAATTTAGAAATTGGATGAAAGGTTTAGCACTGGGAAACACCTTTTGAACTATAAATAGTGCATTTTATATACAACTATAGAGATCAGACCAGAATGAGGGACAAATGAGGGGGAAAGAGGGACAGAGGGACATTGCTCCAAATCAGGGACAGTCCCTCGAAATCAGGGACAGTTGGGAGCTATGGCCTACCCAACAAGCTATACACATGGGCTGAATGTGAGAAAATCACTAGATTCTCCCATCCATCGTAAACAACGTGGATGGGGAAATCTTCCATGCCGGGCTATTGTATTCAAGCCACCACGATATCTGTGTCTGCCTGAATACCCAAACAATTACTGCATATGACAGGATGCAGCTACTGTTTGGCTGACTATTTTTAACCTGACTCCTTCCATTTTTTTGTTTTTTTTGTTGTTGTTGAGCCTGGAGATGTGTGGACAGGATCTACACACTGCTTGGAATTTTGGTCAACTTGGCAGGAATTGGGCAAAATTCAGCTAGCTTTAGGTTTTTGGTCATTTGCAAACGTCCTTTAACTTTTCTCACATGGAGTATCACATCCTCACGTGTTTCGGCTTTGTTGAATAAGCTCAATTTTGATGTCAGGCCACACGGTGGTTTGGTAACTTGCTAAGTGTGCACAGGCTAGGTGACAGTTGAGACAAGACATGCTATACTAGAGGAGAGAAAAGGGGGAAGGGGAGTGAAGTCACAGCACAACCCCCCCCCCCCCCAAAAAAAAACAAAAAAAAAAACACAGCCAAATGACAACGAGGATTCTACATTTACAATTACTTCCGCTCTGTTCATTAATGAGAATGTATTGATTGTTATGTGTTTTCGGTGAAAAGGTTTTTACATGTAAATGTATTTAATAAAATACATATTATTGTCTTGGTGCCTTAAAAGTCTGACACTTTGTATAATAATAACAACATGGAAAAGCCTATAAATATATCCCATACACACATTTACATATTATAAAAGCTAAATGTGGTAATTCCCAATTGAACAAGAAAAACGAGCACAGATATGAGGTTACATGTCAAACGCGTTAGTCGCCCTAATCATCATCTTATCAGCAGTGTGCTTTTCAGCATTAAATACAGTGAGACAGTAAAAGGAGATATGGAATAACATGACAATAATATAATGTAGTGTCGACATGATACATGGTACACATTTATTGTTTTGTTTTTTTTTCTTGGCCAGTTGGTGGTCGTATATTTTTGGAAATTTTAGTTGTATGTAGATGAACAAGAACTAATTTATTAATAAATACCCTTAAAAAAAAATGAGTGACTGGTTGTGGAGCTTAATGGACTGAAACTAATTCCAGTTGAGAAGTTCATAATGAAAGGTATTCCTAGTTTTCAAGCATGTTGAAAGGATGGCCACCTGTATACCTTCTATATTTTTATGTGCAGCAAATACTTAGTTGACACTGACCTCTTTGAAATAAAGGATGATCCTCCAAATCAAATGACCCCCTCCGGGATTTTTTTTTAAGTAGCCTCATAGTTCATGCTACTGGAACCTCAACCCCTTATTACTCCTCTGCCATTTATTACCGTGAATGGGTCAAGAGATGATGGTCATGAACTTCCTAAATTATAATGATTGTCAGATTTATAATGACTTCCTCTAAAATGAAGACGGGCCTCTTTGGGAGAAGATTATAAAATATAGTTGTCACCCAGGTTGTATTCCTGATTTAGACTACAAAGAGGTCTTCATCTCCATTATATGGAAGTGGAAACATTTTAGATTTTCACAAGATTATGAAGAACTTGTGAAAAAAACTCTAGTTTTGGGATTTTTAAGACAATGAAATAAAAATTTAGAAGGAAATTCTATATATAAGAGATTTTATTTTAACATATAAAAAGACAAATTGAGTAGAAAAATCCAACATGTTGCATAATTATACAAAGATTAAAAACAATGCATGATGTATTGGATTGAGTTGGAAGTGGTATTTCCCAACTACTTGCTGAATGACCACCAGTGGAAACCGGATGGTAAAGAGTAGAGGGATATATATATATATATATATATATAGAATACGTATAAAAAATTAGGAAAATTGTTATCAAGTATTTACCTTAATTTTCCTTTCCTGAATAACTCCATGGCAGCATACGAATGGGAAGACTCTGCCTATTTGTATTCTGCCATAGAGTTAATCAGGAAAATGGAAATTGTTATCGAATACTTACCTTAATTTTCTTTTCCTGATTAACTCCATGGCAGCATACAAATGGGTAGATTCTTCTCATTTGTATGCTGCCATGGAGTTAATCAGGAAGACAGAAATTGTTATCGAATACTTAACTTAATTTTCCTTTCCTTATAAACTCCATGTCAGCATACAAATAAGTGGAGTCAACCCCATATGTATGCTGCTATGGATTTAGCCAGGAAATTGAAAATTGTTATCAAATTCTTACCTTAATTTTCCTTTCCTTAATAACTCCATGGCAGCATACAAATAGGTAGATTCTACCCATATGTATGTTGGTATGGATTTAGCCAGGAGGATGGAAATTGTTATCAAATACTTACCTTAATTTTCCTTTCCTTGTTAACTCCATGGCAGCATACGAATGGGTAGACTCCACCTATTTTTTTGCTGCTATGGAGTTCATCAGGAATATGGAAATTGTTATCAAATGCTTACCTTAATTTTCCTTTCCTGATTAACTCCATGGCAGCATACGAATGGGTAGACTCCGCCTATTTGTTTGCTGCTATGGAGTTCATCAGGAATATGGAAATTGTTATCAAATGCTTACCTTAATTTTCCTTTCCTGATTAACTCCATGGCAGCATACTAATGGGTAGACTCTGCCCACTTGTTTGCTGCTATGGAGTTCATCAGGAATATGGAAATTGTTATCAAATGCTTACCTTAATTTTCCTTTCCTGATTAACTCCATGGCAGCATACGAATGGGAAAACTCTGCCCATTTGTATTCTGTCATGAAGTTAATCAGGAAGATGGAAATTGTTATCAAATACTTACCTTAATTTTCCCTTCCTTATTAAATCCATGGCAGCATACAAATGGGTAGATTCCACCGATATGTATGCTGCTATGGATTCAGCCAGGAAGATGGAGATTGTTATCAAATATTTACCTTAATTTTCCTTTCCTGATTAACTCCATGGCAGCATACGAATGGGTGGAGTCTACCCATGTGTATGCTGTCATTGAATTAGGAGGGATAACAATGAACGTTCAGCTCACAGGAGGTATTATGGACACTGCATGTCTGGCAGGATCAACAGGTATTGCCTGCACTTGACTAAAATGTTCTTTTCTGAAAACTTAAAAACTTGCCAGTGCGGCATGTGTACATCTTCGTCTGGCTGCCATATTATTTTAAGGTAGGCGGTCAAGGAGTGCAGTATACCCATGGTTTAATCGATTATTTTTACCACCCCCGACAGCAAGAGTCAATGAGCCCTAAGACTGAGTTCACATCTACATGTCTTGGGAAGGGGCGCAAAATTGCACGCTTTCCCAACATGCACAGAAGCGTTTCCGACATCCACAGAAACGCACTGCCCTTTACCAGACACTCAGTGGCACCATTACTTGTTAATGGCACATCCACATACCTGCAAATCCACATGTTTTCATCTGTGTTAAACAGCGTGGTGCCACAGGAAAAACGCAAAACGGAAGAGGTTTTTTCCTTCCTCAAAGGAACCATTCACACCTCAGCGGTTTGTAGCATGAAGTTCCTAAAAGCTGGAGGAGAAAAAATAAATTATTCTCTATGGAGACGGTTCACATCTCCACTCCAGGGCGCCTGAAGCAAAACTCCTGAAGCTCAAAAAAGTTCTGGAGCTTTTTTTGTAGTTCGAATCGGTCAGATTGGTGCATTTTTTTTGTTCTATTAAAAACCATTGAAACGCTTGATTCAAGTGTTTTAGTGCATTTTGTTGCTTTATTGAGCGTTTTTCTGCTCAAATGCAATAATTAAGTAATAATAAATAAATAACAAACCCCAACTCTTAACCCTAATATTAAACCCTAACCGCTAACACTAATATTAACCCCCCAACACTGATATTAACCCCTAACATTAAAACCTAACCCCTAACATTAAAACCTAACCCCTAACACTAAAATTATCCCCTAACCCTAATCCTGACCCCTAACCCGAATATTAACCCCTAATCCTAATTCCTAACCCTAATCCTAACCCCTAACCCTAATATTAACCCCAACTCTAATCCTATACCCTAACTCCTAACCTAACCAAATAAATAAATAAGTAAAATAATAATACAAAAACGAACCCCTAGCCCTAACCTTTAAATCCTAACCCTTAACCCCTTACAAAAATAAGTAAAAAATAAATAAATTAATAAATAATAATGGGTAATAAATACAAGCGAATGAAAAAGCTGAAAAACATACTAACCAATGATGAAACAGATGATATTTTTCTCTATTGGCTAATTATTAAAAAACACCAAACCTCAAGAGCACTCTAAGCGCTGTACAAAAACGATCGAAAACGTGCATACAAACGCTTAAAAAAAACAACAAGCAAAAACACAATGCTCAGATGTGAAGGCAGCCTAAACACTGAGCTTAAAGGAGAAGTACGGGGAAAGCTCGTTTGGCTGTACTTCTCCTGTGGATCACTGGAGTGCAGTCCGTTCTGCACTCCTGTGACCCGTTTTCAGCAGACAACGTGGCTGAAGAGCTGGTCCAGGCTCGGGAAAGATAGCGACCAGATGTGTGGGATCCGCCCACATGCCTGAACCAGCACCCGGCTCAGCCTCTCAGCGAGCCGTTGAGAGGCTTAGCCAGCCGCTTCCACCCCCTCCGTAGCCCAGCACTCCAGTAAGTGAGGGGGGAGGGGGCAGAGCAGATAGCCAGAGACTGACAGTCACCAGCTCTCTGCTCACAGAGTTGTGAGAACCGAGCGATCGGCGGTGTTTGATCGCTTGGTTCTCAGTGTTAGAACCGGCGGGGGGGACAGCATCAGTCCGATGCAGCTCGTGGTCTGGTTTCATACGGCCCCACTGATAATTTGGATATATATATCTTTGTGGCCCCCAACGAATCCCTGAGCGCCGATTCGTTGGGGGGGCAACAAAAAACATATACCGTATTTATCGTTCCTGAGGGGACAGGGAGGGGGGCGGGACGAGTGCCGTCAGATTACATACCGGAGAATCTAATGTTTACTTGGCAGCCTCTGTAATAGGAAGTCCCGTCTCCTGGGCTGGCATTGGATTGTATTAAAGAGGCCACTGAGTAAACAGGAGATTCTCCTGTATGTAATCATCCCGCCCCCTCCCTGTCCCCTCCAAGGCTGAAGAAGGGCATAGATCAGGCTGCACTGATGGCAATGGTGAGGCTACATTCAGAGGCTGCATTCATGGCAATGGTGAGGCTCCATTCATGGCAATGGTGAGGCAGTATTCATGGGATCGGGGAGGCTGCATTCATGGTAATGGTGAGGCTGCATTCATGGCAATGTGAGGCTGCATTCATGCGAATGGTGAGGTTGCATTGGTGAGAAGGATGAGGCTGCATTCATGGGAATGGTGAGGCTGCATTCAAGGCAATGGTGAGGCTGCATTCATCAGATTGGGGAGGCTGCATTCATGGCAATGGTGAGACTGCATTCATGGGAATGGTGAGGCTGCATTCATGCCAATGGTGAGGCTGCATTCATGCCAATGGTGAGGCTGCATTCATGGGAATGGTGAGACTGCATTAATGGGAATGGTGAGGCTACATTCATGGCAATGGTGAGGCTGCATAAATGGGAATGGTGAGACTGCATTTATGGGAATGGTGAGACTGCATTCATGGCAATGGCGAGACTGCATTCATGGGAATGGTGAGGCTGCATTCATGGCAATGGTAAGGCTGCATTCATGGCAATGGTGAGGCTGCATTCATGGGAATGGTGAGGCTGCATTCATGGCAATGGTGAGGCTGCATTCATGGGAATGGTGAATTCATGTCAATGGTGAGGCTGCATTCATCAGATTGGGGAGGCTGCATTCATGGCAATGGTGAGACTGCATTCATGGGAATGGTGAGGCTGAATTCAAGGCAATAGTGAGGCTGCATTCAGGGGAATGGTGAGGCTGCATTCATGGGAATGGTGAGACTGCATTCATGGGAATGGTGAGGCTGCATTCATTGCAATGGTGAGGCTGCATTCATGGCAATGGTGAGGCTGCATTCATGGTAATAGTGAGGCTGCATTCATGGGAATGGTGAGGCTGCATTCAAGGCAATGTTGAGGCTGCATTCATGGGAATGGTGAGACTGCATTCATGGCAATGATGAGGCTGCATTCATGGGAATGGTGAGGCTGCATTCATGGGAATGGTGAGACTGCATTCATGGGAATGGTGAGGCTGCATTCATGGCAATGGTGAGGCTGCATTCGTGACAATGGCGAGGCTGCATTTATGGTAATAGTGAGGCTGCATTCATGCCAATAGTGAGGCTGCATTCATGGGAATGGTGAGGCTGCATTCAAGGCAATGGTGAGGCTGCATTCATGGCAATGGCGAGGCTGCATTCATGGCAATGGCGAGGCTGCATTCATGGTAATAGTGAGGCTGCATTCATGCCAATGGTGAAGCTGCATTCATGGGAATGGTGAAGCTGCATTCATGGTAATGGTGAGGCTGCATTCAAGGCAATGGTGAGGCTGCATTAATGGGAATGCTGAGGCTGCATTCATGGCAATGGTGAGACTGCATTCATGCCAATTGCGAGGCTGCATTCATGCCAATGGTGAGGCTACATTCATACATTCATGGCAATGATGAGGCTGCATTCATGGGAATGGTGAGGCTGCATTCATGGCAATGGTGAGGCTTGCAGATGGGCACTAATTAGGCTGCATTGATGGGCACTTATTTTGCTTCACAGTTTTAATATTAAAAAAAAAAAAAATTCCTAAAACTTCCCTCTTAAAGTGAAGGTGCGTGTTATACGTCAATAAATACGTTACATCCAAATAACACGCCCAAGCTCATCCTTAGACTCTTCACTACACACAGCCACAAAGGCAGAAGAATTCTTGTTGGGCAGTGTATTAATTAATTTGCATTTAATTTTAATTGTTCAAAGAATGTCAGGCAAAATGGTCGGCCCTCACGCATGTTCACTCCAACAAATCTGGCCCTCTTTGAAAAAAAAGTTCGGACACCCCTGTTCTAGACGTTATTGCGCTCAGTAAAAGATCTTTGGTAGCGAGAGACTAAAGCGGCCTGACATAAATATGACAATGTGGATGTGTAGTCATGGTTTATCAGGCCTCCGTCCAGCCTGCCTGGGTCTCAGCAGATTCTAATAATGTCCCCTCTTTTCAGCTCTCACATTCCATTCTACCTGATGTCATGACTACACATGGGTGATTACCCAATAATAAAGTTTAAATGGTGATTCATTATTGCAGCTAAGTGAATTACAGAGGCTCTTGTGAATGTACCATAAGGACATCTCAGTATAGAAACCGGCCCTGATCTGAGTAATAGCCTGTGATCTCTTTTCATGAACAAGTCCGTTCCCAGAGAATTCATGCAGGCCGCTGCGTTTGATCACTTTACACTGTATAATCCTCAATATGCCTTCATGTCTAGCAGATTTCATCTTTACTTAATCCATAAGACGCTCATTCACATCCTTTGCAGTTATGGATCTGTATTTATGACCCGTATTTATCACTTCCCGAGAGCCGGCCTTCACATTCATCCGCACAGTACGAGGAGAAAGGCCACTTTGTGTGTCTTTTAATCTTCCATCCTGCTGTATTGTTCATGTCACTGGGAATACACGGTGACCCCCCGCTACTTTCCATACATCTAAATATATATAGAGAGAGTTCAAAGAAGGAATACACACAAAATGCCATCATTACCCAATGTCCTCTACTTCCAGAAATGGTTCAGATTTCCAAAATGTGTCCCTGGGAGGAATTCAGCTTCATGCTGAACAATGCTTTCCTCGTTTTCTTTTTTTTTTTTTTTCTATGTGCTGAGGTTATACAGGATTATTCAAATAATTTTCGTACTTGTGAAGTCATTTGTACATGTGACCATAGGTGTGCACCCCAAAGCTCAAACACATATGCATGTGTGTATATACTGTATGTACTGACAGTGTCAGTAGTGCAGAGATTGGTATCAGTAGTTTTTTATTTTTATTATTTTATTATTATTTTTTTATAAACATTTTTTTTTTTAGGAGCCCCGGAGCCTCATCAGGGGGCTTTGGTGAAATATCAAGGGTCTAAATGGGGAATCTGACGGCACATATGCATGTGTGTGTGTATATGTACTGGCGGCGTCAGTAGAGCAGAGATTGGTGCCAGTAGTTTTTTATTTGTATTATTTTTTCTTTTTCTTTTTTTTTTTAGGAGCCCTGGAGCCCCATCAGGGGGCTTTGGTGAAATATCAAGCGTCGGTAGAGCAATGGGCGGTGTCAGTAGAGCAGAGATTGGTGTCAGTAGTTTCTTGTTTTTATTATTTTATTTTTCTTATTATTTTTTTACAACTTTTTTTTTTTCTTAGGAGCCCTGGAGCTCCTGTCAGCGGGCTTTGGTGAAATATCAAGGGTCTAAATTGGGAATCTGCCCGGCGCATGTGTGTGTATATGTACTGACGGCGTCAGTAGAGCACTGAACTTTGTTAGTAGAGCAGAGATTGGTGTCAGTAGTTTTTTATTTTTATTATTTTAATTTTTATTATTTTTTTACAGCTTTATTTTTTTAGGAGCCCTGGAGCCCCATCAGGGGGCTTTGGTGAACTATGAAGGGTCTAAATGGGGAATCTGACGGCACATATGCATATGTGCCGTAACGGCGACAGGAGAGCAGGAGAGCAGTACTAACGGCGACAGGAGAGCAGTGGGCGGTGTGGGTAGAGCAGAGATTGGTGTCAGTAGTTTTTTATTTTTATCATTTTATTTTTTATTATTTTTTTTACAACTTTTTTTTTTTTTTTTTTTTAGGAGCCCTGGAGCCCCATGAGGGGGCTTTGTTGAAATATCAAGGGTCTAAACGGGGAATTTGCCCGGCACATATGCATGTGTGTGTATATGTACTGACGGTGTCAGTAGAGCAGAGAATGATGTCAGTAGTTTTTTATTTTTATTTTATTTTTTATTATTTTTTTACAATTTTTATTTTTTTACAACTTTTTAGGAGCTCTGGAGCCCCATCAGGGGGCTTTGGTGAACTATCAAGGGTCTAAATGGGGAATCTGATGGCACATATGCATGTGTGTGTATATGTACTGACGCCGTCAGTAGAGTACTGAACGGTGTCAGTAGAGCAGAGATTGGTGTCAGTAGTTTTTTATTTTTCTTATTTTTTTTTTTTATTTTTTTTTTACAACTTTTTTTTTTTTTTAGGAGCCCTGGAGCCCCGTCAGGGTGCTTTGGTGAAATATCAAGGGTCTAAATGGGGAATCTGCCCGGCACATATGCATGTGTGTGTATATGTACTGACGCCGTCAGTACAGCAGTGGACGGTGTCAGTAGAGCAGAGATTGGTGTCAGTAGTTTTTTTTGTATTAGTTTTCTTTTTCTTTTTTTTTACAACTTTTTTTTTTTTTTTTTTAATGTACTGACGGCGTCAGTAGAGCACTGCTGGATGCTGTGGGTAGAGCAGAGATTGGTGTCAGTAGTTTTTTATTTTTATTATTTTATTTTGTATTATTTTTTTACAATTTTTTTTTTTGTTGCAACTTTTTTTTTTTTTTTTAGGAGCCCTGAAAGCCCCGGCAGGGGGCTTTGGTGAAATATCAAGGGTCTAAATAGGGAATCTGCCCGACACATATGCATATGTGTGTATATGTACTGACGGCGTCAGTAGAGCAAAGATTGGTGTCAGTAGTTTATTTTTATTCATTTATTTTTTATTTACTTTTTACAACTTTTTCTTTTTTTTTTTTTAGGAACCCTGAAAGCCCCGTCAGGGGGCTTTGGTGAAATATCAAGGGTCTAAATGGGGAATCTGCCCTGCGCATATGCATGTCAGTAGACAGCAGCGCGGCGTCAGTAGAGCAGAGATTGGTGTCAGTAGTTTTTTTATTTTTATTATTTTATTTTTTATTATTTTTTTACAATTTTTATTTTTTTACAACTTTTTTTTTTTTTTTTTAGGAGCCCTGAAAGCCCCGCCAGGAGGCTTTGGTGAAATGTGAAGGGTATAAACGGGGAATCTGCCCGTGTATACCCAGCACACCCTCTGCCTGGATGCCTGTTTAACACTGCTACAATATGAGTGTGTTTTTTTAAAGCATATTAAAGCTTTTTAACCTATTTATTACGCTTAGAGCGGCGCTGTTCTTTCTCCCTTCATATACCTGTGCTCAAATCCCAATAGCTTGTACATGTATTTAAACTATATAGGTGCTAAAAGAGTCTGACCTCATATCAACACTACAAATTCTGGATGGACCCTCTGCACACTGCTCTACACCCTCTCCAGCAAACTGTGCAATGAAAAATAGCGATTTTTAGCGTGCACATATTGCAATACATGCTTAAGCTGGCCAACTGCGATAAAGTAATCCCTCTTATGGCCAGTCCTACTTTGCTTTGCCACTGCTAATGCTACGGTGGACACCATTCCAACATGGGGCATAAAGACACAAGGTGGGGGAGAGCTAATAGGTTCAGGTCTTCAGTCTGACCCCTCTACCATACAGGCCTGATTGGTGGAGTGCTGCAGAGATGGTGGTTCTTCTGGAAGGTTCTCCTCTCTCCGAGGAGAAATGCTGGAGCTCTGTCAGAGTACCCATCGGGTTCTTGGTCACTTCCCTGACTAAGGCCCTTCTCCCCCGATCGCTCAGTTTGAGCGGCCCGCTCTAGAAAGAGTCCTGGTGGTTCCAAAATTCTTCTATTTATGGATGATGGAGGCCACTGTGCTCATTGGGACTTTCAATGCTGCAGAATTTGGACTGTACCCTTCCCCAGATCTGTGCCTCCATACAATCCTGTCTCGGAGGTCTACAGAAAATTCCTCGGACTTCATGGCTTGGTTTGTGCTCTGACATGCACTGTTAACTGTGAGACCTTCTATAGACAGGTATGTGCCTTTCCAGATCATGCCCAATCAACTGAATCTACCACAGCTGGACTCCAATCAAGTTGTAGAAACATCTCAAGGATGATCAGTGGAAACAGGGTGCACCTCAATTTTGAGTGTCATGGCAAAGGCTGTGAATACTATTGTACATGGGATTTTTTATTTTTAATAAATTTGCAAAGATTTCAAAAAAACTTCTTTCACTTTGTCATTATGGGTTGTTGTTTGTAGAATTTTGAGGAAAATAATGAATTGAATCCATTTTGGAAAAAGGCTGTAACATAACAAAATGTGGAAAAAGTGATGCGCTCTGAATACTTTCTGGATGCCCTGTATAGTGCAGGGGTCTCCAAACTCTCTAAACAAAGGGCCTGTTTACTGTCCTTCAGATTTTAGGGGGGCCGGATTGGCCAGTGGAAGTAGAAAATGTCCCCTCGTCAGTGGGAGTTAAAAAATGACATGGTGCCTGTAGTCAGAAGAAGGAGGAATAGTGCCCCATCGCTGGTGTCAGTGGGAGGAATGGTACCCCATCGCTGGTGTCAGTGGAAGGAATGGTACCCTATCGCTGGTGTCAGTGGGAGGAATGGTACCCTATCGCTGGTGTCAGTGAGAGGAATGGTTCCCCACTGTTGGTGTCAGGGAGAGGAATGGTTCCCCATTGTTGGTGTCAGGGAGAGGAATGGTTCCCCATTGTTGGTGCCAGTGAGAGGAATGGTTCCCCATTGTTGGTGTCAGGGAGAGGAGTGGGTGTGAGGCTGTGAGGCTGTCCGCCGCTAAAAGTGTTTGGGTTTGGCTTAAAGAAAAAGTGGCAACCCTGATTTGTAGTGTGCAAATTTAACTGCCCAGTGGCGTCACTAGGGGGTGGCTATTGGGGCTATAGCCCTGAGTCTGGGGCCCATAACCCAAATCTCCTGGGTGGGTGCAATATGTCCGGAATGTAGGGGACAGGGGCGGACTGAGCCGTGGTAGCGTTGGCTCTGGCTCCGCCCCTTGCCTCCACCTGAATTTACTCTTACTTTTGTCTTTACTTGGGCACTGGTTGCTAGAGCCGCCTAACCAGTAACATCATGGCCGCAACTCCCTTCTTGCCCGGCATTCCAAGCGGAGGAGGTTTCCACTTCTTCCTCCTCCACAACAGTGCTTGTAGGGCCTAAAGAGTTATGGCCCTGGGACTCCTGGACTGGAGCGTCCCGCCGCTGGTCCGGTGGAGTGAGAGAGAGAGAGAGAAGACGAGGCCTCACCGCCACTGGGGACCCTGATGTAAGGAGGAGGCTCTCTGGGGACCCTGATGTAAGGGGAGGCTCTCTGGGGACCCTGATGTAAGGGGAGGCTCTCTGGGGACCCTGATGTAAGGGGAGGCTCTCTGGGGACCCTGATGTAGAGGGGAGGCTCTCTGGGGACCCTGAGGTATGGGGAGGCTCTCTGGGGTCCCTGATGTAAGGGGGAGGCTCTCTGGGAACCCTGATGTTAGGAAGGGGCTCTCTGTAGACCCTGATGTATGGGGAGGCTTTCTAGGGACCCTGATGTAAGGAAGGGGCTCTCTGGGGTCCCTGATGTAAGGAAGGGGCTCTCTGGGGACCCTGATGTAACGGGGGCTCTCTGGGGACCCTGATATAAGGGGGGATTCAAATTCAGATAATTAACGAGATATATATAGATATATTTATATATCTATATATATATATATATACACACACACACATGTATATTATATACATGTGTATGCCCGCCCAAGCGTATGACTCTTTACTTCGCTGCTATGGGCTCTAGCCCCAGATCTTTTGTAGACCTAGCAACGCCCCTGCTGCCCCGGGCACATATTGTTTTATAAAACTTATACGCGGAATCATGGGCTTAAACAAGGCAGATTGATGAGATCATTTACGTGAAGCTGATCTCATCCATATTTATATAACAACTGTTTTAGGGTCTATAGACTCCCTTTAAGTTTTCTCTAATCCTACATCCTTAACTACTGTTGCCGCTGACTCGATTTGCAGTAAAATAGCCCGGGAACGTGACCTGGTTATGAATAGCACTGTCCAGAGATCTTATCCCCAGATTTTTATTTATTTTGTATTAGTACCTTTAGAACTCTTACACGCTCCGGTGCAATCTCCGAAATGACAAAACCCTTGTTATTAACAAGTCAGATGAGCAGCGCAAGAGAAAAAAAAAAAATACATCTTGTATTATGTGAGGACTAATCTTCCAACTATTTTTTGCATGTCAAATCAAGTGACACTTACTATTTGCTCTGTCAAACAAAGCACCGCTACCCTGCTAGGCTTCAACAGATATGCAAATGGATTTAGTGCAGCTGAGAAAAGAGTTATATAGCAAGTCATCAGGGTTTCTCCAAACACAAGGAAAGATAAATGCACTGCTAAAGGAACAGATGTTATGACAGTCAATCTTATAAACACACTGTACCGTGCATTGAACGCTGCAACCATTCTCCCCACCCTACAAGCACCTCGCAAACTGATGTGTTTGCTAATTCAGTAGTAAATAAAAAAAAATAAAAAAATTTTTTAAAGTATAAGGGGAGAAAAAGAAAAAAAAAAAAGAGATTTTTTTTTTCCCAAGTCTGAAATAAGTTAGCTTTCTTTGCAGTAGCCAGAGTTGTACAAGTTAAAAATGAACCTCAAGATATATATCTTTCTCCAACTTTTAAGGAAAAATGATGTGCCGCTTCACATTGTCCAGTTGTGAAGTCCTGAACGGCCCATAAAACTGCTATTTGAAAGACAGAAAAACTTACATGAGAAAGCTTACATTTTCTTTGTGTGGCCATAATGAGGTTATTTATGGTAGATCGAGGTAACCTTGTAAGGAAGATTAAAGGTTTTTATAATAAAAGAAAGCACAGGCTGAGGGGACTGAGTTCCTCCAAAAGCAATGACTCTCAGGACTGGATTAATTACCAAAGCAACCGTTAAAACTTCAAGAAGATTGCTTGTAAACCTCCGAGCAAAAGCTATAAACTATATTCTCTGCCATATAGCTGCCCATATGTTGAGGCTCAGCAGTTTTGATAGCAGGGGCCATGCACAATATAACCCGGCTGTCTTTCCTCCTTGTATAAAGCAGAGGGCAGGGAGCCAATCAGCCACTATCTTATTGATGATCACTTGGAATGCGCAAGTCACATAAAGTGATTGTAGACATATATCATTCCTAATGTATGGTCATTGCACGACATTGCATCCGGATTGCTCTCTGCAGTAGCTGAAAGGTTGAAACTGGAAAGGAAAATGGACTCTGGTCAATGTAAAAATCGACCTACTGTATGTCCGTGGTATCCAACCTGTGGCTCAAGGACTGCATACAGACCTTTGTTGCTAATTGTATGGCCTGAAGGCAACATACAGACCTTTAGTGCCAATCGTGTGGCCTGAAGGCTGCATACAGATCTTTGGTGCGTCTTGTGTGGCCTGAAGGCTGCATACCGATCACTGTTGCTTCTTGTGTAGCCTGAGGGCTACATACAGACCTTTGGGGCTTCTTGTATGGCCTGAAGGCTGCATACAGACCTTTGGTGCTTCTTGTGTGGCCTGAGGGCTGCATACAGACCTTTGGTGGTCCTTGTGTTGTCCGAGGACGGCATAAAGACCTTTGGTGCTAGCTGTGTGTCCTAAAGGCCACATGCAGACCTTTGGTGCTTTTTGTGTGGTCCGAGGGCTGCATACAGATCTTTGTTGCTAATTGTATGGCCTGAAGGCTACATACAGACCTTTGGTGCCAATCGTGTGGCCTGAAGGCTGCATACAGATCTTTGGTGCATCTTGTGTGGCATGAAGGCTGCATACTGATCACTGTTGCTTCTTGTGTAGCCTGAGGGCTACATACAGACCTTTGGGGCTTCTTGTATGGCCTGAAGGCTGCATACAGACCTTTGGTGCTCCTTGTGTGGTCCGAGGACGGCATAAAGACCTTTGGTGCTATCTGTGTGCCCTAAAGGCCGCATGCAGACCATTGGTGCTTCTTGTGTGGTCCGAGGGCTGCATACAGATCTTTTTTGCTAATTGTATGGCCTGAAGGCTGCATACAGATCTTTGGTGCTTCTTGTGTGGCCCGAGGGCTACATACAGACCTTTGGTGCTCATTGTATGGCCTGAGGGCTGCATACAGACCTTTGGTGCTTCTTTTGTGGCCTGAGGGCTGCATACAGACCTTTGGTGCTCCTTGTGTGGTCCGAGGACGGCATAAAGACCTTTGGTGCTTCTTGTGTGGCCTGAGGGCTACATACAGACCTTTGGTGCTCATTGTATGGCCTGAAGGCTGCATACAGACCTTTGGAGCTTCTTGTGTGGCCCTAGGGCTGCATATAGACCTTTGGTGCTCATTGTATGGCCTGAAGGCTGCATGCAGCCCTTTGGTGCTTCTTGTGTGGCCCGAGGGCTGCATACAGCAACCACCCAAACAGATGGAAGACTGGATTGGATTGGAAGATTTCCCCTTTAATCTGGAACTGATGAGAGCTTCGAACGGTTGGATTCTACCCAACTTTGTGTTCTTCTGACAGTGGTCCCAGTGGAGACACAGATAGCCATAAAAATACGATTGAAAAGTTAATTCAGTCTTTGCAGCCACAGTGATGCATTGCATGGTGTTGGATTTCTATTTTTTCCGATACATGAAATACAAAGCGAAGCTAACTCTGAAGAGCCGCTCTACAGGTGTGGTTAGGGGGTGTTGTGATAGACATCTATGGAGGATTTGAAGATGCGGTGAAGCACCAAGAAAGCGGCATGGGGTATAATCTCCGAAGCGTGGGTCAGATGCCACATTTTGAAGCAAGCGTAAATGAAGCTTTTCTGGTAATGGTAGATTTAGGAACAATTCATTCAGCAGCAGCAGTACTGGGCTTCAGTCAGCCTGACGACTTAGGCACTGGAGTGAACGTAGCCTTATTAGTGGAAGATGCAAAAGCTTCAGAAATGATTGATTATGACATACATGTGTACAAGGGAATTCTGCACCTGATTACCTTCCTGTGGTTAGCGCACAGTTTATTTATGGAGAAAGTAAGTCGTTTATGTTGAATTTAGAAGCTAGTCAGTTAACTCTACAAACCAGCAGGATCTTTCAGAACTACAGAAGAAGACCATCAATCGCCATCAATAGGAATGACTGAGAAGTTATTTTTTAAGCCTGGTACACACTACAGTTTTGGAAAAAAAACAAAACTGACAGCTCCGGACGGCAGCCGCTGTACTAACCATGTGAGGTTAGTCCAGCGACCACCCCCGCTAAGCTGTTGTGTTCTGAAAGCGGAAGGCCCCTTGCCAGAACACTCCAATCAGCGCTCTCTGCCATTGGCTGAGAGCACCGATCAGGAGAGTCGTCAGAAGCCGGACAGACCGACATAAACACGGGCCGAATGTTGGCCGGTATTCTTTTCTACCGGCAAATGTCTCTCAACATTCTGCCCGTGTGTACGGGGCATTAAAGTGACAGAAAAAAAAGCAAGCAAGCACGCAACCAAGCAAGCGAGCCAGCAAGCAAGCGACAAAGGGGTGGGACTTTAAGTGAAGCACCTGGTTTGCAATTCGATGGATTGGTGGATAGATAAAATGTTTAATAAATCATACACAATAGGTAACATACATATTGCTGATGTCAGTTTAAAAAGCAGTTGAACATGGTAATAACACTAGTAACATCTGGCAAACATGGTAAGGTTATAAAATAAAGTGTAAAAGTGGTTGTAAACCCATATAAAAAAAAAAAAAACAAACCTGCAAGACAAAGGTCATTATGAAACACTTACCTTAGATCAGAGCTGTTGCAGCGGCCTGTGCCGTGACCTGGCGACATGTCTCCCGGAGTTATTTCCGGGTTCGTGGGCTCCGGCGTTGTGATTGGTCAGAGCCCGTGATGATGTCACTCGTGCGGGAGCCGCCGGTCACGGCACAGGCCCTTTAGGAACGGCACGATCGAGCCGTTTCTTCACTGCGCATGCGCTGGTGACGTCACCGGAGCAAACGTATGTGGTAAATATCTCCTAAACCAGGGACATGCAATTAGCGGACCTCCAGCTGTTGCAAAACTACAAGTCCCATGAGGCATTGCAAGACTCTGACAGCCACAAGCATGACACCCAGAGGCAGAGGCTTGATGGGACTTGTAGTTTTGCAACAGCTGGAGGTCCGCTAATTGCATGTCCCTGGTTTAGGAGATATTTACAGTACCTACAGGTAAGCTTTATTATAGGCTTACCCGTAGGTACAAGTGGTGTAACAGAGTTTACTAACGCTTCCTCCCCTTGTTAGCTGCCAGTTTACACAAGATGAGATTATCGGACGAATGATCGTCTGCTTTTTTTTTTTTTTTTTTTGCATGCTAGTCTCATATGGAAAATGAAGAGGTTACTAAACTTGCGAAAATTCTCATACGACAGAATACAACTTTGGAAGTGATGTAATGTGTTGTATTGTAATGTATTCTTTCATTTCCGAGCATGCATGGTCTTGCTCTTCGGGTGTTTTTTAGGATGAATACTGTACTGATTAAATAAAAAATCGTACGATCTGGTATCATACAAGAAAAATGTTGTGTTTGTCCCTTTGGATAATTTCGAATGAACTGCTGTGATCGGCTTTCAAAAGATGCGCACTAATGATCAGATTAAGGGACGAAAGTGGTATTTTTCGTTCCAATTTTCTGATCGTGTGTACTAGGCTTAACCACTTGCACTTACAGTAAATCTACATTTCAGGACCGAGCTGCGCAGAATCACGTATGTATATACGTGATTTGGCTCTTCCGGGTAGTAGGGGGCACGTGCGGCTCGGTTGCCCCCATAATAAGCTGCTTGCTGTGGGGGGCACTTAACAGGAGGGAGGGGCCAGGAGCACCGAAGAGGATTCGGGCTGCTCTGTGCAGAACCAATACACAGAGCAGGTAAGTATAACATGTTTGCTATATTTAACGGGAAAAAAAAGAAAAAAAACAAGACAAGACTTTAGTATGCCTTTAACACCTTCCCAGTACAGTAACGGTGCATATTTTTTAGCACTGATCACTGTATTAGTGTCACTGGTTCCTGCAAAGTGTCAGTTAGTGTCAGAGTTCCCGCCATACTATCACAGTCCCGCTGATCGCCGCCATTACCAGTATAAAAAAAAAAAATACATAAAAATTCCATAAATCTATCCCATAGTTTGTAGGCGCTATAACTTTTGCGCAAACCAATCAATATACGTTTATTGGGATTTTTTTTACCATGTAGCAGAATACATATTGGCCTAAAGTGATGAAGAAATTAGATTTTTTTAAAAAAAAAATTTATTAGATATGTTTTAAAGCAGAAAGTAAAAAATATTGTTGTTTTTTTTTTTCAAAATTTTCAGTGTTTTTTCTTTAGAGCCAGTTCACACCATAGAAACACAGTCCGGATGCATTACAGATGCTTTTCTGCATGTGCGTTTTTTACGCATTTTTTATGCGCTCCAGTGAGTTTTTGGTGCGTTTTTGATGCAGTTTTTTGTGCGTTTTTGATGCAGGCCAGTGCATTTTTTCCCCGCTCTTTTTTCTTAGCCTTAAATAAGGACATGTATGTTCCAGTCCGTTTTTTTGTGCGTTTAGGTGCGTTCCAGTAAGTTTTTGATGCGTTTTACAGCGTTCCAGTACAGTCCAGTGCAGGGAAAATGCAGCATGCTCTACTTTTTTTTTTTCTGGAACTGGAACGCACTGGAACTGCAAGCACTGGTGTGAACTATGCCATTGGAAACCATATAACATACTTTCCATGCATTTTTGATGCAGAAAAAAAAAAACACGCTGGACTGCATGTGGTGCGAACCGGCCCTTATAGTGCACAAAAAAAAAAAAAAAAAAACGCAGTGGTGATCAAATACCACCAAAAGAAAATCTCTATTTGTGGGGGGAAAAAAAGGATACAAATTTAATTTGTGTACAGCGTTGCATTATAGCGTTTTTGTCCGTTAAATAACGCAGTGCCTTATCGCAAAAAAAAATAAATGGCCTGGTCACGAAGAGGGGTAAACCTTCCGGAAGTCAAGTAGTTAATAGTGGATATACCCCAAGCTCTTATTATCTGTACAGTTATGATTGTAAAATTTGCATCGGTGACAGATTTACAGTACAGAGGCTTGTTGGCAAACTGGCAACATTTAAATTGGAATAGCGATAGTACTGTGCAAACAAGAGCGGGGCAGTTCATTAGGATGACATATGGGTGATTTGGTTTGGTCGGTGTCTCTCTCCCTGGGAGGGCCTTGGTGCCAAATGACTCGCTCTGATATTATCTAGTGTAGATTGGTTTCTGAATTGCCTAAGCATTGGAGCCAGAGCCTGCTGGTTGAGAATTTTCTGCCACCCATTTGGATGCACCCATGTATGTATATATGTATTTGCTTCATTGTATTTTATGTACTTTTTCAAAATCTGAGATTTGTATAACTAATATATATATATATATATCTTTATTAATTAGGAAAAAAATGACCACGCATGTTCCTGAGGAAGCCTCAAGGCGAAACATGTTGTCATGCGGGCCACGTACCTGAGATGAGACCGAAGTAGTGGGGAGGCCTCCCTTGCACCTCGGGTCCCTGAAGCCTCTGGAGATGGAGACAGAGACTTGGTGGACACCGAGTGGCACGGGTGCCAGGGGTGCGGTGCACTGTGCAAGCCTTATGCCCCGTACACACGGTCGGACTTTGTTCGGACATTCCGACAACAAAATCCTAGAATTTTTTCCGACGGATGTTGGCTCAAACTTGTCTTGCATACACACGGTCACACAAAGTTGTCGGAAAATCCGATCGTTCTAAACGCAGTGACGTAAAACACGTACGTCGGGACTATAAACGGGGCAGTGGCCAATAGCTTTCATCTCTTTATTTATTCTGAGCATGCGTGGCACTTTGTCCATCGGATTTGTGTACACACGATCGGAATTTCCGACAACGGATTTTGTTGTCGGAAAATTTTATATCCTGCTCTCAAACTTTGTGTGTCGGAAAATCCGATGGAAAATGTGTGATGGAGCCTACACACGGTCGGAATTTCCGACAACAAGGTCCTATCACACATTTTCCGTCGGAAAATCCAACCGTGTGTACGGGGCATTAGTCTGAGATCTGAGCCGAGGTCAGGTCCAGTCTGGCAACGAAGCATAAAAGGGTTAATCAGAAGAAGAATGGTCGAGACCCAAGCCGGGGTCAGTTCCAATCTTGCAGCTGAGTACAAAAGGGGCAAAGAAGTAGAATGGTCAAGGTACAAATCTGAGGTCAAGGGCAACCAGCAATCAAGAGTTGTCAAATAGGATTCCAGGTCACAACAAGTTCAGACAGATCACGCACTAGCACAGAAACAAGGGGGGACTGAAGATAATCCAGCAATTTCGCAGTGTCTGGGGGCTGGGCTTATATAGGGAAGTTTGAGGTCACTTCCTGTGCACCTCCTGGGCATTTTACCGCCTTTTTCCATCAGGTTGAGGTGTACAAGTCCAGGCACAGGAAGTGACCTCAACCTGTTGGAAAAAGGTGGGAAAATGCCCAGGATGCGCACAGGAAATGACCTCACCCTGATGGAAAAAGGTGGGAAAATGGCCAGGAGGCGCACAGGAAATGACCTCAACCTGATGGCCTCCTGGCCATTTTCCCGCCTTTTTCCATCAGGTTGAGGTCATTTCCTGTGCGCCTCCTGGCCATTTTCCCACCTTTTTTCATCAGGGTGAGGTCATTTCCTGTGCGCATCCTGGGCATTTTCCCACCTTTTTAAATCAGGTTGAGGTCACTTCCTGTGTGCCTCCTGGCTATTTTCCCGCCTTTTTCCATCAGGTTGAGGTCATTTCCTGTGCGCCTCCTGGCCATTTTCCCACCTTTTTCCATCAGGGTGAGGTCACTTCCTGTGCGCCTCCTGGCCATTTTCCCACCTTTCTCCATCAGGTTGAGGTCACTTCCTGTGCGCCTCCTGGCCATTTTCCCAACTTTTTCCATCAGGCTGAGGTAATTTCTTGTGCGCCTCCTGGGCATTTTCCCACCTTTTTCCATCAGATTGAGGTCACTTCCTGTGCGCCTCCTGGGCATTTTCCCACCTTATCCATCAGGTTGAGGTCACTTCCTGTGCGCCTCCTGGGCATTTTCCCACCTTATCCATCAGGTTGAGGTCACTTCCTGTGCGGCTCCTGGGCATTTTCCCGCCTTTTTCCATCAGGTCTTCTGCGCAGGTGCGGATTGGCGCACTGAGGCGTCTTTGGCGCATGCTCAGTTGGCACGGATTTCCTCTTGGGGCAACGCGCCATCGGTGCATGCGTAGTAAGCCCTGGACTCGTACACATGTAGAATTTATGTGTGGAAAAATTGAATAAATATGTGGAGATATTGCATAGAGAAAACGACCCATGTTTATTTCTACGTGATTGTTTTTTTCTCCGTTTTTCCCTTGTTTTGTAAAAAAATATTCTATTTTATCATATTTTGTTGAGATACGTTAATTTCATTGTAATAAGCACCTACAAAGTCCCATATTGCCAATATGTTTTTTTTTCTTTGTTTTTTCTTAAAGGGACGGCGGTGCCAAATTAACAAATATGTGTCTTGATCACTCTAATTCATCACTTTATTAGGATGACATAAGTTAATGCTGCTGAGGATCTAGGTATTGTAGAACGCTCAATATGGGGTAAAATGCCGGATTAGGGAACCATTTCGGAAGGATATAATACAATCTGTCAGAGGCATCAAGGGAGTTTTGTCATCATAGAATGGGAGGTCAGAGGTCACTTTGCCTGATGTCATAAATCTCCAACATGCCCCGGACAGATTTTTTTTTTTTTTTTTTTAATATGAATGTCCTAATCCACGTTTTAATCTTTTATATGGCTTTCATTGATATAACAGGATAGCAGCATATTTGCAGGAACAATTGTTGCGCTGGATCAAATGCTGCTAGAAAAGGGTGAGAGCAAAGTAATTACTTCCTGTGCTGAGGAGGACAACTGAATGTGAAGTGTCACAACATGAATCGCTTATCTGTGGCCCCCGGTGGAAAATGTGCTGCTCTTCTCACAAGGATTTACAGATGCCAAAACACTGTAGAACATGGCTATTAGCCGAATCCTCACTGACGGCTACAAAGGGGCTGGGGAAAGAGAAACTCTACCGAGAGTGGACTCCTGAATTTTTTAGGTTTGATCCCTGGCTGGGTCTTTATGTGTGTTCTGGGACACCAGTGGTGGTGGTGGGGGGGGGGGGGGGTTTGAGTCCTCCCACCAGCCTTCACTTCTGAGAGTCACTAGTCTCAGTTCTCCATATATATTCCTATTCAGAGTCCGGTAGAGGGCACAGTCCATAGAAATTCTTTGTAATGCCCCCTTGTGTATTCTCCCTAGGTCAGGGTTCCATGGGACCGTAGTTGCTAGAGGTCTAGAAGTTGCTAGAGGTTCCTTGAGCAATGACCAATTTCTGCCTCTCAGATAAGTTCCCACTGACACCATTGATCTTTTTAGCTATCGGTAAGGCGCCTTTCACACGGACGGCTGTTCTGTCGCAGTTAAAAGCATATGACATGTTCTGTGAAATTCAAGACTCCAGGCACTGTGATCAGCTGCATTTGTACAGTGAGATTACCTGCGTTTACGTGCGTTTACATGCGGCTGCGTTTGGAACATTCTTGCCATTTCTGATGTGCTTCCTGTTGCTTTTCTTTCCTTGTTGCCGCTGCTATCCGCAGGAGAAATAGTACACTGCGATTGCCTGCAGTTATGTGCAGATAGCTGCGCTAAATCGCTCCTGGACGCAGTCAATTCTATTTTTTTCTGTCCGCACCAAACCGCATGTAACTAAATCACAGCTAAATGCAGTGTGTGAAAGGGGCTATAGGAAAGCATTGTGTGCTTTCAGCTGCGGTAGAACACTAGAAAATCCGCAGCTAAAAGCACCATTCTATCCGTCTGTGTGAAAGGGGCCTTGGGGGGTAATTATTCCCAATGACCACAAGTGTAAGGAGCATTCTCCCCACTGACCATCACACGCGCAAGGGGAATTATAGTCTGGAAAGAGCCCTCAAACACCTCCATCCCTAAATACTGCGAAAAAAAGAGGGAATTCTAGACCTGGGACTTTGAATGAGGTGAGAGAGATTGGCCCACGTACACATAAACTGCAATAAAAATTGATTTAATAATACAAAGGCTGTATAAACAAATGGGAACAACAATAAATGTGCGTTACCCGGCATAGTGGCCTAGTTGAACAGCATGGGTAGAAAACAAATACAATTACACTGTTACACATAGTATGACCAACTGCGGATACCCAGCAGGATGGGCATGCGGGTCGCATCTGATGGTGCCCTACGCGTTTCGCGAGTCTCTTCTTGCTCATCAGGGGCAGATGCATACTGGGTTTTTCTATAACAGAAATATTGAGTAGTGAATATATGTAAATGACTCAACGGATCGGGGCAAAAAAGGGTGGTTGGCAAGTGAGGTCAGTGACATCACTGACCATCACACTAACGTATCATGAGTTATAGATTTTTAATTTTTAGCAGGGGTTCCCCGAGACTGAAGAATTATTTCAAAGGAATCCTCAGTGTTGAAAAGGTTGAGAAAGGCTGCCCTAGGTGGATACGGCTAGACAGCACTGAAGGCCAACAAATAAGGAATGGTAGGGAGGGTATCGCTGGAACCGACAAAGACCAAAAGGTGAGTGGTCTTCTTAAATACCCACCCGGAGTCCTCCCATAAATTCAGGCCACCTTACTGGCCTTCTTTTATATACACACAGTATATATACGGGAGGTCCCGAAGTTACGAACCTCCGACTTGTGAATGACTTCTGCTTACGAACGGGAGGTGGCGGGGTCGGCGGGCACATTGGAAAACATCGGAAAACGACATCAGAAAACAGCGGAAAACATTGGAAAACGACGTTGGAAAACAGCGGAAAACATCAGAAATCGACGTCGGAAAACAGCGGAAAACGCCGTCTCTGCCATTCTGCGCATGCGCTTCCGACTTACGAAACAAATCCGACTAAAGAACAAACAGGCAGTCCCTAACCCGTTCGTCTGTAAATGTTACAAGCAACTCTTTTAACATTTGTCTAATATTTGTCTTTATTGGAGGAGCATTTCCTACAGGTGACAGAACACGTGACACCTTCCTGGGAAGGACAGACTTCTATGAATAATAAATCGGTGGTTCCCGGCCGCCGTCTCCACCTTCCACAGATATGTATTGGAGGTAGAGGAGTTTTAACGACATGTCTGCACCTGAATCCATAACCTGCAATTCCTTTATCAGCCTATCTGAGTCTTTTATTCCAGCCAAATTCCCGGCTCGGATTTCCCTTTGTGTTGGGGGAAAATGCACTTTTTTTTCTTTTTGTGCAGCTCTGACCATTGTTATGGGGGCTGAGCTTAAAAACAATGTATATGCATATTGAGCGGTGGGGGTGATGAGCCAGGTTGGCCCCTTTTTTTTTTTTTTCTTCTCTGCTGGTGAAATGTGACCCGGGTCATTCTGTGTTGTTTACAGAGAAAATAAAAGCATTGCATGTATCTCATTTCCTATTTGTGTCATTGTTCCTCCTCTCTACCGTGAAACCATAATCCACCACAAACTGTATCTCCTCTTCATTTTCTGGACACACGCTGCTACCCATTCATTCGGAAGTTTAAAACTTCCTCCTCCATGAATTTGTTAATCTGTAAAGTTTTCAAACTGTTACATTGTATTAAAAGACTGAGCTACACAGGAGAGTTTTATATTGTAAATTGTTGCTTGTTCACGTTGAAGGATCTGCATTGCTACTACCAACAATTTATAATGGATAGAGTTTAGGCCTGGTTGTCAGGTGCAACAGGTACAGGACAAGCAGGAGGGTCGGATCAACTGCCCCCCAATTATTTATTTTTTTTTTTTTGGGCAACTGTCCGGCAGGACTGGCTGGACAGGAAGTTTAATCTGATTGTTAATGGTTCCTTCGCACGGGTGATTACACACGCTAAGATTTCCAGAGACAACAATCTGAGGATCCCTACAGCTAAAATTGACAGATGTGTGTGAATATCCTGTACAATGCGATGACAGGCTGTCAGCGGCTGCAGATATTGGCGATCGTTTGCACAGCCGGCGTTTACCGGCTGCACATGTGACGTTTGTTATTAAAATGTGTATGTTTAACCACTTAAAGTGGGGTTCCACCCAAAAAAAAATAAAAAATACATGAAAAATTCTAAAAAAAAAAAATACAAAAAAACATTTGGATATTTTTTTTTTTACTCACCTCTAAATGCCTGTTGCTAGGGGGTCCCTCGTAGTCTGCCTCTTCCAGTGCCTGGGCTGGTGACATCACTTCCGTCTCGGCACAGGAAGGGCTCGGCTCTGCTCCCTCCTGTCAATCATCTGGGACCCATTACAGGTCCCAGGTGACTGAGCGGCCAATCACGGCGCGCGGCGCCGCTCGCGCATGCGCAGTGGGTGCCAGGCTGTGAAGCCACAGCCCGGCACCCACAGTTGCAATGCCGGCGCCGCTGAACGGAGGGGGAGCTTCGATCCCCCCGCATCGCTGGACCCTGGGGCAGGTAAGTGTCCAATTAAAAGTCAGCAGCTGCAGTATTTGTAGCTGCTGACTTTTACATTTTTTTTTTTTTTTGACTGGCCCTCCTCTTTAAGGACTGAGCCTCTTTCTGATATTTGCTGTTTACAAGTTAAAAACAGTTTTTTTTTGCTAGAAAATTACTTAGAACCCCCAAACATTATACATTTTATTTTTAGAACACCCTAGAGAATAAAATGGCGGTCGTTGCAATACTTTCTGTCACACCGTATTTGCGTGCGGTCTTACAAGCGCACCTTTTTTGGAAATAATACACTTTTTTTAAATTAAAAAATAAGACAACGGTAAAGTTAGCCCAATTTTTTTTTATATATTGTGAAAGATAATGTAACGCCGAGTTAACTGATACCCAACATGTCACGCTTCAAAATTGCGCCCGCTCGTGGAATGGCGACAAACTTTTACACTTAAAAATCTCCATAGGCGACGTTTAAAAAATTCTACAGGTTGCATGTTTTGAGTTACAGAGGAGTTCCAGTGCTAGAATTATTGCTCTCGCTCTACCGATCGCAGCGATTCCTCACATGTGTGGTTTGAACACCGTTTTCATACGCAGGCGTTACTCACGTATGCGTTCGCTTCTGCACGCGAGCTTGGCGGGACGGGGCGCGTTTACAATGTTTTATTTTTTTCTTATTTATTTTACCTTTTATTATTTTTTTTTTACACTGTTCTTTAAAAAAAAAAAAAAATGTGTCACTTTTATTCCTATTACAAGAAATGTAAACATCCCTTGTAATAGAAAAAAAGCATGACAGGACCTCTTAAATATGAGATCTGGGGGTCAAAAAGACCTCACATCTCATATTTACACTAAAATGCAATTAAAAAAAAATTGTCATTTAAAGGAATACAAAAAAAAATGGCCCTTTAAGAGCTATGGGCGGAAGTGACTTTTTGACGTCGTTTCCGCCCTGCAATGTCATGGAGACAGGTGGGGGCCATCTTCCCCTCACTTGTCCCCATGCCCAGCTAGGGAAAGGATCCGATCGCCTCCGCCGCTGCCGACGGCTCCGGTAAGCGGCGGAGGGCCCCGGTGCGCGGTGGGAGGGCCCTCTCCCGCCGCCGATAAAAGTGATCTTGCGGCGAAACCACCGCAGAGACCACTTTTATCTTGAATCGGACCGCCCGGTGAAGAAGAGGATACCGGGGTTATGGCAGCTAGCTGCTGCCATAACAACGATACTCCTCTTCAAAGTACCGACGTAAAACTGCGGCGGGTGGTCCGGAAGTGGTTAAAGTGGTTCTAAAGCCTTATGCCGCGTACACACGACCGGTTTAGCCGTCGGAATAAACTCCGAAGGTTTCTCCGACAGAACTCTGACGGAATTCCATTCAAGCGGTCTTGCCTACACACGGTCACACCAAATTCCGACCGTCCAGAACGCGGTGATGTACAGCACGTACGACGGGACTAGAAAAAGGAAGTTCAATAGCCAGTAGCCAATAGCTTCCATCTCGTACTTGCTTCAGAGCAGGCGTCGTTTTTGGTCCGTCGGAACAGCATACAGACGAGCGGTATTCTTGATAGGAATTGGTTCCGTCTGAAAAATTTAGAACATGTTCTATTTCTCGGTCCGTCAGAATTTTCGCAAAAAGAAGTCCGATGAGGCACACACACGATCGGAATAGACGGTGAAAAGCTTCCGTCTGACTTTTTCCGTCGAACATTCCGCTCGTGTGTACGCGGCTTTGGGCTCGGTTCACACCTATGCAAATTGGATGCGGCTTACACCGCATCCAATTCACATGGCATTCTAAACTATGTTCATTTGAATGAGGCTGGTTCACATATGTGCGTTGCATTCGCACTCCGCATTGTCCAAAAAACGTGTGCGTTTTCTGGGCATTGCGGGGTGAATTGCAAGCACATTATCTTCTATGGGAAACGCATCTGATTCGCAGATGCATTCCGTTGTGAACAGGATAAAATCCTGACCTGATCCTGATGTAATCCTGACTTGATCCTGATGTAATCCTGACCTGATCCTGATGTAAACCTGACCTGATCCTGATGTAAACCTGACCCGATTCTGATCAAAAACTGACGTGAAACGCTGAACAACTACTTTGTCAATTAGCTGTGAAAACGGAGCTTCAATTCGCACCGCACATGTGTGAACCGAGCCCTAAGGTTTTTCAACTTAATGCATTCAGGCATTAACTACTTGCCGACCAGTCGCTGTCGTTACACGGCGGCAGGTTGGCTCCCCTGCGCGATTCGCCATACCTGTACGGCGGCTGCTTTAAGAAGTACAGGGGGGGGGCGCGCGCGTGTGTGATGTTGGAGCCAAAGCGTGTGGCCGGCAGGCCGCGATGTCTGCCGGCGACCCGCGATCGCTCCTGAGAGAGACAGAACGGGGATCAGTCAATGTAAACAGACAGACCCACCGCTCTGTCAGTGAAGTAGCGAGAGATTTGCTGTTCCTAGTAATCAGGAAGAGCGATCTCTCTCTATTCCCCCGTCAGTCCCCCCCCCCCCCACACACACACACAGTTAGAAACACCTCCCTAGGGAACACTTAACCCCTTTGATCTCCCCCCTATTGTTAACCCCTTCCCTGCCAGTGACATTTATACAGCAATCGGCAATCAGAACAAGACGATCAGGGGGGTCTGCTCTGTGCAAAACCATAAAACAGAGCAGGTAAGTATAGGCATGTTTGTTATTTTATTAAAAAAAAAAAAAAGAGGCTTTAATAAAACTTTAAGACGCAACAACCAAAACATTTTAACAGGGTGGAGAAAGGTTAATGTGATACTAAAGGTAATTTTTTTATTTTATTAAATAACAAGCATGTTATACTTACCTGCTCTGTGTAATGGCTTTGCACAGACCAGCGCTTCTGGCTCCTTTCCCCGCCAAGTGCCCCCATAGCTTGCTATGGGGGCACTCATATGGGTTTGTTTCAGAGCCCCACTCTCTGTGTATCCATAGACACACAGAGCACAGCTCAGCCCCACGCCCTGACTGTGATTGACAGTAGCGGGAGCAAATGTGAGGTTTTCTCTCACTTCCTGTATTGATGCTCAGACAGGAAGTGAGCAAAATCTCTCCAAATGTTCCACAGACAATAAAAAAAAAAAACTATCTGGAAAAGATGAGAATCTCTGCTGGTTTTTATTGTCTTCTGTTCCCCCTCTCGGAGATCTCACTTTGGGGTTTGGTTTAGCAGAACGTGAATTAGTGTAAAATTCTCCGTTTGAGAGACAAAAGATAAGACTCTGGTAACGACAACTGGCACAAATAGGCAAGAGAAGTTATCCAAGAACGAGGGGGGCCTTAAAACACCGACCAACATAAGGTGAGGAGAGGAAGTATTGTGGGAATAAAAGACACAGGAAATTTTTGCAGCGTAAAAAGAAGTAGATCCAACAGTGTGCAAGGCCTTTGGAGGCAAAGGAGGAATTGGTCTGGGGTAATAAAGAGGAGGTCAGCAATGCCGAGGGCAGAGAGGACTCACCAGAGACACTGAGAATGGACTAACCGACTTTTTAAAATGAATTCTGAAGACACTGGAGACTTTGGTTGGGGCAGTTTCAGTGAAGCAATTGGGGCAGAAGATCAAAATTTTTATTTATTTTTTTAAATAAATTTTTTCTTAGTTTCTGTTTAGAAAGTAATTTTTCTCCTTCACTGATGAGGCAGCACTGACAGGCACTGATATGCAGCACTTATGGGCACTGATATGCAGCATTGAGGGGCACTAATAGGCGGCACTGATATGCAGCACTTATAGGCACTGATAGGTGGCACTGATATGCAGCATTGATGGGCAGTAATAGGTGGCACTGATATGCAGCATTGATGGGCAGAAATAGGTGGCACTGATATGCAGCATTGATGGGCAGAAATAGGTGGCACTGATAAGTGGCAATGATATGCAGCATTGATGGGCACTAATAGGTGACACTGATATGCAGAACTTATGGGCACTGATAGGTGGCACTGATATGCAGCACTGATGGGCGGTAATAGGTGGCACTGATATGCAGCATCGATGGGCAGAAATAGGTGGCACTAATAAGCGGCACTGATATGGAGCACTGATGAGCACTAATAGGTGGCACTGAAATGCAGCACTTATGGGCACTAATAGGTGGCACTGATATGCAGCACTTATGGGCACTGATAGGTGGCACTGATATGCAGCATTGATGGGCAGTAATAGGTGGCACTGATATGCAGCACTTATGGGCAGTAATAGGTGGCACTGAAATGCAGCACTTATGGGCACTAATAGGTGGCACTGATATGCAGCACTTATGGGCACTGATAGGTGGCACTGATATGCAGCATTGATGGGCAGTAATAGGTGGCACTAATAGGTGGCACTGATATGCAGCACTTATGGGCAGTAATAGGTGGCACTGATATGCAGCACTTATGGGCACTGATAGGTGGCACTGATATGCAGCATTGATGGGCACTAATAGGTGGCACTAATAGGTAGCACTGATATGCAGCACTTATGGGCAGTAATAGGTGGCACTGATATGCAGCACTTATGGGCAGTAATAGGTGGCACTGATATGCAGCATTGATGGGCAGTAATAGGTGGCAGTGATATGCAGAACTTATGGGCACTGGTATCCAGCATTGATAGGGACTGATAGGCGGCACTGATGGGCACTGATAGGCGACACTGATGAGGAGGCACTGATGGGCATCACTGATGGGCACTGAAAGGCAGCACTGATTGGCATCACTGATGGGGCTGCACTGATAATAATTGCACCGAGCCACTGAGAGCATGAGCTGGCCACTTCTGCCCCCTCCACAGCCCAGGGCTCCAGTGAGCAGGGGGGGGGGGGGGGTCAGATGCTTTATCCACCTAGGTAAATATGATTCTAAAGTAAAAAAAAAAATCCCATACTTTTCTTTTTAAAAAGGTTGTAAATCTCAGGGGAAAAAAACAAACAAAAAAAAAACCCTGCTAGACAAAGACATAATGGGCTAGTATGCATTGCATACTAGCTCATTATGAAATATTTACCTTAGGACGATGGCCTGCACTGCCGCCCGCACTCCGCACCCACGGCCAACATCTTTCACCGGAGTTACCTCCGGGTTCGCGGGCCCTGGCGACGTGATTGGCCGGAGTCGCAATGACGCCACTCCCGCAAATGCGCGCGGGTGCCACCAGTCATGGCACGGGTACTGAAGAAACGGCACGAGCGCGCATGCGCCATTGACATCGGCAGCATCGCATATAGCAAATATCTCCTGAACTGTGTAACTGTGTAATAAGGCTTACCTGTAGGTACAAGTGGTGTAACAGAGTTTATAATCGCTTTAAGAAGTACCTGTGCATAAGAGCTTACAATCTAAAAGAGTGGGGCAAGTGGTACAAAAGGTTATAATTGACCTTTACTATACACGCTCTTCAAAGAGAAATGTTAAGGCACAGAGAACAACAACAACAGATAGAGAGGGTGACCCTTATCCACAGCTTCAAATGCCGTGTATGTCCATACAAGTTTCATACAGCTGTGGATACAACCTTTAAGACCCCCCCCCCCCCCCCCCTGCCTAAAAATGACATAAAAGTCTAAAATTGTAACTTCAGCAGAAATATGCAAACACTATAATTCGGTGTCATTATAAAGAAGATCACAGGATTCTGCTGAGAATTACTAAACAAATTTTTTACAACACCTGGGCTGCCCTCTAATTTATGCTCCGGGGTGCGTCCGGCCGCCCCCAACACATGTGTGTTGAGGAGGGAGAGAGTACAGTGTGATACTTAATACCAACACAATGCAAGGAAGGCCCCCTCTCTGGTGCCAGCTGGGATGACAGGGGGTCGGGGGTGGGGGGGTGGGGGGGTGATATCACCCAGCAGCAGATACTGAAATGGATGTTTATGACCCCCCAGGTCAGATCCAAATAAAGCCAGCCCTTTGTAAATGTCATAAAATCGATTGTTTAGTCTGATTGTTTCATACCTAAAACCTCCGCATTCCCATGTTTGGGGTCTTATTGCCGCAATAAACTGTCTAGACAGCAATTAACAAAAGTGTTTTTCTTTTCCTCTCTAGATGTTTGATGTCCTATTGTGGGGCGAGGACCCTCCGAATTGGGAGATTCTTTTTCAGTTCTTGTTTGATTGGCTCCTGTTGTGTACCGCTTGACCATGCAGATATACACTATATATATATATATATAGATATATCTATGTATATAGATATATCTATACACATATATATACACACATATATATATATATATATATATATATATATATATATATATATATATATATATATATATATATATATATATATATATATATATATATATATATACCAAAAGTATTGGGACACCTGCCGTCACACACACATGAACTTTAATTGTCATCCCAGTCTTAGTCCGTAGGGTTCAATGTTGAGTTGGCTCCGCCCTTTGCAGCTATAACAGCTTCAACTCTTCTGGGAAGGCTGTCCACAAGGTTTAGGAGTGTGTCTATGGGAATGTTTGACCATTCTTCCAGAAGAGCATTTGTGAGGTCAGGCACTGATGTTGGAGAAGGCCTGGCTCGCAGTCTCTGCTTTTATTCATCTCAAAGGTGTTCTATCAGGGTTGAGGTCAGGCCAATCGAGTTCCTCCACCCCAAACTCGCTCATCCATGTCTTTATGGACCTTGCTTTGTACACTGGTGCGCAGTCATGTTAGAACAGGAAGGGGCCGTCCCCAAACTGTTCCCACAAAGTTGGGAGCATCAAATGGTCCAAAATGTCTTGGTATGCTGACGCCTTAAAGCCTCGTACACACGATCGGATTTTCGGCAGGGAGTTGTGTGATGACAGACTGTTGGCTTAAAATCCGACCGTTAGTGCGCTCCATCAGACAATTGTTGTCCAACTTTCCGCCAACAAATGTTGGTGAATTTTCGGTCTGTTGTCAGATGTTCCTATCGTCTGTACACAAGTCTGTCACACAAAAGTCCAAAGTACGAACACGCGCGCTCGGAATCAATGCTCACCAAACACGACATTAGCAGAAGGTGCCCAAAGGGTGGCGCTCAGGAGCTGAAATTCCACGTAGTACGTCACTATGTTCGTGTTTGTTGGCCGACAATTGTGGCCGTTTAGTATGCAAGACAAAATCCCGGCACACGCCCTTCAGACAAATGTCTGACGCTTTGTTAGCCAACACTCTGATCGTATGTACAAGGCTTTAGAGTTCCCTTCACTGGAACTAAGGGGGCCAAGCCCAACCCCTGAAAAACAACCCCCACACCATAATCACCCTCCACCAAATGATTTGGACCAGTGCACAAAGCAAGGTCCATAAAGACATGGATGAGCGAGTTTGGGGTGGAGGAACTTGACTGGCCTGCACAAAGCCCTGACCACAACCCGACAGAACACTATTGGGCAGAGACTGAGTGCCAGGCCTTCTCGTCCAATATCAGTGCCTGACCTCACAAATGCGGGTCTTCTGGAAGAATGATCAAACATTCCCATAGACACACTCCTAAACCTTGTGGACGGCCTTCCCAGAAGAGTTGAAACTGTTATAGCTGCAAAGGGCGGGCCAACTCAATATTGAACCCTACAGGACTAATGCCGCGTACACACGGTCGGACTTCTCGTCTACAAAAGTCCGACGGACGCCGACGGACCAAAGCTGGCTGACAATCCGATCGTGTGTGGGCTTCCCCGGACTTTCAGCAGACTTTCAGCGGACTTTTCCAGCCTCAAATCTGACGGACTTTAGATTTGAAACATGCTTCAAATCTTTACGTCGTAACTACGCCGGACCCAGAAATCCGCTCGTCTGTATGCTAGTCCGACGGACAAAAACCCACGCTAGGGCAGCTATTGGCTACTGGCTATCAACTTCCTTATTTTAGTCCGGTGTACGTCATCACGTACGAATCCGTCTGACTTTTGTGTGATCGTATGTAGGCAAGTCCGTTTGTAAGAAAGTCTGCCGCAAGTCCGCCAAAAGTCCGCCAAAAGTCCGTCGAAAGTCTGTCGGACAGGCTGTCGGACTTTTGTAGACGAAAAGTCCGACCGTGTGTACGCCCCATAAGACTGGGATGTCATTAGAGTTCATGTGCGTGTAAAGGCAGGCGTACCAATACTTTTGGTAATATACTGTATATGTTTATGTTAAGCGGTCAGTGTGCATAAGATGGTTTAAGGAAACCAGATTTTAGTAACATTTGGTGGAACTGATATCATTCTTGCGTCGGTAGGAATGCAGCTATAAGAATTTTTTGATGACGTCTGGACTTACCTCTAGTAGAAAACCAAAGAAACCACACATCTGATTGCTGGGACTTCACAGATAACGCTGCTCTCTCCTGTAATCTTGGCCACCACACAGACACTTGCTGCACCTGAAGGCAGAACCACAGTCAGTTATCACTGTAGGCTGTTCAGTGATTTTAAAAAAATTCCTACACAGCATTAGTGCCACATCTGAAACAAGCTGAAAATTTTTCACCTTAATGCATCCTATGCATTAAGGTGAAAAAACACCTGGCAGTCACTGGCCCCCCCCCCCCCCCCCGTTTTACTTACCTGGGCCCCTTCATCTTCTTCGGCGGAGACACGTCGTCCTTCTCTCCACGGAGTCCTGGCTTTGATTGGATAGATTGATAGCAGCGCAGCCATTAGCTCTCGCTGCTGTCAATCAAATCCAATGACCCGGGCGCCGGGGGGGCGGGGCCGAGTCATACATTCAGCTTCTATGGATGTCAAACGAATAACTCGGGAGCACGCCTGCAAGGTAATCCCCTTGGGAGAGTGTTTCACCTAGGGGATTTTCTAATGCGGGGAGGAGCCGCGAGAGCCGACGAGGGATCCCAGGAGAGGATGTTCGGGGACACTCTGTGCAGAACGAGTATGATATGTTTGTTATTTAAAAAAACAAAAAAAAAACAAAGCTTTAGTATCACTTTAATTAAATCCACAAGGGCTTTTTTTTACCACCACAGTGCCTTTATGTTGGCTTTTTAAAATTTACAAAGCAACTGAGAAATTTGGATGAAAGGTTTAGCACTGGGGAAACAATTTTTGAAAGATAAAAAGTGCATTTTATATACAATTGTACAGATCAGACCAAAATGAGGGACAAATGAGGAGGAAAGAGGCACAGAGGGACGTTGCTCCAAATCAGGGACAGTCCCGTGAAATCCGGGACGGTTGGGAGCTATGCCACATTTTACATTACAGAAATTTTTACATCATCGTGCTGCAAAATCACTTTGTGGGCAAAATTTGGATTGTTTCCTTCGCAATGGAAAAAAAATAAATGAAGTTTACACCCATTACACAAAACAAAAGTGGCCAAACAAATGTAAAATGACTCACTTTCTGCACAGACCTATTATTTGATAGAACTCTCTCTCTAGTTCTTTAGGATGTAACAGCTCTTTAATGTAGTTTTGAACATAAAGGAAATAAGAGTTTTTTTCATGAAGTGCAGATAAATTGGATTTACGTAGACTTTCATTTTACAGCCTTTTTTGTATTCCCTATCTCTTTTTTTTTTACTTTTTTATTTTTTGCATACGCACTTGTAAAACGTACAAATGTGATTTTGGAGGTAAACATGGTAAATCAGCATATTTTTAAGCACTGAGTCGGATATTGATGTAAACTTCAGAATCTGCTGTGCATGTAACAACCATGGCAATCTTCATGTTCTTTTTATTTATGGAAATTGCAGGCCTATTATAGCGTTTTTTTTTTTATTTTTTCATGAAATAGTTTCCTGTAATAGAAATCCATCTTGCCACATTAAAGGAGCATAGCCTGAATCATGCTCCAGGTTTGCCTTGTTGTCGTGGTGACAAGTCCCGGACCCCATTCATACACAGCATTAAAAAGCACAGAAAAGGCGTATTGTACTCCACAAATACATTACTCCCATCTGCACTTAACGGTCCGCGCTCTTTTCACACAAAACTTCACAGTAAAGAGATTATTATTCCTCGACGTCCGATTCACTGCAATGGAATATTGTAATGGCTGTGTGCGCGTTTATTGAGATCAGTGTGACACACTTGAAAATATATACAATATGGATACGGAGAGTGGTTTTCATGTATGACGTGTGATCAATGTGAATCTACCAAAGGGTATTTTTATTTAATGGTATTCAAATGTAAATTTTACAAAAAAATAAATAATAAAAAATAAATTAAAATAAAATAAAAATAATAAAATAATATATATACAGTATCTCACAAAAGTGAGTACACCCCTCACATTTTTGTAAATATTTTCTTCTATCTTTTCATGTGACAACACTGAAGAAATGACACTTTGCTACAATGTAAAGTAGTGAGTGTACAGCTTGTATAACAGTGTAAATTTGCTGTCCCCTCAAAATAACTCAACACACAGCCATTAATGTCTAAACCGCTGGCAACAAAAGTGAGTACACCCCTAAGTGAAAATGTCCAAATTGGGCCGAAAGTGTCAATATTTTGTGTGGCCACCATTATTTTCCAGCACTGCCTTAAGACCTCTTGGGCATGGAGGTCACCAGAGCTTCACAGGTTGCCACTGGAGTCCTCTTCCCCTCCTCCATGATGACATCACGGAGCTGGTGGATGTTAGAGACCTTGCGCTCCTCCACCTTCCGTTTGAGGATGTCCCACAGATGCGCAATAGGGTTTAGGTCTGGAGACATGCTTGGCCAGTCCATCACCTTTACCCTCAGCTTCTTTAGCAAGGCAGTGGTAGTCTTGGAGGTGTGTTTGGGGTCGTTATCATGTTGGAATACTGCCCTGCGGCCCAGTCTCTGAAGGGAGGGGATCATGCTCTGCTTCAGTATGTCACAGTACATGTTGGCATTCATGGTTCCCTCAATGATCTGTTGCCCCCCCCCCCAGTGCCGGCAGCACTCATGCAGCCCCAGACCATGACACTCCCACCACCATGCTTGACTGTAGACAAGACACACTTGTCTTTGTACTCCTCACCTGGTTGCCCCCACACACGCTTGTCTCCATCTGAACCAAATACGTTTATCTTAGTCTCATCAGACCACAGGACATGGTTCCAGTAATCCATGTCCTTAGTCTGCTTGTCTTCAGAAAACTGTTTGTGGGCCGTCTTGTGCATCATCTTTAGAAGAGGCTTCCTTCTGGGACGACAGCCATGCAGACCAATTTGATGCTGTGTGCGGCTTATGGTCTGAGCACTGACAGGCTGACCCCCTACCTCTTCAACCTCTGCAGCAATGCTGGCAGCACTCATACGTATTTCCCAAAGACAACCTCTGGATATGACGCTGAGCACGTGCACTCAACTTCTTTGGTGGACCATGACGTGGCCTGTTCTGAGTGGAACTTGTCCTGTTAAACCGCTGTATGGTCTTGGCCACTGTGCTGAAGCTCAGTTTCAGAGTCTTGGCAATCTTCTTATAGCCTAGGCCATCTTTATGTAGAGCAACAATTCCTTTTTTTCAGATCCTCAAAGAGTTCTTTGCCATGAGGTGCCATGTTGAAATTCCAGTGACCAGTATGAGAGTGAGAGCGATAACACCAAATTTAACACACCTGCTCCCCGTTCGCACCTGAGACCTTGTAACACTAAAGAGTCACATGACACCAGAGAGGGAAAATCGCTAATTGGGTCCAATTTGGACATTTTCACTTAGGCCCCTTTCACACTGGGGCGGTTTGCAGGCTTTCACACTGAAGCGGTGCGCTGGCAGGAGAAGAAAAAATCTCCTGCAAGCCGCATCTTTGGAGCGGGGAAGGAGCGGTGTATTCACCGCTCCTAAACCGCTCCTGCCCATTGAAATCAATGGGACAGCGCGGCAATACCGCGGCAATAGCCGCGCTGTACGAGTGGTTTTAACCCTTTTTCGGCCGCCAGCGGGGGGTTAAAACCGCACCGCTAGCGGCCGAATACCGCGGTAAAACAGCGCTAAAAATAGCGCTGTTTTACCGCCGACGCCCCCTACCGCCCCAGTGTGAAAGGAGCCTTAGGGGTGTACTCACTTTTGTTGCCAGCGGTTTAGACATTAATGGCTGTGTGTTGAGTTATTTTGAGGGGACAGCAAATTTACACTGTTATACAAGCTGTACAAAAATGTGAGGGGTGTACTCACTTTTGAGAGATACTGTATATTTTACATTTCAGATTGGGGTACCTCAATATTTTGCATACTTTTAAAGGATGCCATGACTTATACTTGTGCACCATGGAAAATTTTGTCTAGTTTCGTTTTCATTCGTAAACTACATAATTTCGTTCTGTTATATTCGTTATTTTACGTTAATTCATTTTCGGATAATTCGTTTTTTCTGCAGAGTGTTGATGTTCATTATACCGTATCGATTTGTTTTGTATGTATATCGATTCGATATTTATGTATGTATATATATATATTCGTGATAACGATTCGTATTTTGGAAAGTCATTTGTTTATTGAATCTATTAGCACACACAATGACCATATCTCTTCTCCTCTGCTCAAATACAATACAAACACCCTTCTCACTCAGTTCTCAGGAATGCACTTTGCCAGTAATCCGACCTCAAGCCCAAAATTATTCAGCTGACTGGACTGCACAGGGGTGGCTTCAAAGTCGCCCGACTCTGAAATTGCCCTGCACAGCGCGACTTCAGCGCGGCTTGCAAAACGACTTCTGTATAGAAGTCAATGCAGGCCGCTCTGAAGTCGCCGCCAAAGTAGTACAGGAACCTTTTTCTAAGTTGGAGCGACTTGAGTCGCTCCTATAAGAAGGGTTCCATTGCAATGCATGGAGTGCGACTTGTCAGGCGGCTAAGTCACCTGACAGGTCGCCCCCCTGTGTGAACCAGCATTAAAATTTACTCTGAGTTGATTTTTTGTTTCATTAGACCTTTAACGAATGAACGAATCATGTCGGATTCACTCGTTATTTTCGCTATAATTTCTTTCGTATTAGATGAAATTCGAATTTCGATTTGTTACGAAACCGATTGAACATGTCTACCATGACGGAAAAAAAAGGTTGAGAAACACTGCCTTGGACTTAAAATATATTAAATATAAAAGAGTTAAAAGACTTCTAAAACTATATGTTTGAACTAGATGGTCTTTTTTCAACCTGATTAACTATGTAACTTTCGAGGAAAAAGCACGCTTTGCTAGTATTAACCACTTACGGACTGCCGCACGCCGATATACATCCTAAGTTTGAAGAGGAATATCGTTGTTATGGCAGCAGCTAGCTGCCATTTCCCCAGTATCCTCTTTTTCGGCTGGCTGTCCGCTTTACGATAAGAGTGGTCTCTGTGGCGGATTCGCCGCAAATCACTTTTATCGGCGGTGGGAGAGGGCCCCCCCCTTCCGCCGCACTCCGGTGCCCTTCGCCGATTACCGGAGCCGTCGACAGCGGCGGAGGCGATCGGATCATGCCCTTGCTGGGCATGGAGACGAGTGAGGGGGAAGATGGCCCCCACCCGTCTCCATAACATTGCAGGGCGGAAGCGACATCAAAACGTCACTTCCGCCCATAGCTCTTAAAGGGCCATTTTTTTTTAATGACTATTTTTTTTTATTGCATTTTTGTGTAAATATGAGATCTGAGGTCTTTTTGACCCCCCAGATCTCATATTTAAGAGGTCCTGTCGTTTTTTTTTCTATTACAAGGGATGTTTACATTCATTGTAATAGGAATAAAAGTGACATATTTTATTTTATTTTTTTTAAAACAGTGTAAAAATAAAATGTAAAATAAATAAGAATTTTTTTTTTTTTTAAACGTGCCACGCCGAGCTTGCGTGCAGAAGTGAACGCATAGTAGCGCCCGCATATGAAAACGGTGTTCAAACCACACACGTGAGGTATCGCCGCGATCGGTAGAGGGAGAGCAATAATTCTATCCTCCTCTGTAACTAAAAACATGCAACCTGTAGAATTTTTTAAACGAGATTTTTAAGGGTAAAAGTTTGTCGCCATTCCACGAGCGGGCGCAATTTTTGAATCGCGACATGTTGGGTATCAATTTACTCGGCGTAACATTATCTTTCACAATATAAAAAAAAAATGGGCTAACTTTACTGTTGTCTTATTTTTTTAATTGAAAAAAGTTTATTTTTTCCAACAAAAACGTGCGCTTGTAAGACCGCTGCGCAAATATGGTGTGACAGAAAGTATTGCAATTTATTCTCTAGGGTGTTAGAAAAAAAATAAATGTATAATTGTTCTTGGGTAATTTTCTAGCAAAAAAAAAAACTGTTTTTAACTTGTAAACAACACATCTCAAAAAGAGGTTCGGTCCTTAAGTGGTTAAAGTATTAAAATATTATTAATGGTAATAAAACGACGAGACCATTTATAAAATGTATACCTCATACATACACATATCCATTGAAAAGAATCTAAAACCGAAATCGCCGCTCCTGCAATATGTCCTCTGCCCTAATGTGCAAATGTAACATTAATTATCAACAGTATTGTTGTTGTTTCTTTTTTCTTTTAAGGAAGTAGAGCGGAATCTCTCCAACAAGGCGGAGAACACAATTGGAGTGGAATTTTAAGTGAGCGGGGCTCAGAATTTGGAGCATTTTTTTTTTTTGTCTGTTCCCTCTATCTTCTGATGGACTGATAACACTTTGCAGTATACAAGCAATGAAAAGCAGGCAAGGTCGATGAGAAATGTCAGGTGCTTTTAAATGTTCCCATTGTATGGTAAAATATATCAGGGTTTTTGACTGATCTCCATTCCACAAGTCTTTTGTGTGACTGTTTGCTCTGGTTTCTGTATGCATTTGGTATTCATGTGATCACATTACAGGATGAAATGGGCGCTCAGGGTTATTGGGAAGACTATGCAGCGGGGCTTCTCACATACATAGGGGGAGGGTGGACAAAAGCAGGTAGGTAGCCTTGTGATCTAACCGCTGCATACACGATGTCATTGTTGGGATTATTTTATTGTTTTTTGCCCCTCGTTTCAGGAGTCGTTCCTTCAAGATCCTCTGCAGATCAGCAGACTGCCACTTACAAGGACAATTTTAGTTGTCACAGCTCTCTAGGTGATAGATATTTGCAAAAAAAACCACGTGAACATTTACATTAATTAGAAAGAACAGCCATCCTTTATTAATAGAACGCATAATTGGCTGTAGCCAAGTAGATCATGGATATCAGCAAAGAAAATGTCTTGGAGTTAAAGTTTACCTAAAGCCAGAAATGTGACATTTTGGATAGAGCAGGGAAGGGTTATAGCCACTGTCAGGTTTTATTTTTGCTGTCTGTCTACACCAGGGGTCTCAAACTAGCGGCCCTCCAGCTGTTGCGAAACTACAAGTCCCATGAGGCATTGCAAGGCTGACAGGTACAAGCAAGACTCCCATAGGCAGAGGCATGATGGGACTTTGTCAGGGCTGGGCTCAGCCCTTCCTTCTCTGAGCTGGCCGCTCAGCTGTCGGCTAATTACCAGCTCCTATTTCTCTCCACAGTTAACCAGCTGTTGTGGATCTGCTCGTCAGTCCCGCCTACTTAAAGATCTCCAGCTCACTTCATTCCTGCCTTCGCCTTGGTCACAACATCACAAGAAACCATCTCCTGCGTTCCTGTTTAAAGACTGGCTTTGCTGACATCCCTTCTGGCTCCTTATCCTGCTTGCTGTTCCTCTACTTGGATCCCTGACTTCTGGCCTGGCTGATTACCTGGTTACTGAACTCTGGCTTGGCTGACTACCCGATCCGGTTACTGAACTCTGGCTTGGCTGACTACCCGATCCGGTTACTGAACTCTGGCTTGGCTGATTACCCGATCCGGTTACTGAACTCTGGCTTGGCTGACTACTCGATCCAAGTACTGAACTCTGGCTTGGCTGACTACCCGATCCGGTTACTGAACTCTGGCTTGGCTGATTACCCGATCCGGTTACTGAACTCTGGCTTGGCTGATTACCCGATACGGTTACTGAACTCTGGCTTGGCTGATTACCCGATCCGGTTACTGAACTCTGGCTTGGCTGACTACCCGATCAAAGTACTGAACTCTGGCTTGGCTGACTACCCGATCCGGTTACTGAACTCTGGCTTGGCTGATTACACGATCCGGTTACTGGACTCTGGCTTGGCTGACTACCCGATCTGGTTACTGAACACTGGCTATGCTTTGACTACGCTTACTCTATTTACCTTTTTATTTTTATTAATAAACAAGTGTGAATTTACTGTACTTCTGTCTCGGTCTGGTTCATGGTTTCTGACAGACTTGTAGTTTCGCAACAGCTGGAGGGCCACCAGTTTGAGACCCCTGGTCTACAAGATTCACCTTCTTTATATGTCCTGGTGACCACTGTCCAAAAGTTTGTGTTATTACCGGGAACAAGATCGGAGTGGAAATCCTCCAATGGGGACACTTTTACATATAGCTACATAGTAGGGGAGGTTGAAAAAAAGACACAAGTCCAACCTATGTGTGTGATTATATGTCAGTATTAGATTGTATATCCCTGTACGTTGCGGTCGTTCAGGTGCATATCTAATTGTTTTTTGAAACTATTGATGCTCCCCGCTGAGACCACCGCCTGTGGAAGGGAATTCCACATCCTTGCCGCTCTAATGCCCTGTACACACGATCGGAATTTCCATCAGAAAAAACTTGGATGGTTCTTCTGACAGAATTCCGCTCAAGCTTGCCTTGCATACACACGGTCACACAAAAGTTCTCTGAACTTTTGACCGTTAAGAACGCGGTGACGTACAACACTGCGACGAGCCGAGAAAATGAAGTTCAATGCTTCCGAGCATGCGCCAAATTGTTTCCGAGCATGCTGCGTTTTTTGCGTGTCGAAATTGCATACAGGCGAACGGAATTTTCGATAGGAACTTTTTCCGACGGGAAAATAGAGAACATGCTCTCAATCTTTTGCTGGCTGGAATTCCACCAGCAAAAGTCCGATGGAGCATACACACGGTCCGAATTTCTAACCAAAAGCTCACATCCGACTTTTGCTGGCGGAATTTCTGATCATGTGTACCGGGCATTACAGTAAAGAACCTTCTACGTAGTTTATGGTTAAACCCCTTTTCTTCTAATTTTAATGAGTGGCCACGTGTCTTGTTAAACTCCCTTCCCCAAAAAAGTTTTATCCCTATTGTGGGGTCACCAGTACAGTATTTGTATATTGAAATCATATCCCCTCTCAAGCGTCTCTTTTCCAGAGAGAATAAGTTCAGTGCTCACAACCTTCCCTCATAACTAAGATCCTCCAGACCCTTTATTAGCTTTGTTGCCCTTCTTTGTACTCGCTCCATTTCCAGTACATCCTTCCCGAGGACTGGTGCCTAGAACTGGACAGCATACTCCAGGTGGGGCTGGACCAGAGTCTTGTAGAGCGGGAGAATTATCATTTTATCTCTGGAGTTAATCCTTTTTTAATGCATGCCAATATTCTGTTTGCTTTGTTAGCAGCATTGCATGCCATTGCTGAGCCTATCATCTACTAGGACCCCCAGGTCCTTTTCCATCCTGGATTCCCCGGGCGGTTCTCCCCCCAGTGTATAGATTGCATTCATATTTTTGCCACCCAAATGCATTATTTTACATTTTTCTACATTAAACCTCATTTGCCATGTAGTCGCCCACCCCATTCATTTGTTCAGATTTTCTGCAAGGTTTCCACATCCTGCGGAGAAGTTATTGCCCTGCTTAGCTTAGTATCGTCCGCAAATACAGAGATTGAACTGTTTACTCCATCCTCCAGGTCGTTTATAATTAAATTAAATAGGATTGGTCCCAGGACAGAACCCTGGTGGACCCCACTACCCACCCCTGACCATTCCGAGTACTCCCCATTTATCACCACCCTCTGAACTCGCCCTTGTAGCCAGTTTTCAATCCATGTACTCACCCTATGGTCCATGCCATAGGTTGAGTACCTGGACCTTATTTTGTACAGTAAACGTTTGTGGGGAACTGTGTCAAATGCTTTTGCAAAATCGAGATACACCACGTCTACGGGCCTTCCTTTATCTAGATGGCAGCTCATCTCCTCATAGAAGGTTAACAGATTGGTTTGGCAAGAACGATTCTTCATGAATCCATGCTGATTACTGCTAATGTTAGAGTTTTTATTAGTAAAATCTTGTATATAGTGCCTTATCATCCCCTCCAAGAGCTTGCATACTATTGATGTTAGGCTAAATGGTCTGTATTTCCCAGGGATGTATTTTGGGCCCTTTTTAAATATTGGTGCTACATTGGCTTTTCTCCAATCCGCTGGTACCATTCCAGTCAGTAGACTGTCACTTGTTCCATGGACAGCTATCTAAGAGATTTCCTTCACTTGGAAAGATCTTCTCTCACTTCCTGTTGTATCTACAGGACAGAAAATGAAGGTAAATCTCCCCAATCGGACAACTGGAATTCCCAAATGAAAAATTAAAAAGAAGTTTTGAATTTAGTACTACGTTAAAAAATTCTATCCACCATCGGACCACCCCACAAACATTTACTGCTGCAGGGCAACCACTGTGCATTGGATCATGTATCTGTTACGTGATCAGCACCTCCAGGTAATAGCCTTGTACACACGGGCTGAACGTTGGGAGACATCGGATGTTTTTGTTTTTTTATAACCGGCCGATGTCTCTCGACATTCAGCCCTTGTGTATGTCAGTCTGTCCGACAGAAGCCAGCCAAACGGCCAGCTTCTGTGGGATAGACCGACATACACAGATGAGCATGCTGGAAAGCCATCAGCTGACTGACTCCTGATCAGCACTCTCCACCAATGGGGGAGTTAATCTAGCGGCTCCGCTGTCTAGCTGACAGTTTTTTTCTCGTTCAACCCAAACGAATAGTGTGTGCCAGGCTTAAAGTGTTTGTTAACCCCAAAAAAATGAATGCTGTTCCCTTAACGCATGTTATACAGAACAGTGCTTGTGCTGTGTCATTTGGTCCCCCATATCACCTGAAATACCTGGCTGATCCTGCAAGTTTCTACCCCCCCCCTTTCTGAGCTGACTCCTATCTATCAGGGCTGCTGAGCTCTGACATCGGAGTCATCCGTACGTGCATCCGTCATCTGCAGCCTGCTCTGTGTCTCCTGTGTGCTCTCCCCCTCTTCCCCTCTCTGAATCTCAGCTCCCCGATCCTCCCCTCCTTCTCTGAAAAAACTGTTTTTATTTTCTATAGCACCCTCTGATATATCACAGTAAGCTCCGCAGTGCATGTCATTTTTAAAAATATGTGGAATAATAGCTTACTTCAGAGCACCGTTCAGCGCTCACATGACTGTCAGCCGGTCTCCTCCCCTCCTCTTCTTGGCTGACGTCAGCGGGGGTTTCCCCGCACCACCCCCTGCAGCTATCGCATCAGGAGAGGAGACCAACGGGGCAGTCAGATGAAGTAAGCTATTGTACCGCATATTTTTAAAAATGGCATGCACTGCGGAGCTTACTGTGATATACCAGAGGGAACTATAGAATTTTTTTTTTTTTAACTTAACAAACAATTTAAGGCACGCACGCGCCCGCCACCCCGGATGTGCTGGGATTTGTTTTAGATGTCAGCCTGTAGTGGCCCTTCTGAGAAATTTAGGTATCAGCTACTTTACCTGCTTTGTGACACAGTACCAGATCAGTGGGGAGAAGAGAAAGAAGAGAAGAGGGGAGGGGAGGAGAGGGTAAGGGAGGGTAGAAGAGGAGAGGGGAGGGAAGGGGAGAAGAGGAGAGGGGAGGGAAGGGGCGAAGAGGAGAGGGGAGGGGAGGAGAGGAGAGGAGAGTGAAGGAGAGGGGAGGGGAGGGGAGGAGAGAAGAGGGGAGTTGAGGAGAGGAGAGAAGAGAAGAGGAGAGGAGATGGGAGGGGAGATGGGAGGGGAGGGGAGGGGAGGAGATGGGAGGGGAGGAGAGGGGAAAGGAGGGGAGGGGAGAAGAGGAGAGGATTCTAATAATTCAGTACTCTTGGGGTATCCCATGTTCCCCTCACCCCATTCAAGTTTAATCTGCAATAAACATATAAAAGACACTCCCTAGGCCATTGATGGCGAACCTTGGCACCCCAGATGTTTTGGAGCTACATTTCCCATGATGCTAATGCACTCTGCAGTGTAGTTGAGCATCATGGGAAATGTAGTTCCAAAACATCTGGGGTGCCAAGGTTCACCAGTACTGCCCTAGACTGTTATTGAGCCAGAGAAAGAGAGAGAATGCTGAGTGCCTGGCTGTCTTTGCAGTAAATTTGGGGAAGGAATACGTTTTATCATCAGTGGATCCTTTGGGGGTGTGGGGGTGTGTGTGTGTGGGGGGGGTGTTACATAAAAAAATAGGTTACAGATACACTTTCAATAGGCCAGAATGTTTTTTTTTTCCCCAGCCCTGACTGTTAAATGACTGCAGATCTACCTGTGTGTGTAGTAAGTCAAGTGTTCCAGCAGTCACTTAATGTCTGCTATACACGGTAGAGTGGAAGTCGATGGGAATTTATTAGAGCTTTATTGAGCTGGGTCCTCAGCCACAAAGTGACAGCTGTGTTTGATTCCAGCACAAGGAGAACACTTCTGTACAGTTTAGCAGCAATCTCAGGTTGGCAGAGACAACGGCTTTGTGGAGGACATATATTGATAACGACACATTCCGTGAACAGGAGAAGGGGAAGGACCGGCAGGGACAAACTAGGAGATGGAGAGTGACAGGGAGACAGATTCCAGGAGAAGTTTATCTTATCAAATGAATCTAGGGCAGGAAGTGACAAGTCTTCTCACCCAGATCCTATAACATGTTTATATCACACAACTGACCACCTCCTGTGTCAGCTCAGAGCCCACCCTGGATATCCCACAAAAGTGGGAAAGTGAGAGAACTAGTTTCATCAGTAAAGTACCCCTAGTAACAGATTGGTGCCAGAAAAATTGATCTGTAAGAAAAATCAAATTATGGCACAGAATAAAAAAAAAAAAAAAAATCACCAAAAAAAAAAAGCCTTTGAAAATTCCTTTGCAATAACTCCATCAGTATCACCAGGAAAGCAGCTTCATTATTATCCCATTAAAGAAGAAGAGAATTGTGCGCTGCATTTCCAGATTTCATCATTTGCCACGTCACAAATGTTAATTCTCCATTACGAACGCTAGTTTACAAGACCGACCGCTTCTGCTTCCGGGCATGCGTGTTTGTACCTTGGACTTTTGTCCGACGGACTTGTGTACACGCGCTCGGAAAGTCCGACAACAGACATTTGTCGGCGGAAAATTTGAGAACATGCTAGCCAACATTTGTTGGCAGAAAGTCCGACAACAATTGTCCGATGGAGCGCACACACACGGTCGGACTTACCGCCAACAAGCTCACATCCAACATTTCCCGTCGGAAAGTCCGATCGTGCGTTTACCAGGCTTTAGGCCTCGTGCACACTGGACGTTTTTACAGCAGCTGTTTTTGGCTTTAGACTTTTTTTCTACAGTCAATAAACTCCCCATCATGTTATCCTATGAGTCCATGCACACATAGGTTGTTATCAGCAGATTTTGCCTGGGGCGTTTTTTGGCTTAAAAAAACAAACAAAAAAACGAGTGGGTTCTGAGAGGAGTTTTTCAGATGTTTTCAGCTGTAAAAACGCTCCAACGTCAAAAAATACTGATAAAGGCTGATAAACGCTCAAAAACGTGGCTCGCCAGCGTTTTTTGACGTTTTTGACCCATTGAAAAAAAAAATGTTTAAAAAAAAAAAAAAAAAAACGCTTACGCGGAAAAACGCGAATAAACGCAATTGCAAAAACGTTGAAAAAGTCACTGCAAAGCTACTGGCGTTTTTATAACGTTATTTTAAGGCCTAAAGGTTAAAAATGTACCCATTTTCAGTCCGCTCCGGTCACGTGATCCTCAGCTTCGGCTCCCCCCTGTCAGTAAGTGGCGGCTGAAGATAGAGAGAGGAGGGATCACCAACAAAAGCTAGGACATGGGAGCCTATGAGTGACGTCACCGCTGCCGGAATTCCCAGTCATTGAGCGCTCTGTGCAAACAAGAAGATCTGGACAGCCGCACTCCAGGAAGTAATAATCCAAGTTTCTTTATTTTAAAATCAGGAACACATCAGATACAGGACATCATAGACAGAGTGTACAGATCATAGGCTAACGCGTTTCACACTTGTCCAAGTGCTTACTCATAGCTCATACCTGGTGAGACCTAAACTAGTGCGGGGATAACTTTTGCATTGAGCGCTCTCTCTCTCTTCTCCCCTGCAGCCACCGCTCACTGACACAGGAGATCACATGACTGGACCTGAGCAGGCTAAAAGTAGAGAAGTATCATATCTTTTTTTTTTTTTTTTTTTTACACAGGTTAGGCAGCATACAGTAAGTAGAAGGAGGGGGGAGGGAACATTTTTACACATAGATAGTGTTAGGCTGGAATTCTACTTTAGCTTATAAAATAATTAACAAAACATGTCAATCATTTTTCTCCACAATCCAAAATGACTAAAAAAAAATACTCTAAAAATAATACTCTACCATTAACGCTGCCGTATCACATGTCCCGGAATCTTCTTGACACCTTGTTTGGTCATATTTCAGAATCAAGCCTTTGTGAGCCTGGTATTAATTAATCTGTACCTTTTCCAGTCTATACACCGGCAATTCCTTGTAAATAATAATGACATTCTACATAAATGTATATTTTGCTGGATAAATGCTGCTGCTTCCTGAGCGTGTGGGGTTCTTTTTTTTTTTTGACTTAGTCATCCTCTGTCTAGACTGATAGCATAGATGAAAGATTCCAATGCTTGTGAGAGGATATAAAACCATCAGACCAATAAGCACCTCTGACACGTACACTTCTACTCTAAATGCTTGCTGAATTCAACAATGGTCTTCAACTCTGTACAGAGCGTCATTTTCCCATTCTTGAGCTCACCCTGGTGATATTTTTGCATCACAAAAAGTGTTTTGCATCTCCAAGGTTAAAAAGATGTTGGTAGACGCCACTAAAATCTATGCAACCAATGTAGATCTGTGAAGGCTCCTTTCTATCCAGGTCATAGCTAGCAGTAGGTAGTGGTAGTTAATCAGTAATACTTGTTCTGTAATGCTGAAAACATTTTACGGCTTATCCAAACAGCTCCATCAAATGAAGGTCAGGAACATACCCCTGTCTTAGGTAAAGGTGTGTTGCTTTGACCGGACTTTGAGGGAATAGGTGCTGCTAAACAAGCACACTGCCAACGCGCCCCTCATGCATCTCCTACAGCTTACTCACTTTAGGAGCAAATACACTATATGGCCAAAGGTTTGTGGACACCCAACCACCGCACCTGTATGAACTTGTTGGGCATCCCATTCTAAAACCACAGACATTATTTTGTGTTGCCCCCCCGCCCACCCTTTGTGGCTATAATAGCCTTCACTCTTCTGGGAGGGCTTGCCACAAGATTATGAAGTGTGACTATGGGAATGGGTTCCCCTTTCAACCAATGGAGCATTGGTTTGGTTAGGTACTGATGGCAAACGTAAAGACCTCCTGAAATCTGGCATCCCGGTTCTTCCCAAAGCTCTTCGGTGTGGTTGAGGTCAGGGCTTTGTGTAGGCCACTTGAAAACGTAAAGACCTCCTGAAATTTAGCATCCCAGTTCTTCCCAAAGCTCTTCGGTGTGGTTGAGGTCAGGGCTTTGTGCAGGTCACTTGAAAACGTAAAGACCTCCTGAAATGTAGCATCCCGGTTCTTACCAAAGCCCTTCGGTGTGGTTGAGGTCAGGGTTTTGTGCAGGCCACTTGAAAACGTAAAGACCTCCTGAAATTTAGCATCCCGGTTCTTCCCAAAGCTCTTCGGCGTGGTTAAGGTCAGGGCTTTGTGCAGGCCACTTGAGTTCCTTCACACCAAACTGGTCAAGCTGTATCTTTAGGTTGCTGGCTGTGAGCATAGGGGCGCAGTCTTGCCAGAACAGAAAATGGTCACAAGGTTGGAAGTGAATGTCTAGGTATATTATTATAATATCAACCCTACACTTCACTGGAAACACTTTAACCCAATCATTTGGAGAGGTGTCCACATACTTTGGCTATACAGGTTAGGTCCACAAGCTTTAGGCCATATAGTGTATTTGCTGGGTTTTAACAATGGAGGCCCGTCCATACGGGGCGCAACCCCCCCAATCCATGCGTCCGGCCCCTAATCTACATGCAGGACGCCGGACGCATGGATTCCAACGGGTGTTCTGAGACCCGTCACTCGACTGACCGGTAGGAGAAATGATTCTATTGGCAGCTGAGGAAGAGGAGGGAGGAGACGCAGGGGAAGCCGCCGAAGCTGAGGAGGAGGAGACGCATGGCGAAGTCGCCGCCCGGAGGAAGCTCCGTCTGCAAACTAGATGGGGTAAGTGCAGGGTTCATGACCAACCGAGCAGGGGGGGTAGTTGTTTGCCGCCACCCCCCAAAAAAAATATACCACCAGCTGCCACTGGCTACTTGAATATAATGGATTGCCATATTATTACATCTAAAGCAATACTGGCCCCTGAAAGCTGAACAAGTGGGGTTTTTGTAAAAAAAATACCCTTGCAACCCATGGTTTATACTTTTTTTTTCCCTTTGGAACAGATGCTGGCCTACCTGATCTGTAAGCTTGGCTAGACCATGGTCCCTCTTGCCTTTCCTTTCTCTCCACAGGCCCAACCCTCCTTCCCTCTGTTCCTCCTCCCCGATCCCTTCCGGCAGTTTATTGGTTAGTCAGGAGGGCTCTGGACTGTGCAGCCATCAAGTGCTTCCTCATTCTTCCTTACTGTAAACTCAACCCGTATAGAAAAGTTTTAAATTGTCCTCAATGTTTCACAGCAAGTCGGAACCAAGGAATTCAATAATGTACGAAAATTCTTGTACAACAAAAGATTTAATTTTTTTTGCTGTTTATTGTTTCTAATTATGTGCAGTCTTTCATATCTGATTTTTCTTGTACGAAAACAGTACACATTAAAACGAAAATCATTCGTTCTGTTGGAATTTTGGAATTTGTCCCTTCAGGAATTTTCATTTGCAAAGTCTGAATCAGATGTGAAAAGTTGTGTACACACTATAGGGAAATCGAATGATCGTGCCCCTCATACTGAATTTTTCTTCTGATTTTCTCATAGTGTGTGTACCCCTTTATTCCATGACAACAGTAATGACACGTACACATGAGCAGAATTTCCCGACAGAAAGAGTCCGATGGGAGCTTTTCATCGTATATTCTGACCATGTGTATGCCCCATTGGACTTTTTGCGTCGAAAATTCAGACAGACTTAGATAGAGAACATGTTCTATATTTTTCAGATGGAAAAAATTACTATCGGGAAAACCGGTCGTCTGTATGCTGTTCCGACGCACCAAAAACGACGCATTCTCTGAAGCAAGTACGAGACGGAAGCTATTGGCTACTGGCTATTGAACTTCCGTTCTCTAGTCCCGTCATACGTGTGGTACGTCACCGCGTTCTGGACGGTCGGAATTTAGTGTGACCGTGTGTATGCAAGACAGCTTGAGCGGAATTCCGTCAGAAAAACCTTCAGAGTTTATTCCGACGGCAAAACCGGTCGTATGTACAGGGCATTATAGAAGTGTTGTCCCTCACTAAGGGGAGACTTCCTCTACCCTGTTGTGTTTACAATTTGGGAAGTGAAGGGAAAACTCCCATACAGACATAAATTGAAAAAAATGTAAAAAGAATTGAAAAAAAAAAAAAAAACGAGTTAGAATAACAAAATAAATAAAGAAATAGACATAGTTATGGTCTATTTATAAATGTTTTCACATAGCTTTCTCCCAAGATTCACACCATTTTCCAATTAGACTCAACTGGGAACACATGCATATCTTCGGAGTAAGCTGTGTTAAAGCATTTATTAATAGAGCTTAGTGAAAATCCATAATATAAAGCAGTAGCCCCGGCATCATCTTTTATACAAGGTTAACTATCCAGACATTTTAATGTTTTTCTACCTTTGAGATTAAAGCGGAACTAAACTTGCACAATCAACATGAACTATTTCACTGTTATAAGCAATGAAAAAAAAAAAACCCAGAGCAAGTTTCTTACTAAATACCTTGGACTTAGGGTAACCATGTGTCCCGGATTACCCGGGACAGTCCTGCATTTTGCAGGTCTGTCCCGGGTCCCAGGCACCTTCATTCTGGGACAATACAGTGTCCCTGAATGAAACTGACACAGCCACCGTGCACAGTGCATTCTACTCCCTGATTGGGCAAAGCTTTACCCAAACAGGGCACAGTAAAAGCTGGTTGTTAAGGAGCGGGGCTGGGAAGCCGGCCGCGGCATCCTTAACAACCGATGAGTCATCAGCTGTCAATGGGCTTCCCCGCTGACAGCTAAATAGTACAAAAATAAAAATTGCTGGTAAAAAAAAGTAAGAAAAAAATATGGGGTGGGGTAGTGGTGTCCCTCCCAAAATCCATATAATACTCTTATAAGCATATAGCCTGGCAGGTCAAGAAAAAGGGGGGGAGAGCGAGCCCCCCCTCCTGAGCCATACCAGGTCATATGCCCTGAACATGGGGGGGGTGCTTTAGGGCGGGGGGCTCTCCACCCCAAAACACCTTGTCCCCATGTTTATGGGGACTAGGGCCTCATCCCCACAACCCTGGCTGGTGGTTGTGGGAGTATGCGGGCAGGGGGCTTATCGGAATCTGAAAGCCCCCCCAGATCCCCCCCCATGTGAATGAGTGTGGGGTACATAGTACACAGAGACAGATTTTGACAATTTCTTTATTAGAAAATAAAAAAATAGTGCCCCCCCAATGTAAATCCATCATCAATCATGCTGCTGCCACACCCGAAAAAGAAAAAACAAAGAACTCTCCCGCTGCCCATGAAGACTGACCACCTACTGCATGCTTCCCCATTTGACAGTTCTTATATAGGTAAGGGGTGGGGCCACCTGGCTATGTCACCTGGTGGCATTGCTCCCCCTGTGACGTCACGGACCCAGCATGCACCGGTTTGTGGCATCAGAAGGGGTGGTGCCACCAGGTGACGTAGCCAGGTGGCCCCGCCCCTTACCCCATACTCATTCACATGGGGGGGGCCAGGATCTGGGGGCCTTCTTCTTAAAGGGGGCTTCCAGATTCCGATAAACCCCAAGCCCGCAGACCCCAACAACCACTGGCCAGGGTTGTGGGGAAGATACCCTTGTCTCCATCAACATGGAGACAAGCAGCTTTGGCGTGGGGGGCTCCCCCCATGTTGAGGGCATGTGGCCTGGTTTGGTTAAGGAAAGGGGGGCGCTCGCTCATCCCCCCCTTTCTTGACTTGCCAGGCTGCTTGATCGGATAAGGGTCTGGTATGGACTGGGGGGGACCCCATGCTGTTTTTTTCTTTATTTTTTTTTCAATTAGCAGGATGAATTTAAGTCAATTTAAATGTGATTTGACTGTTTTTTTTTATTCTTTAGAAATTGAATTTTTCCTGCAGCATGTTCTATGCGTACTACAGATGCACCACTTTACAGGCAGACTAAGGGGACCCCCATGATGTACAAAGCACGCCGAGGGGAGGAGGGTATCCCTGAATGGCAGTTTGGAAATGTGGTCACCCTACTTGGAATGTCTACTTTCCAAAAAGGGGTCATTATTGGGGGTATTTGTACTGTGCTGGCATTTTAGGACCTCAAGACATGAGACCATCAGTAAATCGGAACTGATCAATTTTCAGAAATATATCCCAAAGATTGTGGAGTCTATAACTTTCCTACAGACCAAATAATATACACTGATTTGGGTTATTTCTACCAAAGACATGTAGCAGAATACATTTTGTCCTAAATTTATGAAGAAAGATTTTCAATTTGCAAAATTTTATAACAGAAAAGAATAAAAACATGTTTTTATTTTCAAAAATGTTGCTATTTTTTGTTTGTTTATATAGCAAAAAAAAAAAAAATTTAAATCCCATTGGTGATTAAATACCACCAAAAGAAAGCTTGAGCTGTCTCAAAAAAAAAAAGATAAAAAATTCATATGGGTACAGTGTTGTATGACTTGTCATTTAAAGTGCGAAAGTTGAAAATTGGTCTGGACTAGAAGGGGGTAAAAGTGTCCAGTAATGAAGTGAATAAGGGCAAGATCTCCCAGTAGTTGGCCCTTGCTCGTCTCCAAGGAGCTTCATAGAGAAATTTTCAGGGGAAAAAAAATAGTAAGAAAAAAAAAAAAATAGTAAGAAAAAAAAAAAAATAGTAAGAAAAAAAAAAAAAAAAATCAGCTCAAAGTTCAGTGTGTATATCCACAGTGTAAGTTGATTAGCCAATGCAATGGCAAAATCCTAGCAAAACAAAAATCAATATTTCTTTGCAAACAGAGAATGAAGCAATACTCGTAAACAAAGAAAATAGTATTTTTCTTTTTGGCAGCCCAAATTTTTTTAATGTACGCAAGATGACTTTAAATTTACAGAAGACTCTGTGAAGAAGAAGAAAAAGTGTTTTTACGGTGAGCAACTATTATGATGACCGATGTCCTCTCTGCTCTTTATGAAAATCACAAGTGTGGTTAACACTCATTTCTAGGTTTACATATGTTTCTCTGTATTAGCAGTCTAATAAGACAACAAGGGACAGATAAGGAGGAGATAAGAGCAGCAAAGGCCACAAAGACCTTTTTGTTTGTACAAAATGCCAAAGCAAACACTAAAAATAACCAGGTAACTACCAAAAACAGCCTTGACTGTAAATTATCAAACACACTTTAAAATCACACAATCTCAAAAAATAAATAAATAAATAAATAAAATGTACCAAACTGACAAGTCTTGGCAGAGTTTAGTCCCGGACAGACAGATCCAAAAATTCTAAGAGTTGGAGCTGAATTTTGGAGTCAGCATTTCTGTCATTTAAAATTTGTGAGCTATGAAAAGAAATATGTCTAGGCAAGTGAGCGTGCGCAATGGCAACCACCAGCTTAAAGTGATGTTAAAATGTCATGATAATCCTAATCATAAATGATTTTACATAATAAATCATACTGAGTTGTATATTATTTTTGCAAGCCCCTACAAGTCTTCTCTTATTAGCCCTGAACTAATAAGGATGAAAAATGCAAATTTTAAAGTTATTTCCCTCCATTTGTGGGATTGTTAACATTTTTGGGGTGTTTCGAAAGTCTTGGAAGGCAATAATGAGAATGGAGGAAAGTTTTATCTTGTAGTAAAAAAACATCCTCAGACCTACAGACCTATATTGTAAAGCGCTGCGTAAACTGTTGGTGCCTGTATAATAATAATAATAATATTAATAATACAGCACCACTCCTCCTATCTATACAGGGTGCTTGTTCAGAAGAGCCCATGGACCATGGTTACTCATCGAAGATTTTTTTTTATTTTTATTTTTTTTATAGGTACTTACAGTATCTCACAAAAGTAAGTACACCCCTCACGTTTTTGTAAATATTTTCTTCTATCTTTTCATGTGACGACGCTGAAGAAATGACACTTGTCTACAATGTAAAGTAGTGAGTGTACAGCTTGTATAACAGTGTACATTTGCTGTCCCCTCAAAATAACTCAACACACAGCCATTAATGTCTAAACCGCTGGCAACAAAAGTCAGTACACCCCTAAGTGAAAATGTCCAAATTGGGCCCAAAGTGTCAATATTTTGTGTGGCCTCCATTATTTTCCAGCACTGCCTTAACCCTCTTGGGCATGGAGTTCCCCAGAGCTTCACAGGATGTCACTGGAGTCCTCTTCTACTCCTCCATGAAGACATCACAGAGCTGGGGGATGTTAGAGATCTTGCGCTCCTCCACCTTCCATTTGAGGATGTCCCACAGATGATCAATAGGGTTTAGGTCTGGAGACATGCTTGGCCAGTCCATCACCTTTACCCTCAGCTTCTTTAGCAAGGCAGAGGTCATCTTGGAGGTGTGTTTGGAGTCGTTATCATGTTGGAATATTGCCCTGCGGCCCAGTCTCTGAAGGGAGGGGATCATGCTTTCCTTCAGTATGTCACAGTACATGTTGGCATTCATGGTTCCCTCAATGATCTGTAGCTCCCCAGTGCCGGCAGCACTCATGCAGCCCCAGACCATGACACTCCCACCACCATGCTTGACTGTAGGCAAGACACACTTGTCTTTGTACTCCTCACCTGGTTGCCGCCACACACGCTTGACACCATCTGAACCAAATACGTTTATCTTGGTCTCATCAGACCACAGGACATGGTTCCAGTAATCCATGTCCTTAGTCTGCTTGTCTTCAGCAAACTGTTTGCAGGCTTTCTTGTGCATCATCTTTAGAAGAGGCTTCTTTCTGGGATGACAGCCATGCAGACCAATTTGATGCAGTGACAAAAAATCCTGAAATTGAAATAACTAAATATTATCCAAGGGTGGTTATGGATTCCCTCTATTTCAACATGCAGTGTGCGGCGTATGGTCTGAGCACTGACAGGCTGACCCCCCACCCCTTCAACCTCTACAGCAATGCTGGCAGCACTCATACGTCTATTTCCCAAAGACAACCTCTGGATATGACGCTGAGCACGTGCACTCAACTTCTTTGGTGGACCATGGTGAGGCCTGTTCTGAGTGGAACCTGTCCTGTTAAACCGCTGTATGGTCTTGTCCACCATGCTGCAGCTCAGTTTCAGGGTCTTGACAATCTTCTTATAGCCTAGACCATCTTTATGTAGAGCAACAATTCTTTTTTTCAGGTCCTCAGAGAGTTCTTTGCCATGAGGTGCCATGTTGAACTTCCAGTGACCAGTATGAGAGAGTGAGAGCGATAACACCAAATTTAACACACCTGCTCCTCATTCACACCTGAGACCTTGTAACACTAACGAGTCACATGACACCGGAGAGGGAAAATGGCTAATTGGGCCCAATTTGGACATTTTCCCTTAGAGGTATACTCACTTTTGTTGCCAGCGGTTTAGACATTAATGGCTGTGTGTTGAGTTATTTTGAGGGGACAGCAAATTGACACTGTTATACAAGCTGTACACTCACTACTTTACATTGTAACAAAGTGTCATTTCTTCAGTGTTGTCACATGAAAAGATAGAATAAAATATGTACAAAAATGTGAGGGGTGTACTTACTTTATGTGAGATACTATATATATATTCTTTATTTTTTGGTCCTTGAGAGGGCCCCCAGACTTTTTTATATATGAACATAGGTCATCCTTAGGTATTGCATAGAATTTGTTATATGACGATTCCTGAAATACTACTAGCTTAGCGTACCTTCTAGGCTTTGCTCATTGAGGTCTACATGATTTGTTATTATCCTACAGACCGTAGGACCTCACCTGGTTACCTTTCTTCTTTGTTTGTAGTTACTAGCTATACCATATAAGAGGCCTACTTATCTGTGGTATATATATATATATACTGTATATATGTTCTCATTCTCAAATCACTTTCCACCACTGGCCTTGGCGTCTATTCACTGTTTTGTGATTTTGACTTTATTCAATAAAAGTATTGTGAAAGAAATTATCCATTAAGTCTTGGTATGCTGACGTCTTAAGAGTTCCCTTCACTGGAACTAAGGGGCCAAGCCCAATCCCTGAAAAACAACCCCACACCATAATCCCTCCTCCACCAAATGATTTGGACCAGTGCACAAAGCAAGGTCCATAGAGACATGGATGAGCGAGTTTGGGGTGGAGGAACTTGACTGGCCTGCACAGAGTCCTGACCTCAACCTCATAGAACACATTTGGGATGAATTAGAGCGGAGCCTGCGAGCCAGGCCTTCTCGTCCAACATCGGTGCCTGACCTCACAAATGCTCTTCTGGAAGAATGGTCAAACATTCCCTTAGACACACTCCTAAACCTTGTGGACGGCCTTCCCAGAAGAGTTGAAGCTGTTATAGCTGCAAAGGGTGGGCCAACTCAATATTGAACTCTACGGACTAAGACGCCATTAAAGGTCATGTGCGTGTAAAGGCAGGCGTTCCAATACTTTTGGTAATATAGTGTATGTATGTGTCAGAGCAAAAAAATAAATAAACACGTTATAATCTTACAAAAACGGTGAGGCGCAGACATGTACACAGACACGCAGCGTGGGCGTCTACACTCACAGACCGCACTGGAAAATCAGCTCACCGACATTTCTGGTAAATGTTTCCAAATGTTTTAATGATATTCAGGAAAGCGGATCATTTAGTGGATGTTCATTTTACGAGGAATTATGTTACTGACAAAAACTCAGTCACTTTAAATAACTAATGACAGACTATGGAAAAATTCCAGACTTGGGGGAAGCATTGTCATTGTATTTGAATCTGGCTATATGACATAAGAGGAGGATGTGTGTATGGGGACGGGTATGACGGATGTCATCTGTATCTTTATTTAGAAGGACACTGGAAATCACTGCATTGTGCCCATCACTGCATTGTGCCCATCACTGCATGGTGCCCATCACTGCATGGTGCCCATCACTGCTTTGTGCCCATCACTGCATTGTGCCCATCACTGCTTTGTGCCCATCACTGCTTTGTGCCCATCACTGCATGGTGCCCATCACTGCTTTGTGCCCATCACTGCTTTGTGCCCATCACTGCTTTGTGCCCATCACTGCTTTGTGCCCATCACTGCATTGAGCCCATCACTGCTTTGTGCCCATCATGGCTTTGTGCCCATCACTGCATGGTGCCCATCACTGCATGGTGCCCATCACTGCTTTGTGCCCATCACTGCTTTGTGCCCATCACTGCATGGTGCCCATCACTGCTTTGTGCCCATCACTGCATTGAGCCCATCACTGCTTTGTGCCCATCACTGCTTTGTGCCCATAACTGCATTGTGCCCATCACTGCTTTGTGCCCATCACGGCTTTGTGCCCATCACTGCATGGTGCCCATCACTGCATGGTGCCCATCACTGCTTTGTGCCCATCACTGCATTGTGCCCATCACTGCATTGTGCCCATCACTGCTTTGTGCCCATCACTGCATTGTGCCCATCACGGCTTTGTGCCCATCACTGCATGGTGCCTATCACTGCTTTGTGCCCATCACTGCATGGTGCCCATCACTGCATTGTGCCCATCACTGCATGGTGCCCATCACGGTGATGTGCTGCAAATGGAGATAAACACCTTTACAGAGCCGGGGGTTTCCTAACGGGATTCTGGGGGACCTCCTTGCTTCGTCATCATTCCAATTTCCAAATACTAAAAATTAGGTCAATCCTTAACCACTTCAATACCGGGCACTTATACTCCTTCCTGCCCAGGCCAATTTTCAGCTTTCAGCGCTGTCGCATTTTAAATGACAATTGCGCGGTCATCCAACACTGTACCCAAACAGATTTTTTATCATTTTGTTCCCACAAATAGAGCTTTCTTTTGGTGGTATCTGCGGTTTTTATTTTTTGCGCAACAAATAAAAAAAAGACCGAAAAATTTGAAAAAAAAACACGTTTTTCTTTGTTTCTGTTAAAAATGTGTGTAAATACAGTGCCTTGCAAAAGTATTCGGCCCCCTTAAACTTTTCAACCTTTTGCCACATTTCAGGCTTCAAACATAAAGATATAAAATTTTAATTTTTTGTGAAGAATCACCAACAAGTGGGACACAATTGTGAAGTGGAACGAAATCTATTGGATATTTTAAACTTTTTTAGCAAATAAAAAACTGAAAAGTGGTGCGTGCAAAATTATTCGGCCCCTTTACTTTCAGTGCAGAAAACTCACTCCAGAAGTTCAGCGAGGATCTCTGAATGATCCAATGTTGTCCTAAATGACTGATGGTGATAAATAGAATCCACCTGTGTGTAATCAAGTCTCTGTATAAATGCACCTGCTCTGTGATAGTCTCAGGGTTCTGCTGAAAGCGCAGAGAGCATCATGAAGACCAAGGAACACACCAGGCAGGTCCGTAATACTGTTGTGGAGAAGTTTAAAGCCGGATTTGGATACAAAAAGATTTCCCAAGCTTTAAACATCCCAAGGAGCACTGTGCAAGCGATCATTTTGAAATGGAAGGAGTATCAGACCACCGCAAATCTACCAAGACCTGGCTGTCCCTCTAAACTTTCAGCTCAGACAAGGAGAAGACTGATCAGAGATGCAGCCAAGAGGCCCATGATCACTCTGGATGAACTGCAGAGAACTACAGCTGAGGTGGGAGAGTCTGTCCATAGGACAACAATCAGTCGTACACTGCACAAATCTGGCCTTTATGGAAGAGTGGGAAGAAGAAAGCCATTTCTCAAAGATATCCATAAAAAGTCTCGTCTAAAGTTTGCCACAAGCCACCTGGGAGACACACCAAACATGTGGAAGAAGGTGCTCTGGTCCGATGAAACCAAAATCCAACTTTTTGGCCACAATGCAAAACGATATGTTTGGCGTAAAAGCAACACAGCTCATCACACTCAACACACCATCCCCACCGTGAAACATGGTGGTGGCAGCATCATGGTTTGGGCCTGCTTTTCTTCAGCAGGGACAGGGAAGATGGTTAAAATTGAGGGGAAGATGGATGCAGCCAAATACAGGACCATTCTGGATGAAAACCTGTTGGAGTCTGCAAAAGACCTGAAACTGGGACGGAGATTTATCTTCCAACAAGACAATGATCCCAAACATACAGCAAAATCTACAAAGGAATGGTTCACAAATAAACGTATCCAGGTGTTAGAATGGCCAAGTCAAAGTCCAGACCTGAATCCAATCGAGAATCTGTGGAAAGAGCTGAAAACTGCTGTTCACAAACGCTCTCCATCCAACCTCACTGAGCTCGAGCTGTTTTGCAAGGAAGAATGGGCAAGAATTTCAGTCTCTCGATGTGCAAAACTGATAGAGACATACCCCAAGCGACTTGCAGCTGTAATCGCAGCAAAAGGTGGCTCTACAAAGTATTAACGCCAGGGGGCCGAATAATTTTGCACGCCCCACTTTTCATTTTTTTATTAGTTAAAAAAGTTTCAACAATCCAATAGATTTCGTTCCACTTCACAATTGTGTCCCACTTGTTGGTGATTCTTCACAAAAAATAAAAATGTTATATCTTTATGTTTGAAGCCTGAAATGTGGCAAAAGGTTGAAAAGTTCAAGGGGGCCGAATACTTTCGCAAGGCACTGTAAGTACGTTTTCTTCTTCAATGACGGGCACTGATATGGCTGCACTGAAGGGCACTGATAAGGTGGCACTGATGGGCACCGATGAGGTGGCACCAATGAGGTAGCACTGATGATGGGCACTGATAGGTGGCACTGATAGGTGGCACTGGTATGCGGCACTGATGGGCACTCATAGGTGGCACTGATGGGCACTCATAGGTGGCACGGATGGGTACTTATGGGTGGCACTGATGGGCACCGATGAGGTGGCACCAATGAGGTAGCACTGATGATGGGCACTGATAGGTGGCACTGATGGGCACTGATAGGTGGCACTGGTATGCGGCACTGATGGGCACTCATAGGTGGCACTGATGGGCACTCATAGGTGGAACGGATGGGTACTTATGGGTGGCACTGATGGGTACTTATGGGTGGCACTGATAGGTGGCAAGGATGGGCACTGATGGGCAAGAAAGACACTGATGGGTTGCATTGCTGGGCATCACTGATGTCACATGTTATATAATGGTGCCAGTCAGTGCCCATATGTGGGTGCTGATTGGCACAGGTTGGGCATAATTTGCACATGTGGATGGCCATGGGGTACATACCTGGCCATCCACATGTTGCCCCCTTCCCTGGTGGTCCTGGCGGCTTCCCTGGTGGTCTAGTGTGGGCACTTGAGGGGGGGGGGCTGCACTGATAAACAATCAGCGCAGACCCCCCTGTCAGGAGAGCCGCCGATCGGCTCTCCTCTACTCATGTCTGTCAGACGCGAGTGAGGAAAAGCCGATCAACTGCTTTTCCTGTTGACATCGTGACCAGCCGAGATTGGACATGGTTGATCATGTGGTAAAGAGTCTCTGTTGGAGGCTGTTTACCAAGATCGGTGTAGCGGTGTGTCAGACTGACAGACCGCACCACCGATCGCCGCGATGCATGCCCCCACGGGCGCGCGGCGGCTGTTATCCTGAAGGACGTCATATGACGCCCAGTCAGGATAAATGAACCACCGCCCGGCTGTCATTTTGCTATAGGCCGGGCGGGAAGTGGTTAAAGAGTAACTCCACTTTTGTTGAGGAAAAAAAAAACCCTCCCCTCTGGGAGGGTAAAACTTGTGGACAGCCTCCCAAAGGCGTCCCAATACTTTCTGTAATAGAGTGTTTGTACATTAAATGGATTTTAACAAACTTTGTTGTAGATTCCTACCTTTTGTTATTGTTAAATGCAGCATTTGTACATTTTCTAAAGTTTCTAAAAAATCCTCAAGATGTTGAAAAGAAATGGAAGAAAATCTTGTGAGGAAACCGCCACCAACTGCATGAAGGCTTAGCAGAACTAGTGGACTTAAAGCGCAGTAGTGATGGCAGCACTAGATCCAACGTGTTTCGTCTGAATAGACGTCATCAATTGCAATATGACTTTTGTCACAATTGTATATGCTATATTATTATTATTTTTTTTTTTGCAATTTTTTTTCCCCACAAAAGTGGAGTTACCCTCTAAAGCTAAACTCCCGGGAAGATATAAAAGGTGCACATTAATGCAGGTCTGTATTTAATCATATATATTTAGTTGCAGTTTTTATTTTTTTTACATGCAAGCAATTGATCTTAGCTTAATATCAGCTTCCTGCGGTCTGCTGTACAGCGGAATCCCCATGAAGAGAATCAGCTGTGCTGCAGTTTAGGCCTGGTTCACACCTATGCATTTTTCAGTGCGTTTTTTAGTTTTTTGCAGAAAGGCACTGCAGTCCATATAACATGATTTCCTATATGTCACGTTCACATCTGTGGATTTTCAACAGGTGCGGTTTTTTAGAAAAGGGTCAGGGACTTTATTTTTTTTTTTGCCCACAGCAGATTTGTGTTTTTGGTTCCATAGACTTCAATGAAAACACCTAAAAAAAAAAAGCATCAAAAACGCAATGCTTGCGTTTTTTGATGCATTTCCGCAGCATTTTTTTTGCCGGTTTCTCCCAAAAACGCAAGAAGCATCAAAAACGTGTGCAAAAAGGGAAAAAAAAAATAATCTAAATGCAATAATAAAAGGCATGTGAACTTAGCCTTAAGACCTCTATGTCTAACCCCTGGTGGGCGGGGCGAAACATGTCAGGGGGGGCGTGGTCAGTGAGGCAGCGCTGGCTGAGGCTGTCATTTACACCTAAAATGGATTGGGTTGGTTAAGCAGCACCTTATACCTTTCTAACCTAGCCTTAAAGTGGTTGTAAACCTCAAACATGAAATAGGAACAAAGCATGTCCCTCTATAGTGTGTACTTGTCTCAATCCAGAGCACTAAATGTCATTTCTGTCTGCTGCCTCCTTCCTCTGCTATCAGCATGAGTCACTTCCGACAAGTTTTCCTGACGCCGAGAGAAAAATGGTGACAGGGGAGGGATCTCCAGCTGATTGACAGCCACGGCTCTGTTCCTGGGTGCTGTGTGAAGGGGGGGGGGCGTCTCTTCACTCCAAACAGAGTGTAACTTCAGCTCTCCACCACCTTTTTTTCTGAAAGCTCAGACAATCTGTATAAATTCAGGACTTTAAAGGGATTTAGGGAAGAGAAGACTGCAGATAAACAGGTACATCTTATGTAGGAGGATTTGTTTCATCTCTGTGCATCACCTGAGGAAAATCACTAAACTGGGGTTTACAATCACTTTAAAGTGGTTGTAAAGTCAAAAGTTTTTTTTTTTATCTTAATGCATTCTATGCATTAGGATAACAAGCCTTCTGTGTGCAGCACCCTCCCCTAATACTTACTTGAGCTGCATCTCTGTCCAACGGTGTCCACGTATATGTCTTGGACGCCCGGGACTCTCCCTCTTGATTGGCCGAGACACAGCAGTGGCGCTATTGGCTCCCGCTGCTGTCAATCAAAGTCAATCAAAGTCAGTTAGCCAATGAGGAGAGAGAGGGGGCAGGGCCAAGCTCTGTGTCCAAATGGACACACAGAGCTGCAGCTTAGCTCCCAGCTGCAGGTGAAGCCCCCATAGCAAGCTGCTGGCTGTAGGGAGGGGCACTCAACAGGAGGGAGGAGCCAGGAGCGCCGGCGAGGGACCCGAGAAGAGAAGGATCCGGGCTGCTCTGAGCAAAAGCACTGCAACAGAGCAGGTAAGTATAACATGGCAGCACAGTGGTGTAGTGGGTAGCACTCTGGCCTAGCAGTAAAAAGGGTCACTGGTTCGAATCCCAACCACGACACTACCTGCCTGGAGTTTGCATGTTCTCCCTGTGCCTGTGTGGGTTTCCTCCGGGTACTCCGGTTTCCTCCCACACTCCAAAGACATGCTGGTAGGTTAATTGGCTTCTGTCTAAATTGGCCCTGGTATGTGTATGAATGTGAGTTTAGGGACCTTAGATTGTAAGCTCCTCGAGGGTAGGGACCGATGTGAACGTACAATGTATATGTAAAAGCGCTGCGTAAACTGACGGCGCTGTATAAGTACCCTAAATAATAATAATGTTATTTTTAGAGAAAAAAAAAAAAACGAGACTTTACAATGACTTTAAGGAGCATGCCGATTGAAGGAGAGAGAGAGAGAGAGAGAATGAGAGAGAGAGAGAGAATGAGAGAGAGAGAGAGAGAATGAGAGAGAGAGAGAGAGAGAGAGAGAGAATGAGAGAGAGAGAGAGAGAGAGAGAGAGAGAATGAGAGAGAGAGAGAGAGAGAGAGAGAGAGAGAGAGAGAGGGGGTGGAGAGGATGAGCAAAATCAAGTGTCCTGCCCTAGCCAGACATGGTGGTCCTGTGTGGCAGAGCTGTGTAAATCCCAGGACTGGATGGACAGAAATTCAAAATGCAGGTAAAAGAGCTGCCATATACAGTATGTAGTGCCTCATCTGTGGAATTAGCTGTTTGCCTGCATTTCCGATTCAATTTGCGCAAACAAGTCTTTTTTTCCTAATATTAGCAATAGGCCGTGTTGGCTTTGCAGATGGGGGCAGGCCTGTCCTCTATTTTCACCCCTTGCAAAAAAAGACTGCAATCAGACAGCCAAGTGTGTAATTTAATATTGATTCACTGCCTGTATTGACCCCATCTTCTGTGGAGCTGTACAGAATAAGGAGCCCATTTATATAAGAATCACTAAGTCCTAGCTACTGCAATACCACTGAATTCCTTATAAAACAAAACACTATGTATATAAATCCATTAAAATATGCCGTTTATTTCGTATTACTATTCCTAACCCTCGGTTTTGGTTTAAAGTAGAACTATAGACAAAATGTTGGTTTTTTTTTTCATTTTGGATAGCGCAAAGGAGGGTTTTGTTTTCTTCTTTTTTTTTGCCATCTGTGTCCTATTGGGGAGATTTCCCTTCACTTCCTGTCCCATAGCCAAACAGGAGGTGAGAGGAAATCACCTACAAATAAGGGTAATCTCTTGGGGACCTCCCATCCGTGTCCCCATTGGATGATTTCCCCTCTATTACTATCCAGGGAACAACCCAAATTTAAAGCGGAGTTCAACACAAAAATGGAACTTCCGCTTTTCAGAATCCTCTCCCCCTCCGGTGTCACATTTGGCACCTTTCAGGGGGAGGTCTAATCCAGGTATTTGCTCCCACTTCCGGGCATAGAAATCCGCAATACCTACAGATATCTACGCCATATCCAGTGCCTCCACCCCCCCCCCCCCCCCCCCCGCTGTCTTCTGGGAGACACACAGGTTCCAGAAGACAGCAGGGACTAGTGGGATCGTGCAGGGCGAGTCTCGCATGAGCAGTGGGGAATAGGGTTGCCACTTGTCTGGGATTCACACGGACAGTTCGGGTTTGGAATCATGCGTCCGGGTTTCAGGCTGCCTGAAGCCCGGACACATTTTTCAGACCGGACTATGGCTTCCCAACAGGGTTGCTGGCTGCAGTTGTCTAAGCCGGGAGTGTCTGTTTCTCTCTTTCACACTGCCCAAAGCCAGCACTAACAATTCCCCACCTCACAGACGGGAGAGGAGAGAGGGCTAGATCTGCACCTCTTCCTCCCGCCCCCACCCATCTATATCTGCTCACACTCCAATCCCTGGCGCTGTGCCTCAGAAAAGGAAAGTGGGGGCCGGAAAGTTGAAGCCCAGCAGCCTCAGATACATCTGGATGGGAGGTGCTGACTGCCAAGGGGTGAGTGAGCTCACCATCCATCCCTGTCTGTGACTAAAGTCTCGCCCCTTCTCTCTCCTGCCTCTGAGTGAGTACACCAAGGTATATCAGGGTTCTCAGAACACCCCTTACATCAGAGTTCCCCTTTACACCAGAGGTCACAGTGTTCCCCCTTACATCAGAGTTCTTTCTGTACATCAGAGTTCTCAGTGTTCCCCCATAAATCAGGGTTCCCAGCGCATCCCTTATGAGTCCCCAGAGTTCTCCCTTACATCAGAGTCCTCAGAGTTCTCCCTTACATCAGAGTCCCCAGAGTTCTCCCTTACATCGGAGTCCCCAGAGTTCTCCCTTACATCAGAGTCCCCAGAGTTCTCCCTTACATCAGAGTCCCCAGAGTTCTCCCTTACATCAGAGTCCCCAGAGTTCTCCCTTACATCAGAGTCCCCAGAGTTCTCCCTTACATCAGAGTCCCCAGAGTTCTCCCTTACATCAGAGTCCCCAGAGTTCTCCCTTACATCAGAGTCCTCAGAGTTCTCCCTTACATCAGAGTCCTCAGAGTTCTCCCTTACATCAGAGTCTGCAGAGTCCCCCCTTATGCCCCGTACACACGGTCGGACTTTGTTCGGACATTCCGACAACAAAATCCATGGATTTTTTCTGACGGATGTTGGCTCAAACTTGTCTTGCATACACACGGTCACACAAAGTTGTCGGAAAATCCGATCATTCTGAACGCGGTGACGTAAAACACGTACGTCGGGACTATAAACGGGGCAGTAGCCAATAGCTTTCATCTCTTTATTTATTTTGAGCATGCGTGGCACTTTGTCCGTCGGATTTGTGTACACACGATCGGAATTTCCGACAACGGATTTTGTTGTCGGAAAATTTTATCTCCTGCTCTCCAACTTTATGTGTCGGAAAATCCGATGGAAAATGTCCGATGTAGCCCACACACGGTCGGAATTTCCGACAACACGCTCCGATCGGACATTTTCCATCGGAAAATCCGACCGTGTGTATGGGGCATTACAGTGAAAGGGAACTCTGCGAGTTCAGATGTAAAAAGGGAACTCTGTGGACTCTGATGTAAGGGAGAACTCTGTGGACTCTGATGTAAGGGAGAACTCTGAGGACTCTGATGTAAGGGAGAACTCTGAGGACTCTGATGTAAGGGAGAACTCTGAGGACTCTGATGTAAGGGAGAACTCTGAGGACTCTGATGTAAGGGAGAACTCTGAGGACTCTGATGTAAGGGAGAACTCTGAGGACTCTGATGTAAGGGAGAACTCTGAGGACTCTGATGTAAGGGAGAACTCTGAGGACTCTGATGTAAGGGAGAACTCTGAGGACTCTGATGTAAGGGAGAACTCTGAGGACTCTGATGTAAGGGAGAACTCTGAGGACTCTGATGTAAGGGAGGACTCTGAGGACTCTGATGTAAGGGAGGACTCTGATGTAAGGGAGAACTCTGAGGACTCTGATGTAAGGGAGAACTCTGAGGACTCTGATGTAAGGGAGAACTCTGGGGACTCTGATGTAAGGGAGAACTCTGGGGACTCTGATGTAAAGGGGGGATTTTGTGATTAACTTCATATGATTAGAAATGTTATTTCATTGCAAAATATATGTATCGTTTATACTATAAAAGAAAATTGCTGTGCGCCGTTGCAGTGTTCGGGTTTGACATGAAGAAAAGGTGACAACCCTATCTATATCAGTGATCGTTACCTTGTAATCTGCCCGACTTTTTCTGCTTATCAGCTCTCCATATTGTTGTTGTGTTTTATGTGCGGCCCAAGACAAATCCTCTTCCTCCAATGTGGCCGGGGAGGGTCAGAAGGTTGGACACCCCTTCTGTAAAGTAAATAGGTAAATATAATTCTGTGTGCTAGGTGCTTATCTATTATACATCGCTCACTTCACTTTGTTTTTAAAGTAAATATAATTGGTAATGTGAAAAAAAACGATTCCTTATTTTCTGTGCACGACCAATAACAATAATAATACATTTCTACATAAACACTTGATTATGATAGTGTAAGGCAGATGTAATTTATACTGTATATATGGTTATTTTGGTTATTTAACCACTTCAGCCCTGGAAGATTTTACCCCCTTCCTGACCAAGAGCACTTTTTGCGATTCGGCACTGTGACACTTTAACTGACAATTGCGCGGTCGTGCGACCGTTGCACCCAAACAAAATTGACATCCTTTTTTTCCCCACAAATAGAGCTTTCGTTTGGTGGTATTTGATCACCTCGGCGGTTTTTATTTTTTGCCCTGTAAACAAAAAAAGAGCGACAATTTTGAAAAAAAAAACAATATTTTTTGCCTTTTGCTATAATAAATATCCCCCCAAAAATATATATAAAAAACTAATTTCTTTCTCAGTTTAGGCCAATATGTATTCTTCTACATATTTTGAATTAAAAAAAAAATCTCGCAATAAGCGTATATTGATTGGTTTTCGCAAAAGTTATAGCGTCTACAAAATAGGGAATAGATTTATGTCATTTTGATTATTATTTTATTTTTATTAGTAATGGCGGCGATCTGCGATTTTTATCATGACTGTGACATTGTGGCGGACACATCAGACACTTTTGACACTATTTTGGGACCAGTGACATTTATACAGCGATCAGTGCTATAAAAATGCACTGATTACTGTGTAAATTACACTGGCAGGGAAGGGGTTAAACAGTAGGGGGCAATCAAGGGGTTAAGTGTGTCCTACGGAGTGTTTCTAACTGTAAGGGGGATGAGCTCACACATGACAAAATGAAAGGATGAAAGGGAGCAGTAGATCCCTGTCATGTTGCTAGGCAGAACAGGGAAATGCCTTGTTTACATAGGCATCTCCCCGTTCTGCTGCTCCATGACACGATCACGGGTCCCCGGCGGACGTGGAGTCCGCGGGTGTCTCCCGCTGTGTCATGCAGTCTGTTCGGTGGCCGTCCACTGTAACAAAGCCCCGCCTCCTCCTTGTCCATGACAGACAGAACACTGATTCAGTTTCCCAGCATTGTATCAGTGTTTAGTGTTCCGTCTATCACGGACGAGGAGGAGGCGGGGCTTTGTTACAGTGGACGGCCACCGAACAGACTGCATGACACAGCAGTAGACACCCGCTGTTTTGATTATCAAAGGTAAAGCTAAAGATGGGCAAAGTGAGGCTGCAGATGGGCACAGTGAGGCTGCAGATGGGCACAATGAGGCTGCAGATGGGCACAATGAGGCTGCAGATGGGCACTGATGATACAGGTGGGCACAGTGAGGCTGCAGATGGGCACAGTGAGGCTGCAGATGAGCAGTGAGGCTGCAAATGGGCACAGTGAGGCTGCAGATGGGCACAGTGAGGCTGCAAATGGGCACAGTGAGGCTGCAGATGGGCACAGTGAGGCTGCAGATGGGCACGATGAGGCTGCAGATGGGCACAGATGATACAGGTGGGCACAGTGAGGCTGCAGATGGGCACAGTGAGGCTTCAGATGGGCACAGTGAGGCTGCAGATGAGAAGTGAGGCTGCAGATGGGCACAGTGAGGCTGCAGATGGGCACTGATGATACAGGTGGGCACAGTGAGGCTGCAGATGGGCACAGTGAGGCTGCAAATGGGCAAAGTGAGGCTGCAGATGGGCACAGTGAGGCTGCAAATGGGCACAGTGAGGCTGCAAATGGGCACAGTGAGGCTGCAGATGGGCACAGTGAGGCTGCAAATGGGCACAGTGAGGCTGCAAATGGTCACAGTGAGGCTGCAGATGGGCACAGTGAGGCTGCAGATGGGCACTGATGATACAGGTGGGCACGGTGCGGCTGCAAATGGGCACAGTGATGCTGCAAATGGGCACAGTGAGGCTGCAAATGGTCACAGTGAGGCTGCAGATGGGCACAGTGAGGCTGCAGATGGGCATTGTTTACCCAGTAGCTGCTGCATTTCCTACCCTAGGCTTATACTCGAGTCAATACGTTTTTCCAGTTTTTTGTGGTAAAATTAGGTGCCTCGGCTTATATTCGGGGCAGCTTATACTCGAGTATATACGGTATTACATCAGGTCCAGTGCAATGGAATTTTTTTCCTAATAGAGACTCAGGCTGGACACATGTAACGTTGCTTGCAATATTATTATTATTATTATTATACAGGATTTATATAGCGCCAACAGTTTGCGCAGCGCTTTACAACATGGGGCAGACAGTACACTTACAATACAGGAGGGATCAGAGGGCCCTGCTCGTTAGAGCTTACAATCTAGAACACAACTAATACTTCAATGATGACTTCTGTAGAAGAATTACAATGTTATATACCCTGTGCTCTGCGACCTCCGTGTCCTCACTCTTTGCTGGTCTATCTTATATTGTACTATTTTTAATTTCCATAAATAGTTATAAAAATAAATAGAAAGGAGCGATGTGTAATGGTGATCCTATCAGACCGGGGGAGGGCCGTGTCCAATGACTAGTGGGCAATCAGTGTGGTCAGCGTCATGTTAAACACATATCTGGCCTCTTGGCCTTTCCAGGTCACGTCAGTTCATAAACCTGTACAACCTGTTTTCTTAAACAGACGACATCCATCTGGCTCAACTGCCTTTCCCATCCTAAAGATACTTACTGAGATTTATAGATCAGGAAAGTGACGCACTTACATACAAAGTAAGTAACTAGTAAATATCACGCTGAATGAAAAAAAATAAAAACATTGCGCTATTAAAACACAAAACCAAAAATTTAATATATATTGCAGCTTACCGATCAATAGATGTGGCGGTCGCATTCGTTTTCTTTTTTTAGTCTCTTTTACCTCTGTTTCCACCCGGTGATCTGGCCAGTGACATACCTCCTGTGTAAAAAAAAAAAAACCCAGACGTGATTAAATACCACCAAAAGAAATCTCTATTTGTGTAAAAAAAAAAACGCATTACAATTTATTTTGGGTACAGTTAACATGACCGCGCAATTGTCATTCAAAGTGCGACACTGAAAGCTGAAAATTGACTTGGGCAGGAAAGGGGGGGGGGGTGGGGGGAGTGCCCGGTAGGCAAGTGGTTAAAAGTGTACTAGTGCCAAACCTAATCCATAAAAGACAAGAATGGTTTGAGAGTCTTCATCCCCATTCAATTCCCTCTCTGAGCCTCTTATTTTAGAAGAGATCGGTTAATAAACCACATAGATAAAGCCACGTTTTATTACCAAGAAAGCAGCGTGGTTCTGAAGTGTACAAAGTATTTACGTGTTATTAGTGGCTTCTATTGGCATTGCCTTGATGAAGAACCCAAATCCTTTATTTTTCATATGGATTCCATTCTTCGGGAAGCCAGTAGCTGGAGCAGATCTCCCCGGCACTGCGATGCGATGCGATGCAGACCACATTCTTGTCTGACCCCCTTAAGGCACACGTATATTTTGTTATGTCGGTTTAATAGAAGAAAAAAAAAAGGAAACTTCATCCATCATTAATTCAGATTGCTGTTAATTGCGGCTCATTAGCTTGTGGGTGGTAAGCAGGAATTCCACACTGAACGTCGAGAGGATATCAATTAAAAATAATCTGTGGGTAACAGCATTTTAATGATGTGCGTGAAGATTGATTCTTGTCAACATTTCACTTACTGGATGGTAAAACATAGAACTGGAGGTTGGCCGTTGTATGGAAGCAGAAGCCGAACTTCACAGAAGGTGGAAGCTCCTCGCTGCATGTAAAGTGCACAACGTAACCCTACATAGCAAATACTCCGAGAGTCATTCATCTAATGGTGTCTGTGAATGAACACAGCTTGTCACATAGCAGAGGGACTATTAATGACAAAACTGGGGAAAGGAGAACGAACAAAAGTGGAGTTGTTGGCCGCAGTGATTGATCAGGTTTCATTTTTTTTGTTCTCCGGGAAGGTTTCTTTTGGAGAATTAAACAAGGAATGGGATTGGTCACTAATGGCAATATCTCCACTATTAACCCCGGCTTTATTTTCTCCGGCCTTTACAAAACAAACCCCTGTGATCCCATCACTTCCTTCGTATTGCAACTTTCTGTGCATCTCCCATTGGGATCGTTAATTTCTCTATAGAAATGGCAAATCCAAAGATGAATTGGCAGAAATCATCCTAAGTAGCAGAAAACTGCATGCTCTGGAGTGATCCTGCTGCATTTCCTACGAGTGATGCTGTAAATATCATCTACTGCATGTATGCATGCATGTGTCTCCATACTAAAGATACAGTGGGGACGAAAAGTATTCAGACCCAATTAAATTGTTCACTCTTTGTTATATTGAACCCATTTGCTAAAATCATTTAAGTTCATTTTTTTCCTCATTAATGTACACACAGCACCCCATATTGTACACACAGCCCCCCATATTGTACACACAGCACCCCATATTGACAGAAAAACACAGAATTGTTGACATTTTTGCAGATTTATTAAAAAAGAAAAACTGAAATATCACATGGTCCTAAGTATTCAGACCCTTTGCTCAGTATTTAGTAGAAGCCCCTTTTGATCTAATACAGCCATGAGTCTTTTTGGGGGAAGATGCAACAAGTTTTTCACACCTGAATTTGGGGATTCTCTGCCATTCCTCCTTGCAGATCCTCTCCAGTTCTGTCAGGTTGGATGGTAAACGTTGGTGGACGGCCATTTTTAGGTCTCTCCAGAGATGCTCAATTGGGTTTAAGTCAGGGCTCTGGCTGGGCCATTCAAGAACAGTCACGGAGTTGTTGTGAAGCCACTCCTTCATTATTTTAGCTGTGTGCTTAGGGTCATTGTCTTGTTGGAAGGTAAACCTTCGACCCAGTTTGAGGTCCTGAGCACTCTGGAGAAGGTTTTCGTCCAGGATATCCCTGTACTTGGCCGCATTAGTCTTTCCCTCGATTACAACCAGTCGTCCTGTCCCTGCAGCTGAAAAACAACCCCACAGCATGATGCTGCCACCACCATGCTTCACTGTTGGGACTGTGTTGGACAGGTGATGAGCAGTGCCTGGTTTTCTCCACACATACCGCTTAGAATTAAGGCCAAAAAGTTCTATCTTGGTCTCATCAGACCAGATAATCTTATTTCTCACCATCTTGGAGTCCTTCAGGTGTTTTTTTAGCAAACTCCATGCGGGCTTTCATGTGTCTTGCACTGAGGAGAGGCTTCCGTTGGGCCACTCTGCCATAAAGCCCCGACTGGTGGAGGGCTGCAGTGATGGTTGACTTTCTACAACTTTCTCCCATCTCCCGACTGCATCTCTGGAGCTCAGCCACAGTGATCTTTGGGTTCTTCTTTACCTCTCTCACCAAGGCTCTTCTCCCCCCAATAGCTCAGTTTGGCCGGACGGCCAGCTCTAGGAAGGGTTCTGGTCGTCCCAAACGTCTTCCATTTAAGGATTATGGAGGCCACTGTGCTCTTAGGAACCTTAAGTGCAGCAGAAATTTTTTGTAACCTTGGCCAGATCTGCGCCTTGCCACAATTCTGTCTCTGAGCTCTTCAGGCAGTTCCTTTGACCTCATGATTCTCATTTGCTCTGACATGCACTGTGAGATGTAAGGTCTTATATAGACAGGTGTGTGGCTTTCCTAATCAAGTCCAATCAGTATAATCAAACACAGCTGGACTCAAATGAAGGTGTAGAACCATCTCGAGGATGATCAGAAGAAATGGACAGCACCTGAGTTATATATATGAGTGTCACAGCAAAGGGTCTGAATACTTAGGACCATGTGATATTTTAGTTTTTCTTTTTTAATAAATCTGCAAAAATGTCAACAATTCTGTGTTTTTCTGTCAATATGGGGTGCTGTGTGTACATTAATGAGGAAACAAAATGAACTTAAATGATTTTGGCAAATGGCTGCAATATAACAAAGAGTGAAACATTTAAGGGGGTCTGAATACTTTCTGTCCCCACTGTATATACAGTATACAGTGCCTTGAAAAAAGTATTCATACCCCTTGAAATTTTCCACATTTTGTTATGTTACAAACAAAAGCTTGTAATGTATTTTATTGGGATTTTATGTGATAGACCAACACAAAGCAGCACATAATTGTGAAGTGGAAGTAAAATGATAAATGGTTTTTAAATTTTTTTTACAAATAAATATGTGAAAAGTGTGGGGGGTGCATTTGTATTCAGCCCCCTTTACTCTGATACCCCCTGATAACTAAAATCTAGTGGAACCAATGGCCTTCAGAAGTCACCTACATAGTAAATAGAGTCCACGTGTGTGTAATTTAATCTCAGCATAAATACAGCTGTTCTGTGAAGCCCTCAGAGGTTTGTTAGAGAACCTTAGGTTGGCCATACATGGTCGGATTTCAAAAGAATTTTCTTTTGAAAAATCAAAAAATTAGTGCGTTTTGTGATCCAATGGTTCCACCATTGATTTTTCGAAATTCGGACAACCAAGCCTTCAATTTCACCTCATGTTGCTACAGAAAATAATTTTTGTGGCTGGGAATCTTCTTTTCTTTCTGGATATCTTCTTTTCTTGCACATGCGCATTTCTTTTACGATTACATTTCTCGCACGATTCTCCCATCATTGATTAGAAAATCGTTAGTTTTTCAAAAAATTCCCAACATGTCCGATTACTCAAATTTGATTGCCGCGCGAAAATCGGCTGTTGCTGCAGCCCCACTAATGATGCGGAATACTAACGAAAATTCTTAGATAAGATTTTCGAAAGACATTTTTTTTCTAAATTCGACCCATGTATGGCCTGCCTTAGTGAACAAACAGCATCATGAAGGCCAAGGAACACACCAGACAGGTCAGGGATAAAGTTGTGGAGAAGTATAAAGCTGGGTTAGGTTATAAAAAAATCTCCCAAGCTTTGAACATCTCACGGAGCTCTGTTCAATCCATCATCTGAAAATGAAAAGAGTATGGCACAACTGCAAACCTACCAAGACATGGCCGTCCACCTAAACTGACCGGCCGGGGAAGGAGAGCATTCATCAGAGAAGAGCCAAGAGGCCCATGGTAACTCTGGAGGAGCTGCAGAGATCCACAGCTCAGGTGGGAGAATCTGTCCACAGGACAACTATTAGTCGTGCTCTCCACAAATCTGCCCTTTATGGAAGAGTGACAAGAAGAAAGACATTGGTGAAAGAAAGTCATAAGAAGTCCTGTTTGCAGTTTACGAGAAGCCATGTGGGGGGACACAGCAAACATGTGGAAGAAGGTGATCTGGTCAGATGAGACCAACATTGAAATTTTTGGCCTAAAAACCAAACGCTATGTGTGGCGGAAAACTAACACTGCACATCACCCTGAACACACCATCCCCCACCGTGAAACATGGTGGTGGCAGCATCATGTTGTGGGTATGCTTTTCTTCAGTAGGGACAGGGAAGCTGGTCAGAGTTGATAGGAAGATGGATGGAGCCAAATAAAGGTCAATCTTAGTGGAAAGCCTGTTATGCCCTGTACACACGGTCGGATTTTCCGATGGAAAAAGTGCGATTGGATTGTGTTGTCGGAAATTCCGATCGTGTGTGGGCTCCATCAGACTTTTTTCGTCGGAATTTCCGACACACAAAGTTTGAGGGCAGGATATAAAATTTTCCGACAACAAAATCCGATCGCTTAAATTCCGATCGTGTGTACACAAATCCGACGCACAAAGTGTCACGCATGCTCAGAATAAATTAAGAGACGAAAGCTATTTGCTACTGCCCCGTTTATAGTCCCGACGTACGTGTTTTACGTCACCGCGTTCAAAACGATCGGATTTTGTGCGACCGCGTGTATGCAAGACAAGTTTGAGCCAACATCCGTCGGAAAAAATCAGATGGATTTTGTTGTCGGAATGTCCGATCAATGTCCGACCGTGTGCACGGGGCATTAGAGTCTGCAAAAGACTTGAGACTACAGCCAGAGCTACAATGGAATGATTTAGATCAAAGCATGTTCATGTGTTAAAATAGCCCAGTCAAAGTCCAGACCTAAATCCAATTGAGAATCTGTGGCAAGACTTGAAAAGCCATGCTCTTCATCCAATCTGACAGAGCTTGAGCTATTTTGCAAAGAAGAATGGACAAAAATGTCACTCTAGATGTGCAAAGCTGGTAGAGACATCCCCAAAAACAGACTTGCAGATGTAATTGCAGCGAAAGGTAGTTCTACAGATTATTGACTCAGGGGGGCTGAATACAAATGCATGCCACACATTTCACATATTTATTTGAAAAAATTTCCTTCAACTTCACAATTATGTGCCACTTTGTGTTGGTCTATCACATAAAATCCCAATAAAATGTAGCAAGGTCTCGGGGGCCTAATAGTGACCACAAGTTTCCTTGTAGAGTGGGTTACCAGGCATGGTGGGTGTAATGCAAGATTGGCGCCAGCCACTTTTGAATGCAAACAAGAGATTTATTGTCTCTTAACAGAACTGTGGGAGAGAGGGTTAGGGCCAGGACACCCTTGAGAAGATGCAATGATAATTGGCAGACTCCGAGACTACTATAGGTAGACAGCTATACAGTGGAAGGCCTCCAGCCGGATAACACTAATGTATAGGTAGGACCGCTGTCTCCTATGGCAACTAATCTTGCAACAGTCACTAAAGGTAGTTGTACCTAACTCTTGGTAACACCGAACAGTCCTTTACTTATCTTACAGTATCCCACTGTAGATCTTCACTCACTGAGCTCCCAGTCTCTCGCTAGACTTCCTGATCCCAGTCATCACTGGATCCCCTGAGCTCTTCCACAGCTATCCCGCTGTATACTCCTCAATCGTCACCTTCCCTATCCTGCTGGGTCCCTGGCTTGACACTTGCTGATGCTTTCCCACTTATTCATCTTCCCTGGCTAGTGAGAAGACTGCTCTGGTACTTGCTTCAGCTTACTCACAGTAGTCTCCAGTAGTAAGATGAATGGTCCCTTAGTGGCGACAGCTTCCCTTTCACCTCCGACCACAACTGGTTCCCAGTCCAGCTGAACCTTCTCAACTTGGTTGGACTCCAATGCTGTAGTCCCAACCCTACGCTGCTTCTCCCAGTAGCGTTGTCATGCTGAAAGATGAAGTTCCTCTCTTTATGTTCAGCTTTCTAACAGAAGCCTAAAGGTTTTGTGCCAGTATTGACTGGTATTTGGAACTGTTCATAATTCCCTCTACCTTGACTAAGGCCCCTGTTCCAGCTGAAGAAAAGCAGCCCCAAAGCATGATGCTGCCACCACCATGCTTCACTGTGGGTATGGTGTTCTTTTGGTAATGTGCAGTGTTGTTTTTGCCTCAAACACATCTTTTGGAATTATGGCCAAAAAGTTCAACCTTAGTTTAATCAGACCATAACACATTTTCCCACATGCTTTTGGGAGACTTCAGATGTATTATTCAAAATTTAGTCGGGCTTGGATGTTTTTTCTTGGTGAGAAAAGGCTTCCATCTTGCTACTCTACCCCATAGCCCAGACGGATGAAGAATATGTGAGATTGTTGTCACCTGTACCACACAGCCAGTACTTGCCAGATATTCCTGCAGCTCCTTTAATGTTGCTGTAGGCCTCTGGGCCAGTTTTCTTCTCATCTTTTCATCAATTTTGGAGAGACAGCCAGTTCTTGGTAGTGTCACTGTTGTGCCATATTTTCTCCACTTGATGATGACTGTCTTCACTGTGTTCCATGATACTGTCGAGGCTGGGCTCAGCCCTTCCTTCTCTGAGCTAGCCACTCAGCTGTTGGCTAATTGCCAGCTCCTATCTCTCCACAGCTACTCACCTGCTGATGATATCCTGCTCGTCAGTTCAGCCCAGAGGATCTCTGCCTTCGTCTTGGTCAACATCACAGAGACTATCTCCTGCATTCCTGTTTTAAGACTTGCTTGGCTGACATCCCTTCTGGCTCCAGATCATGCTTGCTGTTCCACTACACTGATCCCTGACCTTCTAGCTTGGCTGACTATCCGTTCTGGTTACCGAACTTTGGCTATGTTTTGAGTACGTTTGTTATTTTACTTTTATTATTAAACAAGTGTAATTTAACTGTACTTCTGTCTCGGTCTGATTTCATAGTTTCTGACAGTAGGCGAAGGCCATGACTTCAGAAGATACAGTCAATCCACTTGTTGGTAATATTTTTTCCAGATTGGATGAGCAGGATCACCGCATGGATCAGTTTGCAATGGCGTTACAAAGGCACATGAGTCGCACCGCTCACCTGGAATAATCCACTGTGGCTGCTCCGGTACAATCTGTGTTGCAGGCTGTCCCTGCTGCTGCTCCAGTCTCTGTGCAGGCACCCGCCTCGAGTATGACCTCTATAAGAGGTATGTCTGGTTCCGCTCCGCTTCCCCAGCGATTTGGGGGCGATCCAGTCCAATGCAAAGGGTTTCTCAACCAGGTTGAGTTATACTTTGAGATGCTGCCCCAGGCGCTTCCCACTGACAGAAGCAAAGTAGGTTTCATGATATCTTTGCTTTCTGAGAGAGCCTTGGCCTGGGCAAACCCTCAATGGGAGACGCAAAAACCTGTTGTCTTGAGTTACCCTGAGTTTATGGCCTCCTTTAAAAGGATATATGACGTTCCCGCAGGTTCCGCTTCTGCTGTCAAGTGCCTCATGTCCATGAGAGTACGAGAACTGTTGCCGATTACACCATTGAATTCCGTACTCTGGCAGCAGAGGTTGCTTGGAACCATGAGGCCCTCGTGGCTGTTTTTTCTCATGGTCTCTTGGATACCATCAAGGATGAGATAGCAGCCTGAGATTTACCCACTGAGCTGGAGAAGTTGATCACATTTGCCATCCTCATTGACTCCAGACTCAGAGACAGACTCTCTTTTAAGGAGCGCTTGTGGAAGCCTCCTGTACGTTTGTCTCCGAGCTTTGCAGTCCCACCCATGCCTCCCTCACCTCCCATGCCTCCGGGTACCGAGTCGGTCAGTGAAGGTGAACCCATGCACTTGGGTTTCCCGCATCTCACTGCGGATGAGAGAACCTTTAGGAGGAGGGAGAGATTGTGCCTTTATTGTGGCCAGGCAGGTCACTTTTTGAAGTCTTGTCCTACCCGTTCTTCGAGGAACGCCCGAACCTTGAGGTCTTGTCACGGACAGACCTTAGTTGTCGTTGTTTCGTCCCCAGTTATCCAGAAGGATAAGCCCCTGGTTTCGGTCACCCTTTCTTGGGCTGAGTCGTCCATCAAGATACAGGCTCTAATTGACTCTGGGGCTGTAGGCCTGTTCACTGATGCTGCCTTTGTATTGAAGCACTCGATTCCGCTGCAGCTGCGTGACACTCCCCTTGCCATTGAGGCTCTTGATGGGAGACCTCTACAGCCTGCCCATGTGACTTATGAGACTGTTCCGTTGTCCATGGCCGTAGGGGCTCTTCACCATGAGATAATCCAATTCCAAGTTATTTCCTCACCTAAGTTTCCGCTGGTTATTGGTTATCCTTGGTTACAGAGGCACAGTACCGCGATTTTAGCAATGTCTTTGACAAAGGTCAAGATGGTAGTTTACCTCCCCACCGGTCGTATGATTGTGCTATTGACCTTCAACCTGGTGCCATACCCCCTCGTGGCTGGATTTACCATTTGTCTTTTTTGGAGGATAAGGCCATGGAGCAGTATGTTGCAGACGCACTGTCTCGAGGTTTCATCCACAAATCCTCGTCTCCTGCTGGTGCTGGTTTCTTCTTTATGAAGAAGAAGAGTTGTGAACTGAGATCTTGTATTGATTATAGGGGTCTCAATCATTTCACGATTAAGAATGCCTATCCGATTTCATTGGTTACAGAGTTATTTGACCGCCTCAAGGGAGCAACGGTTTTCACAAAGCTTGATCTGAGAGGGGCATACAATCTCGTGAGGATTAAGGAGGGCGACGAGCGGAAAACTGCATTTAATACCAGAACAGGCCATTATGAGTATCTCATAATGCCTTTTGGCCTTTGTAACGCCCCTGCAGTTTTCCAGAAATGTATTAACAATGTCCTCTGAGACTTGTTACAATTATGTGTGGTGGTTTATCTCGATGATATCCTCATATTTCCCTGGAGAGCCACCACACAGATGTCTGTCGTGTGCTTCAGAAATTAAGAGAGAACAATCTCTATTGTAAATTGGAAAAGTGTGAATTCCATCGTGAACAGGTTAAATTCCTAGGTTATATCATTTCCACTACTGGTTTTTCGATGGACCCAGAGAAACTTTCAGCAGTCCTGCAGTGGACCAGACACGTGGATTTACATCCTCTGCAGCGTTTTCTGGGCTTTGCCAACTATTATCGGAAGTTTATCCGTAACTTCTCATCTCTGGTCAAGCCCCTGACTGATATGACCAGAAAGGATGGTAACCCAAAGAGTTGGTCTCCTGAGTCTGTTAAGGCCTTTGAGAGTCTCAAGGCTGCCTTTGTTTCTGCTCCTGTGTTGGCACATCCTGATCCCATGTTACCTTTTATCCTTGAGGTTGATGCTTCTGAGACTGGTGTTGGCGCCCTTCTGTGTCAACGTAATACCTCTGAGAGTGCTATGCATCCTTGTGGCTACTTTTCCAAGAAATTGTCACCTGCGGAGTGCAATTACGAGATTGGTGACAGAGAGCTGTTAGCGATCATTTTAGCCCTGAAAGAATGGAGACATCTCCTCGAAGGTACCACTGTGCCGGTTCTCATTCTTCCTACCATAAGAATATCACATTCTTGTCTGAGGCTAAACGCCTCTCTCCCAGAAGGGTGCGATGGGCTCTTTTCTTGTCAAGTTTCAATTACATTGTCTCATTCTTAACCGGTACTAAGAATGTAAGTACGACAATTTTCCTCCACTTCCAAGATGGAGTTGGTTCCGGTAATACCTCCTGATCGTATTCTGGCTACGGTTCGCACCAGTCTCACTTCTCCTTTGGGTGACAAAATTCTTGCTGCTCAGGTCCATGCTCCTCCTGAGAAACCTTGTGACCGCTAATTTGTCACAGAGAGCCTCCATTCTGCCGTGCTCCAGACTTACCATTCTCCCAAGGCTGCTGGCCACCCTGGGAAGAATCAACTCTTTTGGGCCATTTCTCAACAATTCTGGTGGCCTAGTCTACATGCTGATGTAACCGCCTTCGTAGCTGCCTGTTCTGTGTGTGCTCAGAGTAAGACTCCACGACACCTTCCAGTGGGTCTCCTACAACCCATACCCAATGGAGAGAGGCCCTGGACCCACCTGTCTATGGATTTCATTGTGGAGTTACCCAACTCCCAGGGCAACACAGTTATTAACCTTATGGTGGTTTATCGGTTCTCAAAAATGTCTCATTGTATTCCACTTAAGAAGTTGCCCACTTCTAAGGAACTGGCTTCCATTTTTGCTCGGGAGATCTTACACTTACATGGGCTATCCAAGGTGATTGTCTCGGACAGGGGTAGTCAGTTTGTGTCCCGGTTCTGGCGAGCCTTTTGTGCACAGTTGGGAATTCAGCTTGCTTTTTCCTCTGCGTTTCACCCGCAGTCTAATAGGGCCACAGAACGAGCCAATCAGTCCTTGGAGCAATTCCTACATTGCTATATTTCTGACTATCATAACAACTGGTCAGACCTATTATCGTGGGCAGAGTTTGCTCACAATAGTGCCTTGAATTCTGCTTCCTGATTGTCCCAGTTTATGGAGAACTATGGTTTCCAACCTTCTATGTTGCCTGACTCATTTGTTCCGCAGAGTATTCCTGTGTTAGAGGAGCATCTCCGTGGTCTTCGTTTCACTTGGGCACAAGTCCAGGAGGCTTTGCGACATGCTAATGATAGGTACAGACTCCATGCTGACCACAGACGCCTGCCTGGGACTACAGACGCCTGCCTATCAGGTTGGGGACAGGGTTTGGCTGTCATCTTACAACCTCCAACTTCGTGTTCCCTCTCTGAAGTTCGCACCTCGGGTTTATTGGGCCTTTCCGTATTCTTTGCAGGATTAACCCAGTGGCTTACGCATTAGACCTTCCTTCTAATATGCGTATCTCTAATGTATTTCATGTCTCCTTATTAAAACCTTTGGTCTGCAACCGCTTTACCACCTCGGTGACACATCCTCACCCTGTACAGGTTGAGAACCATGGGGAGTATGAAGTACAGTCCATTGTTGACTCCCGTGGGTTCTATGGGCGCATACAGTACCTGGTGCATTGGAAGGGGTACGGTCCAGAGGAACGCTCTTGGGTCTCATCCTTGGACGTACATGCCCCTGTCCTCCTCCATGATTTCCATAGACATTTTCCCCTCAAGCCTGGTGGTCCTCCGAGGGGGAGAGGTCATTGAGGAGGGGGTACTGTCAGGGCTGGGCTCAGCCCTTGCTTCTCTGAGCTGGCCGTTCAGCTGTCGGCTAATTGCCAGCTCCTATCTCTCCACAGCTACTCACCTGTTGATGATTTCCTGTTCATCAGTCCTGCCTACTTAAGCCGTCCAGCCCAGAGAATCTCTGCCTTCACCTTGGTCAACATTACAGAGACTTCCTGCATTCCTGTTTTAAGACTTGCTTGGCTAACATCCCTTCTGGCTTCGGATCCTGCTTGCTGTTCCACTACACTGATCCCTGACCTTCTGGCTTGGCTGACTATCCGTTCCGGTTACCGAACTTTGGCTATGTTTTGACTACGTTTGTTCTATTTTACTTTTATTATTAAACAAGTGTGATTTAACTGTACTTCTGTCTCGGTCTGGTTTCATGGTTTCTGACAGGTACATCTAATGCCTTGGAAATTCTTTTGTACCCTTCTCCTAATACCTTTTAACAATGAGATCCCTCTGATGCTTTGGAAGCCCCCTGTGGACCATGGCTTTTACTGTAGGATGCAGCTAAGGAAATGTCAGGAAAGACCTACTAGAACAGCTGAACTTTTTTTGGGGTTAATCAGAGGGACTTTAAATAATGGCGGGTGTGTACTGACTCCTATTTACCATGAGTTTGAATGTGATTGCTTAATTCTGAACACAGCTACAAGAGGGTGTGCACACTTATGTAAACACATGATTTTATTTTTTTTTATTTTTACTTCCACACCCCCCTAAAAGATTGCAGTTTGTTTTTCAATCGAGTTGTACAGTTTATAGGTCCCAATAAAGATGGAAAAAGTTCTGAAATTATTTACCTTTGTCTCTTTTTTTTTTGCTGGAAAATAATGGTGGGCACACAAAATATTAACACTTTGGGCCCAATTTGGACATTTTCACTAAGGGGTGTACTCACTATTGTTGCCAGCGGTTTAGACATTAATGGCTGTGTGTTGAGTTATTTTGAGGGGACAGTGTTGTCACATGAAAAGATATAATAAAATATTTACAAAAATGTGAGGGGTGTACTTACTTTTGTGAAGTACTGTATATATATATATATATATATATATATATATAAACACACATATGGGATATTGATCTGGTCAGTTAAGTAGCAGAGGGGGTTGTTAATCAGTTTCAGCTGCTTTGGTGTTAATGAAATTAACAACAGGTGCACTAGATGGGCAACAAACAATGAGACCACCTGTAAATCCATTCCTGCTTTGGAGGTTGAGGCCACTGACATTTTTTTCCCCTACTCGTGTTTTCTGACTGTTTACACTAGTCTTGCATTTGGCTAGGGTCAGTGTCGCTACTAGTAGCATGAGACGATACCTGGACCTTATAGAGGTTGCACAGGAACTCCAACTGCTCCAAGATGGCACATCAATAAGAAGAGCCATTGCCAAAAGGTTTCCTGTGTCTCCCAGCACAGTCTCAAGAGCATGGAGCAGATTCCAGGAGACAGGCAGTTACTCTAGGAGAGCTGGACAGGGCTGTAGAAGGTCCTTAACCCATCAGCAGGACCGGTATCTGCTCCTTTTTGCAAGGAAGAACAGGATAAGCACTGCTAGAGCCCTACAAAATGACCTCCAGCAGGCCACTGGTGTGAATGTTTCTGACCAAACAATCAGAAACAGAGTTTATGAGGGTGGCCTGAGGGCCCGACGTCCTCTAGTGTGCCCTACATCCTCTAGTGGGCCCTACGTCCTCTAGTGGGCCCTATGTCCTCTAGTGGGCCCTGTGCTCACGGCCCGGCACTGTGGAGCTCGATTGGCTTTGACCATTGAACACCAGAATTGGCAGGTCTGCCATTGGTGCTTTTCACAGATGAGAGCAGGTTCACCCTGAGTACATGTGACAGACGTGAAAAGGGTCTGGAGAAGCCGTGGAGAACGTTATGCCGCCTGTAACATCGCTCAGCATGACCCGTTTTGGTGGTGGGTCAGGTCAGGGTTATGCCTAGTACACACGATGAGAAAATGGCACGAAAAAAATGCAATTGGAGCGATCATCTGATAATCTGATCGTTTAGCTCACAGCTTTCGAGAGCCGATCACAACAGTTCATCCAAAATTTTCCGAAGGGACAAAAACAATTTTTTTTCTCGTAAAATAACAGAACAAACGATTTTCATGTAATTAGTAAGGTATTTGTAGGGAAAAAAAAAAGTGGCCAAGAAGGCGCATACTCAGAAACGAAAGAATTGGGCTATTTTCACAGTGAAGAGCCGCTAAAACAGCGCTGGTCATTTTTGCTGCGCTTTTCAGGCGCCGGCGGCCTGTTTTTTTTTTTGGTGACACCGCGACCTAAAAAAAACACAAACGTATAAAACACCTGTTTTGGAAGCGCTGCCCATTTCATTGCAATGGGCAGGGGCATTTTCCAAGCCGCCCCAAAGATGCTGCTTGCAGGACTTTTCCTAATGTCCCGCAAGTGCACCGCCCCAGTGTGAAAGCACCCATTGAAGCTAATGGGTGGCAGTTTTCAGGCGCTTTACAGGCGCTAAAACACCTGAAAACTGCCTCAGTGTGAAAGGGGTCTAAATTACATCAGTTCCCAAGCTGTATTTTGTCTAACAAGAATTTTTGTAACTTTAGTAACTTATTCCTTTTTGACATGAGACTAGTTTGCATAAAAAGCGGCCGATCATTCATCCAATATTCTCATTGTGTATACGAGGCTTAAAGTATTACTAAACCCACAACAGTAAAATCTGTGTATATATGCAATAAAGCATGCTTGTCATGCTCACTGTGGAACCCAAGGGGTTAATCCTCTGCACTGTATAAAAAGGCTGTTTGAACCTGTCTTCTCTGATCATCCCCTTCTTCCACAGTCCCCAATTCATCTTGTGATAAGACAGACCCTTGGGGACACTCTGCACACGCTCAGTTTGGTGTGTATGGCTAGGGAGTTTTTTCTTTCTTGGGCAAATCAGCACTGGCCAGACAGAGGGTCAGGGGTCCTCACAGGACAGTCAGAGGAGAATGAAAACTCCTCCTACAAGCTTTAACCAGACACTGATAGAAGTCACAAGACTGTTATAATACTGTTATAAGACTGTTAATACTGCTGATGAGAAAATGTATTTAGCATTTTATATTTACTAAAATAATTCAACTCCCATGTTCTGTGTACTGTGGGAGACCAGATATAGTGACTGCAGGGTCCTGGGGAGACCAGATATAGTGAATGCAGGCTCCTGGGGAGACCAGATATAGTGACTGCAGGCTCCTGGGGAGACCAGATATAGTGAATGCAGACTCCTGGGGAGACCAGATATAGTGACTGCAGGCTCCTGGGGAGACCAGATATAGTGAATGGAGGGTTCTGGGGAGACCAGGTATAGTGACTGCAGGCTCCTGGGGAGACCTGATATAGTGAATGCAGGGTCCTGGGGAGACCAAATATAGTGGATGCGGGCTCCTGGGGAGACCAGATATAGTGAATGCGGGGTCCTGGGGAGACCAGATATAGTGAATGCGGGGTCCTGGGGAGACCAGATATAGTGAATGCGGGGTCCTGGGGAGACCAGATATAGTGAATGCAGGCTCCTGGGGAGACCAGATATAGTGAATGTAGGGTCCTGGGGAGACCAGATATAGTGAATGCAGGGTCCTTGGGAGACAAGATATAGTGAATGGAGGGTCCTGGGGAGACCAGGTATAGTGACTGCGGGCTCCTGGGGAGACCAGATATAGGGAATGCAGGCTCCTGGGGAGACCAGATATAGTGAATGTAGGGTCCTGGGGAGACCAGATATAGTGAATGCAGGGTCCTTGGGAGACAAGATATAGTGAATGGAGGGTCCTGGGGAGACCAGGTATAGTGACTGCGGGCTCCTGGGGAGACCAGATATAGGGAATGCAGGCTCCTGGGGAGACCAGATATAGTGAATGCAGGCTCCTGAGGAGACCAGATATAGTGAATGGAGGGTCCTGGGGAGACCAGGTATAGTGACTGCGGGCTCCTGGGGAGACCAGATATAGTGAATGCGCGGTCCTGGGGAGACCAGATATAGTGACTGCGGGCTCTTGGGGAGACCAGATATAGTGAATGCGGGCTCCTGGGGAGACCAGATATAGTGAATGCGGGCTCCTGGGGAGACCAGATATAGTGAATGCAGGCTCCTGGGGAGACCAGATATAGTGAATGGAGGGTCCTGGGGAGACCAGGTATAGTGACTGCGGGCTCCTGGGGAGACCAGATATAGTGACTGCGGGCTCCTAGGGAGACCAGATATGTAGGGTCCTGGGGAGACCAGATATAGTGAATGCAGGGTCCTTGGGAGACCAGGTATAGTGAATGCAGGCTCCTGGGGAGACCAGATATAGTGAATGCGGGCTCCTGGGGAGACCAGATATAGTGAATGCAGGCTCCTGGGGAGACCAGATATAGTGAATGGAGGGTCCTGGGGAGACCAGGTATAGTGACTGCGGGCTCCTGGGGAGACCAGATATAGTGAATGCGCGGTCCTGGGGAGACCAGATATAGTGACTGCGGGCTCCTGGGGAGACCAGATATAGTGAATGCGGGCTCCTGGGGAGACCAGATATAGTGAATGCAGGCTCCTGGGGAGACCAGATATAGTGAATGGAGGGTTCTGGGGAGACCAGATATAGTAAATGGAGGGTTCTGGGGAGACCAGATATAGTGACTGCAGGCTCCTGTGGAGACCAGATATAGTGAATGCGGGGTCCTGGGAGACCAGATATAGTGAATGCGGGCTCCTGGGGAGACCAGATATAGTGAATGCAGGGTCCTGGGGAGACCAGATATAGTGAATGCAGGGTCCTGGGGAGACCAGATATAGTGAATGCAGGGTCCTGGGGAGACCAGATATAGTGAATGCAGGCTCCTCAGGAGACCAGATATAGTGAATGTGGGGTCCTGGGGAGACCAGATATAGTGAATGCAGGATTCTAGGGAGACCAGATATAGTGAATGCGGGCTCCTGGGGAGACCAGATATAGTGAATGCAGGCTCCTGGGGAGACCAGATATAGTGAATGCAGGCTCCTGGGGAGACCAGATATAGTGAATGCAGGGTCCTGGAGAGACCAGATATAGTGAATGCAGGGTCCTGGGGAGACCAGATATAGTGAATGCAGGCTCCTCAGGAGACCAGATATAGTGAATGCAGGGTCCTGAGGAGACCAGATATAGTGAATGCAGGCTTCTAGGGAGACCAGATATAGTGAATGGAGGGTTCTGGGAAGACCAGATATAGTGAATGGAGGGTTCTGGGGAGACCAGATATAGTAAATGGAGGGTTCTGGGGAGACCAGATATAGTGAATGGAGGGTTCTGGGGAGACCAGATATAGTAAATGGAGGGTTCTGGGGAGACCAGATATAGTAAATGGAGGGTTCTGGGGAGACCAGATATAGTGACTGCAGGCTCCTGGGGAGACCAGGTATAGTGAATGCAGGCTTCTGGGGAGACCAGATATAGTGAATGCAGGGTCCTGGGGAGACCAGATATAGTGAATGCAGGCTTCTAGGGAGACCAAATATAGTGAATGGAGGGTTCTAGGGAGACCAGATATAGTAAATGGAGGGTTCTGGGGAGACCAGATATAGTGAATGGAGGGTTCTGGGGAGACCAGATATAGTAAATGGAGGGTTCTGGGGAGACCAGATATAGTGACTGCAGGCTCCTGTGGAGACCAGATATAGTGAATGCGGGGTCCTGGGAGACCAGATATAGTGAATGCAGGGTCCTGGGGAGACCAGATATAGTGAATGCAGGCTCCTCAGGAGACCAGATATAGTGAATGTGGGGTCCTGGGGAGACCAGATATAGTGAATGCAGGATTCTAGGGAGACCAAATATAGTGCATGGAGGGTTCTGAGGAGACCAGATATAGTAAATGGAGGGTTCTGGGGAGACCAGATATAGTAAATGGAGGGTTCTGGGGAGACCAGATATAGTGACTGCAGGCTCCTGGGGAGACCAGGTATAGTGAATGCAGGGTCCTGGGCTCAGTAACCCTTTAAGGCTCATCACCATTAGAATGACTGGTAGAGAATATAGTGAATGCGGGCTCCTGGGGAGACCAGATATAGTGAATGCGGGCTCCTGGGGAGACCAGATATAGTGAATGCGGGCTCCTGGGGAGACCAGATATAGTGAATGCGGGCTCCTGGGGAGACCAGATATAGTGAATGCAGGCTCCTGGGGAGACCAGATATAGTGAATGCAGGGTCCTGGGGAAACCAGATATAGTGAATGCAGGCTCCTCAGGGGACCAGATATAGTGAATGCAGGGTCCTGGGTAGACCAGATATAGTGAATGCAGGCTTCTAGGGAGACCAGATATAGAGAATGGAGGGTTCTGGGGAGACCAGATATAGTGAATGGAGGGTTCTGGGGAGACCAGATATAGTAAATGGAGGGTTCTGGGGAGACCAGATATAGTGACTGCAGGCTCCTGGGGAGACCAGGTATAGTGAATGCAGGCTCCTGGGGAGACCAGATATAGTGAATGCAGGGTCCTGGGGAGACCAGATATAGTGAATGCAGGGTCCTGGGGAGACCAGATATAGTGAATGCAGGCTCCTCAAGAGACCAGATATAGTGAATGCAGGGTCCTGGGGGGACCAGATATAGTGAATGCAGGCTTCTAGGGAGACCAAATATAGTGAATGGAGGGTTCTGGGGAGACCAGATATAGTAAATGGAGGGTTCTGGGGAGACCACATATAGTGAATGGAGGGTTCTGGGGAGACCAGATATAGTAAATGGAGGGTTCTGGGGAGACCAGATATAGTGACTGCAGGCTCCTGGGGAGACCAGATGTAATGAATGCAGGGTCCTGGGGAGACCAGATATAGTGAATGTGGGGTCCTGGGGAGACCAGATATAGTGAATGCAGGATTCTAGGGAGACCAAATATAGTGAATGGAGGGCTCTGGGGAGACCAGATATAGTAAATGGAGGGTTCTGGGAAGACCAGATATAGTGAATGGAGGGTTCTGGGGAGACCAGATATAGTGACTGCAGGCTCCTGGGGAGACCAGGTATAGTGAATGCAGGGTCCTGGGCTCAGTAACCCTTTAAGGCTCATCACCATTAGAATGACTGGTAGAGAATATAGTGAATGCGGGCTCCTGGGGAGACCAGATATAGTGAATGCAGGCTCCTAGTGAGACAAGATATAGTGAATTTGGGCTCCTGGGGAGACCAGATATAGTGAATGCAGGCTCCTGGGGAGACCAGATATAGTGAATGCAGGGTCCTGGGGAGACCAGATATAGTGAATGCAGGCTCCTCAGGAGACCAGATATAGTGAATGCAGGGTCCTAGGGAGACCAGATATAGTGAATGCAGGCTTCTAGGGAGACCAGATATAGTGAATGGAGGGTTCTGGGGAGACCAGATATAGTAAATGGAGGGCTCTGGGGAGACCAGATATAGTGACTGCAGGCTTCTGGGGAGACCAGGTATAGTGAATGCAGGCTCCTGGGGAGACCAGATATAGTGAATGCAGGCTCCTGGGGAGACCAGATATATTGAATGCGGGGTCCTGGGGAGACCAGATATAGTGAATGCAGGCTTCTAGGGAGACCAAATATAGTGAATGGAGGGTTCAGGGGAGACCAGATATAGTAAATGGAGGGTTCTGGGGAGACCACATATAGTGACTGCAGGCTCCTGGGGAGACCAGATATAGTGAATGCGGGGTCCTGGGGAGACCAGATATAGTGAATGTGGGGTCCTGGGGAGACCAGATATAGTGAATGCAGGATTCTAGGGAGACCAAATATAGTGAATGCAAGGTCCTGGGGAGACCAGATATAGTGAATGCATGCTCCTCAGGAGACCAGATATAGTGAATGTGGGGTTCTGGGGAGACCAGATATAGTAAATGGAGGGTTCTGGGGAGACCAGATATAGTGACTGCAGGCTCCTGGGGAGACCAGATATAGTGAATGCGGGGTCCTGGGGAGACCAGATATAGTGAATGCGGGCTCCTGGGGAGAACAGATATAGTGAATGCAGGCTCCTCAGGAGACCAGATATAGTGAATGCAGGCTCCTGGGGAGACCAGATATAGTGAATGCAGGCTCCCGGGGGAGACCAGATATAGTGAATGCAGGCTCCTGGGGAGACCAGATATAGTGAATGCAGGGTCCTGGGGAGACCAGATATAGTGAATGCAGGGTCCTGGGGAGACCAGATATAGTGAATGCAGGGTCCTGGGGAGACCAGATATAGTGAATGCAGGCTCCTCAGGAGACCAGATATAGTGAATGTGGGGTCCTGGGGAGACCAGATATAGTGAATGCAGGATTCTAGGGAGACCAAATATAGTGAATGGAGGGTTCTGGGGAGACCAGATATAGTAAATGGAGGGTTCTGGGGAGACCAGATATAGTGAATGGAGTGTTCTGGGGAGACCAGATATAGTGACTGCAGGGTCCTGGGCTCAGTAACCCTTTAAGGCTCATCACCATTAGAATGACTGGTAGTAAAATATATATATTGGTATGTTGCTGAATAAAAACATGTAGACAGGGAATTACATTTTTTTTGCTCCATAGGTCAGAATAAAAGGGAGTACGGCTCATACTGAATTACATTTTTTAACCATTTATAAAGACACCAAGAGGTAGAGAAAATGTGTTAAAAATCAAGATTCAAAAAGCTAACAAAATGGCTGTAGGTGGCTACCACGGAGGGTGTGTGTGTGTGTTTGTGTGTGTGTGTAGGGGGGGTTGCATGATATTGGCACACAGGATTTCCTAGTGTTCATGATATTCTTTCAAATCTCTACAAGTTGTGACATCATAGCAGTGAAGTCAGTAAGGAAAGCCTGATGCTATCCAGAAGAAGTAGCTTTCCAATGATAAGCAGAATCCCAGTTTATGTAATCGCCGTCTGACAGCTGGCACTGGGGAGCTGACTCAGAGGATCAAAGCTCCCTGCAATAAAAATGACAGCGGTGACAACGCCTGACTCATGGTGCAAATATATGGATTGTTTTTGTATAGGATGAATGAAAAATGAAAGAACACATTGTTGCTCATTTTAGTAATAATTGTTGCAGCCATAACATTACTCACTTCCTCTTTTGTTAAGCATCAGTGAGTCAGGAAATGTAGAAATTACAACCATATATATATATAGATAGATATAGTTTATTTTTATTTTTTTTCACATACATGATAAAATTAGCTTTTGTTTTATTTGCTAAAAAAATAATACTTAGAGCCCCCAAACATTTTATATTATCTGAAAGCAGAGGCCCTGGAGAATAAAATGGTAGCTGTTGCAATGTTTTATGTCATTTATGATACCTTATTTTACCAGTAGTATTGGGACACCTGCCTTTACACGCAACATGAACTTTAATGGCATCCCAGTCTTAGTCCATAGGGTTCAATATTGAGTTGGCCCACCCTTTGCAGCTATAACAGCTTCAACTCTTCTGGAAAGGCCGTCCACAAGGTTTAGGAGTGTGTCTATGGGAATGTTTGACCATTCTTCCAGAAGAGCATTTGTGAGGTCAGGCACTGATGGATGAGAAGGTCTGGCTCGCAGTCTCCGCTCTAATTCATCCCAGAGGTGTTCTATTGGGTTGAGGTCAGGACTCTGTGCAGGACAGTCAAGTTCCTCCACCCCAAACTCGCTCATCTTGGACCTTGCTTTGTGCAGCTCTTTATGGAGACATCAGAGATCTATTAGACTCCCAATGTCTCCTCTGCCCTTCAAAAGCAGCTAATCAAGCACAGATTGTGCGTGGTTATCTGCTTCCCTGCCTGCCTATGTTGCTCCATTTCCTCTGCATGAAGCGGTCCTGACTCTCTCTTCTGGGAACCACCGCAGGAAGTTCTGGTGGGGGGGGGGGATCCTTCTTTGTGCCAAAAAAGTACATACAATGGTATATAAAAGTAAAAAAATAAATAGGCGTTTTAGTGCCTTTTTGTTGCGCATTTTTGAGAGTTTTTCAATGCAATAATGAAATAATAATAAAAAAATAATAATAATAAGTACATAAATAAATATTAAATAAATAAAAAACAAATAATAAATACAAAAAACTAACCCTAATATTAACCCCAAACCTTAACCTTAATTCTAACAGATAACCCTAATATTAACCCCTAACTGTAAACCTTACCCCTAATCCTAATTTTAACCCCTAACCCTAATACTGACCCCTAATCCCTAACCCTAATATTAACCCCTAACCCTAATATTGAACCCTGATCCTAACCCCCACCCTAATCCTAACCCTAATATTAACCCCCTACCCTTAATATTGACCCCTAACCCTAACCCCAACTTTAAAACTATTAACCCCTAACCCTATTATTAACCCCTAACCCTAACCCCTAACTCTAATATTGACCCCTAATCCTAACCCCTGACCCTAATATTGACCCCTAAAGCTAATATTGACCCCTAATCATAACCCCTAACCATAATATTGAACCCTGACCTTAATCCTAACCCGCAACCCTAATACTGACCCCTAACCCTAATAACCCCCAACTTTAAAACTATTAACCCCTTTAACCCCTAACCCTAATATTAACCCCTAATCCTAACCCCTGAATCTAATATTAAAGAGGGAGTCCACCTAAACCGCCTAAAAAAAAAAATATTAAAAGCCAGCAGCTACAAATACTGCAGCTGTTGACTTTTACAAAATGGCCACTTACCTGTCCCAGGGTCCAGCGATGTCGGCAGCCGACGCTGAGAACCAGCTCGGTTCTCGGCAGCTGCCGCCGCCATTCTATGTGAGGGAATCAGGAAGTGAAGCGTTGGGGCTTCACTTCCCGGTTCCCTACTGCGCATGCGCGAGTCGCGCTGCGCATCGTAACTGTTCCCCGCTATCTCCTGGGAGCTGTGTGTTTCCCAGGAGACAGCGCGGAGGGACAGGAAGAGGCATAGACTCCCATGGGAGTCTATGCCGGAAGTTGGTGCAAATACCTGTCTTAGACAGGTATCTGCACCCCCCCCCCCCCCCTGAAAGGTGCCAAATGTGACACCGGAGGGGGGGAGGGTTCCGAAAAGCGGAAGTTCCATTTTTGTGTGGAACGCCGCTTTAACCCCTAAACCTAATAATAACCCCTAACTCTAATATTGACCTCTAACCTAACAAAATAAATCATAAAATTAAGTTTAAAAAAAAAAGAAAAAAAAAAATTATTTAATCCCTAACCATAACCTTTAACCCCTAACCATGACCCTAAAAAAAAAAAAAAAAATAATACTAATAATAAAATAATAAAAGTGGAAGAAAAAGTTGAAAACCATAGCAACAAATGATGAAACAGATGACATTTTTCTCTACTGGCTAATAAAAAAAGCCAAAGCTCAAAGAAGCTTTAAAAACGCTGTACAAAAACGCTCAAACGCCCGGAAAAAAACACTAAAAAAAAACGCATTGCTCAGGTGTGACTGCAGCCATATGGTTACAGGGAGGAGGAGTGTGAGAACCAGAGAAATCGGGTTTGTGTGAGGGGAGTATAGGGTAGAGCAGTGATGGTGAACCTTGGCACCCCAGATGTTTTGGAACTACATTTCCCATGATGCTCATGCACTCTGCAGTGTAGCTGAGCACCATGGGAAATGTAGTTCTAAAACATCTGGGGTGCCGAGGTTCGCCATCACTGGGGTAGAATATCCCTTAGTTCTGGCAGGTCTTCATTGTAAACTACCACACTCCTGGCATAAAAAAGCTAACGTTTGGCGCATTTGGGTCACCTCTGCCATTACGGTCCTAAAATTATACATTCAGAAATGATTTAGGTGCAATTTAAAGTGGTGTTCTGGCCGAAATTATACTTTTTAAATATAAATACCCCTATAATACACAAGCTTAATGTATTCTAGTAAAGTTAGTCTGTAAACTAAGGTCTGTTTTCCTAGTTCATAGCAGCAGTTTGTTATTTTATAAACTTACAGCAGGCCGTGGCCATCTTAAGTGTGGGCATCTGAAGCTAGACTGTATTTCTTCCTGGATCTCACCCTTGCAGATCACGCACATGCTCAGTGCAGCACAAGCAGTGTACTAGGTTTCAGGTCAGGTTTCCATAGCAACGGCAGTGTCAGAGGAAGTTGCCGCCCCCTTCCCAGAAGGCATTGCAAACAGGAAATGATGCGATGGGCCGCGGCCAGGGAGGAGGAAGTGAAAAATGAATACAGCAGATATACAGTAGGTGCTGAGAAAAAAAATGTAAAAATATCCAATTCATTTACAGGGCACAGTTTAGTGAGGGATGCTAAAGAGTTGTAAAAGTGGGTGGAACTCCACTTACTTTAAACTCCAGTCTGTTGATGAAGGAACATGTTACACACTTGTTGTTTGTCCCTAAAGATTGGGAATTTCAGAAGCGGGTGCACATACGGTACGTATAGCCAAATCTAACAGACCCCCCCTCCAACCAAGCGCAAGTCGAATCAAGAAGTCCAGTCTAGACATGTGCACTGCCGAAAAATGTGTTCGTTTTCATTTCATTTGTTCTTCCGTTTTTCGGGTCATTCGTTATGATCGCAATTCGTAAATTCGAAAATTGGTAAATCTGTAATTTCGGAAATCCGAAAATAAGAAAGAAAATCTGAAAATTTTAAAGAATAACTAACTAATAATAACTAACTATTAAATTATAGGCATTGGAGTTTCCTGTCAAACTTAGTTAGTGGCTGTTAGTGAACGTAACGAATACGAATTTATCCGAAGTTAAAAATTATCTGAAATAACGAATGCTGCATGTAAACAAATGGAATGGAACACATTAATAATAATAATAATAAAAAGTTTTTATTACTATTATTCATTATTATTAGTTCCTTACGTTCCATTCATTTAGTGTCAGGGCTGGGCTCAGCCCTTCCTTCTCTTTCTTCTTCTCTTCTCTAATTGCCAGCTCCCATCTCTCTCCAAAGTTACTCAGCTGTTGATGATATCCTGCTCGTCAGTCCTGCCGCCTACTTAAGCCGTCCAGTCCAGAGGATCTCTGCCTTCACCTTGGTCAACATCACAGAAACTTTCTCCTGCGATCCTATTGAAGACTTGCTTTGCTGACATCCCTTTCTTGCTCCAGATCCTGCTTGCTGTTCTACTACATTGATCCCTGACTTCTGGCTTATCTGACTATCCGTTCCAGTTACCGAACTTTGGCTATGTTTTGACTACGTTTGTTCTTTTTACTTTTATTATATACAAGTGTGATTTTTTTATTATACAAGTGTGATTATTATATTATACTTATTATTATTATACTTTTATTATACAACTGTGATTATTATATTATACTTATTATTATTATACAAGTGTGATTTAACTGCACTTCTGTCTTGGCCTGATTTTCACGGTTTCTGACATTTAGATGCGGCATTCGTTATTTCGGAGAATTGGTAACTTCGGATTAATTCATATTCGTTAACATTACTAACAGCCAAATTTGAAAGGAAATTTCAATACCTATAATTTAATGGTTAGTAACAGTTAAGTTATTATTAGTTACGGTAGTTATTATTTCAGATTTTTTCGAATTTTCGGGTTTTCGAATTTCAAATTTCCAAATCTTCAAATTTAGGAATATTCGGAAACAATTGTTAATTCAGTTATATTTCCGAATTAACAAATTTGTCAAAATTTGTTAAAAAAAACTAAATTTCGAACAAAACGAATTGCACACGTCTAGTCCAGTCTTTTGCAGGTATGGCTGAAGGAAAAAAAAATTTTATAATTACTTTCTGTTTACACAATTATTTGTTTTTTTTTCACAAAACAAGTATAACGAGATGTTAAAAAAAAAAAAAAGGTCTGTAGCTGCTGGAAAATAATAGCGCTGTGAATGCGTACATAGCAGTGACGTTAATAATATATAGTTAACCTTCTTTCAGCTAATGACTGTTTGTTGATGTATGTTACACATCTTAAGTGGTTTTCCTTGAAGTCAGTTAAATCTTGGTTGACCAAGATGTCACTCTATATAAAACAAAATGGAACCGAGCCCCCCCCCCAAGATTTTATGTGCAAATGTTTTGATAAATATCTTTTTGAGGGTTTGACCTAATTACACAAAATAGAAGCTGTTGGGCGCCCCTAACACCTTTTTATGAAGACAAAAGACCACAGGCAGGAAATGCAATGTAAAAAAAAAAAAATTAAAAAAATTGCTTCTTACTATTCTCCTGTACAATACAGTGTGATGTATTTCCATCTATAGCCGGCCTGTAGAAACCATTCACATGCTAATGCCACAACAAGCTGCCCCCTTTTTTTTTATACATGTAAAGCAGTAAACCTAGGCCCTCTCAAGCTGTTGTTTCGGATTTCAGCCAAAACAGAATCTAGATTTCCTTTTCCGATAGAAGGAAAAAAAAAAAAAACAGGATACAGAAATGCACTTTAAATGAACACACACACACACGTGTATTCTCTGCTGTGCAAGCACTCTGCATATCACAAAGAGAGAGTTATTAACATATTCACCCCCCCACACCACCCCTTGTGCGGACGGATTATATCTACATATGAGTAGAATGCATACTTTTTCCCATAAATTAGAAATTCTAATCAGGCTGTTATATAGTGTCTTCGGGTAAGATTATACCCCGGCTCCTAACAATACAAGCCATTATCCATTTATTGCTCCGCTATATTACGCTTCGCTCTGATTTACATTCTTTACTGAGCTCTTGGATAATCACTAAGTATTGTTAGGGTGATGGGACAACATTTTGTGTAGCCTGTATGGTTGGAGAAATGTGCAGGAAGTTGCTGTGCTGTAAAAAAGAAAAAAAAATATATATATATATATATATATATATATATATATATATATATATATATATATATATATATATATATATATATATATATATATATATATATAAAATATATAAAGTATTTTTATTTTTTTATTTTTTGTTTAGGATTTAGACGGCGGCAATTATACGCCGTATACTAAAACGAGGCCAAAATTTCAGAGGTATGGGGGAGAGGGTTGGAGTAGGGAAGGTAAGGCATGGCGCCATGGACACAGTGATGGGGAAGGGGGTGTGCTGGACACTTCTTTTTTTTTTTTGTTTGTTTTTTAAAAGATAAACTTTTTTATTGAAACTTTTTTATTTTTTTTTCCACTTTAACGACAACACTATTACATATATAGACACAAAACAAAGGGTTCCCCTAGGTGGACTTTTCCGGCACTTGCATGGGCAAAGAAAGTTTATAAAAATAGAAAGCGTTTGTATATAATAAAAAACATATGATTTTATTCGTGTTGAAAAATACAATTGTTAAAAACAAGCAATAGATATCTAGGGTAACATAGTACAACTACATAGTAACCATAATGAGCAACACATAAAGAGTTGTGATGAAAAGCTCTTCTCAAGCCCGACGCGTTTCGGGGTACTTAATATTTGTAAGGTCCTTCTTCAGGGGCATAGTTGAGAGAGAAGGGTTCATCTGAGCTGAAGATGTATGATTGTTAGCTTGTGCAAAGGAGATTTTTGCTAAAAGCAAGGAGAGCCACGGAGACAGGGCAGGAGATGAGAGTAAGCAGTAGTGGTATAGCTAATGTGGATGCTGATACTTAGATGGTGAGAGATGCAGGTTGGTAGGCTGCAGTCACCATGGGGAAGTGTGACAATACTCCCGTCCCGCCCGACCCGGGCGCGCGCAAGCCAGAGCGGCGTGCTGAGGTCAAAGGAAGGCGTCTCTTAGATGGAAACAAAAGTACATGGAGACAGCCTCACAACCAAGCGTCCGGCGTGTGTAGCGGACGCTTGGTTGTGAGGCTGTCTCCATGTACTTTTGTTTCCATCTAAGAGACGCCTTCCTGTGACCTCAGCACGGAATTCCATTCAAGCGGTCTTGCCTACACACGGTCAAACCAAAGTCTGACCAAAGTCCGACTGTCCACAACGCGGTGACGTACAGCCATAGGCGTGCGCACAGGGTTTGCCGGGTGTGCCTGGGCACACCCTAATCGTCCAATGTGCATTAGTATTATTCAGGAGCAGCACCAGGTGGGTGGTTGGGGGTGCCAGTGACCAGTGTAAATGCCCCATTATATTAAAGTCTAGGTTCAACCTTAGGAACACGTTACACCCGTATTTAGGGTGTACCGTAATATGCTCTCTATAAACTGTCTCCCACCATCAGAGCCCCCTTTCTGTGACAGCAGGTGGCGTTCATGTGTGTTTGAACTTTGGGGTGCACACCCTAATGCAATAGGCTGCGCACACCTATGCGTACAGGACATAAGACGGGACTAGAAAAAGGAAGTTCAATAGCCAGTAGCCAAATAGCTACTGTCTCGTACTTGCTTCGGAGCATGCGTCTTTTTCGGTCCGTCGGAACAGCATACAGACGAGCGTTTTTTCCCGATAGGAATTGGTTCCATCGGAATTTATTTAGAACATGTTCTATTTCTAGGTCCGTCAGAATTTTCTAAATTTTAATTTTTTTTTTAATTTTGTAACTTTATATTTTAAAAAAAGATTTTGAGCCTGCTTTTGGCTTGCCCCTTGCTTAGGAGATATCGCCGGATATCAAATAGTTTGTATGTAATTTTATCCTAAAAAATGGATTGTTGTACTAACCTAATTATAAAAATATCTGGGTAATTGGGAATATTTTCACAAACCCCTAATGTTAATATTTTGATATAGATATATATATATATATATATATATATATATAGAGAGAGAGAGAGATAGAGATATATAGATAGATAGATAGATAGATAGAATTTATATATATCTATATAGAATGTTAATATCTGTTGAAATAGATTTATAACTCTGTAAATATTGTACTTTTAAGTTACTGCAATACCTCTAGTATTTTTGTGCTATTTCAAGGCCCCGACGAAACGCGTAGGCCACACTTTTTTTTAACCACCGTATCAGGATCAGCACGCCCTGGGCCTTATTAACAGTAACTGTATCTGTTATATGCTTTTAAAACATATGAAAAATAAAGTTTAAATACGTTTGTTTTAAATCAGTGGTATATACTCTTGTTTAGACCCCTACATTAGGTACGCACAAAGTCCCACCCCATCCAACCTTATGCCGCGTACACATGATCGGACGCTCCGTCAACAAATGTTCGATGGGAGCCTGTTGTCGGAAATTTCCGACCGTGTGTAGGCTCCATCGGACATTTTTTGGAGGGAATTTCCGACAACAAAAATTTGAGAGCTGGTTCTCAAATTTTTCCGACAACAAAATCAGTTGTCGGAAATTCCGATCGTGTGTGTACACAATTCCGACGCACGAAATTCCACGCATGCTCGGAATCAAGCAGAAGAGCCGCACTGGCTATTGAACTTCATTTTTTCCTCGGCTCGTCGTACGCGTTGTGCGTCACCGCGTTCTTGGCGTTCGGAATTTCTGACAACATTGTGTGACCGTGTGTATGCAAGACAAGTTTCAGCCAACATCCGTCGGAAATAAATCACAAGATTTCGTTGTCAGAATGTCTGATCGTCTGTACAGGGCATAACTGTATCTGTTATACTTTTAAACATATGAAAAATAAAGTTTAAATACGTTTGTTTTAAATCAGTGATATATACTCTTGTTTAGACCCTACATAAGTACACACAAAGTCCCACCCCATCCATCCTTACTCTTGATTTATACTCTCTCTTTGGGATGGTACCTATGTAAGGCTAAAGTTATTTCACATCCACCCCTCCCAACCCTTATGCACTATTACATACAAAACATTCCCATTGAACACTTTAAAAACTGCATTGACATCAAAACACTAAAACACAAAAACTAAACAAAACAAACAAACTAAAAAAAAAAAAAAAAGCACAACAAAGAAGATAATCCTGATAACTGAACAGATTCAGTCGGCGCAAACACAGCTCTAATACTCCTATCATAAGCAGCTGGACACTCAAGGTTAATATAATATATTTCACTCCTTGAACAGGCATAAAATACAAAATAGTGCAGCGCTAAAAAAATAAAATTCTAAAAACTCATATAGGTAATGTCTGACAGTTCTAAGACATATGGACAGTCCCAGTTCATATAGTTTAAAAGCCAAGGGTGACATAGAAGAAGGCACCAACAAGCAAGAATAGGTCCTCAGCAGTGATCAGGGTGCTCAAAATATAATCGTAGTCACTGTGCATCTGTGCTTTCACCACCGTAAGTACAGGCCGCTCACCTTACTCTGTGGACCTCCGAGTTAACAGAAGGGTCATTCGAGCATTCCCCACAGGGGCAATCAAAGGATGAAATCCAGCCTCTATACCACTCCAACGATCGAAATCCGGCCTCAGATATATGGCGACAATATCACCCTCTCATATGCAGTAGATAACGACGTGGCTCATGCAAAATCAAACGGAACATATATAGTGCTCTCTGCTTGTGCTTAAAACTGTTTCTTTATTCAAAATAAAGGAAAGTTACTTACAAATAAAGCACTGAATCCCCAGGAACTGCTAGGAACTAGACTTGTACCACAACCACAATCGTCTCTTGGTAAAATCTGAAAGGTGGCTGTGATGACGTCACAGAGCCTTCCCGCTCGACCTGTGTCTGTCGGGCTGGCTCGCAAGGGGAACACCTGGGAAGGACAGCCGCCGCTTACCTGTAGGTAGCAAGACTTACCTGTAGGTACCTTGAATACCTCCTAAACTTGCAGAGTTTAGGAGATCTTCAGTATATGCGCTGCCGCCGACGTCATCGTGACGTCATCGCGGCCCCTGCCAATCACAGCGCCGGAGCCGCGAACCCGAAAGTAACTCCAGTGGAAGATGTCTGCGCTGCACTCGGAGGGCCAACGCCAGTCCAGGGAATCATTACATACTAGCTCATTATGCCTTTGTCTTGCAGGGTTTGTTTTTGTTTTTCGAGGTTTACAACCTCTTTAACCCTCAAAAGTTGCATGAAAGTCATACCTGAATGCTATACAATGCAACAGTTGTGCAACAGTTGTCCATTATTAACTAAACAAATGGCCCCCTGCCCCCACCTATAACAGGCCTTCACAGCAAGGAGCACATGGAAAGGCAATGCATACAAAACAAAACCACAGGAAAATTCCCAGATCAACTCGCCAACCAGTCTGCTATCAACCAAATTATTCTGTCCAACTGTCTGCGTTAAGAACAGGGGTTTGGTTAGCACACATTTGCCAATACTTGCGTAAGCTGCAGAGCCGTGCCAAGACACCCCATTATTATCTGCAGTCCTAACTCTTTATTTTCTCTGGAGTTGTCCATTATTACTGGTCAAAGCCAAAGTCATATCCAAGTTGCACCCATCCAAAGTTGCAGCAAAGTTGCATCAAAGCACGCCAATTGGAGTGGAACTATGGCGAGGAGGCCACTGATACAATTGGACAAGCTGTCACGGATGCCTGGTGCCCTAAGGTTGGTACTGATTATCTGGACTAGTGACTAGGGGGACTCGATGAAGAGGCTGTTTGCCTTAAACCTCAGGATTTAGGCATATCTTACTGTACATTGTACATATTGTATCCTATGCTACCTATGTTAACTTACATGACACACCACGACTGTGATATTATTATTATTATTCAGGATTTATATAGCGCCAACAGTTTACGCAGCGCTTATTATATTATTAAAGCACGTTGGCCTTTTTCGATCCACACCTATTGCTCCGACTTAGGATCTGACTTGTGAGACCCAAAGTCGCAGGAGATGTGAAATGCCATGCATCTCTATGAGAGCACACCTATTGCTACTCTGGTTGTTTTTAAACCTATCACACTGGTCCACAGTGCGTTAACACAGACTAATACTTAAGCTAAGCTCCTGAAGAAGCGCAATGGCTCGAAACATGTAGAGCTTCAGTTTGCTACATCAACTTACAACAAGCCCGCCCAGACATTGACAGCCGCAATTCACTGGCGCACTGATTGTGGATTACGATGGGGCCTTTTTGGTGGTTTTGTTGATGTTCATGCTGTAGTTTGGGTAGTATGCTATTGTGAGAATTTTAACTTGTATTACATGTTTTAGTAAATTTGTAATAAAATATATACTTTTTTTAAGGCAATTGTGTATCTTGGTTCCTAAAAAGTCCATAAGGGTTCAGTAACAAATTTTGCTATAAAAGTTGTATCAAAGTTGCAATCCAAAGTCAGCGCAGCGTTGGTGTCGTACAAGTGCGAACAGAGCCTAAGACACCTTTCACACTTGTGCGACTTAGGATCTGACTTGTGAGACCCAAAGTCGCAGGAGATGTGAAATGCCATGTATCTCTATGAGAGCACACCTATTGCTCCTCTGGTTGTTTTTAAAGCTGTCACGCTAGGTCCAGTGCGTTAACACAGACTTAATACTAACCCTTAGCTCCTGAGGAAGCGCAATGGCGCGAAACATGTAGAGCTTCAGTTTGCTACATCAACTTACAACAAGGATTCAGTAACAAATTTTGCTAAAAAGTTGCATCAAAGTTGCAATCCAAAGTCGGCACAACTTTGGTGTTGTACAATAGAGCCTAAAGCCGCGTACACACAAGCAGACTTTTCGACCGGACTGGTCCGACGGACCGAGACCGGCGGACAATTCGACCGTGTGTGGGCTTCATCAGACCTGCAGTGGACTTTTTCAGCCGAAAATCTGACGGACTTTAGCTTTGGAACATGTTTCAAATCTTTACGTCGGAACTCCGCCGGACCCAGTTCCTATCAAAAAGTCCGCTTGTCTGTATGCTAGTCCGAAGGACAAAAAACCGACTCTAGGGCAGCTATTGGCTACTGGCTATCTTCCTTATTTTAGTCCGGTCGTACGTCATCACGTACAAATCCGTCGGACTTTGGTGTGTTCGTGTGTAGGCAAGTCCGTTTGTTCGGAAAGTCCATCGGAAGTCCGCCGAAGGTCCGTCGGATAGACCGTCGGACCAGTCCAGTTGAAAAGTCGGCCTGTGTGTACGCGGCATAAGACTCCTTTCACACTTGCGTGACTTATGTCGCGTACACATGGGCGGACTTTTCGACCGGACTGGTCCGACAGACTTTCCAGCGGACTTTCGATGGACTCCACCAAAGACTAAAATAAGGAAGTTGATAGCCAGTAGCCAATAGCTGCCCTAGCGTCGGTTTTTGTCAGTCGGACTAGCATACAGAGCGGATTTCTGGGTCCGGCGGAGTTACGACGTAAAGATTTGAAGCATGTTCCAAATCTAAAGTCCGTCAGATTTGCGACTGGAAAAGTCCGCCGAAGGTAAGGTGAAGCCCACACACGATCGGATTGTCCGCCGGATTTGGTCCGTCGGCGTCCGCCAGACCAGTCCGGTCGAAAAGTCCGACCGTGTGTACGCCCCATTAGGATCTGACTTGTGAGACCCAAAGTCGCAGGAGATGTGAAATGCCATGTATCTCTATGAGAGCCTCACCAATTGACACTACTGAACTCGCTGTGACTTCAGAAAGAGTTCCTGCACTACTTTGATCCGACTTAGACACGACTTCAATGCCAGAGAGTGTAAAAGTCTTATCAAAGTCCCTATCAAAGTCGGACTCCAAAGTTGCACTGAAAATGGCGCAACTTTGAAGTCGGCTAGTGGGAAAGGAGCCCAATTGAACAAGCTGAAGTTAGAAGCTGTTTGGCTACCATGCAGAGCTGCACCAGATTTTGCACTCTCCAGTTGTAGTAACTCAACCCCCAAGTATGCACAGAAGACACCAAAAATGCATGAAAATTCATCATGCCAAAAAATGAAGAATGTACCTGAAAATTCATTAAGCATTTTTGTTTGTAAAGACAAAGGAATAGAACTGAATAAGCCAGTGACTGTCTAATGAATGGAAAACGATATAAAATAACTGCAAATCATTTATATCTGAACCAATAATGGGAATGGGACTGAAAATATCTGTGATCTCTTTTTAGCACCACCAGGATTTATAGCACACAGCCACCCACATATCATGTTACCGTCAACAACACATTCTCTTCTATGTATAATTAAAAGGTTTAAAACTGTTGTCATGGCTCTTCCTAATGCAGCGTACAGACGATCGGACTTTCCAACAACAAAATTCTGGATTTATTTCTGACGGATGTTGGCTCAAATTTGTCTTGCCTGCACGCGGTCGCACAAATCTTGTCGGAAATTCCGATCGCCAAGAACGCAGTGACATACAACACGTACGACGAGCCGAGAAAAATGAAGTTCAATAGCCAGTGCGGCTCTTCTGCTCGATTCCGAGCATGCATGGAATTTTGTGCGTCGGAGTTGTGTACACGCGATCGGGATTTCACGACAACGGATTTTGTTGTCGGAAAATTTTAGAACCAGCGCTCAAATTTTTGTTGTCGGAAATTCCGACGGAAAATGTCCGATGGAGCCTACGCACTGTCGGAATTTCCGACAACAAGCTGCCATCGAACATTTGTTGTCGGAAATTCCCACCGTGTGTACGTGGCATTACTGTTGCTGTCCCTATATCATACTTGTCAATGTATTTGTCCCTGGGCACTGCCCCCCATGGCCCACATTTTTTTTTTTTTTTAATATAATCTTTTTTTTAAATTTTCATCAGAACAAGTCAGCAAAAAAAAAAAAAAGGAAGGAAAAAATAAAATAAAACAAAAGCATAGAAAGAAGCAAAGTAATAGTCATCCTCTATGACTAGGAGAGACAATGTCGTATTACAGTGAGCTATGTCATCGCTTTATAAAAACCAGTGAAGTCCTCCTGTGTCCCGGACAATTATTCCCTATGGACACAACCCCTCCCCCCACCACCCCCTGATAGGGAGAGGGAGGAGGGCCCTGTTAACTTCAAACAAAATCCTTACCAACATAGGACTCAAAAACACAATCGTTATACTGATGACCAGAAAAATATTGAGTCCAAGTCAAGTGAACTCGATGTTCACACCTGGTTCTCTGATTGATTGGACAACGTAGCCCGGAGTTTGACACTCGGGGGGGTTTTGGTTCGCCATAACTAGTTGTTTAAATTTGGGGTCAACCAGAGCCAGCAAGGCAGTGTCTAAGCTGGAAGAGACTGAGAGCAACCCAGAGATGTGGTTTCTCCAAGATGCCCAAATGGAGTCAAACCTTTTCTGATTACCACTACAAGCCATTCTTCTGCTTCCGTGATCTCCCCCACCTTCCCCATCCATTCCACTTCACTCGGGATGCGCTCCATTCGACTTCACTCGGGATGCGCCCATAGCTCACATTTAACATACCCACCTTCTGGGTGGTCCTGCTTAGATCAGGCCTACTGAATGGTGTCAGCCCTAATAAAGTGCAAATGGCCCACTCACACCACAAACACCCCCTTCCCTGCCCCCCGCCAAATATGAGCTACTGCACATGCTCTTGGGAGACAGAGCACCTAGATGCAGGTAAGTGAATAAAGTCCAATAAAAGTATTTTGCAAAAATAGTATGGTGATGTGTGTTTCTTCAACACCACGTGTTTAAAATAAACAAGACTTGTGCTCCAATCTACCGTGACCACAGATAGCACTCCGCACTCACCAGATAGGAATGACTTCTTGTTCTCACCAGATAGTCAAATAGTGCTTGTTACATAGTAGGTGAGGTTGAAAAAAGAAACAAGTCCATCAAGTCCAACCTATGTGTGCGATTATGTGTCAGTATTACATTATATATCCCTGTATGTTGCGGTCATTCAGGGGATTATCTAATAGTTTCTTGAAGCTATCAATGCTCCCCGCTGAGACCACCGCCTGTGGAAGGGAATTCCACATCCTTGCCGCTCTTACAGTAAAGAACCCTCTACGTAGTTTAAGGTTAAACCTCTTTTCTTCTAATTGTAATGAGTGGCCACGAGTCTTATTAAACTCTCTTCTGCGAAAAAGTTTTATCCCTATTGTGGGGTCACCAGTACAGTATTTGTAAATTGAAATCATATCCCCTCTCAAGCGTCTCTTCTCCAGAGAGAATAAGTTCAGTGCTTGCAACCTTTCCTCGTAACTAAGATCTTCCAGACCCTTTATTAGCTTTGTTGCCCTTCTTTGTACTCGCTCCATTTCCAGTACATCCTTCCTGAGGACTGGTGCCCAGAACTGGACAGCATACTCCAGGTGCGGGCGGACCAGAGCCTTGTAGAGTGGGAGAATTATCGTTTTATCTCTGGAGTTGATCCCCCTTTTAATGCATGCCAATATTCTGTTTGCTTTATTAGCAGCAGCTTGGCATTGCATGCCATTGCTGAGCCTATCATCTACTAGGACCCCCAGGTCCTTTTCCATCTTAGATTCCCCCAGAGGTTCTCCCCCCAGTGTATAGATTGCATTCATATTTTTGCCACCCAAATGCATTATTTTACATTTTTCTACATTGAACCTCATTTGCCATGTACTCGCCCACCCCATTAATTTGTTCAGGTCTTTTTGCAAAGTTTCCACATCCTGCGGAGAAGTTATTGCCCTGCTTAGCTTAGTATCGTCTGCAAATACAGAGATTGAACTGTTTATCCCATCCTCCAGGTCGTTTATAAACAAATTAAATAGGATTGGTCCCAGCACAGAACCCTGGGGTACCCCACTACCCACCCCTGACCATTCTGAGTACTCCCCATTTATCACCACCCTCTGAACTCGCCCTTGTAGCCAGTTTTCAATCCATGTACTCACCCTATGGTCCATGCCAACGGACCTTATTTTGTACAGTAAACGTTTATGGGGAACTGTGTCAAATGCTTTTGCAAAATCCAGATACACCACGTCTACGGGCCTTCCTTTATCAAGATGGCAACTCACCTCCTCATAGAAGGTTAATAGATTGGTTTGGCAAGAACGATTCTTCATGAATCCATGCTGATTACTGCTAATGATATCGTTCTTATTACTAAAATCTTGTATATAGTCCCTTATCATCCCCTCCAAGAGTTTACATACTATTGATGTTAGGCTAACTGGTCTGTAATTCCCAGGGATGTGTTTTGGGCCCTTTTTAAATATCGGTGCTATATTGGCTTTTCTCCAATCAGCTGGTACCATTCCAGTCAATAGACTGTCTGTAAAAATTAGGAACAACGGTCTGGCAATCACTTGACTGAGTTCCACAAGTACCCTCGGATGCAAGCCATCTGGTCCCGGTGATTTATTAATGTTAAGTTTCTCAAGTCTAATTTTAATTCTGTCCTCTGTTAACCATGGAGGTGCTTCCTGTGTTGTGTCACGAGGATAAACACTACAGTTTTGGTTACTGAAGCCCACCAATTCACTCGTGAAGACTGAGGAGAAGAATAAATTCAATACCTTCGCCATCTCCCCATCTTTTGTAACCAGATGTCCTTTCTCTTTCTTTATGGGGCCAATATAGTCTGTCCTCCCTTTTTTACGGTTTACATACTTAAAGAATTTCTTGGGATTTTTTTTGCTCTCCTCCGCTATGTGTCTTTCATGTTCTATCTTAGCCGCCCTAATTGCACCCTTACATTTCTTGTTGCATTCTTTATAAAGTCTAAATGCTGATGATGATCCCTCAACCTTGTATTTTTTGAAGGCCTTCTCCTTTGCTTTTATATGCATTTTTACATTGGAGTTAAGCCATCCAGGATTTTTGTTCGCTCTTTTAAATTTATTACCCAATGGGATACATTGGCTAATGACCTTATTTAATACGCTCTTAAAGCAAACCCATCTCTCCTCTGTATTCTTTGTTCCTAATATTTAATCCCAATTTATGCCTTTTAGCAAGGTTTGTAGTTTAGGGTAAGCCAATGTATCACCAGACCATCCACTGATAACCAAAGGCACCATACACCCCTTCACAAGGACGCAACACCACCGAGCCCCTGGAATGGGAACCTAGGGACCCAAGCATGCCATTTGAAGTTTAGTAGCTATTGTGTCCACCTTCGGTTCCTCCACAAGAGTAACGGTCCTCTCAGGTGCTCCAAAATATTTATGCAGAAACCAAGCTGAAGAAAAATCTTGTGTAATATCTCCTGGAACACAGGATGGAGAAAGCGAAGGTGGAGACAATAGTTTTCCTATACTCCAACAGGGGTGCGTGGGTTCCTAGGTTCCCACCCACTGGCTTGGTGGTGTTGAGTCCTTGTGAAGAGGTGTGTGGTGCCCTTGGTTCCCAGTGGATGGTCTGGGGATACATTGGTTTACCAACAAGTGCCATTTGACTTTTTTTGTGAGAACTAAAAGTTATTCCTATCTGGTGAGTGCGGAGTGTTATCTGTGGTCATAGTGGATTGGAACACATGTCTTGTTTATTTGGCACACTTGGTGTGAAATACACATCACCACACTATTTTTGAAAAATACTTTTATTGCACTTTAATCTCACACACACACACACAAAGCAAGGTCCATAAAGACATGAATGCGCAAATTTGGGGTGCAGGAACTTGACTGGCCTGCACAGAGTCCTGACCTCAACCCGATAGAACACCATTGGGATGAATTTGAGCGGAGACTGTGAGCCAGGCCTTCTTGTCCAACATCAGTGCCTGACCTCACAAATGCTCTTCTGGAAGAATGGTCAAACATTCCCATAGACATGCTCCTAAACCTTGTGGACGGCCTTCCCAGAAGAGTTGAAGCTGTTCTAGCTGCAAAGGGTGGGCCAACTCAATATTGAACCCTACGGACTAAGACTGGGATGCCATTAAAGTTCATGCGCGTGTAAAGGCAGGCGTCCCAATACTTTTGGTAATATAATGTATATATACATTGTTTATTGGTGTAAGTGCTGTCTTTGCTTATTACTATACATATTTTGAGATAAGATGGTGCACTGTGCATGTAAGCATTCACCCTCTTCTGAACCTAAACACCTGGAACCAAATTGCTACCACAGTAAAGCGTCACAAACTCTTTAAGACTTTCCGCTAGGGTTGCCACCTCATCCCTTTAAACCCGAACACATATTAATTAGACAGGTTCTGTGGCTGATTAAGGTGGTAATTAACCACTTAAGAACCGAGCCTCTTTTTGAGATTTGTTCTTTACAAGTTAAAAACATTTTTTTTTTGCTAGAAAATTACTTAGAACCCCCAAACGTTACAATTTTTTTTTTCTAACACCCTAGAGAATAAAATGGCGGTCTTTGCAATACTTTCTGTCACACCGTATTTGCGCAGTGATCTTACAAGCGCACTTTTTTTGAAAAAAAAACACACTTTTTTGAATTAAAAAAATAAGACAACAGTAAAGTTAGCCCAATTTTTTTTTATGTTGTGAAAGATAATGTTACGCCGAGTAAATTGATACTCAACATGTCACGCTTCAAAATTGCGCCCGCTCGTGGAATGGCGACAAACTTTTACCCTTAAAAATCTCCATAGGCGACGTTTAAAAAAATTCTACAGGTTGCATGTTTAAAGTTACAGAGGAGGTCTAGGGCTAGAATTATTGCTCTCGCTCTACCAATCGCGGCGATACCTCACGTGTGTGGTTTGAACAACGTTTTCATATGCGGGCGCTACTCACGTATGGGTTCGCTTCTGCGCGCGAGCTCGTCGGGACGGAGCATGTTTAAAAATTTATTTTTTTTCTTATTTATTTTACCTTTTATTTTTTATTTTTTCACTGTTCTTTTACTGTTTGAAAAAGTGTCACTTTTATTCCTATTACAAGGAATGTAAACATCCCTTGTAATAGAAAAAAAGCATGACAGGACCTCCTAAATATGAGATCTGTAACTCAAAACATGCAACCTGTAGAATTTTTTAAACGTCGCCTACAGGACCTCTTAAATATGAGATCTGGGGTCAAAAAGACCTCAGATCTCATATTTACACTAAAATGCAATAAAAAAAAAAAAAAGTCATTAAAAAAAAAAATGGCCCTTTAACCACTTGACGACCGCCTCACGCCGATGTACGTCGGCAAGGTGGCACGGACAGGCAAAATCACGTACAGTGTACGTGATTTGCTTTCCGCGGGTGGGGGGTCCGATCGGTCCCCCCCCCGGTGCCCGAGGCGGTCGCCATTTCTTCCCGGGCGATGAAAGGTCAGGGGGAGGCCATCCATTGTTGGCCACCCCCTCCCGATCGCTCCCGGCGAATGAAAATGCTTCCTTTCCCTCTGTAATGTAAACAGAGGGAAAGGAAGTGATGTCATCTCTCCTCGAGCCGGTCTTTTCGTCGCCGCGCCGAGGAGAGAAGACATCAAGTAAGTCTGCACAACACTACACATTCAGTAGAACACGCCAGGCACACTTGTCACCCCCATCACCCCCCGATCACCCCCCTGTACCCCCTGTCACTCTGACACCAATAGCATTTTTTTTTTTTTTGCATTGGTGTCAGTTTGTGTCAGTTAAAAGTTTTAGGGCAGTTAGGTTAGCCCCCTTTAGGTCTAGGGTACCCCCCCTTAGGTCCAGGGTACCCCCCTAACCCCCCCTAATAAAAGTTAACCCCTTGATTACCCCCCGTCACCAGTGTCGCTAAGCGATCGTTTTTCTGATCGCTGTATTAGTGACACAGGTGACGCTAGTTAGGGAGGTAAGTATATAGGTTCGCTGTCAGTGTTTTAGAGCGACAGGGACCCCCATATACTACCTGCTAAAGGTTTTAACCCCCTGATTGCCCCCTAGTTAACCCTTTCACCAGCGATCACCGTATAAGTGTTACGAGTGACGCTGGTTAGCTAGTTTGTTTTTTGTAGTTTATTACAGTTTATTATAGTTTTAGGGCACCCGCCGTTTATTACCCTATAAAGGTTTAACCCCCTAATTGCCCGGCGGTGATAGAAGTTAAGTTTTTAGGATCAGATAAGGTCTGCGTCGCCCCAGGCAGCGTCAGGTTAGCGCCAGTACAGCTAAAACCCGTGCACGCAGCATACACCTCCCTTAGTGCTATAGTATCTGAGCGGATCGATATCTGATCCGATCAGATCTATACTCCCCAGCAGTTTAGGGTTCCCTGAAACGCAGTGTTAGCGGGATCAGCCCAGATACCTGCTAGCACCTGCGTTTTGCTCCTCGGCCCAGCCCTGCCCAGCCCACCCAAGTGCAGTATCGATCGATAACTGTCACTTACAAAACACTAAGCACACATAACTGCAGCGGTCGCAGAGTCAGGCCTGATCCCTGCGATCGCTAACAGTTTTTTGGTAGCGTTTTGATACAGTCGCCAACAGTCAGGAGCTTTTTTGCCTGTGAGTCTCACTAGTGTACCCCTAAATTTAGAGCCCAAAATGGCAAATAGAAGGTACACTAGTGAAGAGGCCTACAGGATTCTGAGTATGACAGATAGTGAAGAGGAAGTCACTCATCTGTCAAGTTCAGGCTCAGAATACGAACCTGTAGAGGACAGCGGCTCCATGACAGATAGCTCTGACGACAGAGTTGTGGTCCCTGCTAGGGTCAGGCGTACCAGACCCCGAACTTATGCTGTCCTTGAAGTGCAAGAACCGCAGGACTCTCGTATGCAGCAGAGCAGTACTAGCGCCGCTATTCCTTCTGGTGAACTGGCAAGCACCAGCGGCCTAGTACACCCTGGTCGTACATCCAGCACTGCAGTATCACGTGGTGACGTGGCGAGTCCCATAAGTGCAGTTCAAGCTGGCGAGGTGGCAAGCAGTAGTAGTGTCCCGCTGCCACCAAGAAGACAAAGACAGGCCCGTCGTGCCCATAGTGCCCTTCCTGCTGCATTGGCCAATCCGAATTGGGAACCTTCCACTTCTGCAGCACCCGTACTTCCCCCTTTCACTGGCCAACCCGGAATTCAGGTGGAAACAGTTGACTTTATGCCACTGGATTTTTATTCACTGTTTTTCACCGAAGATCTCTATAGATCTATTGTGGACCAAAGCAATTTGTACGCTGGTCAACACATCGCCGCTAATCCCCAGTCCTCCCTTGCCAGAGATTGGAGACCAATTACGGTCTCCGAATTTAAGACCTTTCTGGGCCTTTCCCTCCTCATGGGGTTGAATAAAAAGAGTAAGTTGCGGTCATATTGGTCCACTGACCCAATTTTCCATTCACCCTTGTTCTCTGCTTCCATGGCCAGGGCACGATACGAGCAGATTTTGCGGTTCATGCACTTCAACGACAATGAACTCTGTCGTCCTCGTGGAGACCCTGCATACGATCGGCTCTACAAAATTCGGCCCCTCGTAAACCACTTCAACCAACGTTTTGCAGACTTGTTTACCCCCCATCAAGTTGTCTGCGTTGATGAGTCCCTTATTAAGTTTTCTGGCCGCTTGTCATTCAAACAGTACCTTCCCAGCAAGCGTGCCAGATACAGGGTCAAGATGTATAAGCTCTGTGACAGGGCCACAGGCTATACATGTAGCTTTATGGTTTACGAGGGAAGAGATAGTCACGTAGAGCCGACAAACTGCCCTGACTACATAGGAAGCGCTGGCAAGATAGTGTGGGACTTGGTGTCACCCTTATTCGGAAAGGGGTACCACTTGTACGTGGACAATTATTATACGAGCGTGCCACTTTTTAGTCACTTGTTTGATCAGCAGATTGGAGCATGTGGCACCGTGCGACCTAATCGCCGGGGCTTTCCCCAGCGGCTTGTAGATTCCCGTCTTAGGCTGGGGGAGAGAGCCTGCTTGAAGTATAATAATTTGCTCGCTATGAAGTGGAGGGATAAGAAGAATGTTTTCGTTCTCACCTCCCTTCATGCAGACACGACGACCCAAATTTCTACGGCGACTGGTGTTGTGGAGAAACCCCTCTGTGTCCACGAATACAACCTTAATATGGGAGGGGTGGACCTCAACGACCAGTTGTTGGCGCTGTACTTAGTTGCCCGTAAGGCCAGACGCTGGTACAAAAAAGTGTCTGTATACTTATTTCAATTGGCTTTGCTGAATGCTCATGTGCTATACAGAGCTTCAGGACAGACTGGATCCTTCCTTAAATTCCAGGAAGAGATCGTCAGAGCCCTTCTGTTTCCAGACGGTGCTCTACCTCACCTTCCCCAACCAAATGCAGTAAGCCGGCTGCATGAGCGGCATTTTCTTTATGCCATCCCGAGTACCCCTACCCAACGAGCCCCCCAAAAAAGATGTCGTGTCTGCAGCAAGCGCGGATTTAGGCGTGACACCCGGACTTATTGTCCCCTCTGTCCTGGCAATCCTGGTCTTTGCATGGGTGAATGCTTTGAACGCTACCATACATTAGTTGAGTATTAGCGTAGGGTTCAGCACTGCACAGACTAGGCACACTAACACAGGGTCTCCCAAGATGCCATTGCATTTTGAGAGACCCAAACCTGGAACAAAAGTTACAAAAGTTAAAAGTTACTAAAAAAAAGTGTAAAAAAATAAAATAAAAAAAAATAAAAAAAAATAAAAACACAAAAAAAAATATAAAATAAAAAAACCAAAAATAGTTGTTGTTTTATTGTTCTCTCTCTCTCTATTCTCTCTCTATTGTTCTTCTCTTTTTTACTCTATTCTATTCTGCAATGTTTTATTGTTATTATGTTTTACCATGTTTCCTTTTCAGATTTTTCATACTTTACCGTTTACTGTGTTTTGTTGGTAACCATTTTATTGTTTTCAGGTACGCCATTCAGTTGCAGCGCGGATTTATTTATCTTGACAGCAACAGCGTTTGCTCCCACGATATATAAAGCCGTGACTCCAACGCTGTCGGAGGTGATTTCACCACCACAGTTACATACTTCAGCATATATGCCGAAGCGTGGGGGCAGCAGTGGGTGGAGGAGCAATTTGCTCCTGCCTTTTGCGGGAGGATGCCCCCATGCTTCGGCATATATATATTTTAGGCACAGGTTGCGTTAAATGTTTTATTTTTTACTATGTTTTTTTTTTGTATTTGCTTTGCAGGTATGGTAAGTCTTACTGTTATACTGTAATATTACTTTGTTTTATTGTTAACCATCATTTGCTTAGCAGGTACGCCATTCAGTTGCAGCGCGGATTTATTTATCTTGACAGCAACAGCGTTTTCTCCCACGATATATAAAGCCGTGACTCCAGCGCTGTCGGAGGTGATTTCACCACCACAGTTACATACTTCAGCATATATGCCGAAGCGTGGGGGCAGCAGTGGGTGGAGGAGCAATTTGCTCCTGCCTTTTGCGGGAGGATGCCCCCATGCTTCGGCATATATAAATGGTGCATGTATGCCCATCATTAGAAGTGGGTGGATGAAGGGAGGTATTCTAATGGTGGGCATACCCACCGATCAATATCTTTTTTTCGTTCAGCCCACAGGCTGCATGAAAAAAAAGTTTACAATATATGCCTAACAAGGACCAGCAACGTACTGGTATGTTGCTGGACTTTGAGTGGTTATACCAGAATGATGCCTGCAGGTTTAGGTATCATCTTGGTATCATTCTTTTCAGCCAGCGGTAGGCTTTCATGTAAAAGCAATCCTAGCGGCTAATTAGCCTCTAGACTGCTTTTGCAAGCAGTGGGAGGGAATGCCCCCCCCCTCCCCCACCGTCTTCCATGTTTTTCTCTGGCTTTCCTGTCCCAACAGGGAACCTGAAAATGCAGCCGGTGATTCAGCCAGCTGACCATAGAGCTGTTCAGAGACCAGAATGGCTCCAAACATCTCTATGGCCTAAGAAACCGGAAGCTACGAGCATTTCATGACTTAGATTTCGCCGAATGTAAACTGCGCCATTGGGAAATTGGGAAAGCATTTTATCACACCGATCTTGGTGTGGTCAGATGCTTTGAGGGCAGAGGAGAGATCTAGGGTCTAATAGAGCCCAATTTTTTAAAAAAAAAGAGTACCTGTCACTACCTATTGCTATCATAGGGGATATTTACATTCCCTGAGATAACAATAAAATTAATTAAAAAAAAATAAAAATGAAAGGAACAGTTTAAAAATAAGATAAAAAAGCAAAAAAATAATAAAGAAAAAAAAAAAAAAAAAAAAAAAAAAAAAAAAGCACCCCTGCCCCCCCCTGCTCTCGCGCCAAGGCGAACGCAAGCGTCGGTCTGGCGTCAAATGTAAACAGCAATTGCACCATGCATGTGAGGTATCACCGCGAAGGACAGAACGAGGGCAGTAATTTTAGCAGTAGACCTCCTCTGTAAATCTAAAGTGGTAACCTGTAAAGGCTTTTAAAGGCTTTTAAAAATGTATTTATTTTGTCGCCGCTGCGCGTTTGTGCGCAATTTTAAAGCATGTCATGTTTGGTATCCATGTACTCGGCCTAAGATCATCTTTTTTATTTCATCAAACATTTGGGCAATATAGTGTGTTTTAGTGCATTAAAATTTAAAAAAGTGTGTTTTTTCCCCAAAAAATGCGTTTGAAAAATCGCTGCGCAAATACTGTGTGAAAAAAAAATATGAAACACCCACCATTTTAATCTGTAGGGCATTTGCTTTAAAAAAAATATATAATGTTTGGGGGTTCAAAGTAATTTTCTTGCAAAAAAAAATTATTTTTTTCATGTAATCAAAAAGTGTCAGAAAGGGCTTTGTCTTCAAGTGGTTAGAAGAGTGGGTGATGTGTGACATAAGCTTCTAAATGTTGTGCATAAAATGCCAGGACAGTTCAAACCCCCCCCAAATGACCCCATTTTGGAAAGTAGACACCCCAAGCTATTTGCTGAGAGGCATGTCGAGTCCATGGAATATTTTATATTGTGACACAAGTTGCGGGAAAGAGACAAATCTTTTTTTTTTTTTTTTGCACAAAGATGTCACTAAATGATATATTGCTCAAACATACCATGGGAATATGTGAAATTATACCCCAAAATACATTCTGTTGCTTCTCCTGAGTACGGGGATACCACATGTGTGGGACTTTTTGGGAGCCTAGCCACGCACGGGACCCCGAAAAACCAAGCCCCGCCTTCAGGCTTTCTAAGGGCGTAAATTTTTGATTTCACTCTTCACTGCCTATCACAGTTTCGGAGGCCATGGAATGCCCAGATGGCACAACCCCCCCCCCCCCCCAAATGACCCCATTTTGGAAAATAGACACCCCAAGCTATTTGCTGAGAGGTATAGTGAGTATTTTGCAGACCTCACTTTTTGTCACAAACTTTCGAAAATTGAAAAAAGAAAAATAAAATACATTTTTCTTGTCTTTCTTCATTTTCAAAAACAAATGAGAGCTGCAAAATACTCACCATGCCTCTCAGCAAATAGCTTGGGGTGTCTACTTTCCAAAATGGGGTCATTTGGGGGGGGGTTTTGCCATCTTGGCATTTTATGGCCTTCAAAACTGTGATAGGTAGTGAGGAGTGGAATCACAACTTAACGCCCTTAGAAATCCTGAAGCCGGTGCTTGGTTTTCGGGGCCCCGTATGCGGCTAGGCTCCCAAAAAGTCCCACACATGTGGTATCCCCATACTCAGGAGAAGCAGCAGAATATATTTTGGGGTGTAATTCCACATATGCCCATGGCATGTTTGAGCAATATATCATTTAGTGACAACTTTGTGCAAAAAAAAAAAAAAAAAAAAAAAAAAAAAATTGTCACTTTCCCGCAACTTGTGTCAAAAAAGAAAGTATTCCATGGACTCAACATGCCTCTCAGCAAATAGCTTGGAGTGTCTACTTTCCAAAATGGGGTCATTTGGGGGGGTTTTGTGCCATCTGGGCATTTTATGGCCTTCAAAACTGTGATAGGTAGTGAGGAATGAAATCAAAAATTTATGCCCTTAGAAATCCTGAAGGCGGTGATTGGTTTTCGGGGCCCCGTACGTGGCTAGGCTCCCAAAAAGTCCCACACATGTGGTATCCCCATACTCAGGAGAAGCAGCTGAATGTATTTTGGGGTGCAATTCCACATAGGCCCATGGCCTGTGTGAGCAATATATCATTTAGTGACAACTTTTTGTAAATATTTTTTTTTTTTTTTTGTCATTATTCAATCACTTGGGACAAAAAAAATAAATATTCAATGGGTTCAACATGCCTCTCAGCAATTTCCTTGGGGTGTCTACTTTCCACAATGGGGTCATTTGGGGGGGTTTTGTACTGCCCTGCCATTTTAGCACCTCATGAAATGACATAGGCAGTCATAAACTAAAAGCTGTGTAAATTCCAGAAAATGTACCCTAGTTTGTAGACGCTATAACTTTTGCGCAAACCAATAAATATACGCTTATTAACTTTTTTTTACCAAAGACATGTGGCCGAATACATTTTGGCCTAAATGTATGACTAAAATTGAGTTTATTGGATTTTTTTTATAACAAAAAGTAGAAAATATCATTTTTTTTCAAAATTTTCGGTCTTTTTCCGTTTATAGCGCAAAAAATAAAAAACGGCAGAGGTGATCAAATACCATCAAAAGAAAGCTCTATTTGTGGGAAGAAAAGGACGCAAATTTCGTTTGGGTACAGCATTGCATGACCGCGCAATTAGCAGTTAAAGCGACGCAGTGCCAAATTGGAAAAAGACCTCTGGTCCTTAGGCAGCATAAAGGTCCGGGGCTCAAGTGGTTAAGAGCTATGGGCGGAAGTGACGTTTTGACTTCGCTTCTGCCCTGCAATGGTATGGAGACGGGTGGGGGTCATCTTCTCCTCACTCGTCTCCATGTCACACAAGGGACAGCATCTGATCGCCTCCGCCGCTGCAGACGGCTCTAGTAAGCGGCGGAGGGCACTGGAGCGCTGCGGGGGGGCCTCTCCCACCGCCGATAAAAGTGATCTTGCGGCAAATCCGCCGCAGAGACCACTATTATCGTAAAGCAGACCGCTCGAAGAAGAGCATACCGGGGTTATGGCAGCTAGCTGCTACCATAACAACGATATTCCTCTTCAAAGTTAGGACGTATATCGGCGTGCGGCGGTCCGTAAGTGGTTAAACTCACTTGGCGCCGTACCTGCATTAAATCGGCCTCAGAACCTGTGTAATTCATAGGTGTTCGGGTTTAAAGGGAAGAGGTGGCAACCCTACTTTCCGCCCACAGACTGGGCAACAACCTCTGGTCTTGGTATTGTGATACTAAAGCTAGCAGATCTACTGGGGCAGGTGGGGGGGCAGCTGAAGGCAACTAGACCATCGGGGCCAGGCTGTATAAATTTGGGCCTAGTGACCAAAACGGCAGACTAGAACCGCTCTTCATTTTCACTTTGATGTTTATTTTTCTGAAAAATTTGTGGAGGGAGGTAAAGGAAAAACAAGAAGGGAAGGTTACAGCTTATTTGTACATTCCAGTGTCAGGTTATAAAAGCACAGAAAGCAAATACAGAGTTTGTTTGTTTACTACATTGCCTTCTTGGATACGCTTGCATAGCTAGCAAATATCAGGCCATAAAAGATCGTTCTTAGAAAGCTGCACCCCGACTTAGGCCACTAGAAATATCATTTGTCAGACAAATCCCTACCGGGTGGATTGTGTACTTGTTAGTGTCATAATATTGTTTTGTAATCACTTTCTGACGGTGCACGTTATTATGTATGGACTCTCTGTAAAGTTTTTTTTTGCTTTGTTTGGTTTGTTGACCTTCAATAAAATTTTACCAAAATTTTAAAACATTTGGTAAAGTGAAAAATGAATAAAAGTGAAAAATTCTGAACCCAGAAGTAGGAGAAGATATTTCACTCACACCTTCCCTTCAATGGAGTGTAGTCATAGAGACTCTATGGGTTGATTTAGGCAGGCCATACACGGGTCGAATTTCGAAAGAATTTTCTTTCGAAAACCTTATCTAAGAATTTCCGTTCGTATTTTGCACCATTAGTGGGGCTGCAGCAACAGCCGATTTTCGAGCGGCCATCAAACTTGAGTAATCGGACATGTTGGAATTTTTTTTTAAAAAACAAACGATTTTCTAATCAATGATGGGAGAATCGTGCGAGAAATGTAATCGAAAAAGAAATGCGCATGTGCAAGAAAAGAAAATTCCCAGAAAGAAATGATTGTTCCCAGCCACTGTTTTATGTAGCAACATGAGGTGATATTGAAGGCTTGGTTGGCCGAATTTCAAAATCAATGGTCGCACCATCAGATCACAAAACGCACACATTTTCTGATTTTCAAAAGAAAATTCTTTCGAAATTCGACCCATGTATGGCCAGCCTTATGCCTCGTACACACGATCGGACATTCTGGCAACAAAATCCATGTTTTTTTTCCCGACGGATGTTGGCTCAAACTTGTTTTGCATACACACGGTTACACAAAGTTGGGTCGGAAATTTATGAACGTCAAGAAGGCGGTGACGTACAACGCATATGACGAGCCGAGAAAAAGGAAGTTCAATAGCCAGTGCGGCTCTTCTGCTTGATTACGAGCATGCGTGGCACTTTGTGCGTTGGAATTGTCTACACACGATCGGAATTTACGCAAGTGGATTTTGTTGTCAGAAAATTTGAGAACCAGATCTCAAATTTTGTGCAACGGAAATTCCGATGGAAACTGTCTGATGGAGCCCAAACAAGGTCAGAATTTCCGACAACAAGCTCCCATCGAACATTTTCCATCAGAAAATCCAACCGTGTGTACGGGGCTTAAGGCTGCATTCACACCTGAGCGTTTTCAGCTTGTAAAACGCTTATAAAACGCCTGAAAAGAACGCCTGAAATGCGCCCAACAAGCAAAATCCCATTCATTTCAATGGCACCTGTTCACATCTGAGCGTTTTGTCACCTGAAGCAAAAGGCCTGAAAAACGCCCTAAGCTCAAAAAAGAACATGAGCTTCTTTTGGGCAGATTACAAGCGTTTTTCTGCCTTTTACATTGGTGCCCTGAACAAAATCGTGGCCAAAAAAAAAAAAAAAAACACTGCAAAATGGCAGCAAAATCATGGTAAAACGCTTTGAAACGCTCAGGCGTGAATGCAGCCTTACTAAAACTGGGAAGGGCAAATCCGGTGCAGCTGCACACAGAAACCAAACGGCTTCTAACCTCAGCTTGTTCAATTAAGCGTTGACAATAAAACCTGGAAGCTGATTGGTCTTCATGCAGAGCTGCACCAGATTTTGCACTCTCCAGTCTTATGCCGTGTACACACGATCGGGATTTTGATTGGAAAAAGATATGACGGCTTTTCCGACGGGATTCCGCTCAAGCTTGCCTTCCATACACACGGTCGCACAAAAGTTCGCTGAACTTTCGACCGTCAAGAACGCGGTGACGTACAACACTACGACGAGCCGAGAAAAATGAACTTCGATGCTTCCGAGCATGCGTCGAATTGTTTCCGAGCATGCGTAGGAATTTTGCACGTCGGAATTGCTACAGACGATCGCATTTTCGGATAGGAACTTTTTCCGACCGAAAAATAGAGAACCTGCTCTCAATCTTTTGCTGGATGGACTTCGGCCAGCAAAAGTCCGATGGAGCACACACACATTTTCCGACCAAAAGCTCTCATTGGTCTTTTGCTGGCCGAATTTCCGATCGTGTGTATGCGGCATAAATCAACCCCCAAAGAGTATAAGACAGGCAACCACAGCACAGACATTTTAATGGCTGATCAATGCTGAAGACATTCAATGGTACTCTTCTAATAGTCCATCTTGTAGGCCAGTGGTCACCAACCCTGTCCTCAGGGACCACTAACAGGCCAGGTTTTATCTATTACCTTGGGGAGATGCAGACTAGAATACTGCAATCGCTGAGCAGCAAATATCACCTGTGATGTATTTCAGTTATCTTGCAAACCTGGACGGTTAGTGGGTCCTGAGGACAGGAGTTGATGACCACTGTTGTAGACCATACTTTAGGGAGTTTGAGAACATGTTAGTTTTGCCATCTGACGCACGTCATACAAACACAGGCTATAAACAAATGTCTTATCTCTGAATCATAAAAGGTAAATAGACAAAAATTTCTCAATGGCGTGATGTAGCTTAATATCAATCTGGTGCTCTGAGTTCATCTACTACGACATGAACGTGTCAGAATCACCCATTCCACAAAAACCCAGTGTTGTCCGTAATAATATTCTTTTGTTTAAAGAAGACAAAAACTGGATGACAATTTATAGTCTTTGCGCTATTTGAAAATAAGATAAATAAAGTTTAAATATCTCTCACAATATAAATAAGCAATTCATATGTCTACAATACACATACCGTATATACTCGAGTAGAAGCCGAGTTTTTCAGCACATTTTTTTGTTCTGAAAATGCCCCCCTCGGCTTATACTCGAGTCAAGCACTTCTCTGCAGCAGAGAATGACATTTTCCGAACCGACTTTGGGACCCCTTATCTCGGGGCCACTTGGTGCTAGGAACCCCAAATAGCGCTACAACATATCCAAAGCTGGGGTTCCTAGAACCAAGTGGCCCCGAGATACGGGGCTCCAAATTCGGTTCGGAAAAGGTCACTCTGCTGCAGAAAAGTGCTTGACCCTTTGGCTCCAGGGACCCCAAATGTTGGCTGCAGCTAGGGGGCATCTAGGAACCCTTAACTACTGAGTTTGACGTTCGGGGGACCTATGGCTGCAAATGGGCACAGTGAGGCTGCAAATGGGCACAGTGAGGCTGCAAATGGGCATTGTTGACCCTCTTTTCCACTTACAGTAGCTGCGCATTTCTCACCCTAGGCTTATAATCGAGTCAATAAGTTTCCCCAGTTTTTTTGTGGTAAAATTAGTTGCCTCAGCTTATACTCGAGTATATACGATAACAATATTTCATATACTGTGCAAAACTGCAACAAAGTGCAAGGCTGCTAAATTAATATAATAAATATAAATAAAAAACATCAATTTTTAAACCAGAAATAAATATGTAGCAAAGTCCCGGGGGCCCCTGAAGCCCAATAGTGATCTCCAGAGTAAGTGAGAGCCGACATCCTTCTGTGTGGAGTGGGTTACAAGGCATGGTGTGGGTGTAATGCAAGATGAACAGGTAGGGCGCCAGACACTTTTTGAATGCAAAGAGATTTATTGTCTCTTAAACAGAACTGTGGGAGGGAGGACTACGGCCGGGACACCCTTAGGTAGATGCAAAGATAATAGGAAGACTTCGGAACTTCTATAGGTAGACAGCTATACAGATGAAGGCCTCCAGCTGGACACCACATCTGTATAGGTAGGACCGCTGTCTCCTATGGCAACAATCTTATAGCGGTTACTAACGGTAAAGGTATACAACTATCTGCAACACGAACAGTTCTCTTTACCCCACACTCACTCACAATGGGTCTTCACTCAACGAGTTAAGTGGGGGGGTTTTGGGACTTTAAATGAGGAACAATAATGTTCCTACATCCCGGTTTTCGATAATAAATGAATAGGGGCCAGCTCCAAATGGGGAATGTAAATACTCCGCCAACGCCACGTGGGTGGCACAGAGGAGGAGCCGCCGCACCTGAGCCGAGTAAACTCAGCTCATGGCGCGAAGGGCTTTCTCCATGGAGACACCGAGGAGGAATCACTAAACGTCCAGGCCGTGACGCCGGGGAATGACGTCACAGGCCCGACGTAGGATACGTGGCGCCGATGCGCAGTGTGGTGACCGCCCAGTCCCCCAATCCCAAAGGATGGGGAGGAGAAAGGGAGGACCCACTGGCGCATCGCGGCTCCCCAGAGTTTACTCGGCTCAGGTGCGGCGGCTCCTCCTCTGTGCCACCCACGTGGCATTGGCGGCGTATTTACATTCCCCATTTGGAGCTGGCGGTTCTCACGGCCGGTCTCTCTCTGGGGTTTCTGCACACCAGCCCTGCAGCTCTCGTTCGGCTGGTGGTGCCTGTAGATGCCATAATTGGGTAGGTCATTACCTCATGTCTTTTTTCCTTTTTCTCCCCTCACTTGATCATGGCTTCTTTGGGGTTTAAGTGCTTACTTCCTTGGTGAGTCTGCCTTTCTCATTCCTCTAGTCTGTTGCCACTGTTTCTTTTGCTACTTCTCACACAGTAGTTACTATTCAACACCCATTTCACTTTGGCTACTTCCACATCTTTTCCTTCATCATCCACTTTTTTTACAGATTCTCACATTTGTTCTACTGTATCTTCATTCTATATTCTTTTTGGAATTTACTGGGTTCACGATCTATTATTCCATTATCACTACTACTACTAATAAAACACCATTACTTACCATATACACACTTAATGGAATAATTTTCTATTTTTAGATCTGGTTGTTTCCACGACATACATTCCTGCCTAGTAGATATACTTTGCCCCAATCTTTTGTTTCTTATTCTGCTTGCCCAATGTCGCACCTACATCTACGCCGCCTCGGCTCCCGTGGAGAGGCTATTGTCCCTGGCTCACCTTGCTCCCACTACCACGCACTGCACCTGCTGCCTAAGTTGGTGAGTGCGTCCAATACTACCTGCTCTATATATTGAGTGTTCATTTTTTTATATTTTTTTTATTTTTTACTCCTTTTACATGGACAGTATGGTTCATTATATCTCATATATACTCTACAGGAAAATTTATTTACATCAGCTCCTGATGAGTGGGTATAGACCCACGAAACGCGCCGAGCCTTGCCATCTGATGCCCTAAACTACATTCTACATGGAACCATAGTCATGTATACTAGTTGGTCTCCTTGAATACATCAACCATTTTCCTACGTATTTAATGCACATTTACACTGTGGGTGCACGTATCGTGATCAGGCATGTTGCTGCTAGCAACATCATGTCTTCCTACCTCTTCTAGTAACATTTAATCTCGTGCTGCTATTTATGTATATTTTTTACTATGCCTATATTATATGTACATCATTTCTATATATATGTATGAATTATTTTACTGTATATGAAATCAATACTCCTTTACTATGTTTTATATGTTTGACAATCAATAAATATTTCATCATGCAATTTATATATGGTCTACTTTACCTCCACTACCCAATTGCTTCATTTTAAAGTCCCAACTTCCTATTCACTTATTCACTCAACGAGCTCCCAGTCTCTCCCCCTAGACTTCAGATCCACTAGCCAATGGACCCCCTGAGCTCTTTCACTGTAGCACTCGGTACCTTCCTCAAGCGTCACCCCCGCGTAACAGCTGGGTCCCTGGCTTGGCACTCACAGATACTCTTCAAGCTTCAACCCTGCTGACACGTTCGGTCCCTGGCTTGGCACTCCACAAGCGTCAACTCCACTGTAACGCTGGGTCACTGACTTGGCACTTGCTGATGCTTTCCCACTTCTTCACCGTCCCCGGCTGTCGAGAAGTCTGCTCTGGTACTGGCCTCAGCTTACTTACAATGGTCTCCGGTAGCAAGGTGGATGGTCCCTTTGTGGCGACAGCTTCTCCTCTACCTCCGACCATAACTGGTTTCCCCGGCCCGGCGGAACCGTTACTTCTGGTTGGAGTACAAGCCCACAGTCCCAACCCTGCACTACTTACGGATAGGCTCTCAGATAGCCTAGCAGCCAGGTGTCCCAGGGATAGGCCTTAGGTTTCTGGTCCAGTAGCACGGGGTAATACGACAAAAGTCCACCCAGACAGCCGTCCAGGTGGCACAGAACCCCGATCACCTGACTCCACCCAAAAAAATAGGCTCTCCCAGCAGGTCAAGGGACCCAAGAACATCCCTGCCCATTGGCTGAGATAACCCCCATTCATTCCTAATCTGTCCTTGCAATGCCCAATGCCCAGACATTAGGAATTAGGAGGAATCGTCCCCCCCGCCGGTGTTTCTCAGGCTTACCGTTTTTACTGGCGGGTCTGAGAAACAATCCGACAGGTCGCACGGCTGGTCATAGAGGTTACCAGAGACCAGATCCTCTCCGATTTCCTCTATGGTCTTGGAGGACTGGAGCGACGTTGTGATGTCACTTCTGGTCTAGGGCGGAATTAAACAATTTTTCTTTTTAAAGCGAGATCAAAATCTTTTTTTTTTTTTTTTTTTTGATCTTTTGCTTTTAAAGGTAGAGGAGAGATTTGGGGTTTTATTGATCCCGGATCTCTCCATAAAGAGGACCTGTCATCCCTTATTTCTATTACAAGGGATGTTTACATTCACACATCACACAAAGTGCTAAAAAAAAAAAAGAAAAGGGAAAGTGTAAAAAAATAAAATAAATAATAATAAAAAAAATGTACAATGCCCCCATCCCTCTGTGCTCACGCACAAAAGCAAACGCATGTGTAAGTCGCGCACGCATATGTAAACGGTGTTCGCATATGTAAAAGTATCGCCGCGAGCATTACAGCGAGAGCAATAATTTTAGCGCTAGACCTCATCTGTAACTCTAAGCTAACCTGTAACTAAACTAACTCTAAATAACCTGTAAAAAAAATTTGAGATTTTTAAAGTATCCTAGTTTTTCGTCATACCACAAGCATGCGCAATTTTAAAGCGTGACAAGTAAGGTATCTATTTACTCGCCGTAACATCATCTTTCATATTTTACAAAAATAATTGTGGTATATATTATGTTTTGTTTTTGTTTTTTTATTATTTAAGTGTATTTTTTCCCAAAAAAAATTGTATTTGAAAAACTGCTTCGCAAAATGTGTCAAAAAAATATTGCAACAGTTTTCACAGAGTTGTTTTCACAGTTTCCATTCTATGCTGCATCTCAGTGGTGTTAATCTCCAGCTACATGCACTCCAGCATCTGTTGCATGACAATGCTCGGGGAGGGTCTCCAGAAGGTGACAATAGCAGAACATGCCTTTGCAATTAACTTATAGGGGTTTATTTACTAAAAGCAAATAGGAGGTTCACTTTACAAGGGAATTTTCCCTTAACTTAGTGACTGGTACAAATTCACGTTGAAAAGACTAAAACGTGCTAAATTTTTTTTTTTCAAATATGTTTTTTTTTGCTTGCACACGATTGGATGGAAGCCAAAATGGCCTTCCCACATCCAGGTAGCTATAGGAAAATGCCTTTAAAAAATTCAATTTCCCTTCCAAAGTGTCTATGCAAGTCACAATGAAAATCGGTAGACATGTGCACTGCTGAAAAATGTGTTCGTTTTCGTTTCATTTGCTTTTTTGTTTTTTTAGTTTTTCGGGTCATTCGTTACAATCGCAATTCGTAAACTCATAAATTCGAAAATGCGTAAAATTCGAAAATAAGAAAGAAAATCTGAAAATTATAGAATAACTTAACTAACTAATAATAACCAACTATTAAAATTATAGGTATTGGAATTTCCTGTCAAATTTGGATGTTAGTGAACGCGACGAATACGAATTTATCCGAAGTTACGAATTATCCGAAATAACGAATGCTGCATCTAAACAAATGGAACGGAACGAATAATAATAATAATAAAAAGCTTTTTTTATTATTATTGTTATTTATTATTATTAATTTGTTACGTTCTATTAGTTTAGATGCGGCATTCGTTATTTCAGATAATTCGTAACTTCGGATGCATGCGTATTTGTTCCGTTCCATTCGTTTAGATGCGGCATTCGTTATTTCAGATAATTTGTAACTTCGGGTTAAATTCGTATTTTTTATTTTCACTAACAGCCAAGGGAAGTTCCAATGCCTATAACTTAATAGTTAGTAATAGTTAACTTAATAATAATAACTTAATAATAACTTATTAGGTTAAGTTATTATTAGTTAGTTATTATTTCAGATTTTTGAATTTTTGAGCTTTCGGATTTTCAAATTTCCAAATTTCCTGAATTTTCGAATATAGGAGTTTTTAGAATTTACGAATAATCGGAAAAATTATTAAATGGGTTTTCGTTAATCCGGATATTTTTGAATTAATGAATGTGTCGGAATTCGTTAAAAAAAAAATAAAAAATGAATTCGGAACGAGACGAATTGCACATGTCTAGAAAATCGGCAAAAAGTAGTGCAGGAACGTTTTTTCGTGGCAATTTGAACAGTTCCATTGCCGACAATGGGGGTGCGACTTGCCATGCGATTTGGAACTGTCAAATTGCACCAGTGTGAACGGGGGGCTTAGAGGTAGAGAAAAAAACAAAAAAAAACAACAACAACAAAAAAAAATACTTCTGCATTGCGTTTTTGAGAGGAGTTTTGTTATTTTCAAAATCTTCAACAAAAATGATTGTACCAGAAAGTAGACCGAAGTTCTCTTACCTTCCAAAACTCAGTGAGTCAAACTGCCATTATTCTGGGCTTGAGATGTGTGATGAACGCCAAAAAAAAAAAAACACAAAAGTAACGCAAATAACTGCACTTTGAAAATGAAGCAGCGTTACGACCCATCGATGTTTATCTAAATACCACAAGACTACATGTTCCATGCATCTAGTCTGTGCCGAATTCTGAAACCCCCGAAAACTGTTCCACACAGCTAGCAAGAAAAAGCACCATCTCTCGCCAACCCGTGGTATGCACCTATAGACATACCGATGAGTAGGGTTTCCACGCAAAGGATACGTAAAGCTGCAAAAATTCAAACGGAGAAGGTAAGAAATGTATTTTCTTCACTATCAGTCAACATGCTAAGCAAGACCAATCGCTGTGGGTAAAACGGCTCAGATGTATGGATCCTCTGAGGTCCTGGGTCAGGTTAGAACATGCATTATATAAAGTGTCCATGCAGGACGTACCCTTAGTAAATTATTTTCTACATTAACACAACTTTCGTTATGTTGGACCGACTGTATAACTAGTCCACAAGCACACTATTAATGAGTTAACTTTGCACATATATATAAAAAAAAAAATCCCTTCCAAATGAAATACAAATATTTTCTTCTGACGCCATTGCTTTCTCAGCGGGGCCGTCTATAAAGCAACGGAATATGGTGAGTCATCTACAGTATGCATGCAATTTACCATTATCCCTTATTGCTTATAAAATACCAAATCGTTAAGAAGAAAAAAAAAAAAAAAATTAGAGACAGTTTTTTTTTTTTCTGTTTTCCTTATGCTGTTCTATTCTCACAGTCGCTAAACGCACATCTGTCATTTTCAATAAAACTGCTGACTGGTGAACCTGCAGTTTAATAGTGATAGCGAGAGATGTGCAATAAAAACTGTGCAACGATTCCTGGAATATGCCTCAGACACGGGATCCCAATAAAAGAAATGCTCAGGCAGTCATGTTTATAGCCGTACAGTACATATGTACCTGGATTATGCAAAAGGAAAAAAAAAAAAAAAATACCATATATTCCACTACTTTGTATTTAAAGACACCGTTACATGAGACTGAAAAGACAAAACTGCACGAGTGCCTAAAATTTCCACCTGGAACGTTAAATTTCAGTCTTTTCTGTTGTACTCAGAGCAATCACATGACACCTTCATTGCACTGACTGAGCACTGACAACATCTTCATTGCACTGACTGAGCACTGACATCTTCATTGCACTGACATCTTCATTGCACTGCCTGAGCCCTGACATCTTCATTGTACTGACATCTTCATTGCACTGACATCTTCATTGCACTGCCTGAGCACTGACATCTTCATTGCACTGACTGAGCACTGACATCTTCATTGCACTGACTGAGCACTGACATCTTCATTGCACTGACTGAGCACTGACATCTTCATTGCACTGACGACACCTTCATTGCACTGACTGAGCACTGACATCTTCATTGCACTGACTGAGCATTGACAACATCTTCATTGCACTGACTGAGCACTGAACACATCTTCATGGCACTGACTGAGCACTGAACACATCTTCATTGCACAGACTGAGCACTGAACACATCTTCATTGCACTGACTGAGCACTGACGACATCTTCATTGCACTGACTAAGCACTGAGGACGCCTTCACTGCACTGACTGAGCACTGACGACATCTTCATTGCGCTGACTAAGCACTGAGGACGCCTTCACTGCACTGACTGAGTACTGATGACGCCTTCATTGCACTGACTGAGCACTGACATCTTCATTGCACTGACTGAGCACTGACGACGCCTTCACTGCACTGACTGAGCACTGACATCTTCATTGCACTGACTGAGCACTGACATCTTCATTGCACTGACTGAGCACTAACGACATCTTCATTGCACTGACTCAGCACTGACGACATCTTCATTGCACTGACTCAGCACTGACGACATCTTCATTGCACTGACTGAGCACTGATGACGCCTTCACTGCACTGACTGGGTCTTATTTACACATTCATTTGCATAGTTCTCCAAATAATAAGAAGAATTTGCTAATAATAATAATAATAATAATAATTGGCTATGCCATAAAACTTCAGATAATTATTTATATTAAAGATGATAATTTGTATATACTGTATGAAGGAGTATACAATCAACCACAAATGTTACGGAGAGGTGAAAGCCTGCAGTCTAAACATATCTTCCAACAAGCTGGACATTTTCTACCACCGGAGACTACATATTATTTTTTGGAGGGGGGCTCGTCCGGGATATGAACCCAGTACCAAGGAAATGAGGGCCTTTTGAGGCTGCAATTATCCCAATTATTATATAGTTAAAAAAAAAAAAAAAAAAAGCAACCCTCTAGATTCAGGGTGTCATCAGGTGATTTATGGGCAATAGGTTCCATCACTGTCTTGAACTTCTCTGTTTGTTATCAGTTACCATCTGTTATGTATTCTTTACTGCATGATATTTTATTAGTGATGCATCAAAATTTCGGACGCCAAAAATAGGGTTTTCGGCATTCTAACAAAAAAATTAAAAGGTGCCGATAATGGCTGCCGAAAACGCCCGCAATATGACCGCGATTTTGCCACGTTTTTACTGTGCTTATGGTGTGTTTTTTATAGGTCATGTGACTCAAAAACTGCATCAAAAACACAACACAGGTGCATTCTTGATGCCTTCTTGCTGCGTTTTTTAATGCATTTCAAAGGGGAGGTGCAATTTTGGTGTGTTTTTTTTTTTGTAACTGATCAAATATGCACCAAAAATGCAGCAAGCAGGATTTTTAACACCGCTTTAAAAAAGGTACCGATAATGGCCGACAATAAATTCCTATTATTTTAAATTCATGATAATAAATAAAAAGGCGAATATAATACAGTTATTTATATAACAAAAATAAAATCTATATTTAAAAAAAACGTCAATTTCGGTTTCGGGCCAAGTGCATCCTGAATTTTCAATTTCGGTACCGGAATAACTTTTTGAATCTCTGTCGCTTTTTGGGCATTCTGCTGCTTTTTTTATTTGAGATATGAACCCTACTTGGTGTGATTGTAGCCGTATCAGTGCAATTGTGACAGAGAAAATTGAGTACTATCCGTCATACTTTTTTTATGATATGAACCCAGAAGACTTTATATTATTTTTATTTTTTATTTTTTTTATCAGGTAGTGTTTGCATTGTAAAGAAAACATACAGAAATCTACCTACTCCTTCCCTCCCTTCTCCCAACTCTATAGTCATAGTGCCCCAATACCTGGAGTATTAGCTTAAAGAGAAATAACAACAACAAAAATGTACAGAATTAATGAACACAGACGCCAGCGTTGCTCACATATCCCCCATACATGAATATATTTTACCATTGTAGGTTACAGCGACTAAGGATATTAAACTGGGTCAAGTGCTTTGTTTTGTTTTTTCCCTCAATACATAAATATCCATGAAAGGATTTAACTTCATTCTGACTGCCTGAATTGCAACTAATTGTACAGCATTAAGCCCCATACACGCTATTCGATTTTCTGCAGATTTTGGTCTTCAGATTTACCAAAACCATGTATAGTGCGAGGGCCAGCCTGATTTGCATACAGATTGAAACTCTTATGCCCCGTACACACGATCGGACTTTCCGACAGGAAAATGTGCGATCGGAGGTTGCTGTTGGAAAATTCCGACCGCGTGTGAGCTCCATCGGACTTTTTTCCATGTAGGACGCCAATTTTGTTTGGGTGCAACGTCGCACGACCGCGCAGTTGTCGGTTAAAGCGACGCAGTGCCGAATCGCAAAAAAAAAAAAAAAAATGCTCTGGTCAGGAAGGGGGTAAATCCTTCCGGGGCTGAAGCGGTTAATATCCGTGTTCACCGATCTCGAGGTATCCTCGTTCGTTAAAAAAAAAAAAAAAAAAAAAAAAAAAAAAAAAAAAAAAATGGATAAGATCGGAAGCGGAAGTTGAACGGATGGTAACAGATGGTCATCCGTTTGTCCATAGGAATGCACTGTCGTCCATTGACGGATAGATGGAAAAACGAATAGATGGTCCGATCGTGGGAAAGGGGCCATAAACAGCAACTCTAATTAGTCCCCCTTCACACATACGGAACGTTTGTTCGTTTTTCATCCACCAGTTGATGGATGATGATAAACGGACATCAATTCATTCCAATGGAAAAACGGATGAGAACGGATGATCATCTATTCTCATCCATTTTCATCCGCTTCCGTTAACATCTGTTTTTTTTTTAACGGATGAAAGTACCTATTTATCATCCGTCAAAAAAAACGTATCGACGAAAAACTGATGTAAACTGGCAAACGGTCAGTTTTTCATCCGTTTTTGCATTGGTTGTTAGGGGCAACCAGTCACTGGGGGGGGGGGGGGGGGGGTTTGTGGGAGAGAAAGGCTGGAGAGCAGTATATACAGTGAGGGGGCAGTCTGTACAGACAGGCTCCTTCACTTGCCGGCGCTGTCATTTTCGGCTTTTAAATGTAATTGTCGGCTTTATTTTTTATATAAACAGTGCAGATCCAGAGCTGTCAAAAAAAAAAAAGACATTCCTCAGCGCAGAGTGTCAGAAACCATGAGATCAGGACGAGACAGAAGTACAGTTAAATCACACTTGTTTAATAAAAGTAAAAAGAACAAACATAGTCAAAACATAGCCAAAGTTCAGTAACCGGAATGGATAGTCAGACAAGCCAGAAGTCAGGGATCAAAGTAGTGGAACAGCAAGCAGGATCTGGAGCCAGAATGGATGTCAGCAAAGCCAATCTTTTAACAGGAAAGCAGGAGATGTTTCTAGTGATGTTGACCAAGGCAAAGGAAGAGCTCCTTTGGACTGGACGGCTTAAATAGGCAGGACTGACGAGCAGGATATCATCAACAGCTGAGTAACTGTGGAGAGAGATGGGAGCTGGCAATCAGCCGACAGCTGAGTGGCCAGCTCAGAGAAGGAAGGGCTGAGCCCAGCCCTGACAGAGAGATAATGGAGATACAATGTATCTTTCGGTTCTTGGATCCAAGGAATGAACTTCTGTCTGTAGATGAGGGCAGTTTAACCTCTTAAAGACTAAACCTTTTTCTGACACTAGAAAATTACTTAGAGCCTCCAAACATTATCTCTCTCTCTCTCTCTCTCGAGAGAGAGAGAGAGAGAGAGATATTATATATATATATATATATATATATATATATATATATATATATATATATATATATATATATATATATATATATATATATATATATATATATATATATATATATATATATATATATATATATATATATATATATATATATATATATTTTTTTTTTAGCAGAGACCCTTGAGAATAAAATGGCGGTTGTTGCAATATTTTATGTCACACTGTATTTGCGCAGCGGTCTTTCAAACACATTTTTTGGGGAAAAAAAATACACTTCCATGAATTTAAAAAAAAACAAACTTAACAGTAAGACCCCTTACACACTGGAGGCAGTTTTCATAGCGTTTTAGCTCTAGAAATAGCGCCTGTAAACTGCCTCTCATGCCGCCCGAGTGTGAAAGCCCAAGTGCTTTCACACTGGGGCGGTACGCTTGCGGGTCGTTAGAAAAAGCCCTGCAAGCCGCATCTTTGGGGGGCGGTTTGGGAACCCCTTCCTTTGGGGTTAAAAGCACCCCCCCCGTCTAGCGGGCAAAAAGCGCCGCTCAAACAGCGGTAAAGCGTCACTAAAACTAGCGGCGCTTTACCGATAACGCACGGGCGGCCCCAGTGTGAAAGGGGATTAAAGTTAGCCCAATTTTTTTTTGTATAATGCGAAAGATGAAGTTGCGCTGCGAGAATTGTGATCTTTATTCTAAGCAAAAAAAAAAAAAATCGTGATTCTCATTTTATTCAGAATCGTGCAGCTCCAAAGTAAACCAAAAATTTGTCTCAAGTGGTTAAGTGGATGTAAAGAACTGATGAAAAACATGTTTTTTCTTTGAAAAAACTTGACTGAACTGATCAAAAAAAACTGAAGGCATGTGTGAAAGGGGCCTTCATTACACGATTAATTTGTGTTTTCTAGTACTTGTGCTATCGGGTATTTTTCCTGAAGTTTTTTTTCACATGATTAATATCTCAAACAGTTTTATTTATTATTGAGTATAAGCAAACAATACTACTCGTATTGCTCTTAGCAACTAATCTGAATGATCCTTTCGTGTTCCCGTACAGCAGAGTCACACTAGAACGGATGCTTTGGTTACAAGGTTACACTAAGCTTTCCTTTCACATGCCCCTAACCGCACTCACGAAATTAAGTATCTAAGAGAAACAACAACATGTCTTCCTTCAGAAATGTTTATAAAGAAGACCCGCGAGTGTGATCTTCTCGGTATTTAAGTTGGTGAAATTACTGTAAGTTTCTAGCCATTAATAGTTACAGGTGGCTTCACCCTCATTGGGTTTGGCCATCAAACCTGAGCAACATAAATGATTAGCACAAAACACTCATGCCCGTGTGGAAGGCAATACTACATGAATTGTATACATGCACCAATTTGTGCTTCATATAGCTGTTGAATTTACTTGCTATGCCAACAGATGTCTATCTTCCATGGGATGACCTACACAAGGGCTGACAAGGTGGCATTGTAAAACCACCACAGAGGTTCCCGCTAACCACTGCATGCCATGACCGGAGTTTTAAAGGTGCATGTTAATTAGATGAAAAACAAATTCAAATTTTTACATTTTATTAAATAGACATCCATTTAAACTGTTATATAAAAACCTAATAGGTCATTGTACAAAAGCTTTTCAACTCTACATGTTTCGCCATAATCATGGCTTCTTCAGGAGCTTTTGCAAGACATTATGTACAGTATTACTATAAGTAAACAACATAATAATCATGGCTTCTTTAGGGGCTTTTGCAAGACCTTACGCACAGTATCACTAGAAGTAAACAAAAAGAATTTTAAAAATTATTTTTACTTATAGTGATACTGTACATAAAGTCTTGCAAAAGCTCCTGAAGAAGCCATGATTATGGCGAAACAAGTAGAGTTGAAAAACTTTTGTACAATGACCTGTTAGACATCAATTTAAAATGTTATATAAAAACTAACAGGTCATTGTACAAAAGTTTTTCATCTCTAAATGTTTCGCCATAATCATGGCTTCTTCAGGAGCTTTTGCAAGACTTTATGTACAGTATCACTATAAGTAAAAATAATTTTTAAAATTCTTTTTGTTTACTTATAGTGATACTGTGCGTAAAGTCTTGCAAAAGCTCCTGAAGAAGCCATGATTATTATGTTGTTTACTTATAGTAATACTGCACATAAAGTCGTGCAAAATCTCCTGAAGAAGCCATGATTATGGCGAAACATGTAGAGTTGAAAAACTTTTGTACAATGGCCTGTTAGTTTTTATATAACATTTTAAATTGATGTCTAACAGGTCATTGTACAAAAGTTTAACTCTACATGTTTCGCCATAATCATGGTTTCTTCAGGAGCTTTTGCAAGACTTTATGTACAGTATTACTATAAGTAAACAACATAATAATCATGGCTTCTTTAGGAGCTTTTGCAAGACTTTACGCACAGTATCACTATAAGTTAACAAAAAAGAATTTAAAAAAATATTTTTACTTATAGTGATACTGTACATAAAGTCTTGCAAAAGCTCCTGAAGAAGCCATGATTATGGTGAAACATGTAGAGATGAAAAACTTTTGTACAATGACCTGTTAGTTTTTATATAACATTTTAAATTGATGTCTAACAGGTCATTGTACAAAAGTTTTTCAACTCTACTTGTTTCGCCATAATCATGGCTTCTTCAGGAGCTTTTGCAAGACTAATAGTAATACTGTGCGTCTTGCAAAAGCTCCTGAAGGTTCCATGATTATGTTGTTTACTTATAGTGATACTGTACATAAAGTCTTGCAAAAGTTCCTGAAGAAGCCATGATTATGTAGAGTTGAAAAACTTTTGTACAATGACATTATGAATTTATTCATGTTAGTTTTTATATAAAATTTTAAATTGATGTCTAACACGAATAAATTCATAAGGTCATTTCAACTGTACATGTTTCACCACAATCATGGCTTCTTCAGGATATTTTTCAAGGCTTTATGTACAGTATCACTATAAGTAAGGGTGGCACAGTGGTGTAGTGGGTAGCACTCTCGCCTAGCAGTAAAAAGGGTCACTGGTTCGTATCCCAACCACGACACTACCTGCCTGTAGTTTGCATGTTCTCCCTGTGCCTGCGTGGGTTTCCTCCGAGTATTCCGGTTTCCTCCCACACTCCAAAGACATGCTGGTAGGTTAATTGGCTTCTGTCCAAAATTGGCCCTAGTATATGAATGTGAGTTGGGGACCGTGAATTGTGGGCTCCTTGAGGGTAGGGACCAATGTCAGTGTGCGATATATATGTGGAGCGCTGCATAAATTGATGGCACTATATGGGTACCCTAAATAAAAATAGGGATAATCGTAGGGACGCACCCACACTCACTCAGGTTGAACTGGATGGACTGGTGTCTTTATTCAACCTTACTAACTATGTAAGAAGCCATAATTATGTTGTTTACTTATAGTGATACTGTATATAAAGTCTTGCAAAAGTTCCTGAAGAAGCCATAATTAGAGTTAAAAAACTTTTGTACAACGACATTATGAATTTATTCGTGTTAGTTTTTATATAAAATTTTAAATTGATGTCTAACACGAATAAATTCATAAGGTCATTTCAACTCTACATGTTTCGCCATAATCATGGCTTCTTCAGGAGATTTTTCAAGGCTTTATGTACAGTATCACTATAAGTAAACAACATAATCATGGCTTCTTTAAGAGCTTTTGCAAGACTTTATGTACAGTATCCCGCAATGCTCCTGTATGAACCCAGGCTGAAGACACTATGACGAGCCTGAGCTCACACAGGACCGGAGGGGAAACCGAATGCGAGTTACCATGGGCGAAGAACGACAAGGGCGCCAGTCTAAGTGCAATATTTAAAAACGAATTTAATAATAGGCCTGAGGAAGGAGTGTAGCTCCGCAAACGCGTCGCCTATTTGCTATCCCTGCACGGACCCGGAAGTTCTCTTGCTCCCCCAGATCACACACAGTGCGTTCCAGCGGCCGGATCTGCCGGCTATTCACCAGTGCAGCCTGACTTATTAGGCGGAACGATACCACAAGATGTGACTGGACAATATCCCTGGGACACCTGGCACTATCTGCATATTATTCACATGCCTGATTACATGTACCCTTGTGAGTACCTGCTTTTAAGATGTATTAAATTTGTTTTTAAATATTGCACTTAGAGTGGCGCCCTTGTCGTTCTTCTCCTACAGTATCCAGAGGATTGCTTCTTCTTTATCAACAGGGCTGCCTTCTACAACTGCTTTTATTGGACTATAATTCAGTTCTTTTTGGACTTTAGCAGCTCAGAGTCTGTTGTCTTGATTATCCATCTATTTATTATAGTTCCAGATTGTAAATTTATGTTAATAGTTGTGTATTAACCTCCCCAACCACCCCATTTTTCCTTCATCAAAAGAAATTAGATTCTGGGGGTCAAAACTGTTTTTCTAATTGTGCTGAATATAGCGCTCACATCCACATGTTGTGAGTTACCATGGGCCTCTTGGCTGCTTCTCTGATGAATGCTCTCCTTGTCCGGCCGGTCAGTTTAAGTGGACGGCCATGTCTTGGTGGGTTTGCAGTTGTGCCATATTGTTTCCATTTTCAGATGATGGATTGAACAGAGCTCCGTGAGATGTTCAAAGCTTGGGATAGTTTTTTATAACCTAACCCTGCTTTAAACTTCTCCACAACTTTATCCCTGACCTGTCTGGTGCGTTCTTTGGCCTTCATGATGCTGTTTGTTCACTAAGGTTCTCTAACAAACCTCACAGGGCTTCACAGAACAGCTGTATTTATACTGAGATTAAATTACACACAGGTGGACTCTATTTACTAATTAGGTGACTTCTGAAGGCAATTGTTTCCACTAGATTTTAGTTAGGGGTATCAGAGTAAAGGGGGCTGAAAACAAATGCTCCCCACACCTTTCACATATTTATTAGTAAAAAATGAAAACCATTTATCATTTTCCTTCCACTTCACAATTATGTGCCACTTTGTGTTGGTCTATCACATAAAATCCCAATAAAATACATTTACGTTTTTGGTTGAAACATGACAAAATGTGGAAAATTTCAAGGTGTATGAATACTTTTTCAAGGCACTGTATAATAGGAGGTCAAACCTAAACACCTTCAATGTGTATGCAATTAAGCAGGCCCTTGCACTACATAGTTGAAGATTAACCACTTGCCGCCCGCCGTATACCAATATGACGTTGGCAAAGTGGTTGCGATATCCTGACCGGACGCCATGTGACGTGGCCAGGATATCAAGCCGCTGCGCACCCTCGGGGGCACGCATCGCGGCGATCGTTGCTGAGAACTCCGATCTAGGTAGAGTCTTTGACGGAGACTCTTTACCACGTGATCAGCTGTGTCCAATCATGGCTGATCACGGTGTAAACAGGAAGAGCCGTTGATCGGCTTTTCCTCACTCGCGTCTGTCAGACGAGAGTAGAAAAAGGGGGGGGGGGGGGTCTGTGCTGATTATCAGCGCAGCCCCCCTGAGGATGCCCACACTAGACCACCAGGGATGCCCACCACTAGTCACCACCAGGTATGCCACCCATGGCCACCAGGGATGCCAATCAGTGCCCACAATGGATGCCAATCAGTGCCAAACAATAATGCCTGCCAAACAGTAATGCCCATCAGTACCATACATTAGTGTACATCCGTGCCACCTATCAGTGCCCATCCGTGCCGCCTATTAGTGCCCATCAGTGCCGCCTATTAGTGCCGCCTTTCAGTGCCCATCAGTGCCGCATATCAGTGCCACCTATCAGCGCCGCCTATCAGTGTCGCATATTAGTGCCCATCATCAGTGCCCATCAGTGAAGGAGAAAACTTACTTTTTTACAAAGTTTTGTAACAGAAACAACAAAAAAATCCCCAGAGGTGATCAAATATCACCAAAAGAAAGCTCTATTTGTGTTAAGAAAATTATAACAATTTCATATGGTTACAGTGTAGCATGACCGCGCAATTGTCATTCAAAGTGCGACAGCGTTGAAAGCTGAAAATTGGCCTGGGCAGGAAGGTGTATAAGTGCCCGGTATTGAAATGGTTAAAGTGGAGGTAGGCCCAAAAAAAAGTCAGATGAGCGGAAGTTCCACTTTTGGGTGGAACTCCGCTTTAATCCAATTGAATAAGAAAATTGAATAACGTATGGCCAGCTTGAGTAGACACTTGCCTAAAAATGACTATTCCAGCCCAACAGTAAAAAGAAAAAAAAAAAAGGGGGAAAGGGTATAAAGCTCGTCACAGATTACAGTCAGCTGAGATATTTCGCAAAGCCACTTTACATGGAAAGTAACCTTTGAATGTGATGACACATTCTTGTCAGCTTTCCTTCCATTACCATAATATGCAATAAGATAGATTTCCCCTCAACAGACAACCAACCCGTTTACTGTTCTTGCCTTTTGTACGCAAATCGAGCCAAATAGTTGCACACAGCTGTACACACTGGAAAAATCACTCTTGTCCCTTCTCGTAAAATTTGTTTATGAATGTACGCCTTTACTTATGTCAAGTCAAATTTTTGGGTAAGGTGACCTTTTTCTTTTGGTTTTTGGGGTTAATGCTGCTTTAGAGAAAGAAAACAAAAACTATTATCTATCTCAAGTATGCATTCTGAAGTCAAAAATCCCTTCTATTGCTTCTCAGCCTCCTCCAAATCTCCAAATTCCGTTTTGTCTGCTGTGATCTGACTTCTTATCAGAGGGTGGCTACATTTGTTCTCCATGGCCAACTGTATGTTGGAACGTCCATGGCCAACTGTATGTTGGAACGTCCATGGCCAACTCTGTGTAGGAACGTCCATGGCCAACTCTGTGTAGGAACGTCCATGGCCAACTCTGTGTAGGAACGTCCATGGCCAACTCTGTGTAGGAACGTCCATGGCCAACTCTGTGTAGGAACGTCCATGGCCAACTCTGTGTAGGAACGTCCATGGCCAACTCTGTGTAGGAACGTAGCCCCCCCCCCCCCCTCTTGCTCGCTCCTGAGATTATCTATGAGATGTGTATTGTGGATAAATCAGTATGCATGAACGCAACTAAAGTGTGCTGATTGTTCTAAACAAATGGAAGTGATGGGGGGGGGGGGGGGGAGGTTCAGGAGCTCACGGAGGACATTACAATAGAGCCAGGAAACACAGTAAAGCCTTGTATACTTGAAGAGAATATCGGACAAAGGATCGTCCATTTCCTTTGCATGCTAGTCTCATATCGAAAATGAAGAAGTTACTAAAGTTACAACAATACTTGTAATATGGGAAAGTCTACCCCAATTGTTGGAAAAGTAGTTAAAAAGATTTCTTTATTGAAAAATGGCAACGTAACATGGACACATAGGCGTTTAAAATATGAGCTCTGGTCGGGGGGGGGGGGGGGTGCATAACACCATTCAAAATTCTACAAAAATATATAAACATACAATAGTACCAGTATTTTATCAAAATGTCTCGTATGCAAATTCCCTACGCGTTTCGACCTGCATGGTCAAAGTCTTCCTCAGAGGATTGATTTGCTGTCAAAAAATATATATATACATTGTTTACATAATTCCATGGAGTATAGAAGAGGAGAGGACACTGGAGCCACCGCGGCCGCTGCCCAGACTCCAGGAGAGGACACCACATCCCCCCACACGAGTGGGTAAGTGCCGTGCCACGCCACTGGGGGGGGGGGGGTGTTGTTTATTTGCCGCCCCCCAAAGAAGAACCCAGCAGCCGCCACTGGCTGGCTGACTGGAGACCCGAAGAAAGCCGGGATCGGCTTTGATCAGTTCTGGGATGTAGTAACCTGGAAGCGACATCATGACATCACTTCCAGTTTACTGGAATCTTAAAGGCATTAAAGACCTCAGATCTCTCCATAAAGAGGACTTGTCACTTGCCTATTGCTATCACAAGGGACAGCAATAAAAGTGATCAAAACATCAAAACATTTTTTTTAAAGCAACAGTGTAACAAAAAAAAAATATCTAAAATAATGATTAAAAAAAGTGCCTCCCTCGTGCTAGCACGCAAAGGTCCTGAACGCACGCGAACCGCGATCTTCCCACACATGTGAGGTATCGCTGCGAACGTCAGATCAAGGGCAGTAATTCTAGCACCAGAACTTCTCTGTACATCTAAAGTGGTAACCTGTAAAAGCTTGTAAAGCATCGCCTATGGACAGTAAAATTTACTTTGTTTGTCGCCGTTGTACGGGCCTGCTCAATTTTAATGCGTGACATTGGTTCGGTAACTATTTACTCGGTTCGATATCATCTATACTTTACAAAAAAATGGGGTTATGTATTGTGTGTTTTTTTTTTTGCATTAAAATTTTTAAATGCATTTTATTTTTTCCCAAAAACTGCGTTTGAAAAACCGCTGCGCAAATACCATGTGACATGAAAAAATTGCAAAACCCACCATTTTATTCCCTGGGGGTCTTTGCTAAAAAAAAATAAAAAAAATTATAATGTTTGGGGGGTTATAAGTAATTTTGTAGCAAAAAAAATACAAATTTTGGCCCCTTTTACACTGAGCCGCGTTAGCTTTTTTGGCACTTCCGACGCGCTTTTCAGGTGCTTTGGAAGCGCTAAACCGCTCCAAAGATGCTGCTTGCAGGACTTTTCTTAACGTCCTGCAAGCGCACCGCCCCAGTGTGAAAAGTCACGCTGAAATGAATGGGAGGCGGTTTTCAGACGTTATTTAGAGGCCATTTCTAGCGCTAAAACGCCTGAAAACCGCCTCAGTGTGAAAGGGGTCTTAGGCTGGGACCACGCTAACTGTGGTTCACGGCGGGGACCCTTCTGCAATCCGGACCGCAGGCCGCCAAACCCCCCCCCCCCCCGGAGGTGTGTGAATCGGCTCCATTAAGAGCCCGTCACAGTCTTCTGTCATGCGAATTGAAACGCGGGGAAACCCACATCCAATTCGCATCAGTGGGAACCCAGCCTCAAATCGTACCCTTCAGATGAGCGGTCGTGATCGGCTCTCAAAAAGCCGCGTACTAATGATCAGATTCTTGTACGATTGCTTTGAAAGCGGTATTTTTTTTCCGTCCGGTTGTGCGTACTAGGCTTAACCACTCCCGGACCGCCGCACACCGATATACGTCCTAACTTCGAAGAGGGATATCTTTGTTATGGCAGCAGCTAGCTACCATAACCCCGGTATCCTCTTCTTCAGCGGGCGGTCCATTGCAGGACGAAAAAACATGGCTTCTGACCATAGCTCTTAAAAGGGCCTTTTTTTTTTGTTAATGACAAAAAAAATTTTTTATTGCATTTTAGTGTAAATATGAGATCTGAAGTCTTTTTGACCCCCAGATCTCCTATTTAAGAGGTCCTGTCATGCTTTTTTTTCTATTACAAGGGATGTTTACATTCCTTATAATCAGAATAAAAGTGACACTTTTTAATTTTTTTTAAAGAACAGTGTAAAAATAAAAAATAAAAGGTAAAATAAATAAGGAAAAATGAAAATTTTAAACGCGCCCCGCCTCGCCGAGCTCGCATGCAGAAGCGAACGCATACGTGAGCAGCGCCCGCATATGAAAACGGTGTTCAAACCACACATGTGAGGTATCGCCGCGATCGGTAGAGCGAGATCAATAATTCTAGCCCCAGACCTCCTCTGTAACTCAAAACATGCAACCTGTAAACGTCGCCTATGGAGATTTTTAAGGGGGTAAAAGTTTGTCGCCATTCCACGAGCGGGCGCAATTTTGAAGCGTGACATGTTGGGTATCAATTTACTCGGCATAACATTAGCTTTCACAATATAAAAAAAAGAATTGGGCTAACTTTAGGCCGGGTTCACACCTATGCGAATTAGATTAGATTAGATCTATTTCGCATAGCAGAAGAATGTGACCGGCTCCCTATGGAGCGGATTCACACATCTCCTTTGCGGCTGCGGAGCGCACTGCACAGAAATGCCGTGCGTCTTTGGCTCCGTTTCAGGGCCAAATTCAGGCATAGATTCGTCCCTGAAACGGGGAACGGGGACGCACAGCGCTCCTGTGCGATCCACAGCGGGTTCCAGTGTGAACCGAGCCTAACTGTTGTCTTTTTTAAAATGTTTAAAATTATTTTTAATTCAATTTTTTAATTAAAAAAGTGTCTTTTTTCCACAAAAAAAGTGCGCTTGTAAGACCGCTGCGCAAACACGGTGTGACAAAAAGTATTGCAACGACCGGCATTTTATTCTCTAGGGTGTTAGAAAAAAAAAAAGTATAATGTTTGGGGGTTTGTAAGTAATTTTCTAGCAAAAAAAAAAAAACAGCTTTTAACTTGCAAACAACAAATCTCAGAAATGGGCTCGGTCCTTAAGTGGTAAACAATTATTGAAAAATAGATTACAGGACCACTGTGGTTTTTTTTTTTTTTTTGCTTGATTTTTTTTTTTTGAGAACACGAATAAAAAAAAAAAGAATATAAAAAAATATAATTTAATTAAATATAATTAAATTTAATTTAAAAAAATATATAAAAAAAATTGGGCTAACTTTACTGTTGTCTTATTTTTTAATTCAAAAAAGTGTATTTTTTCTAAAAAAAAAAAAAAAAAAAGTGTTTGGCTCCGTTTCAGGGCCAAATTCAGGCATAGATTCGTCCCTGAAACGGGGAACGGGGACGCACAGCGCTCCTGTGCGATCCGCAGCGGGTTCCAGTGTGAACCGAGCCTAACTGTTGTCTTTTTTTCTATTTTTTTTATTATTTTTAATTCAATTTTTTAATTTAAAAAAAAGTGAATTTTTTCCAAAAAACAGTGCGCTTGTAAGACCGCTGCGCAAATACGGTGTGGCAGAAAGTATTGCAACGACCGCCATTTTATTCTCTAGGGTGTTAGGAAAAAAAATGTATAATGTTTGGGGGGTTTGTAAGTAATTTTCTAGCTAAAAAAAAAAAAAAAGTTTTTAACTTGTAAACAACAAATCTCAGAAAGAGGCTTAAGTGGTAAACAATTATTGGAAAATAGATTACAGGACTATTGTGGTTTTTTTTTTGTTCTTTTTTTTTTGTTTGTTTGTTTTTTTGTTCTTTTTTTTTTTGAGAACATGAATATGTCGTTCAGTGTGACTTTAATTTCCATGAACCTGGAGATGATAGTATAAAAATAATAGAGCGTGTCGGGCGCCTTTCACAGGACGTAGGGATCAGTCTCCACACATTGTTGCACTCTTGGGATCATAGTTTGTCTTTTTTTCAGATCGAATGAAATATTTAGACAACAGTGGCTTGTGTTTACCTGCTCAGTCCGGTTTGCTCTGACCCTTGATGATGTCACAATATTCCAAACTGCCCAGAAACTCCCTGAGAGATGAGAAGAAGCACATAGCCTCTCATTATTCCTCCAGCAGTCATTGTTCATGATGATCACAATCATCTCAGCAGCTCTCATTCTGCTATTTTTATCCCCCCCCCCCCCCCCTCACCTTTTTTTTTTTTTTTTTTTTTTTTTTTTTTTTTTTTTAGATTGCAGTTCACACTTGTTTCCAATTTAGATGAGGCTGTCACATGTAAACAACAGCTCCTCTTCAAATAGAATTTCCTGGATCGTTATAATAAAGTGAATTAAAGTTGTCATATAGCCGTAGCGTCTCCAAACCTCCCATAACCGAGTCCATCTTGTCTATAAAAGGGGGGGGGAAACGTACGTACGTAATAAAAAAATCTTCATTTGATATAATGGGAATCGTTCGTTCACCTAAATCAATGCAGCATAACAAGGCTGCATTCACTCAGCTGGAACACATCGACCATTTTATTTACGGATGGCCTTGTTATCAATGGGGGCGTTCACACAGGTGCGCGTGTGTGTAAACGTGCGCTGCGTTCAGATCTGTAATGCCAAAAAAAAAAAAATCTGCATCTGAGGACACGCATGTACATTTATTTAAAAAAAAATAAATAAATAAAAAAAAAATAAAAATAAAAAATAAAAAAAGATCTGATTTTACGGATCTAAATAGCTTTGGTGCTATAAGAAAAAGTGTAATTGATTGTATTGCACCTTTGTTTGTTGCTTTTTCTTTTATTACTTTGTACTATAGAAAAATTAATAAAAATCGTCAATTAAAAAAAAAAACAAAAACAAAAAACGTATGAAAGGATCAGTAAGAGGCGGGAAAACCCTGCGATGTAGTGCCGGTTCCCGCATCGCATCTGAATCACTCACTGGTTCTGACATCTGTGAACTGCTGGGGGGGGGGTCAATGTAAAAGTAATGGCACCCCCCAAATCGGTTCGCAGTGCAAACTGTCAAATGGTGCAGGAATCGGATCGCATAGGTGTGAATACCCCATACGATGCGATTCCAGTGCGGACCAAAAAAGATTACAAAAAAGGGTCCTGCGCTATTTTGGTGCGAATGCGATTAGATTTCAGCCATACGGTTTGAATGGCTGAAATTGCATCGCACAGACATCGCATGTGGTCTGCAAAGCAATGCGATGCGAATCGCATGTAGGGGGGAGGGGTGAGAAGTCGGGGAGGGTTTGTATGGCTGAAATTGCATCGCACAGACATCACGTGTGGTCTGCAAAGCAATGCAATGCGAATCGCATGTAGGTGGGGGAGGGGTGAGAAGTCGGGGAGGGTTTGTATGGCTGAAATTGCATCGCACAGACATGGCATGTGGTCTGCAAAGCAATGCCATTGCGAATCGCATACAATGTCTGTCATCGCACTATTGTGAACACACCTTTAGGATGTGAACACCCATGCGATCCGATTCTGGTGCGGACGGAAAAAAAAAAGGGTCCTGCATGACTTTGGTTCCAAATGTGATGCGAATTCAGCCATATATGGCTGAATTTGCATCGCACAGAAATCGCATGTGATTTGCACTGCGGTGCGGTGAGAATCACATGCGATCTCGCACAGTGCACCAGTGTGAATCAGGCCTATATCATGTATTCGGATATTTGGGGTTTGCAGCCGTCTCTTGGAATGGTAAATATTTAAAGACAGAGGGTGCAGGTATACTATCCATCTCAGTAGCAGGAATGGGGTGCCCCAGGCACGACGCCAGTTAAAAGTGAGAAATTTGTGCAAAATTAGTGGGAACGTACTTAGAACTTAGGTCCATAAAGACATGGATGAGCGAACTTGGGGTGGAGGACCTTGACTGGCCTGGCCTCAACCCAATAGAGCACCTTCGGGATGAATTCGAGCGGAGACTGAGAGCCAGGCCTTCTCATCCAACATCAGTGCCTGACCTCACAAATGCTCTTCTGGAAGAATGGTCAAACATTCCCATAGACACACTCCTAAACCTTGTGGACGGCCTTCCCAGGAGAGTTGAAGCTGCAAAGGGTGCAGGCGTCCCAATACTTTTGGTAATATAGGGTATATGTAAAAGCTGCAACAATGGATTGTGGTTATCAGGAGGTGAATCTTTTACATAAGGAACACTAAAATTAAAGATATAGTAGAAGTAAAAAGTGCACCCCATTCACACCGGTGCGACTTTGACAGGTCCAAATCACATGACAAGTCGCACCCTATTGTCGGCAATGGAACTGTCCAAATCGGTGCGACTTTGCGGTGTCTTTTTTTTTTTTTTTTTAAGTGCGACTTGCGTAGACATCTGAGTAGCACTAATAAAAAACAAAAAAAAATAAAGTACAGTTATCGGAGCTGAAACTTTGACATACACATTCATAAAATTAAAGCTACAAAGTATAAGCAAAGAGGAACTTTGGCCAAAAAAAAAAAAAGTAAGAAAAGAGCAATGTATGTGGTGAATCTTTTAAAGTAAAGATATAAATTCTAATGGCCCGTACACATGATCCGAATATCGTACGACCGATCGTACGACCGCTCTCGCTTAATAGTCGCAAGTAGAAATTGAATAGCTAAATAAAGTCACGAAAATTCTCGTACAACAGACAAAAAAAAATCAGAAGTGATGTCATGTGTTGTAGTGTATTTGTATTGTATTTTCAGACGACAACTATACTGACTAAACAAAAATCGTACGATCTGGAATTTTCGTGTATGTCCAATCGATATAATGTCGTGATCGGCTGTCGAAAGTAGTGTACACACGATACGAATATCGTACGATCCTTCCTCGGACGACCGTTTTCGTACGATATTCGGATCGTGTGTACGGGCCATTAGCGTCACAGTTTAGTCTTCAGAAAGCAACGAGCACAGGTCAGGGGTGAATCTTTGGTAAAAAAAAAAAAGTAAAAAAAAGATACAAAGGATAAGTAAAGTGTAACTTTGGTTATCACAGGTCAATCTTTGATATAAATATCATAAAGGCTACAAAGTAAAGTATAAGTAAAGTGCCAGTGTGGTTTTTAGAAAGTACTGAGTACAGTTATCGGAGCTGAACCTTTGTTATACACATTAATACAATTAAAGATACAAAGTAGAAGTTAAAGTGTCAGTTTGGGGTTTTAGGAAGCACCGAGTACAGTTATCAGGGGTCAATCTTTGATAGATAGAGATATATATATATATATCTATATATATATACACCTATATATATATAGATATATATACCTATATATATATAGATATATATAGTTACATAGTATATAGTATAAATTAAAGATAAAAAGTATAAGTGTAAGTGGTTTATAGGAAGCACCGAGTACAGTTATCAGAGGGGACTCTTTTTAGATATAATAATATAATAATAAAAGTAAAGCTACAAAGTATAAGTAAAGTGTCCGTTTGGAAGCACGGAGTACATTGATCAGAGGTCAACCTTTGATATAAAAAAAAGCAAGGGCCAGTTCACACCATAGAAACGCAGTCCGGATGCGTTCCAGATGCTTTTCTGCAGTGCGTTTTCAATGCAGTCCAGCTCCCCCCCCCCCCTCTTTTTTCTTAACCTTAAATAAGGACAAGTGCGTTTTACAGCGTTCCAGTACAGAAAAAAATGCAGCATGTTCTACTTTTTTTTTTTTTTTTTCCTGGAACGCACTGGAACTGCAAGCGCTGGTGTGAACTACGCCGGTTCACACCACATGCAGTCCAGTGCTGTTTTTTTTTTTTCTGCATCAAAAAACGCATGGAAAGTAGGTTATATGGCTTTCAATGGCATAGTTCACACCATGCTTGCAGTTCCAGCGCGTT